>JAYDZK010000001.1:102161297-102185458 GCA_034509185.1 Euphonia xanthogaster
CCTCTGGGAGCCTCGGCGGGGCCGCGCCCGCGCTGCCCCAGCGGCGGGACCCGCTCCGGGCGGGCGCGGAACGGGGGGATCCGCCCGGGGACGGGCTCGGGCCGCATGGCCCCGCGCCGGCGGTGGAGCCCCGCAGGCTGGGGCGGCTCTCACCGGTCGCGTCTCAGCCCAGGGGGCAAGGGCGGGCGCGGGTGGCCCCGGCTGGGGCTGGAGACACGCTTGTCCCAGAGGAGCGCATTGCCTGAGGCGCTGGCGTACAGTAAAGGTGGAGGATTGACAGAAGCTAGACGCGCCCAGAGCGGTCCGTCTTTGCAGTTCTCCCCCACGGGGCAGCAGGCAGTGCAAATGCCCTTTTTACCCCAGCCCTTAGCAATGCAGATCCGGCCTTCTCTCAGCTGCGCTGCCGGGGTGCAGCTCTGTTCACAAGTCGATGTCCTGCTGCCCCCAGGAGGGAAGTGCCCTGCTCCTCTGGCCAGCTGGCCAGCCGTGGGTCTCCTCCGGCTGCACGGGGTGTGCAGCTCCTCACACTGAGTCCGCAGCCTTGTCCCCGGGCTGTTTGCTTGCTGCTAGAACTTGGATTGGGTCCGTTTGTTCCCTCTGGTCAGATAAGTGTTCCTCCCCCAAATTAAGAGGAAGAAAAAATGATCTGGAGAAGTAGAAAGCATCTTCTTGCTGGGGAGAGCATTTGGAAGGGAAGGAGGTGGAAGAGGAAATGGGGTGTCAGCTGTCAAGAGATTTCTAGTTTGTCTCAATCTGGTCACACTCAAACGTTTTGGAAACTGCCTAAAAACATCGCGGCTTTGTAGCAGTGTAGGCCTTCGCCAAGTCTGGTATTCCTGAGTTGTCATGGAGACATGCAAAATAAAAGGAGCTGGAAATTCCCAAGGAAAGGGTGGTGAGGGGTTCTCTTACAGGGAAAGGCTGATGGGATTTGAGAGGTGCTTTGGAAATCTTGGTGGTAGCTTCACGCTGAGTGTGAGCTGGCACGAGAGGGCTGTTTGAACTCCCTGTCAGGCCATGCCCTCAGTATCATTCCAGAATTGGCTTAGGAAGAGCCATCTGTGACTGTGCTTTTAGCCAAAAAGGTTTTGGTTTTAAGCAAAATTGCAGTCATCTATTCATGCATCACTGACACTTAAGTACCAAAACTAACACCTTGTTGTTAAAACTAATTTCTCTTGTTTTTAATTAATTACAGCTATGAGTGAGTCTGAAAGTTTTGCAGCATCACGTTCTAGACGTGAGAGGAAGAATAGAAGAGGCCAACAAGAAGCACTTGAACGTCTGAAAAAAGCCAAAGCTGGGGAAAAATTAAAATATGAGGTGAAAATTCCTCATCTTTTCTTCTTAATTAAAAGTGAATGTGAGCTGAGAAGCTTAATCACCATTTATAGATATGTAAAAGTTAGAGGAAACAAAATAAGCCTTTCAGATCAGCTTTTGTGTTTTTAATAGTGTGTGTTTTTCTGAGTGTAGCTGTAGTTTTCTGCTTTCTAATATAATTTATTTGTTTCTTTCTGTTTTCAAAACTAACCCAGTTTTGTTAACTGTCATTGCTTGACAGGGAAGGACCAGTTTTTAAGATTGCATAATTAATGTTATAATAGGAAGTACTTTTTTTTTACATCTCAAATGATATTAAACTTTAATTTCAGAACTTTACATGACTGAAATCCATTAATATTGATATGCTGTGTTTCCCCAAATAGACCATAATTTAAGTGGTGGAACTGAAATCTGGCAGTGTAACATTGATACTGTAACATTGTCCAATCGTGGTGCCAACAGGAAGTGACTTCCTCATTGAGGTGAATCAGTGTAAAGAAACCAGAAGTCCTTAGATCATTATCATGCAAATTTTCTGTGCACACTCTGCTTGGGTACATCAAATCCCTTTCCTTTTCGTTCAGCTCAGATTGCTGTTTGAGACTAAAGCCAAGGCCACAAGTTTTCACTGCTAGGTTTTTAATCTTTTAAATTTTTTTTTTGATAATGAAATGAGCAATGAAGCAAGTAGCTTTCACATGAAATCTCTGCCAGTGCTTCAGTAGATTTTGAGTTTCAGTATATTGTGATAATTTTAAGAACTGATAACTTGTCTTTTATCACTGCCAAAAGTTGTGAACAGTGTAGCAGTGTAGGAACCCTGCATGCATTCTTAGGAACTTTTGCATTCTGCCTGATGATCTGCAGTATTGATGGTATGGAAACTGTTAATCCTCATATGCCTTAACTGTAGGTTGAGGAGTTCACGGCTGTTTATGATGAAATAGATGAGGATGAATACTCCAAGATGGTCAGAGACCGTCAGGATGATGACTGGATTGTTGATGATGGTAAGCTCAGATTAATTTGGAGAGTTATTTTGGTTGTAGTGTTGTAATTCAATTAGGCTTCATAATGTTCTTGCTTTGAGGTAAGTTACTGTTAGTACATTCTTAAAATTTGTTTTGGGAGACAATAGAATGGCATTCTTTTAGTGGAAATTAATCTGGGGTTGTTCTCATGGTAGTCTGTTAGTATGATAATGAAAATATTTTTCCATGAAGACCTGTTGTTGAAATTTTATTTCCAGTTATCAGCATTGCAGTTTTACCAAAAAATACTGTTATTGATAATTTCTAATTAAATATGTAAGAATATATTTAGTCTAATAGAAGATACAGCTGAGAGTGCTGTAGTTTTTAATACTTGCTTTTGTAACTTTTGCTCTGCATTAAAGGGGGGAAAGTGTTTAATATGTAAAAAAATTCAGGAATATCAGAAGACAGAATTTAAACCACATTTTTTAAACAATTTTTCTGCAGATGGGATAGGTTATGTAGAAGATGGAAGGGAAATCTTTGATGAAGATCTGGATGATGATGCTCTTATTTCCAATAAGAAAGGTATGTGACCACTTGCATATGTCACACTTGCATGTGACCAGTGGAGACTGTCTGCCAGGGTCTTTTAAAAGGTACCCAAAATGGGCAACTTCTTGCCATCAGTAAATGTGGTAAATATGGCCAAATGACAGATTACTTGAAGCTCTGTCATTCAGTGCCTGTGGATTTTATTCAGCCCCAGTGATGCAGAGGATGGAGGCTCACAAATTGAGGTCACATCACTGTTAACTGCTTCAGCACGCCTGGGGCACTGCTGCTCAGTCTTCTGTGGAATGGGGATTCACTCCTAGGAAAAATGCATCTGGGAGGAATCTTGGTTTTCAAAGCCAGTGCCTAAAAGATGTGTGATTTCTCTTGAGCACTAAAATACTTACATGCTTGTAAGAATGTAGGATCATGATTTTCCCATTTTTTATGGAATCTGGTGGCAAACTGAGAAACTGAGTCTGATGTCGAGAATCCAAGCCTAGTGCCAAACTCCTTGGAAACTCATTTTTTATTCCCTGGAAATGCTTCCATGTAAAGTATCTTTGTCCTTTTTCTGGGGTATGCAAAAGGCATCTCTGACATGATTAGGAAAGACATGGTGATGAGAGAGTTTTTCATTTTTGTGTGTGCATGACAGCTGCCACAAAGCTGAAAGATAACTAGGCTTCATTTCAGCCAGAAGTGGAAAGGTAGAAGAAGCAGACTACCTTGGCTATCTATTCCTGCTAATAACTGGACTTGTAAACATTGAACTTTTCTTATGTAAAATTCACGATTTCTCATTTTTTGTTTTGGTAGGAAAAGGTGGCAAAACATCTACAATTGATAAAAAGAATGTGAAAAAATCTGTGGTGTCAAAGCCAAACACAATTAAGTCTATGTTTATGGCCAGTGCTGGGAAGAAAAACACAGATGTAAGTTTTTACATTTTTGAATTTAAATATTTCTGACTTGTTCACAGTTTTAGTGGGAGTGGAATAAACCAAAGACTCATTTTAGTTTCTTGTGTCTAGTGAAATAAACTTCTGTTATGATCCCTTGTGTCTGGAGCATTTCTGAAAACATTGTGTGTGTTTTGTGGAAATCCTTTGTCATTTACTGCTGTTCTCCTGGTTGGGTGTGCACATGTAACTGAGACCTGTTTGGCTAATCTTACCTTACAGAAAACTGTGGACCTGTCTAAGGATGATTTACTTGGGGATATTCTTCAGGATATTAGTGCTGAAGTAAGTATGATAATAAAATCTGTTGGAAACAACCTTAATCCAATAATTTGTCATGGAACACACCAAGAAAATACAAAAAACTTAACTAGTTTTTTGTGGAACTACACAATCTAAGACTGATTTCATCCATAGCACATCTCATTGATATATTCCACATGTGTGTGCTGTCTGCCTGTTGTCTCCACCATGCAGATGTTGCATGACTGCATTGCTTGGTAAGGCAATACCTCTATCAGCTGATTACAGATGGTTTATATCAAGATGATGTGGAGCCTGTGCTAATGCAGCCTTCAAGGTTTTTTTTTTTCACTGTGGCGTGAAAGAGGACTTGGATGCCTCTGAATTGTGTGATGTATATCTGCCATCACACCTCAGCCAGGGAGCTGTAGGACATCTCCATCTGACCTGTATGGGGAGGAGCTGAGGGAGCAGTGTTTCAGCAGGTGATGTAACCTGAACCTCCATCTGCCTCCTGCTTTCCATGATTTACCACAGGGAACCAGGTTAGCACTCCCTTGGAGGCAGGAGTGCAGGATGGCTGCTGTGACAGGGTTGGACTATCTCAAACATATGATGCCCTTTTAGCAAGATTTCTTAAAACCAAAAGGGTTGCTCACATGTAAATGTTGAAACTGCTGTAGTGGTGAGATACTAAGGTGGAATATGTTGAACCATAATAAGCTGAACATGTTTTTTCGGCCCAGTAAAGGGTATAGGATATCTCAATGTAAAGTTATTCTCTTAGTTTTGTGCTGTTATTATTTTACTCCTCCTTAGGACATCTGATTGAGGCTGTAAAACCCCTCATGACTATAACCACACCTGCGCCCAGTATCATTAAAGAAATGCAATTTAATGCTGTCAAATTTGTGGAACATTGATTAGGAAAAATAATTGCACTATGGCTTCTATTTACTTAAATATTAGTTAGCTACTGTTTTTTTTTGTTGTTTTGTTGTTTGTTTTGTAAAATTTCTGTTGTTATTAGCTGTCGATAAGGTCAAGTATAAAATATCTGTAAATCAGTAAAATGTAAATAAGTTAAAATGTGTTTTCCTCTAGTGGAACAGTACTGAAAGAGCACTTCAGCCTTTCATGAAGCATGTATCTTCAATACTACTGCTTCAGCAGAGATGAAAAGCAGCACAAATTATTCTGATACTTGTGCAATAAAGGCACAGTTAGCTGCTGAACTTCCCACTGTTTGAGAACTGTTTCATTTACTGATGGCAGTTTTTCTCAGATTGTTTCCTCTCCCAAAACATCTAGTGTGTGTCTTCATGGGCTGATTGCTCAGGTAATGTTATTTTATGGGGCTGGTTTTTGTATCAGGAGGTGTTTTCTTCATCAGCCAAAAATATTGGTGTCCCTCTTTCTCTTGGATGGAAAGTGTTACTAACCAAGGCAAAAGAAAACACTAAACAACTTTTCTTTTTGTCACTTTATCTGTTCTTTCAATATTCAGACGGTTCAGCTAAGTCCGCCACCAGTTATCATGCTGAAAAGGAAAAGATCTGCTGGAGTACCGCTCAATCCTTTCTCTGTACAGTCCCAAACTCCTAAGGTAAAGGGGAAAAAAAAAATGTTCTCATTATTAATAAGTGCTAATCTGTGTTTTTGTTGATTTGAATACTGTTGACTTTTGCTTCTCCTCCTGGAAGTTAACTTTCTCCTGAGCTTCCATAGCAGTGTTACAGCGTAACTTTGTGCTTTTTTCTGCATTGCCTTTCATGTGAACACATAAACAGTACAATTAGTTTTGTGTCTGTAGTATAGTAGGAGTTTGTAGCTGGTACATTTGACTGATGAAACTGTTGTTACAATGTTCAGTGCATCACACCAAGGTGAGTTTCTGCTCTGTCTCTTTTCCAAAGAGTAGAAGAGACCCTTGTGGCAAGGAGAGCAGGATGGGAGGTGAAATAAGCAGCAGTGTGGAAAAGCATAAGAAACCAATTGTTTGCAGGAATGGAAAACAAATGGAAATTTGTTGCTATGGATAGAAATTTGCCCTAGTGGAAGATTTTGGAGTGAGAGGAGGATGGGCTGCTGAGGATGGAAGGCTAGCATTTTGTTAGGATTTCTGGTAAATATAGCTAGAAATATGAAGAGATAGTTGGTAATGGTCTGTAGAAGGAAAATGGAGTGGTCTAGATAGATCTGATTGGTGAAACCTTCTGTGACATCAACTCTTATGTTGGAAATAATCACCAGTGCTACTCATCTTAACAGTTGTGTTCAAAACTAGAAGCCATTGGAAAAAATGAGGAGATGTAGTAAGAGAGGATCATGGTGCAAAATATGTGGAACTTTTCCTCTACCTCTGGTTACTAGATCTGCAAATAGCTAGTGAAAGATTTTGTTGTTTATTTTTTTCTTCCTTGCTCTTACAAGATTATTTTTAACTCATGGTGGAAATGTTTTTCAGGTAATCACCCCTATATCAAAGAAAGCTCCTGCTCATGTCAGAAAGGAAACTCCTCCTCCAGCTTCATTTCATCCTAAACACCCCAATAATACAGCAAAATCTGTCACAGTCTCTGAAAATGAGGACATCAAGCATCTGCAAAAACCTATGGCAAATGAGGGAATAGTGAAGGCAGTAGGAGAGAAAGCTACTAAAGGTATCAAAAGTAAATGAAACCCCAGTTCTGGAAACTCTTTGAATATGGTCTAGTAGTTTTAAAATGCTTGTTAAATTGTATTAGTTTAGATAGAAATCATATTTAAGCTATCAATACTATATATTATGGTCATGCTTATAGTGTGCTATCTCTTCATACTGCTAGAGTGTGCAGTGTGTCATTTTGATGATTCAAACCTTTAGTTCTACCTGCAGCACTTCCAGATGATGATCAGGGAATGATGGATTTTGATGAGGAGGACTTTGATGAACCTATGGAAGCAGAGCATGTGGAAACTATACCTGAGACAGGTGAAAGCTTGAAAAGAGACAGTGAAATTGAGAAGAAAGAGACAGAGCAGCTGGAATCAGAGAAGAAAGAGACATCTGTCTTGTAAGAATCTCTTTTGCTTCTTTTTTTTCTTCCACTACAAAGGCTCTCAGTTTCCATTAACCTTAGATTTAGCTTCATATTTGTCTTTGCCAAAGGCATAATTGTGATATAGACAGAATGATAATAATGCTATGCAATGCTTTTTTCTTCGTAGTTACATTAAAAATAGTAACATGCTGATAGCTACTTAACTGAAAAATATTTGATGTTTTTGTGATCTAGCATGTGACAACATGCATTTCAGCACACTGAGCTGACTCTGTGTAAGTGTTGAATAGTGAACTTTGCTGTCAGCAAGCAAAACCAAGCAATTTCCAACAATACTTATGCTAAATCTGAAAGTATTTTGTAATAGATGTAGGTAAAAGTTTTTTTGCTAAAAGTAATGGTGAACAGCTATATCTTTGGAAATAGGAAAAAAGGTGGCCTTTTCCCTGCTTTTGGATTTTTAAAAATTGTTTGGAAAATCTTGGATCATGTTTCCATAGAAAAATACTTCAAACTGTAAAATAGTTGATTGATGAAAAAGACCTAAACACCTAATGACTCAAAAGGTAGTTTTGTTGAAATAATCCTTTCTTCCCACTAAGCAACTTGTATAGATGGATGGATATATATGAAATGTAAAGACTTGAATTGACCAAGGCTGAAATAGCAGGTGACAGATTTTCAAAGCCTGTGTGTGGTGTATCAAGGCACATACTTAAATGTGGGTTTCTCTCTTTGTCACGCCATCCCTCTTTTCAGAAGAAACCTGAGGAAACCCAGCTGTTTGGAATGTTGCTTGGTAGTGGAAAGAGAAACAAAAGGTGTGAGAATATAGGCTTGGAAAAAAGCAAAATGGTAATTATAGCAAAGGCACAATTTTAATTGTTTTTTTATTCTTCTGCAAAACCTGCAGAAGTTGTTCTCTCCCAGGTCTCTCGTGTTGGGACAGAATTGATGAGGATGAAGCTGATCTAGTAGCAGCAGAAGTTCAACTAGACCCCAATCTCCTTCCACTTGTGAATGGGGAAAGTGATGATCAAGTCTTCAGATTTTATTGGTTGGATGCTTATGAAGATCAGTTCAGTCAGCCAGGTAACTGTTCAGTTAAAGGCAGAAAATGCTAATCTGATTCCTTTTGTTCAGATTTTCTTTTTTGAAAATTGGGGTTTTCAAACTTGACTGAATTACATCCAGTTGCCCCGTGTCTCTGTGCTCTAAGATGTTAATCTCTTGTATTTCTGTACCTCTGTACAGAAGAGGCAGAGCAGGGCACTGTGATTGGGGGAAGAATGTCCGCTCTTGGCCTAGGATAGAGGTAGGGAAGTACAAGGGACTTATTAGCACTGTTCAGTGTTGGTGACCCATTGTCTTTCTTAAAATTTTATACACTCCAGGGGCAAGCTGAAATTGTTAATTTCTTGCTCAGTGATGCAACAGCTGAGCATGCTTTCTTGTTTTTGGAAAAGTAGCTCAAAATTCATGTGGATGAATAAAAAGCCTGTACTATAGCAGGTGCATGATTTTATGCAAATGAAAGGTATGTCTGTCAAGGGAGGAATGTGGTCTGAAAAATGCAAGGTCTGTCTTGTATTTCTTATCCCCTAATCAGATTATCTAAATCTTGAAGATTGTCTTTGAATTAAGATTGCTGGCTCTCATAGTCTTCAAATTGCATCGTTCTGAGCTCAGCTCTGACAAAACACTTTGTGTTCTGAGCACTTCCCATCCATTCCCTCATTTCATCAGCAGCTTTAGGATATTAGGTTTCTAGTTTGTGCTTCATGTGTGTTTACCAGAAGGTTCTTTCACGTGTTGTTGCAGGTTTTTTTTAGTTGAAGTTGTAAGCATTGAGTCAGATACATTTCTTTGTTAACACCTTTTATTGTGAGTTGGGATGCCAAACTTAAATGTGAGACTCTGCTGGGCTGAACAGCTTGGTGATGGGAGTGGTAATAATCATAGATATCTTGATGAAATCAATGGCTCTAATACAAAATTGCTACTTGTAAAGAACCCGCTATTGTTATTTTCCCTTTTTTTTTGTGTTTTAAGTCAGTGATTGCTGAATGGAACATAATTATGAAAGGATTTCTGTTCCTCGCATGCAAGGAGTGTTCTTTTCTCATTATGACTTTTTCAGGATTGAATAATAAGGACTGCACCTGTTTTCAATTAGTAATGTAGAAGGGAAAATTTTGATATTGCTTTTTGTTTAACATGTTCATGATCTTTGTTTGTGCCTCATTTGCTGGGATGTCAAATGCATTGCCTGAAGAGTAAATACTATAGCATAATCATAAGACTCTTTCAAACTTAATGATTTTTTGGAGGCTTACTTTTCATAATTCCCTTTATGATCTTAGGCAGAGAACTCGAGAATTGTGATCCTATTAACATTTTAAAGAAATAACGAATAAAACCTGCCCTTATTTTTTTCCCCTCTGCAAGACATTTTCCCTGTGTCTTGACTTTGCTTACCTTTTGGTTCATTTAGTAGCATGATCTTTCTTTTCACAGGCTTTGATTTATAAGCTTTATTAGTATTTTTTCTTTCTTTATTATTTCATAGTCTTGCAGGGGATAGGGCCTGATATCTCTTAGTTGATTTTTTTTTTTTGTTTTGGTTTTGCATGAAATGTCTCTGAAAACCCTTTGAAGTTAGTTCTGCTTTTACTGTCTATGGGGCTGATAGTGTGTGCCAGTGTTCAACTGGATGATCTCAAAAGGTTCCTTCCATTCTAAATTAATCTAATTCTGTGAAGTCTGGTTCTTAAGACCACTTATTTGTTGATTGAATTTTGTCTTAGCAATCCAGGCAGCTTTTTACCCTACCATTGGCTGGCTCATGTATCCTTTCTACTCCCCTGCTTATATGTACTCTGCTGACAGATTAACTACTCCATGCTCTTAATATTTCGAGCTGTTCAAGCAGTCAGTTACTGTTTTGTGGTCTCTCTCATAGTTTCGTCTTTCTGTATGATACAAACCTATCTCAGGTGAGTTTTTTTTATCCCTTAACAAAAAAGTAAAAGATTGCTGGGGACAAGAACTTCATCTTCCCTGTCACTTAGATCTGAAATTGGAGCTCTTTCTCGATACTTCTATTCAAACTGTCTAAATCTTCAAGATTGCCTCTGTATTAAAATTTCTTAAGATACTTTGTGCAGCTGAAACTTGTATCCTTGCTCTCATCATCTTCAAAACCGCAGCATTCTCTGTCCTTGACAAAAGTAGTCTTTTTCACATCTATTCCAAGCACTCAGAAAATGATTTTTCATAGCCTGTCACGTTGACTCTGTCATCCATCTTAGTGCATCTTCACTGATTTATCTTTGATCTAATGGAGTAAGAAAGGTGCCTTCATGTCTGATAGATCTGCTGGCAAAGATAAGTTATAACTCTTAACCAAGGACTTGTTTGTGCTTTGCCAGGCCAAGGAGAAATGCAGATTCTATGCATGAAACCCTGTTTCTGAGGCAGTCTCAGCATGGATATTTCTGTTTTCATTAATAGTAGTATGCTGTAGGAAGAGTCTCATCCATATAATCAAATTCCAAATTATTTGGAGCTTGAAGGGAACCTGGTAAAGCCAGGTTTCTGAGTTGTACTTGGAAGTTTCTTGTACTTGTAATTTGCAAACGGTTGTGACAGTTGGATGGGTTGGTACTGTGTTATTTTTAAGTCTGACATAATCTGATTAGCAGTTTGCAGCATTTTGTTCTATTGCCAAGATCTCTGGGCTCAAAGATGTGCATGTACTGTAAGGACATTGTCCACAGTGAAATCAATTGCCGCTAGTCCTGCTCTGTATAATCTTTCTGAGTGTCTCCCTTGGTTACAACTGCTGTCTTGGCACCCAGGATTCCTAGGAATGTCATGCATCTTTTGGTGTCCTCATTTGTTAAAAATAGTCACTTGAAAGCTGATCAGCTTCTAGTTGTTGTCTTCAGAATGTTTTTCTACAGGTTTTATTGGTAATGGAGTCTTGATCTCATGGTACTGAAGTGTAGGGAAAAGGGGTCAATTGTACTGGTCTAGCTGAAGAGTGAAAAACTGGAGATAACACATGTTAGAGGATTGATTGCCAGCATAGGCATTCTCATAATCTTCAGCTTTGACTGGCATCTCTCTCCTTCCTCCCTCTCTCCAGGGATTAGCAAACTAATATAGGCAGCAATGGAATATCAGAACAGAATTTTGAGGCTGGCTGTGAAATGCCATTTTGGATTTTACATACCAGGTGTTACTATAGCAATGGAAGTAGAGACAGGAAGAATGATACAGGTGTCTGTTTGTAAAGCTGATGTTTACAACAATTTAGAACCTGCTGATGCATTGGAAAGATTTGTTGTTCAAGGACCTACCACAGCAATGGTTGTGTTTCAGTGCCAGAACACCTTATAAGCTGCTTCAAGCAGGATTAGAAATGATTACTTGTAAAATTGCATATTGAGTTCTTTGCCCTTCTCCCTTAGGTGTGGTATTTTTGTTTGGCAAAGTTTGGATTGAATCTGCAACCACCTATGTCAGCTGTTGTGTGACAGTGAAAAATATTGAGAGAACTGTTTATCTGCTGCCACGTGAAACAGTAAGTGTGACTTTTAAACACATCAAACATAAGCGCCTTTCATTCTGCTTATGGCAAGTTAGGAGTTTAGCAGTGTTTATGGAAGCTGTTGGAAGCCAGTGTTGTCTGATGTAGGTGATAAAGTTAAAACAATGCACTGTGTCACATGTGAGCTGTGGAGTAGAGCCCTGTGACTTCCCCTGACCCTAACTAACAAAGGCAGACAATTTTTTTACCCTTAGACTTGCTGCTTTGCAAATAAAGTGGTCTTGAAGTATTACTAGAAAACTTAGTGCTTGCTTTTTAAACATTCTGTTTCAAGTAATATTTTCTAAATTTGGGATTTCTTGGCTGATTGCATTTTAGTTCTTCTTAAAAAAAGAGATATTGTGGTTCATAATAGCAAAGTAAAATTCAACTTATTGTCATGTCTGCTGACATTTTTGTTAATTTGTAAAACCTCACTTCTGTTTTTGAGGAAATCGACCTATCTACTGGTAAAGAGACAGAAACTCCAGTAACTATAATGAGTGTTTTCAAGGAATTTAATGACACCATTTCACCAAAGTACAAGATCATGAAGTTCAAATCCAAGGTTTGTTTGCAAGCATCCTGTTTGGTCATTTTCTGTTGTTCTGGTTTGTAAGGTGGGAAGGCTGTTGAGACATTGTCCACGGAAGGAGGTTGTGCCAAATTGCAAATATATAACTCCTGACATGTGTAAATTTACCTGCTTGTAAAAACCATCCAAAATGCCTATATTCTTTTAAGAATGGTAAATCTGCAACATGGTTGCTCCACCAGAAGTTTAAACAAAGCTTTTGTAAATAGTCACTCATTAGCTTCTTTAAAACTGAGTTGAGTGTCAGATGGCTTGCTGAGCTGTTTTTGAGAATGCAGAACAGATCGGGGTTCTGATACCTAAAGCCTTAGTAACAGCTCATGTTGTCAGAGTTTAAAATGAAGGATTGTGTTGTCCAGCAGATAAATAAGTACTCTGGGATTACACTGTCTTTGCATTTGACCAGACATCTTATTGAACTTTCTCTTGGCATATCTCATCCTTCTTCTCACCTTTGCGGATTTGTCTTTTAGAGTGCATGCTGCTCAGAGCGTGGATTGTCATAGTGTGGCTGTGCAGGAGGTAACAAGTGAGGACTGTCATTCAGCCATTGAGAGCTGTTCTGTGCTTAGGGTGATGGGCAGTAGGCTTAAAAGTGTTATTTTGCTGTGCTCTGTTTGCTCAACAAATCTTTAAAATGACGTTGGAAAAACAAAATGTTGCTATGATGGAAACTTTGCACGTTAATTAATATAATACTTATCATGAGTCTGCAGGAAAAGAGCTGATACTGCTGAGAATGTTGCAGATTTAGAGTGAATTAGTTTGACACTGAATTAGTGTCAGAGCTTTATTGTCCACTTACATAGAGTATTTGCTTTTACAAGGGAGGGCAGAGGTGGGAAGCTTGGATGGGGAGATGTGGCAAACAATGAAGTTAGGGGAAAAATCTGTTCTGACTGAAGTACTCAGAAAAGTTTTATATTTCTTGAAGTAACATGGCATTAGTCTGGCAAAGCTGATTTTCATTAGATGTAACTTTCCTCATCCTGGCAATCTTGTGATTTTACAGGATTCATTCCTGAATAGTTAATCAGCAAGTGAGATGGCAAGTAAAAATGCAGGAAGAATGGAATTTAACAATATGTAAATGAGGGAAAATAAAAACAGTTCGTGTGGTAATTCAGGTTGGAAAGATTCTCAGGAGGTCATCTCATCCAAAGCTAGCTAGAGTCATTCTCAAAGTTTCAATTGTTAAAGTGAAAACATGAGCAATGTTTCTCAACATGGCAAGACAGGACATCTTTTCAGCAACTTGTAGCTTAGTGTGTTATTTACTGAGTTCAGGGAAAATGGGAAAATGGATGTGACATCAGGACTTTGTGAAACCTTTTTTTTTTTTTTGTTCTAGCATATTTTTTTGCTCAAAACTCTGATGTAAATTGAGATTTTTCAGTTTTCTGTTATTTTTCATGTATAGTTGATTATAACATAACTACCTGTGGGATCAGGAGTAAATTGATTCTGAAGGGAGTAAATTTAACAATAGATAAAAAACAAGTTGCTGATAGTTCACTGTTCAAAAATCCTTTCAGGAATGAGGGAGAGAACTCAAAGAAAATTTTTCATTAAAAGAGAGGAGTACACTTGTACTCTAGAAAGGAAAGAGAGAGAAAGGTCTCAAAAGATGCAGATCTGCTTACAGAATCTTGGAAAACCTCCATCTTTTCCATGGTGTGCCAAGTGAGAATTATGTGAATGAGGTAATAGAATAATGTAGTGGAAAATTCAAAGATGGCTCTTTAAAATCAAGGTAAAACCTGTCAAATTTTTACTGAGCTTACACAGAACTCAAGGGCAAAAGACCCAACAGTGTTGTCTGGGTACCATGGCTGCAGTACATGTGGAGTCCTTGGATGTAACACAAGAGTGGGGAAGTGGGAGCACTAAGACACTGTTGAGATTTTTCCCTTAAATATTGTAACACTTGATCACCCTCATTAAAGGGTGAAAGGAAAGAGGAAAAATTAACTCAAGTGACTGCTGGTACAAAAGATGGCAATTAGAAGGATGAGACAAAAGGACAGTTATACCAGAGATGACTGTGGAAGAGCTTTAATTTTTTTTAGCTAGTAAAGTGAAGAATAATGATAAGACCTGTTTGCTCTCTAGAAACATTAAAAGGGGATGAGCAGCCAAAGAGCTATTTAAAGGAGAGTTTTAGCAAAAGAGTGAATTAGTAATTTTTAATTCATGAATAAATTAGGCAGGGTAGTTGGCACAGGGAAGCTCTGAAATAACCTATCAGCATTGTTTCTGAACAGTAAGATTTCAAATTATTTTGAATTCTTAAGTAAACTGAGTTTTATTAAAAGGATAAAAGCTATCCAGCTTTATTTTTCTTGTGTAATTTTCTGCTAATTTTGATAGTTACTGCATTCTGGGAGGGTTTAGTGAGAACTGGAGACAGTAAGAAGGTATGGAAGTAGTAATATGGGAGGTAACAGAAAGGACGGGATAGTAGAGCAGGGCTGTTAGTGGGGTCCTTGGAGGAATATTCAAAGGTAGTATTACAGTAACTCAGATTTTCCAGATTACACAAAATTGACTGTGAACAAGTGGCACCAAGTCTGGCCAGGCTTTCGCCTCTGCAGCAGGGGGGCTTTGTGCTTTCTGCAAGATAATTTTAGAAGTAATGGGGTTGTCCCATTACTGTGCCCTCCTGTTCTTCTGTTCCCCCTTGAGACACCTGAATTTGCCTGGTTATATACCTGAGTCTGTTTTTCACAATCAACCTCCTTTTCATTGTACTCATACCACCAGAGACAAGGTGTTTTTACACAGCCCTTGCATCTGTGTGTCCATAGGGGTGTGCAGGGCTCTCAAATTGAACTGGTTTGTGGCTTTCACCTAAACAAATGCTCCAAAGAAGTGATCTTCACCCAGTTGTGATACTGTGGTAAAGGGCTAATGTGCTTTAGAAGATCTCCCCTGCTGTGTGATGTGCAGCCAGTGGTTCAGTGCTGTGCTGTTGAAGGTTGTTGTTTTGAAAGACTTAAAACAAATGGTTGTGCTGCTCGGGTGAGACTTGTGAGCAAGGCATTCAGAGAGTGAAGTCTCAGTGTTTGCATAGTACTGTGAAAATGATAACCACTCTTCTTCCATCGTTAGGTGGAAATCAGGAAGGTTACTGACATCCCTGACAGAGCTCTTCTACTGACAGAGTTCTTTTATTCTGAATATCCCTTTTTGTGATGATGTAGAGACACTGAGACAGGTTGTTCTCTTGGCCTTGCCAGCACCCAACTTTGTCCCTTTGAACACACTTAAGCCGTATCATTTCCTGCTGCACCTGCTGCTAATTGTAGCTTCAATGGGTTGCACTGCTGCCAAGTTAGCAAGTCTTCACAAATCAATTTGAAAGCAGCCTTACTCCACTTAGGAACTTAGCAGCTAATCACTGCTGCTCATTTCTGCTCTCTGAAGGGCCACTTGAAGGGCAGATTATTCTGCAGCAAGCATTCATTCACTGAGTTATGACCAGACGCTGGTGTAATTGAGCTGAGCTCTGTGCATTAACGCAGATGAAACACTACAGCAGACTATTTTTATACTATGTTCATCCTGCGTTTGCAACAAGAACTTGTTTGAAGCCTGAGAGGTTTTTATTAAAATTAAAAAAAGAGGAGGGGGGAGCACCAGTGATGTGTGCTAAAAGCAGTGCATTGCCATCTATTATGTCACAGCTCTGATCTGCTCCTGTTAGGTGCTGCTGTGCCTCAGCAGTTCGGATCTACCTTTGCATGGTAATTTGCAATGCTGATCTGGCTTCATAGTGGTGCTCTTCTGTCAAGTTATGTTACACTTGTGTTTCCATGAAACTGTTGATGCCATAGTAGTTTCTGGATTTGTCTGCCTCCTATTTATAGCAGAGGTCCCTCTCCTCTCCTGCCTGGGCTTTGCAGCCTTACACCTGCAGTAGCACATGAAGTAAAAAGCTTCACTGCCTCTTGTAGCACCCTGAGGAAACTATTGCTGATGCTGTCAATGTAAGGAAAAAAACCCCAGACATCCAACCCCCAAACCAAATAACTCCAAGATTGCCTAACTGTGCATGTATTTTGTTAATTTTTAAATTTTATTCCCATTTATGGTGATTTTGCTTTTTCTTATTAAACTTTCTCTAGTGGCATATTATGCTGAGTCTGGTGTAGAAAGTGGTGAGCACAGTGCATTGTCCAGTGAGAAATGTGATTTTTAATTTAAGGTGCCTCTAGGAATTCCTGTAGTAAAGTAGTGTGCTAGCATAGTTATAATAACAGTATGTAACAGTGGTGCAGATGGTTTGTAGAGTACTACAGGGTGGAATACACATATGACATGGTAGAGCATGGCATTTCAGCAGATGCCAGAGCACTGTTGCAGAGGATATTGTAATAATTCGGAAAATGAAAGTAGTTCTTAGAAACTGACAAGCTGTGTTGTAGAAAATTGTTATTGTTCTTGAGGAAAGCAGAAGTGATACTTAACTTCAGACTCCTTTAACTGTCTTAGTTAGAGATACATAAACAAACTGGCCTACTTTCTAGTGAAACCTAAGTCACTTAAAATGAAAAATACAGTAGTGTCACAGAAATGATCTGCTGTGAGCATGTGATAAAAGCTGACAGATGGTTAGGAAATCATCTCTCTTGGGTTTCTCTCTGAAGTGCTAGTACACAAAAGCCTGCAGTGTAAAGGGAGGAGTTGTGTGCAGTTACAGGGATACAGTCTGGCTGGGATCATAGACATATGGTGGGCTAGGATGTGGTTAAGACAGGCTGGGATAGCAAGGAGGGGGAAGCCCTTTTGTGTATCAGGGCAGTGGGAATGCATAGAGCCCTGCCTGAACTGGGCAAAGAGCTGGTCAGGATTAGAGGTTAGGCTTTTGGAAGGGATATCATGATGGAGAAAGGAAAGCCAAATCCCACCTGGAGCTGAGTCTGGTGAGGCAGACGTAGACCAGTAGGAAGGGCTGCTGTAGGTAAAGGCAGACTAGGAGAAAAGTGCTGCTGGCAGGGACTGGAGATGTGGTGACAGAGGTCATGGAATAAGCTGTGATACTGCATGTCTTCCTCACTTGGTCTTAATTGCTTAGTCCAGCTTTTAGCAGTCTCTGATGGCTAAGAGACCGGAAGGAAGGCCTGAAGCAAAGAGGACTTGTCCTCAGAGGAGGAGGATCAGGTTAGGGCACATGTGAACAAATCAGACAGATAAAGGCGAGTGGGATCTGATGGGATGCACCCCTGTGTGCAGATGGAGCTGGCCAATGTCAGAAGATGCTTGGGAGTGTTTGGTGTGGATTCGCAGGGGGAAAATGATGATGCTTCCCCAAGCTGATAGCCTTCTGGGAAGAGATGGACTGCTTTGGTGGACAAGAGGACAGCAGTGACTGTTGTTTGTCTTGCCTTGAGTAAGGCTGTCAATGCTGCCTCATAGCATCCTCACAGACGAATGATGAGATGGGGGCTAGTGAAGTGGGCAGAGGGGTGGACTGAAAACCAGCTGCCCTACTGGGCTCAAAGTTGTGATCACTGGCACAAAATCCAGTGGTGGAGGCCAGTTCCTAGAGGTGCACCCCAATGGTTGATACTGGATCCAGTCCTGCTGAGCATCCTGTTAATGATTTGGGTGGTTGCATGGAACACACACAGAGCAAGTATGCAGAGAGTACAAAGCCAGGAGAGGCTGATATACCAGATGGATGTGCTGTCAAAGGAATTTAGACAGGCTGGATGTATCTTATGACCTACAGGAATCCCATCAAATACAAAAACAAGGAAATGGTCCTGTATGAAGACTGGAATAACCTCAGGCACTAGGAGATGATGGTGGCTGACTGGCTGAAAGCAGCCTTGGAGGAAAGGACTTGCTCATCTTGGTACACACCACAGGAGCCAACCCTGTAGCCTTGGGGAAAAGGCTGCCATGGGCATTACCAGCAAGTGTCAAGAGCTGGTCCTTTCCCCTTGGCAGCCCTGGTGAGCACCTGGGGGGTGCTGTGTTCAGCTGAGCTCCTCTGTGTGAGGAATAATGTGTGCTACTGGAACAAATCCAGAATAGGACCACAAAGGTAGTTACAGGGCCTGGAGCATCAGTCTTGTGAGCAGAGGCTGAGGATCCTGGCTGGGACTGCTCAGCCTGCAGAAGAGAATGTTCAGGGTGAGGGATTGGCAGTGCAAATCTTTTAATTGTTTATAAATGTTTGATGAGTGTGAGTAAAGATGACTCTGGCAGACTTCTTGCTGGTGCCCAATGGAGGACAAGAGCAACAGATAGCATTTGAAACAGGAGAAATTTATCAGAACCTGAAACACTGCTTTACTGTAAGGGAGATCAAGCACTGGCACAGGTTGCCTAGAGAGGCTGTGGAGTCTCCATCCTTGGGGATATTCATATCTGGCTGGAGAGAGCCCTGAGCAACCCACTGTGATTGACCCAGATCTGAGCAGGCAGCTGGACTAGACAATGCCTGGAGATCCCTTTCCATCTCAGCCATTTTGGAATTTTGGAGAGATCTGCAGGCACCAATTCTCATGAGTCTGTCTGAAAGCTGTGAATTTAAAGAATATTTCTGAGTTTGCCTAACTGCCAGGTGGTTTTTTTTGGTAGTGGTTAGTATACTTGCAAGTCAATTCTGTAGAAACTCTTGATGCTAAGAAAACATTTAGGGATTAAAAACAGGCACTAAAATATTCTTACTGTCTTCAGCTGGTTGTAATGAGTTGCAGAATTGGTAATATATGATCAAGCCCATGATATTTGAAATGAGTGTTTTGCCTGGCCTTTTTTTCTTTAGCTTTTTTATTGGACAGAATGAATATTCATTTGGTAGATACTGAAAATATAATACCTTTGTTTTGTATAGAAAGTGGAAAAATACTACGCTTTTGAGATTCCAGATGTACCAGCAAAATCTGAATACCTAGAAGTTAAATATTCAGTGAGTATAATTAATCTGATAAAATACCATACCTTGTTTTTTTATCTAATTAAGTTTAGAATGTGAGCAGTTTCTGTATTAAAGTGGTCATTGAACATTGTACAATACATTAGCTGATGTATCCAGTGGGGGTGAAGAACTTAAACTTCAGTGTGTTTTTACATTACTGACCTGATTTTAAGTGGAGCCTGTAGTGTGATTTCCTCAATTACTGTAAGGTATTATGGGTTAGGGCTTTGCTTGTGGGGGATCACGGTGATTTCAGTACTCTGTTGTTTTGTTAAGGTGTTGTCTGAATGTGGTTTGTCAACCTTGAAGACTTCTGTGGGGTGAAATGACTCCCTTCTCTCTGTTACTTGTTAGGCTGAATGCCCTCGGCTTCCCCAAGATCTGAAGGGACAAACATTCTCCCATGTCTTTGGAACCAACACCTCTAGCCTGGAACTTCTCTTGATGAATCAGAAGATCAAAGGACCCTGCTGGCTGGAAATAAAAAATCCACGTATGGTGGTTTGCATGTGAAATACCTGGTTACTAGGGAACACATACAGTTATAGATTGGGAGGGTAGGGGAAATTTAAATTGTACACATGAATTATCATTTTGTACATTAACCTTGCAACTTATTGCTTTAATTTTCATTATCTATAAACTTGC
Organism: Euphonia xanthogaster; assembly: GCA_034509185.1. Lineage (NCBI taxonomy): Eukaryota > Metazoa > Chordata > Aves > Passeriformes > Fringillidae > Euphonia > Euphonia xanthogaster. The sequence continues at coordinate 102,181,170 of JAYDZK010000001.1, forward strand.
AACTTATTTGCTTAATTTTCATTATCTAGTACAAATTTTAAGATATTCTTCTTTTTTTGGAGTGACAAATATCTGTATAAAGTTGTGCACTGTACAGATGAGATTACAATTTTCAGTGCCTGTGAGAGGGAACTGTGCAGTGCCTAGCAGTTGCTGTTTGATGCATACCCTAATGCCATGTATATGGAGCTAAATTTGATTTGAAAATGTCTCATCTGCTCTTGATAACTTAAGATTTGGGTTTTTTTCTGCAAATACATACTTTTTATGTAGTTTTTCCTGACACTTGGAAAAGTTTGTGGTGTGGAGCTGTTTTAGTTTTAAATCCTTTCTGCCTCATGATTGGCGTGTAGCGCTTAGAGGTGGTCATGCTGCTTTATTTTGGCTTGGTAAGAACCCTTTATTCAATGTGTGCTGCAGATTCCCATGAACATAGGGATGTTGGTCGTACTGGACAAAAGCTGCATCTGTTGCTGCAGTATCCTTGGGGCACTCCCAGTGCAGTACTGACCGTATGAATGCTGACACCAAGGGGTTCTCCTCTCAGCAGCTCGCTCAGTCGCTGACAGAACTGATACCAGTACAGATGACTCTGTGTAAAGCTTCCTGACATATTTTTTGGATTATGCAGACCTTGATCCAAATATTTTCTTTTTTATTTGGTGTTGAAGAGCTCCTGCTGACTAGGAAGTCAGGACCCAGGGAGTTACCAAAAATTGGGCAGGATGAGTGTGTGTCCCACCAGGACAAAACATTTGAAGGATGTGCTCTGTGCAGCAATGCCATCAGAACCCTTGTCTGTGGTTCTCAGAAGAATGAAGGTGGTTTGTGTTGTTTCCTCAGAGCCTTCAAATCAGCCAGTCAGCTGGTGTAAAGTGGAGGCTGTGGCCATGAAGCCTGGCTTGGTGAGTGTGGTTAAAGAGCTTTCTCCTCCTCCTCCTCTGGTGGTCATGTCCTTCAGCATGAAGACCATTCAGAACCCAAAGACTCACCAGAATGAGGTAAGTAACCTGCTCTCATTTTGGTTTGATTTTGTTCTTTGACATGTACTAAAAGTTTCCTAAGGCTTGGAAGAGCCTTATAAAACATGCTTTAAGTATATTTACTGTTGAAAAGTTTCTCTGCTCCGGGCTTTTCAAAGAAATTTTTACTGGGGTTTCACTCTGGCTTAGGGGGCCTGCTTGGTGAGAATGCTTACTGTGACACTGAATCCTGGGTATGTTTTCAAGCCTTCTATTTTGTCTGTTGTGTCTCATAGTTGTAAGTGAGACTGCCCCAGCACAGCTATTAATGGATTAGTATTAATTAATTAAGCTAGTGCTAATCATAGGTTATAGGTAAAATGACCAGGCTTTTCTGCTAATAAAACTCATTTTAAAATGAGAATTTGGTCTTGATCTTAGAGCACCTGCTATTCTGCTGTGAGATCTTTCCTCAGAAAGGAGGAGAGACGTAAGTGGCCACTCTCATTTGTGAACTGCAGACCACAATGTGTATTTAAGCACTTTTTTTTTTTTTAACATAACTCTCATTAATGGGAGAAGAGATGTACTATTCACAAATAGGATAGGACAGTTGTTTCTGGCTAATTGAATTGAAGACTAATAGGTTGGCAAATTTTTCAAGCAGAATTATTCCTCATGGTGAATTACATTTTTTTTTTTGGTGGACGTATGGAAAGTAAGTGGTTTCTGGCCAAAGTAATGGGACATTCACAAGGTACTGTCAGGACTCTGCTTGCCAAGATGCTTTAAAGCCTTTCTGCTTTGTTTTCTGTTGGGTTTTCCTGATCAGTGTCTGGGGAGCCAGGCTGTCCTGCCAGCAAAACAGTCAAAAGCATCATTAAAGCTTCTGGCTTCCAAACACTAAACCTTTTGGCTCCTTGGCAGTATTGACTGCTTGCTTAGGGGCGGCCTTCCTGAGGCAAGGCTTCTCTGCCCTACTCACATCTCCCCTGCACTCCATGGGGAATCCTTTACATTGTGGGGTCTGGTCAGATTCAGAACAAGAACTGATAAAAGTAGAAGTTTTTCAAAGTGAATTATTTTTTCTCTCAAATTTATAATGATTTATGAGCAAGTACTATTTTATTTCAATGAGATCAGTTGATAACTTTCTTCTTTTCAACTACTTGTAGCTGGAATTAAAATAAGAAAGATCTGTTGGAGAAACAAGAGAAAAGAGATGAGGAACTCTTAAAAAAAAGGGGATGGAAGAAATGAGTATGGATAGTAGTCATGCTTATTTGTGCTTATGAAGCTGTGTGTTCTATATCTCCTTGGTATAGGTTGTGGCTCTTGCAGCTCTGGTTCATCAGAAATTTCCTTTAGATAAGGCTCCACCTCAGCCTCCTTTTCAAACACACTTCTGTGGTATGTACTTGAAACAGTTTGAGTAGAAAAATTATTAATTCCATGGTTTTTCTTTTTTTGTTCTGTTTTGTTTTTTTGCTTGTGGGGGGGGGTTATATTAATTTATTTATATAAATTTTTATTTCTTTCTGTCACTACAGCAATAATGACCTAAAACAGACAACTGACAAAATTTCAACTCTCAGACAGGCTTTTATCCCCATTTTTAACTTCACTGGTCACTGACTTTTTATTGAAAACTTAATTTAAAAAATCTTAATTTGAAATAATGCAAAGTAACCCTGCTCTATCCACATTCCCATAATTTTTATTGGTTTTACTCCAGCTTTCTCTGCCCATCAATTTAGACCATTCTTTTACTGTCACTTTAATTATTTTTCTGTTCAGCTCTTCTGAACAGAATTATTTATAAACAAGTTTTCTTAGGGGACAAAAGTCTTACAGCAGTGTCATTGCAGTAATATCAGCTAAACCTTGAGATTCAGGCACTGACTGGAAGTGATGAGGTGTTGAATGCTTGTGAGAGGAAGCTCTTCAGGAGCTGTGGCCCATAGTTTTAATGTCCAATGATAACCTCAAATATGACTGATTCAGATTTGTTAATGCTTTAGTAATTACTTGGTTATCTTAAAGACAGTATTCACTTAAAGCTTCTATTTCAGAATCAGAGGCCAGTTTTCTCAGCTCACTTTGTTGTCAATGGGTGCTTATGGGGAGGGAGCAGTTAGGAACTTGGATGTAAATATAAATATCGCTTTTTGCAGCTGTTTCCAAACCGAGTGATTGCATTTTTCCTTATGACTTCAAAGAAGCCATTAAAAAGAAGGTAATTTCAGTTTGTTACCCTTCTGATTGCAGTACCTTATAGAATATGAACTTCATGGTACTTTTTGGTAAGTGGTGAAGAGAAATAGTCACAGGAATGGAATGATTATTTAGGTAGTTTTCCGCTCTGCAAACTTAAATCCAGGTATTTATTCTGTGTTGCTTGTAAAAAAGTGGTGTGTGCTCTGTGTGATTCAGTATTGCTGCTAATTGTGTTCTTAAAGTAGAGGGGTGTTAGGCAGGAGAGTTGGAAAGATTTTGCAAAGAGGCAAAAACTGTGGTTAATTTTCATTATACCTGACTGTACTCATAGTAAACTGGGAGAATTTGTTTCTTCTTTTATTGGAGAGTAAAGTCTGTCAAAATTTAGGAGATGTCCTTTCTAAAGGGTGGTGGGAGAGCTGACAGAATAATAAAGTAACTTATTTTTGATTTTTCTCTATTTCTGGGTGATCTTCAAGTCTGTGAGTGAAAGATGCATATGGAGCATTTTCCTGATGTGCTTAATTCTTATGAAGCTCTTCAAATATCACACCTGCATTCAAAAGCAGAATGGAAAAAAGCCTCTGAGAAGAGCTTTCCAATGTCTATGGGAGTGAGGAAAAAAATCCTTGAATTACAGAAGGAAAACCAAAACTCTGTGGTGCTTTGTTATTGTCTTGTAACTAGCAGGGGAGAGGAGATGCTTCCATTTTAAATTTATTGGGTCATTGAAATCAGGTGCTCTCTTGCTCCTTTTAGAATGCTAAAATAGAGATTGCTGCAACAGAGAGAACACTGCTGGGATTTTTCCTTGCGAAGATTCACAAAATTGACCCAGACGTTGTTGTGGTGAGTAGTTCTGAGACTTTGAGGGTTAAATTAAAGCATATTGTTCTTTTTCTTTTGTCCCCTTAGAGGCTTTTTAATGCTTGTCTTAGACTGCCTTATGAATTGAGTTTGCTTATGAGACAGCAGGTATATTTTGATACAAAGATGATACGGAATTTTCCCTGACAGCATTTTATACATACTATTATTTCCCATAATAGCTAAAATAGGCAGTATTTTCACAATACCTGAAACAAGTTGGGTTTTTTTAGATCGGAAGAG
>JAYDZK010000001.1:102185469-102285469 GCA_034509185.1 Euphonia xanthogaster
ACAACAAAAAACTTTGATTTTCTAGAAAAAATGGGAACTCTTGGTATACTTAAGATTCTGTTGCAATTCAGATGCTCATATAATTTGTGTTTATGCTGTGAATCAAAATAACCATCTATACAAATCCATGATATCTGAATTTTGCAATAAGCATTCTTATGCTTTCTACTGTTTGGCAGCTGAGGGTTTATTATAATTACTAATTTTCTTTTTTTTTTTTTTTTGTTATGTTTAATTAATGTGCAGTACTAACTTTCATGTAATAAAATTCTGAAGACAATTTGAAGTTGGTTTTAAGTCTGAGGTTGATTACATACAACTTGTTAGGTTATATGTATTTACCTAACTTCTGTAGGTAGATACAAATAATTAAGTGATGGGAGTATGATGAAATGAGCAGTCAATGCCTGATGTTTTCAGCTCACTGCAGCTGGTATCCAGTGTTTGCCCTATGACCTAAGCTTCCTGGTGCCTGTGGCAAGGAATCAGAAGAAGCACTGCAGCCAGTGGCTTAAAATTGAAGATGCCAAGAGCAGGGGTGTGAGAGCTCCTATCCTGAAAACAGCAGAGCTGTGTTAGTGCAGTTTAATTTGCACCTGGTTTAATTAGTGCTGTTGAAATGCTGCTCCCATATTAAGGAGCTGCTTCTACAGCACAGTCTTGCACTGCACAGAGGTGCCTGCTGGACTGGACCTGCAGTTCCTGGTGGCTGGCTCATGTTCCTCAGGATACCATTTTGCTTTCAGCTGAGGCTACGGACCAGTGTCATCAATGTACTTAGCACTGTTTAAAATATTGCTGGAGTGCTTTGATATGTAAATATTGCTTGCAAGGTGTTCCTACCCAGATTTAACAGCTGTTCCTGTTGTACTATCAAAGGAAAAAAAAAAATGGTATTTTGATGCCACTATTGCAACTTTTACAGGTGGAGAAGAAAGGAATTTCTCTTACCTTAAGTTTATATGCTCTATGAAGAATGTTGTGGATTTTTCTGGAAAGCTTTAAATCCTAATCTCTGGTATCAAAGCATGAAGCTGTATTGTGTGTGCAATGAGCCAGTTACAGAGCTGATTTTGGTATTCCACTGAACAGCATTGTTAGTGTTAAGACTAATGAGTTCTGTTGATGAACGTTCTCCTAGAAAGTGCTTTCTACAAGAGAGATAATGCCATCAATTAGTTGGAAAAAATCACAAAGGGCAAAGGAATACTGAGTGTGTGAAAGTAAGTCTTTCAATTTGCATTTGTTGTAACCTTTTTTGTTATTTTTTTCTGCTTCAAGGGTCATAATATTTATGGATTTGATCTGGAAGTGCTGCTTCAAAGAATTAATTTGTGCAAAGTCCCTCACTGGTCCAAGATAGGTCGACTGAGGAGGTCTAATATGCCAAAGCTTGGGGTAATAAGATTGCTTAAGTCTTTTAAGTCCCTTTATATTGCATGTTATTAAAAATGAATTAGTTTTTCTGAGGAATTGTAAATGTGACACTGATGTATTTTGACTGTTGGTCATGCTGAATTTTGTGGGTCCCAGATCATAAATTATGAGTGTTTATATGACTTTTATTACAGTAATAGGATAAACTGATTTTCAAGTTAGGCTAATTTAGTTTACTTATCTCAACTAGATGATAGTAATGACAGATTAATTGCAATAGTCTTGACTGTAACTGTCTTTGTCTGCTGTAACTGTAAAATGAGAAAATGCAATTTGGATTGATGGGTGAATCATCCCATAGAGAGCTGCTAAGCTAATAATTCTGCAGTTCTTATTACATATTTGTTCAGAGGACAATGTCTGAAGCTTGAAGTGCTGAACATGGCTGTGTTCTTGCCTGTTCCTGTCCTTCCTGGAGGCCAAGGGGTATTTGGGTATTTCTGTGTACTTCTGTGACTTTTTCATCCTGCTGTTATTACAAAAAGTATCCTTGGAAGAAAGACAAAATCCACATCCAGGTTCTTGTTGGGGCTATTCTAATGATTGAAGAAGAAAAAAAAAGTGTGTTAGTTTAAGAGTTAAGATATAACCAGTAGTGAAAGTATCTATTTCTTAATATCTACATACAGTGAAAGGTACCGTGGATTCCTTTGGGGCATAATTTAAGTCCTTGAGTATTAGTGATATTTAATAGAGTATTGGAGTACTTAGTGACCAACTGACTTGACTGAGTCTTATAAACATATATTGTGGGTAGATGTTTTTTTGTTAGTGTTTGAATATTTAATTTTATGTGGGTTTTCTCTCTTTGTGTAAAATGATGAAGGGCCGAGGAGGGTTTGCTGAAAGGAATGCTGCCTGCGGTCGCATGATCTGTGATGTAGAAATTTCTGCTAAAGAACTAATTCGTTGCAAAAGTTACCATTTGTCTGAGCTGGTCCATCAGATTTTGAAAATCGAGAAGGTAACAATTCTACCAGAGGAAATTCCAAATATGTACAGGTACGTTACTGATTGGGAGTTTTAATCCTTCTCTGGAGAGCAGAGGAGCTGATTCCCTGACATAAAATTTTACATTTGCTTACTTGATTTGTTGTGGGGATGCTGACTTAGCATACTGGGATTTGAAAGGTTAAATACTGTCTTAACATTATCAAATAATGTTTCAAGCTGCTTGTGGTGGCTTATTATGTATGAGGCAAATTGATTTGTGGGAGCATTGGTGTGGGCACACTAAGAGGAGATGCAAGCCTGAGTTTTGGGTTGGTTTTTCAATTACAAGAGATTGCTATAAAATTCATCAGTCATGTGCTACAGATACCATGTGTTCCATACAGTACATAGGTCTGAAGCCTACAGAGTTCAAGGGAGATTGATTTTACTGTGCTAGTCCATGCCCCTTCTTTCCCCAGTGATTCTCCTCACTTACTGTTCATGCTGGAAAACACCTGGACAGATGCCAAGTTCATTCTCCAGATCATGTGTGAGCTGAATGTTCTGCCACTGGCTCTTCAGATAACAAACATCTCTGGGAATGTCATGGTACATTTTTATTACTTTCCACCCCTCTCCTCTGTCCCCTCCAAACAGTTCCATGTTTTATGTATTTGATTTGCTGGGTTTAATTTCTAAACACCAATTTAGAATGCATGATATTGTTACATTTTTTTTGCTGTGACGAGGAGTGTTCAATGTTCTAATCAAGTAATAACGTAAAACTTCCTTAAAAATATCACATTTGAGTTTTGCTGTCAGTGTTTTCTGTGCTTTGCTTTGAGTTCTCTTTTTGCCCCCTCTTTAGTCGAGGACAATGATGGGTGGACGATCTGAACGTAACGAGTTCCTGCTGCTTCATGCCTTTCACGAGAAGGATTACATTGTGCCAGACAAACAAGTTTTCAAAAAGCCTCCCCAGAAGCTGGTGGGTCCAGTTTTTCTTTTCCTAAAAATTTTTATTTAAAAAGGGAAAAAATGTTCTTCGGTCTTCTGCGTGTTACTGTTCTGTGGGAACACAAGGAACCCCAAATATAACTCAGATATAACTTAAGGGTACAGCTTATGCTTAATTAAAATATTGGTTTTGTGTGGAATCCATAACGAGAGTGTAACAGCTTTTCCATTGCAGCACAGATCTATAAAAACTCAGTTGTTTCTGTTAGTTTAAAATTAGAATAAGCTTAGTACTTATCTGTGTGGGGAAACAGTAAAGGAGACAATCTGTGTTGTTTAATATTTGCATTTAGTTATTTTGATGAACAGTATTTCAAGAAAAATTTGTTATATGGATGAAATATCCAAAGATATTTAAAAAATCCTTTGTCTAATACCATTGTAAATAATAATTATAGAAGTATCTAGATATTTGTTAGTGAACAAATTAAATTTTGAGAAAGTTTTTGTATTTCACTATATATTGCTTTTTAGTTTTAAATAAGTTCAACAGCAAACTTGAAAGCAGTGATTTCTGTTGATTGTATTGTTGCATCAAAGTAGCACTGGAATTCTAAATGGTTCAGAATAGAATTGAACAACTGGGAGAAGAATTCTTATTACAACATAACAAATAACAGAATATTCTTTAGGTCAGTAGTAATGTTTTTATTTGTTTTATTCAAGCCCAGCCATTCTGTTTGCAAAACCAACATTTTAATTGGGCAATCATTCCCCTTCTGGGTCTTGAGTTGCCTTTTTTCATAGTGTGGACTTTTACAGCCAGTTGTAAAAGGCATTCTGGTGCCATGTTGAATGATGACAGTGCTTTAAGGTCTTTGCAATCTCTTGTTAGCAGTTTTTTTCCTGTCATAGTTGGTTTGAGTGCTGTTTTGACATGTAGAGAGCTTTAGTAAGGATCATTATGAAAACACCATATTTTGCATATATTTTAAAAGGAATTCTGCACGGGCTCCCAAATTTGTATTTGACTTGCCAAAAATAACTCCTCTAACATTACAGAAATCTTAGAGACTAGATAATGACTTTTTGAAATGCCATATGTAGGTGGATGAAGATGAAGATTTTGAAGATCAGAATAAATCAAAGATAGGGAAAAAGAAAGCAGCATATGCTGGGGGCTTAGTCTTGGAACCCAAAGTCGGTAAGATGTGGCAATTTTCTTTCTTCAATGAAGTTAGAGACAGGTAGGTTACATTAATTCAGAGAGATTGCAGTGGGGAATTTGTGGCTGTGGGAGCTTGGTGTTGTGGTTGTGAGGGGAATCTTGTTACATGAAACAAATTTCCCAACATTGAGTGTGGAATTGATTCTTTTGAGGGATTAGGACTGTATATTTATGTATGGTTGTCTAATGGACACGTAAGTTTTCTTTCAGTTTCTCCTCTATGTGGGGAAAACTGTACAAGTGTCCTATAGTAACACAGAAGGTATCTGTTCAACTCTGGTGAGTTAATGGGGTTGGATCGTTCCACTTCTGACAGCTTTCTGTAAAGGGCAGTGGTGCATCTCAACAGCTGCTTGAAGGGATTTAGATTATGGAAATGTGGAACAATGTATTACTGTCACTTAAGTATTAATTGTGAAGTAGTATGAAGTCCTTTGGGAGATGTGAGTAATTATGACTTTTGTTTTAAACTCTGTTTTAGGTTTTTATGACAAGTTTATTTTGCTTCTCGACTTCAACAGCTTGTACCCATCGATTATTCAGGAGTTCAACATCTGCTTCACCACAGTGCAGCGACTGTCATCAGAAGCACAGAAAAGGGCAGAGGTTTGAGTGCTTTAACATGTGGCTTAAATTACAGTCTTAACTTCAGAGTGCTCTCTGTGAATCAGCTCCTTAAGAAACTGTTCTTTTATTTATTTTTTTTTTGGTCCCCTTTCGCACATAAAAAATTATTCTTGTTTAAAGACGTATGTGTTAATTTGTGGGTTGAGGCTTCTTTGAATATTTTGTGTCTGTCACCTTCCTTTCTGTTATACTCTTACAGAATCTTGGTAAGTTTTTTCCCATCTATTCTTAGTATCCCCCTGAAACAAGATTTTTACTGAGGCTCTATGACTCTTTTCAGCCACACATCCACCCTAGCAATTTCTGAGCCCTTTCAGTAGTTTCATCTAGCTTGACAGAGGCTTCCTGAGGTTAAGTTGCTATTTGTCTATTTATGCAGATATACCTGATGGAGGTAGGCAAAAGTCTCATGCTTTCTACAGGAAAGAATATGATTATGAGCTCAAGCCTTATTAGACATCAGGAAAATTATGTTTATGACTTGGGAGGGTGATGTTGTGACTGTGTGAGCTGTGGCACCAGCTTCGCAAAAACTGTTGGTGTTCACACTACATTAAACACAGCTGAAAAACCTCCTGAAGGTACAGTTGGATGTACTGTTCTGTAAGCAGCTGTGTTGGCTCTGGCTTATCCATGGCTGGAGATTCTCATTTCCTCAGCTGTGCCGAAACACTTGTTGGTGGAGCTGTGTTGTAAACTGAAGCATTGAGCTGGTCAGGTCTAAAAGTTAAAGCAGAGGCTTTTATTTTTAACTGGTATCAGCTCACAGGTTGGAATTAGTTAGTCCTGTAGCAACTGAAATATGAACACAGTAGCAGAAATGAGGAGAAAAGTAAATGGAGTTCTGTCAGTAAGTTCCTTCATGTTGTCTTTGGATTTTCCCTGCTTTCTGAATTGTGCGTCAACCAACCTGAAGCAGCTAATTTTGATTTCTCTCACTGTATGATGTTTAATCAGGCTTTGGTGTAATTTCTTGTTACAGTTCTCCTCAGACTGCTTTACTAAACTTGCCAACCTCACCATGTCTGTATTGCCCTTCCTTTCTGTCACTTTCCTTGTGCTTGAAATACCTTTCCATTTTTGCCATTTCTTCAGTCATGCTAAGAAGGTGTCCTTTCTGCTAGGTTGTTTTGCTGTAATCAAGAGTTGCTTGGGATGGAGTTTTTGTTCTACTTTTGTCAGTTGTATCAGTCAAAATATCAGTTCCACAGAGCACGTGCTCCTTTTGACAGGAATGAGCACCAAAAGTACTTACATGATGATAAAACATGGATGGATTTTTCAGCACAGAAAGAATTGCTGTGTGTGTACTTCTCTTTATAGTTTTGTATTTATCTATATATACCTAAGAATGAGAATGTGTGTGTGTTATTTATCTGGTTTTATGTATGTATATAAATATATAACACACACTCTGATTAAAAAAAAAACCCTTCCTGCTACTGGTCTATGCCTTCATTGTATTTCTCCAAGAGTGAAACAGACTTAGGCCCTGTTCCCCAGCAGGGGCAAAGTAATACAGTTAAACACTGCAAAAAAACCTCTCATGCCTATTCTAAACTGTGCTTTGGGTGCTCTGCAGGAATTGGAATAAGCTGTAGAGTTTGGGGATTTTTTTTCCCCACCAAGCTTTTCACTTAATGCATTAAAATCTAATCTTCAGGCAATAAAATGATTAGCAGCAGTGATCATTTCACAGGTGGAAGAAGAGGAAGAAATTCCAGAGCTTCCTGACCCATCTCTGGAAATGGGAATTTTGCCTAAAGAAATCAGGAAACTGGTGGAGAGAAGACGCCAAGTTAAGCAGTTAATGAAACAGCCAGATTTAAATCCTGACCTCTATTTACAGGTGTGTTTTATAGGACTCCTTTGATTTTTCCCCCTCTCCCCTTAAGTGTCCTGATCAGCCTTGTAGAATAGAGATGATTAGTAGTGAGCAGTGATTGTAATGTGCTTTATTTGTAGCCCATCACTGCTGCAGACTGTATAAAAAAGCTGTGAATGTAATTGTGAGCATTAAGTTCTGTTCCCTGATGGCTGTGGTTGGATCATTTTTCTGGTTGTGTTTCTTTTCAGTATGACATCAGACAGAAAGCTTTGAAACTCACTGCTAACAGCATGTATGGCTGCCTGGGATTTTCCTACAGCAGATTCTATGCCAAGCCTTTGGCTGCTTTGGTGACACATAAAGGGAGAGAGGTAAGTCATTAAACAAGTTATACACACATGTAAAAAGGATGAATTTAAGCCACCTGCTTTTTTTTTCATTGAATACAAGAATGGTTTTGTTCTTGAACCTGCTTTAGATTTCAGAACTCTGAAGTTAATCTTTCTTGTGAAACTATTTGGTTTCAGTGGGCCAGATTGTGGTGACAACAAAAAAAAAATCAAGGCTGCTTTCATTTACAATGAATGAAATTCAGTTAATTTTCCATTAATTTCTAGTTCTGCTTGATGGGTTGGTCTTTGATTTGGTGGTATGCTTCAGCTTTGGATGAGCTTGCTTGTAGCAAGACTGTCCTGTGGCCTGATATGACTTCCTGAAACCCTAAAGTTTGTGATAGGGCAAATTAATCATGGAGCCAATGGATTATGTATCAGGGCTTATTTTTGGAAACTGTTTGTTCCTTAAAGTTTCTCATTAGCCTCATATTTTATTGTAAGAGTTGCTCTTGACTTTAAAGGCCAAACTACTCTTGCTGTTGGTAGGATGGTGGCTCAATACAGACAACATCAGTTTTGTCCCTGTGAGAAAAATAGTCTTTAATGATCCAAAACATACCACTGATATACATTCATTGTCTTAAAACATAATGATGTTTGATATTAGTTCCTTATAAAAGAGAATACCAAGCAGGAGTCTGCAAAGGTGCCAGGAACAGTTGTGTCAGGATGGCTGGTCAGCCTTTTGGTTGATCAGGGAGATGGATGAGGTCACATCCCTGCTGACAGGCTCATCCTTCCTGTGGATGTGAGGGCACACCCACATCGCAATTCCCAGCTCAGTTGCATTGGGGTGTTTTATTTCCAGTGACAAATCTTTGTTTTTAATTATCTTCCTATCTAAACGATTCTCTAGAGAGAGCCCCACATTTGTTGTCTTCCCAATTTATGTAAGCAGTTATGTTTAACCTTACACATCTGTTTAACTCAGAAGTAATTTCCCAGTTTGGTAACTGCAAATGTGCCATGCAGCCATGTGAATTCAGAACTTACCTTTACTAAGATATTGTGCTTGTTGATGGAAGATTCAGCCTCATGTTGCTATGAGGCTGGCATGCAAAGCAGCTTTAAAAAGTGACGAATTCTACTTTTTTCTTCATTTTTTTTTGTAATCATCTCCGTGTGTGATATGGAGCACCTGCCACAAACCTGGTATTCTATGGATACTTAAGCTTTCGCCCTCTGTTAAGATGGGGAAATACTTGTTTGCACAGGGAGTTTATTCAGGTTTGTCTGTAATGGATCAGCCTTGAGATAACTATGTGAAATTCTGGTGTTCCTGCTTTATGTCCAGAGTGATGGTGAAATGGAGGAAGCCTAAATAGGTGCTACAGAATGTGCTAGGGAGTAATTAGAGGTGGTGTCTCTTACATAGTTGATCTTTGGTTGGAAAAGATTTCATCTTAAATTCTGGTGGTTCTGGACCTGTGCTGGCTTCTGCCAAGCCTTTGCACCCATTTGAGGTTTTGCCACAAAAGATGACACGAGGACACCTTAGTTTTCTGGTTCTGATTTTTTTGTTTTTGTTTGTTTGTTTTAAGTTGAAATATCTGATCTGGAAAATCATTACTTTAAATTTTTATATTAGCCTTTATATTCCTAGGTTTCCTCTTACCACTCAGTTCTAATATAAAAGAAGTAAATGTTAAGTATCTGGAGGTTGGCTTCTCTGTGAGAAAAGGTTAATTAAAAAGTAACTGTTATGGAGAATTTATGGTCTAAATTTAAATAGCCTTTTCTGATCTGCAATTAATACTTTTTTTATACTGTTGTCAAGGGCACCTGAGTAAATGCAGATAGGCTTGTAGAAGTCTAAGTGGGAAAAATATTGTGTGGGATGAAAACTGAACTTAATATTTGCACTAACACAATTACAGTTCAATCATAAGTCTTAGCAGAATAATTGAAAGTGGGAAATATGTATTTCATGTTGAAGTTGTTAAAGCTCATCCTAGCATCAAGTTTTAATGTAGCTGAGAATGAGTTTTGATGAGTCCTGTAAATGGAAGCTTTTCAGCTCTGTGACTGACGACGTGTCCACTGAAGCTGTGGGAAGATTCAAGCACCTGATGCCAAGTGCTGAGTACCACCTCTCCTGGACTCTTTAACTTCTCTTTGTGGTTTGGAGTTGCTGGTGCAGTAAAAGCAGTGGAGCTGCCATGGGAGAGCTTAGGGAGACTAAAAATACTTGTAATTGCACCTTGCTGTTATAACTTGTGTGACTATATTAGTTAACTTCTGAGCTATATTAGTAGAACTTAGCATGTTCACTTCATTTTGATGGCAGAAGTATTAAATATGGTGTGGAAAAGTCATTTTAAAAAGCCACATCGTAGAAGTAGATGATCCTTGGGGTCCCTTCCAACCCAAACCATTCTATGATTTTATGACAGTGTAATCCATAAAAGCTCAGTTCTCTTTGGTCAGCTGTAGAGAGATATGGGCCAGTGCTTGATTGTTATTTTCCTTCAGGGAGGGAATAGAAATGTAACAAAGCCTTCCATCCCTGGCCAGGGGCAGGCTGGGTCCAGCAGAGTTTATCCTGTTTGTGTTCCAGGGAGTGCCTTGGAGGGGACAGTGTGACAGCGGCAGGCAGGCTTCGCTAGATGGCGATAGAGACCTGGAGATCCATCAATTAACACTCATTTTTGTCAAAGTGTTTAAACCTTGATTATCGGCCTTTTTGATGGGGTCTTCCTTGTTTTTCATTTGTGGGTAATCTTTAACAGGGGCATACCAATGTGAGTTTGTCAGAATTTAGGTGTCACAGGTAGACTGCTAAGTTCTGATGTGTTTTGGAAGGAAAAAACTGCAAAAATTTGCAGTGGAAGTGAGTTAAAACTGTAACTCAGATCTGTTTGACCATTTTGGCAAATATAAATATTTTTCTTTTTTTACTGTGAGAAATGCCTCAGTTCAGCAAAATTAAAAAAAAAAAAATTAAAAATTCTACATTTGCAAACCTTTGATCAGGAATTTGTTAGAGGGATTCCTGGACTTTCCCCTCCACCCCCCGTGTTACTAAGCCTTTGCCTGGACATTACTCTTGTTGTAACTATAGCAGTTGCTCGCATGGAAAAGTAATAGGAAAATATTTAATATATTTTTAGCTGTCCTTTAATGTAATTTAACAACTGGAAACAAGATGAGTCGGAGCTGTACAAGCAGCCAGCTCTGCACCAGCAGGCACTGTCAGGTCATGCCGTTCCAGCCTCTCTAAAGGACAAGCCTTTTGATGAAGTGTCAGTTGTCTGGTTTCCTAAATGCAGGATGCCTCTTGCTGCAGGGTTCTCCTACAGAACAGCAAAGTTGTTGAGAGAATTTAACTGTAGACAGCTTGCTTGCTAATGGCTTTCACTCAATGCTGAGGCCTTTTTCAGGTCCTTGGTTTTTTTTCTGAGTTGTTTTTTGCTGTTGCATATTTTTGCCCAAGCAGACTTGCCTTTGAAAGGAAAACAACAGATTTGCTGTTTTCAGCAGTGCTGACAGGTAGACCTGGTGTTCAAATATGCGAAATAAAAGGGGGAAAGAGGCAGTTGGGTTAATTCCAACTTTCTCATTCAGATCCTTTAGATACATATTCAATTAATAATTAGTTTAAGGCCCTGGCAGTCAAAAGGAAAGAATAAAAGCATGTTATTGCTGCAGTCTGGGAGAAGAATGGATGAGGGAGGAGAAAAATGAAGTGGAGAAAGATGAGCTCATTTAAAAAAAATTAAGGGTAGGTAAGCAGGTTAATGGCCGTCTACTGTAATTATGATCTGTAAAGAAATCCAGGCATTTCTTTTTTTTCCTAAAGTCTTGTTCATCCAGAGAAAATGATCATCAGCTGCTTTCTCTTGATTGCCTCTAAAGCATTGGTTATACAGTCTGCAAGGGTTGTCACGTGAATGGGGCAATTGACAGACTCCTGGTTTCTTCCATGTTGTACTGTGGGAGAAGGAGAATTGCTAAGAGGGAAAGGAGCCTCTTCGTGTCTTGTTCTAAGCATGCCATCCATATTTAAACAGGGATTGTGACATCAGTATAACAATTTTGGAGAACATGGAACTTGATGGCGAAAGGCAAGGCAAAGAGTTTCTAATTGCTTTTAAATAGGAAAATGGCAACCCAAAATCATGGGAGAAATAGTGCTAAATTGCTGCATTGTCCCAAAACGGGAACTGTTGGGGTTAAATAATTTAAATAATTTAAATTTATCACTGTGTGTGCAACTGTGAGGCTGTGAGAAAGCTATGTATGTTACTCTGCATGCTGATATCCAAAATGAGGTAGAGTAGACAAGGAGAGGCTGCATACTGTCTGGAACTGTGAACTGGGTACCAAATAGTAGAAAAATTATGGACCATCTTTACATTTGTTGAAATATTATTGGTAGTTAAGTGCAGGAGATGACATCTGGTCTAATACAGAATTTAGCATCTCCAAGGAGAGGAAGCAAAGCATTTCAATTAAGAAGAATGGCCAGAATATTTTGGATGAGGAGGCAATTAGTGAGAAGGAAAAAAATATATGTATTTTTTATTTTGTTTGACATGTTGGTATTTTTTTTCCCCTCTGGACGGAAAGGTTTTATTTAATGGGTATTCACCATGAAATGGGTATTCACCCATTTCCTGAATTCACCAGGAAACGTTTAGGAAGATTGATCAGATTCAGATTGATTGTACAGGAAGTCACATGAATAGAGAGACCTTTTTTTTATTTTTTTAACTGCTTATTTTAAGATTGTGCTATTACAAGAGGTGTAGTGCCTCTCACTTCCTTACTGCTGATTCCTGTGAATGGGTTAGAGCAATTGCATGGCCCCATGGTGAGTTGGATCAGCCTGGTGATCTGAGTTGAAAACTAACTCCAGAGGAAAACCAAATTGATTTCAGTTGGATCAATGGCTCAGTGACTCAGTGTGCTCTGAGAGCTGGTGGAAAGGAGGAGGTTGGGGAGTGGGGGCAGGCCCAGTGCGAGATGTTAGGGGTCAGGCATGACCAGCCATTTTTCAGCTCATACCTGACTGTGAAATTGTGGGCTTACTGTTAATATGATAACACATGGAGGTTTTCTTTAGTTGTTGTTTTCTTTCTTTAGTACTTTTGATTTTTTTCTTATACTTTCCTATCTTGTATTTTTTTTTTCCATCCTGCCAAAAGACAGATTTTTCCTTGTGTCATATCTTAACCTGGCCGACCAGGTAATGACAAGATTTCCTCACCCAGAACTGTGGTAAAACTGAGAACCAGAGTACTCTGGGAAGAGCAAGGTCTCTGGAACATTCTCTGTATCCGAGCTGTAACAGTATGTCCCCTTCTAGAAGCTGTATGTGTTGGGTAGAGAGCTGGCACCTCAATATCAGGGGAGGTAGAAATGTCTCACCCTATCTAACAGGAAAGAGTCAAGTGTTCAGTAAAGTATTGGGGAATGCACTTGAATCCTGCACCCTCCGAAGTCTGCCATGTTTCAGCTTCAGAATTACTAAAGAAATTCTTTAAACCTGTCTAGAGTATTGTGGAGATTAAAGGAGATCCTTCATGGTTCTCTTGTAGAGTTGCCTTATTAAAAGGGAGACAGAGGAGCACAGGTGCTTCCCCGTGAAGGTTGAGAGCTTGAGCAGCATCACACCATCACTGGTAAACTGCCTTGGTTCTGTCTTCCAACACATCAGTTGTCCAAACCCGCTTGTTAAGGTTAGAAGAATACAAATGTTAACTGCTGCTTTAATTTTTTTCTCCAGCCTGTATATTTGATAGCACTGCATGTCTTTGCAGTATATGTTTTCTTAGTTCATTAGTAGCTTGTCCTAAAATACTTGGGGTTTTGAGACTTCTGCAGACGTTGTTCTTTAGTATCTTGTTGCCTCACTCATTTGTGTCACGTCTTCATCTTAAATTGAATGTTGGCTTATTCTGGAAACCCTGGGCTTGGATACCTAGATGGCAATGAAGTTTTTGAAATAAAAGATACTTCAAACAGGAGTTAAAAATAATTTTCATTTTCAAGCACTATTCCTAAGAGGATAAAAAAACAGTCTAACTGAAGTGTCTGTCTCCCACGAGACTTAAATAAATATTCATAATGTCCTTCAAAGATATGACACCTTGATCTCATTATCAAAAATGTTCATATATATATTTCCTGGGAATCTTGCCCACTGTGTGATAGCTGACTTTTTTCACCACAAATTCTATTAGAAGCTTTTAGTTCCATCCACAGTGAAACGATCTGGGTTTTTTTCCCTCTTGGATAAATACTCATTTGAGCCTACTAGGTCTGTTCTTTTTAGGTAGTGGTTTCAGGATGGTGATGATCCTACTTTGACATATAGGAGGAGGCTGAAAGCTGGGTTTCTTCACTCTGGATAAAATTTTTGAGGATGGAATTAACTGTGATCTTTGACAACCGAAAGGGGTATGTCTAGAAGAAGCCAGACTCTTCCCAGAGATGCAGAGCCTTGCACCAGGCAGGTCTAGCCCTGTCTGGGGCCAGAGGTTGGGTTAAACAATGTCCAGAGATCCCTTCAAACCAAAGTTGGTTTATAACCATCAGTTTAGAAGTTCCTGTAATTCTCACTGAGATTTATCACCAAGGTCAGCAAGATCCAACAGATGAAACTCATCATTTGAAGGGAAGAAAACTGGAAGAATGAAGATAGATCAGCAGTGATACTTGTTCTTACCATGCTCTTTTGGGTTCAGGGCTGAAAAGATAATGTTTGAGTACTTCAAATGCAGGTTTTGCTGTATAAATTAGGTGGTGTGGTCTCTTACATGTTATGTCCTTTCACTGGGCCTGTGCCAGGATTCATTGGCTTAATTTAGAAGATAAGCATGAACAGCTTATGCTATTTTCAGCACCAAAATATACTTATGAGACAGATAAAAGAGTTTGTTAAGACCTTTATTTATCTGTGAAAGATGGACTGTCTCTACTGCTGCAGGTACAATACCTTGTAAGGATATGGGAGGTCTTGGTGGGCAGCATCAAGAATTCTGGTTGGAACAAGGAACTCTGGAGAAATTGGTGTAGTTTAACAAGCTGGGGCACACCTGATCTCAATACTAGCAAGGAAGGTTGTAAGTCAGGCCTACAGCCTAAGGTGATTTGTTCTGACTCACTTTGTAGTAGAAAGAGAGCAGTGTCAAAGCTGGATGAAATAAATCCCCCAAATTTTAGTGCTTGATCAGTGATTGAGAGACACCAGCATTATGCTTTTACTCTCTGTTGGCTTTCCTTCCAGCAGTTATACATGATGTAATGCAGGAGATGTTTGGGTTGTGTTGTCTTTAGCTTCAGACAATGCCTTTTATCAAATACAGGTAAGGTTTCAGAGAGAAGGATTAAATTATATATGTTGATATCTGCTTTGCAATTTGATATTTGTTTTGATAATTTGAACCACTAGGAATCTTTGCTCCTTAAAATCCTATTTCAGCACCTGGAACAGTTAAAAAAAAATTAAAATACCCATTTCCCTTTACCTTTCCTGTTAATCCTTCTTTGTTTTCATATGTTTTAACTGGCCGCTTTGAGAAAGAGCAAGAGCTTATCAAGCAGTGCTCATCAAAAATATGGAATGATGGGACATCATTTGAATCTTATTGCAGGATTTAGTACCTGACAGTCATTTCTCTGTGAACTTGTGCTAGTCTTGGTAGTTACATGAGACTGGAGAAACTTTTAAAATTTGGATTCTGATGATTGATAAGCTGTGGTTAAAAAAAAAAAAAAAAGCAAAAAGCGTTAATGCTTTCTTTCCAATTGTTTGGCTTGCCTAGTTCATGAAACAGAGCAGAAATTCCCGTATTTGAACTACTGGAAGTTACCAGAAAAGTAGGACAATGTAATAATCTGCTTTAATGAAGTTCAGGGTGATATTTCCTGAAATGACTGGGTAAGCACAGAGGAGACCTTGAGGTACAAACACTTTTTTTTTTAAATCCAAGGAAAGTGAAACTGCTGAACAGTTGCCAGGAAGAAGGGTAGCTATTCTAAAGTAAGGGCTCTATACTTGGGCTGCTTTGCCCTTATGACTTGTTCTGTGTGCACTGCTGTTTTATTAGGCAATACCACACTTTGCACACTAAACATTTCTTTCCTGTATTCTGTGATTTCAGTGCAAAAAAAGTTTCCAGTGTGAGCTTCAGTTTTCTTCCTTGATGTTTTTAATTTTTTCCAGAATATTAAACTGTTGCAAGCTTTGTGCTGGAATTTGGAATTAGTAGGTGGAAGACTGACATAAAAATTTAGGAATGTCTTAGTCCTGTGCTGAAGTGCATTCAGCCTCCTGGTTCATTTTGTCCTGGCTGGAATTTTACTTGCTGAATCTAGAACTTCCTTGGTCATACCCTTTGATTTTTTGGACAAACCAGATTTAAGTCAATGACAGCTGATGTTTTGGTTTTCATGTGACTGCCTTCATTTCTTCCATTTCCTCCTCATCTCCCTCAGAACTCACTATCATCTTTGAACTTAGGTAAATACCATTTTTGTATTTGCTCAGAAATCTTTTGGTTTCTTTAAATTGTAATTGCACCTCTGCCTTGATGTTTTAATATGTATGGTACCTGGGCTTTTTGGTTCAATGCATAGCTTCGTATTTTTCAACTTCGAGTTAGAAGTAGCTCATCCTGGGGATAAAGGGAAATCGATGAGAAGCCTGTACTTAGACTGAGAACCCCTGCAGAAAGCTTTGATTAGAGAAAAGCTTCAGATCTCACTCTTGCACACAATTGTCCATCAGGTCGCCAGTCATTTTTGTATGTGCGACTGTGTGCCACAGATGGTAGGGGTGGAGAAAGTCTGTTACATCATCTGTCAGCAAAGTGTGTATATAGTCACTTCAGCACACACACACCTCTTGGTGATTTTTGTTGTTGTTGAAGGCTGTTGTCCTTCAAGAAGTCACTACTAATTTTAATTTTGCAGTGTTTTGATCTTACTGCTTTTTGTGATCACTAATTTTTTATAGACTTGGAAGACGAGCCTGCCTTCAGTAAAATGTGTTAATTGACAGGTGTCCCAAAGTTCTACATTCTTGGCAGTGGTCCAGGATGACAGAGCAGTAATGACTTAGAAACTGCTATTCCTTCCTGGTGAAAGGATTGGAGGAAATCTGTGAAGTTATTAACTACTAGTCTCTTCTAACAGATTGTGAGGAGATCATTATGGCATCTAATTAGTTGAGATTAGGTCCTTTATGCAGAATGTTTGGGTTTCTTTAAATTACTTTACATGCTGTCTTATGACTTGCACTATCAGGTTTTTTTTTCCTCCTCTCTTCAGTGTTCTGGATGGTTACTCTGAGGATTTGAGTAAGGGATCATGTTCCTATCTCTGTGTGGTGTAATTAGCACAGCTATTTAAATGTTATTTGGAACCCATTTACCCGATCTGTCAGTTGCTGCTTGGTTCAGTGGAAATGCTTTTATGTAAATCACAGAACAATACTTCTGACTTGTTACAAGATTGGGCTGAATTTGGGGAACTGAAACACTTCATCCTGGAATAAAAATGTCTTGCTGAATCAAGGGTAGATTATGAAAGCTGCCACTTTTAAAAAATGTATTATGCTAACATATGTATATGTATAAATTGAATTAGCTATGATACTCCTACAGTGAGAAACTTCCCACTGATTCTAAAAAAAAATAAGGAAAAGAAGGAAAAGCTGACACATATGAAATTTTCCTCCCAATTTGCATGCTAGCTCTTCAGCTGATCTTAGAATATTTGGAATTGAGGCCTGATGGGGTACAGGGCAGATGCTTTCCTTCTACTTTCTCGTAATTTCTTAATGAAAGTAGTTCCTTCTGTAGCCCAGAGATAGTTGTATTTCATAGGGATCTAGTGGCATTTATAATTATTTGATTGCTCTTAGGCTTCTGTGGAAGATAACCACATTTTTTTTATTTCATTCAAATAAAAATAACCTTCCCTTCCCTCCCACCCTCCTTCAGTGTGATGACCTTTTGCCATCCCTTATTTTGGAGGTAGATTTTGAACTTTAGGAAAATAATTATGGAAATTTCTCATCTTTCATATATGAGCAGCTCATGTAGTTCTGGGTTTTATTCAGAAGGATGGGTGTCTGACATGGTGACCAAGGAAAGATTAATTAACTGTGGCTTTTGTTTGTCTGTCTCAGGTTTCAGCCTGGAGTGTAAGCTTGTGTCACTTTGCTCTGTTATAAATACTGTGTTAAATTACAGCAATTTTTTTAAGAAACTGTTTGATTGTTTGCCAGGGATTCCTGAGCCATTTAGTAAGAATTTGAGGGATCCTATTCCTTCTCTGAAAATCAATGCCAATTTTGGACTGTGCAGCTGTCCCAATTTCCTTTTTATTAGTTTTCACTCTAGGAATAAATTTTTGTTGTCTGATGCTTGTTCTCTTAGCATATTGAAAGTCAGCTATTTCCTTCCCCTGCATAGCTCTTGCTTTACTTTTCTCCCCTTTAGATTTTTTTTTCTTAACATGGAAAAAGAGATGGATCATCCAGAGGAGATCTGATGGTAAAGCAGCATGAAGTGGCATTTATGTGACTATTCCAGAAATGATCCTTCTGTTATTCCATACAGTACTGCATAGCTTTTGGCTCAGCTGGCCTGCATAATAGGGGATAGCCTCGCTGCTAAGCCAAGCAGCTCCTCTTTGCTTTGAAGAGCACGTCAGGCATGTGTGGTAGTAGATTATGGCAATTATCAAGTATCAGTTCTGGCTTAGTATTTGTCCCTGGCCTTTTCCATCTTAACTTGAGGAAAGTCTGTTCTGTGACTGTCTGTCAGCTCCTCTCTCTGAGAAGAACTGTGGGTAATAGTTTATTAATAGTTTATGTTGTATATAGACATCACCATAGACTTGCTATGTAGCTCTTGAGCATAAAGGGCTATTTTGCAGTTTTGTATAAACAAGATGCTCCTTTCATCATTTAATCTCTTTTGGACAGACAGTGTTGGAAGCAGACATTGGTAATGGGTTTGTTATGGCTCAGTAAGTGTTAAAAAAAACCCCAACCAACTTTTTGAATGCTTTGCATAATATAGAATTGTTGGGTTTTGTCTTTAATTTTTGGTATTTGTGTCGTGGCCAGTAGTTGTTTTAGGACTACAGTTATCCACCCTAAAGAGACCAGCTATACTTGTTCCCTGCAAGGAAGACTTTATGCTCTCTGAGGTTCTGAGCTTGTTGGGAGAGAGGGAGTTCGGGAAAACCTGAGCCAATATGCATACTCATAATGAAAAACCTCTTTTCCATGTTTTACTTTTAACTGCTTTTGAAATGAAATGGGTGTAGGGCCTTAAATATTTAGTTGTCTCTTCTTAGTGTTCAGAAAAAAAAGCCCTGCGAGCTGCAGATAGATAGATTTTCTTATATGGCAAGTAGTTTGTTTTGTTTTTGTTATTTTATTTCTGTTTTCCTCTTTCCTGTTTTACATGTTTTCTTCCTAGACCAGTAATTGAATGTGCTTCTTGGTGTGTGTTTGCTTGGGAATAGGGATGGAACAAAGGGAGATGTGGAATTGTTGATGGGATAGTTCAAAAAGAGATTAATTGTCCAAAAGTGCTGGCAGCTTCTCTGATAATTGAAGTGTCTGGAAGTTAATTTGTGAACATGAAAACATGAAAATTACTTTTACCTCAGTGCTTAGTTCAGTCACTGTGTCAAGAAGTTAATTGTCAAGATTAAAATGATCTAGAGAAGACAGCTATGGGTCTTCAAGTCACAAAAATAACCTGGAAACACTGGATGCTCAGAACTGGTCAAGAGAAATACTGCATCACACTAAAGGACGAGCAACTTTGTGATTCCATTCATTGAGTCCAAAAGTGTGCAAGAGTTCAGAAAAGATGGGATAATTAATCCTCTTCTGTACGTACAGAGTTAAAATAGCAAAAACTTACTGAATTCTCTAAGCCAATCTTGAGAGTCAATGTCGGGATTCAAGCAAATTTTTGTTCACTGGGAGCTGAGAAGGAAGCTCCTTGTGGGGAAAAGGGCTTCAGATGCTTTGCTGAGCTGCACCTGATACTGGACTTTCTGGGAAAGAAATGTAGATGGGTTACACATGAAGTCTGCATGTTAGGGTGGCAATCACTGTCTAACTAGGTTTGGGTTTTGATTTTGTGTTTGGGGTGTTTTTTCTTTATTATTTTTTCTACAGAAGAGAGCAGCTGGGTAATATCTGTGGGAGTTGTGCTTCCAACTCTGCTCCTTTTTTGCTGATGCCTTGCGTTGAACTCTTCCTGGAGGATGAAATGTCTCTTGGCACATTTGTTGCCATCTGCTGTTTGTCTCTGTTGATAAGGCTTAGTTAGCACTTTTCCTAGGAAAGTGCATGACATAGTTTCAAAAACTGCTCCATTTACCTGTTGCTGTGGGACTAGGCACATGTTTTCCAGCTGGCACATATCATTACAGTTTCAGATGACTAACATGAAAAATGATAATTGAAGCTACAAGCCTATTACGTAGTAAGCTTTAATTAGTTAAACTGCTTCGTATTAGTTTACCGTTGGTGCTAATGCTCTTGAAATTAATTGGCACTAAAGGGGGTTCAAAGTTTATATGCAATCATTGTTGTTATAATGTGCTGTATTACTAGGTAACTTGGCTTATTAGGTGATTTTGTTCTCAATTATTGCTGCAAGTCAACAAGGACAGGGTAATTATCTCACAAACAATAGCCTTGCTCCCAAGACAGATGCGACCAGACCCTTCCCGTGGAGTTCTGCAGTGTTCTAGCAAATGGGCAGGGGAGGGAGATGTGCATATGTCACCCAGCAGCAGATGGGGAAGATATTTACAAAGTAGGATAGCACACTTTCAGATCTTCTGTTATGCTAATAAAGTTTTTGTGTGAGAACACAGCAATGTCAGTCTATCAATGACATCAACCCCTGGCATGTGCAGGCCATCAAAGCAAACACAGAATGCCTTTGTATGCATAGCTGGACAGTGTAAGCCAGTTGCTACTGAAGTGAAGGTCATCTCTCATTTTCCTAGAATAGACTGAATACCTAGCATACACATTGATTAAACTTTGCTTCTTCTGAACACAGGCTGTATTTTTGTTAAAATGGAAAATTTAAAGTAATGGGAGTTTCTAGACCCCATAGGAATTTAACTTTTAAATTGTTAATGCACTTTGTGCCACTGGTGTAGTATAATATGACTTGTATCAGCCCACAAGCATCTCATAGAAGAAATAATAAATTGAATTGATTAATATTACCTAGTAAGTATAACACGTTGTTTATTAATAACTATTTAATTCCTAAGCACAAATTTAAGATGGTAGAGTTTATATTATTTAATTAATTAATTGCAAATGGAGATGACTTTCCTGAGTGGAAAAAGGAAAAATTACAATGGTGAAACTGTGGAATAGTGTGACTGAGCCGTGCAAATGTGCATCTCTTGTTGGTTACTCTCAAAAATGCCTTCAGGAGAAGGTTCATTGAATCTTCAAATTTTAAGATCTCGATCTGAGTTCTGATACTATTCTAAGCCCCTCTTTACAGCCAGCATGTAAATCTTTATTTAGGGCCGTCTTTCAGCAACTGCACACAGCAGGTCAGGTATTTATTCCATCCCAGGAAACTGCTGTTTCCAGAAATAAAAAAGGGTAACCACTGCATCTCCCTAATTTTCTCTGTCACTTATTTACTTAGAGATTGAGAAGTTTTGCAGGAACGTATTTGTGAATGGACATGCCTTTTGTGAATTTTAAAGATGTCATGGTGTTTCAAGTGATAAAGGTGGATAATTAATTTGAATGGTAGGCTGCTGGAAATATCTGTGGAATTTTACAGTGGATGATTCTTTGTAGCTGCAGTGATTTTGCCCTCTGAGCAGTATCAATTTACGAGTCAGAATCTTGAGTATGTGTAGATATTATAATGACTTTAAACACTGATGGACATAGGATCAGCTTTGTAGGAACAGTTCTGGAGATAGGAATTCATTTTGGGTATTTTAAGCTAAGGTGTTAAACCTACTTTTTAGATTTTTTGTTGTTGTTGTTATTGTTCTATTCTTTAGTATTCACAATTATGAGATTTAATTATCTCTTTTAGGAGATTGTAGATCCCCAGAATAAAAAACATGAAGAGTGCAGAAAAAACAATCCTTGTGAGTTTCACCAAACTATCACTCTTCAGGCAAGGGGTTACAAATTTGGAGGCACAGGGCACTGCAGCTTCATTTATGTGCAACCTGTGAAGATACAGAGAAACCTAAGTGGCTGTTTTGTTTGTTTCACTTTTTTTCTGTAAGGAGGAAACAAACTCTGTTAAATCATTGCACTGTAGATGTGATGATTTTAAAGGTATCTCTTAAGTGTGCCTATTTGATAACGTTAAGGGCTCCTCGGGAGTGGATTCATTTTGATATTTTAGCCTTGAAACCAAGTTTCCATCTTTGAATCTACTAAAACTGTTGGTGTCATGTGTCTAATAACCCTGAATCTGCTTGAATAATGATAAAGCCTCCTACTTAGTCTGTCTACCTCAAGGGAATAACCGAGCAGCCATTGTGACAATATTTCTCTGAGCCAACAAAATACAGTTTTCCCCAGGAGTTCGCTTTGAAGCGTGGATTTTTTTTTTAAGGCAGTAGTGAGAAGTGCCCTAAAATGAGGCTCAATGAGGAACAAGTATCTATCTCAAATTGTCTGTCGTGGCCGGTGAAGTTGAAAAAAAACAAACCAAAAACCAAGATAACCCAACTTCATCTTATTCAAAAGATAGCAAGATATCCATCCTTATGAATAGGATTATATGATGTATGTTTTAGGGGGCCGGGCTGGATTTCTTAGTAGACCATTCTGCCATGCAGCAGTCTACAGGCTGCTTCAGTTTTGCTCCATAAAGTCTTGAAGCAGTTGTGGTTTTTGGGCTTCCTGCTGTGACAGAGACAATTGCTAGTCACCAGAACCAAGAACCAAAATGTTGTAGATGTCTGGTGTCCCAAAGGTTTGTGAATCAATTTGGAATCTCTAATGCATCTCTTCATTCTCTTTCCTCCTCACTGTGGCACAAATTCTCTTGTATAATCAGTTTCCTGTGTTTGTTGATGCAGATTCAGAGTTGGCAGCATAAATGAGCCATGTTTCAGTTCTTAGCTTCATGGTGGAGGAATTGCATGGAGGTGGTGGAGGATTTCCCATAATTTGTGTTAAATCAAGGTCGCATGCTTTGCTTCTAAAAATTATGCTGTCACTTAACCTGAAGTTACAAGCTTGAAGTAGACTATTTACTTAAATGTTATGGCCCATTTGTGATTAAGGGAGGTCAATGAGGAATCACTGCAGTCTTCTGCCACACTGAAATATTGAAATTTATGTGACATGTTTTGGATAAAATTTTAATGAAATGGATGCCTTTCATAAAGGCAACTCTATGCAGTTGTAGCAATGTGTGTATGCTTGGCATGAGAGGAACTGTGTATTGGCATAGCATAAAAATATTTGTACTTAAAAATTAGTATTCAGTAATTAATTTGGACCTTTTATTTTCCTTGTTTAATGCAGGGAGGTTACTTTGTTTATGTACTAAATGTTTATGAAAGATTTCAGGTAGTTCCTACCCATGTGTGCGTGATTTGATATCTTGAGTTTGCTTTGCTGTGGTGTACATCTGTGTAAAGCATTTGCAAGGAAGAAGTGATGTTTTCCTTGTCTTAGCTCAGTCTTGAAGTGTTGACTGTTTATTTTATTGTTATACTTCTGATCACCAGTTTGTCTCTTTGCTCAGATCATACTTGTGCTTAGGAGGAATTGAATTACCTGTGCTATAATTAACCTCTGATTATGTTAATAAATTTTGTGTGCTTTATGTTTTCTGGTTTCTGGATAGTACCTTGTACCATTAATTTTTATGGGATTAAATAAAATTTTTAAACAGAAAAATTCCTGATGTAGTAAACAGAAGTATCTTTAAATGAGTAATTCCTGCAGCTTTTACTGTTTTAATGCTTTCTGCAAGTTGCCAGTTTTTAAGGCTCTTGAGTGAAATAGGAGGTTGGGACCAGAAGGGAGGTTGGACTGCAGCCTGTTTGAATGAGCTTTCTGGTACTATCTGGGGAACATTTTTGAAGTATACGTTGGAGACTTGAGGGCTTTTGCTATTGGAGTGGTCCAAGGTTTTTGGATAGCCCTTGTGAAGGGGACCCTGTGAGTCTGGTGGCTGAATGCTGTGCCATGACTGAAGACTATGTTGTCCCAATGCAGCTATTCTGGATATAGTTGGTGGTCAGAGACATTTCCTCATGTGCAGCAAAGCACTGTTAATCCCAGTGCCTGAGCCCACAAGGGGGTCCTGAGTAGTTAGAAACTAAGAGTGAGCGGATTATGCCAGGCCTGAGTGCCTGAGTATGGCTCAGGAAAAAAAAAAAAAGACAAAGGGCTCTCTTACCCCAAGTGTCACATAGTTAATATTTAAAAAAGAAGTAGTTCTAATTATATTTGTTTTCCTCTTTCCTCTTCCCTGCTTTTCTTTTACCTTAACATACCAAGAAGTAACTCTTGAAATGGTGCATTGACTTGTATGTAGAAGCATATTGTTATAGGGTAATTTAGTCGTGCCCCTGTAGTATATGGGATTCTGGATGCTGCATGACACTTGGGGTTGGATGATAAATGATCTTGAAGATCCCTTCCAACCCAAGCCATTCTATGACTCTTTAGGGTGGGATTTTTTTTGGTGGAGGAAAGAACTTTTGAGCAGGGCTTACATGTTTTTACCTGTATAAAAACATTGGAGGTGCATTGTACAACTGCATTTTGCCTCTTGCTGACTTGCCTTCCTTGTAAATTCTGTTTTTTAATGTCTCCCTCTCTCAGCTTCCCTCCTCTTCTTCCCAAAGTGTTTCCACTGCCAAAACATCGACGTTTTATGTTTTTTATCACTTCCCAAATTTGCCATTACCACTGCTCTCATTTCTAAGGCTTTCAAGTTGAATGCCATGTTGGTTATAGATGAAGGGGGGAGCCTGGAGTTATGTTACCAAAGCTGTTGAGTAAAAGTCAACTCTCCCCACCTGTTTGACCGATAGTGAGGTGTTTGGGGTAGGTGAGGAGTGGATGCAGCAGGGGAGAACAGGCTGCTACTGAACATCAGGATGGTGCAGGTGCCAGCCAGCAGCATCCAGCTGACTGTTCCAAACTGTCTTCTCAGAGTACAAAAATGGGATTTGCTGCCCAGACTCTGGCTTGTGTTCTGGCTAGACCAAATGGAAGGGTCTATTTCTGTGGGGGGAGCAAGCACCTGTTTTTCCCTGGAGGGAGAAAGGGGAGGGCTGTTGTTCTGGATCTGTCAGGACACTCTGGCCGTGTGTAGTGGTCGGCATGTTCTGTGCTAGTGCTCCATTTATTCTTTCTTGCACTGCACTTTCAGCCCACCTGAGCAGTTTGCTGGGCGCTCCCCAGTGCACACACGATGCTTGTGGTTTGTTGCTGCAGGAGCTGAGGTGACTTGCACCATTACATGGAAGATTAAGTAGTGTATTTCTCTGTAGGCAGTTTTTTGTAACATCCCCAAGTACTTTTACCATCCGTCTGTGTGTAGATGTTTGAGCTGTCTGTTACCACTTGCCCTTTTGTTTTGGAGGTGTGATTTCCTGGCTTTCTCCCTGCTCTACTCTCGACAGGCTGGAGTGTCCTTGAACCTGCCCTCCCCTTTCTGAAACGAGGAATGAGAAGCCTTTGGGCAGCTTAAGTGTCGGCCATGTCGCAGCTGACAGGAAACTGATCTGGTGCTTGGCCCCGCTGCAGCCGGGGCTGCCAGTGGCATGTGCTGGGCTCTGCAAGCCCTGCCAGGGCCAGGGGGTCGTGCTGAGGGCTCCCTGTGCCCCCTGCAAGGTGCAGCCTGGCTGTAGATATGGTCAGAAATCGCCATCTGCCCCAAAATGTTGCGGCTGTTTGCCACAGCTGCCCGTCCTGTCAAAACAGTGACTGGTCTCAGGGTTAAAGGTTGGTGAAAACTGTTGCTAACTTGAGATGATTGATGTTGGAAAACTCATTAGGGAGCAGGGGCAATTAATTTGATCACTTGTAGTGGTTTCTCTTACGGGTTGTGAAGGACTTTGCTGAGCTTCTTTTATCTGCTTCTTTTTAATTGAAGGAGGGATGTGTTTCTAGTGGACTGCTTCCAAGAGGAAAGACAAGGTAAATTCTTAAGCAGTGCTTGAATTTACTTGTGTGATTATCCAAAGGCTGGCAGGGAGGTTCCTGTTCTGCTTAGAGAGGGAAATGTCAGACACCCTGGAGAAATTTTCATATGAAATACTTAGTGACGTAGTTTGGATCTCATTGACCATGCTCTGCCACAGGAGGTGTTCTCTGTAGCTGGGGAGGTTACAGGGGAGTGTTAAAAGGGTATTCTGGTAACATTATTTTGGCTTATTCAATTGCTGATGACAAGACAATGTGTTTCCACTTTGGTCCATGCTGCTAAAGTGTAATATAATTATTTGTATTAGACACCAGCCACCTGTTAATATCGTTCTTCTAAAGGTCATTGTGTGGTGCCTTGCTGTCTGAATTTAACGGCCCTGTATCAGGTTTGTTGGTCACTCTTTTGTGTGACACAGGACAAGTGTTTGTGGGGAAAGAATGTGAACCTGATACCCTGGTGGCCAAGGGAGGGGAGAGGACCAGGGTCAGACTTTGCTGCTGCTGCTATTGTCGTGCCACCAGGCCAGGGCTGGAAAACAGGCAGCTTCCTTGTGAGGTGCTCTCATCTAACACAGTCCTTGTTTGGAACAAAACCAACTTGCTGTAATTTCCCAAGAGAAGCAGACTGATATCCATAAACCCAGGCTTTTTGGTACCCTGGATGTGGAGGGAACACTGTATTCCTAACCTGGGATATAAAGGAGAGGAGGGGTGCTGCTCCACTGGCTGTCAGTCCTTCTAATGCCATGTAAGGAAAGTGAGGTGATGATAATGTAACTGTGCTTGGTGACAATAGGTAGATGCTTGATAAATTGTGTTAAAACATATGGTCTTGGCACTTAACCTTAATCCTGGTGTTGGATTCTTTTATTAATGTC
This sequence comes from Euphonia xanthogaster, assembly GCA_034509185.1. NCBI lineage: Eukaryota > Metazoa > Chordata > Aves > Passeriformes > Fringillidae > Euphonia > Euphonia xanthogaster. The sequence continues at coordinate 102,211,919 of JAYDZK010000001.1, forward strand.
TGTACAGTGACCTGAAAATGCCAAGCACTGTATCGCTGAGAAATGTTGACCTTGTTAACTGAAAATTTTTAAATAGTTTTGCTGAAAAAAAAGGGTGGTGTGCATTTAACTTGAACTTTCACTCTTCCCGTCTGACCTAAGTATTAGCTTTTGAGAGAGGCGGGGGACAGGTAGGACTTGCAGATGAACTTACTCCATGCTTGTATCCTGTTCTTGAAGCAGATGCAAGTGACTGCTGCTGTAGGGGCTCAGCTGAATGACTTTGTTTTCAAATTTCCAGAAAATGAAAGCTTCAGCTGCCAAAAGAACAAAACAAAGCACCTGGTTTACCACATGGCATAGGACATTCCAGCACTTGCAAAGAGGGAGGGTTGGCTTTAAGCCATCTATATTCCAGTGTCATTAGTAACTGCTGCTAACTGTTGGATTGAATTACTGGCTGAGAAAGAGCAAGGGCTTTTAGAGTCTTCTCTGCAATTGAAAATAGTCACATGGAAAACTCCCATTACTGACAATTTTATAAGGAATAAGGATCTCTCTATCAGTTGCATATTTATTGGCTCAAACCATTTGAGGCTCATTATGCGCATGTAGATAACTCGTTGTGGTTGTTTGAAAAGGTTCATTAGGGTCTTCAAGAATTCTGGCTTTATAAAAATCTAATTCATTATTTCTGCAATGAAAGAGTTAATGAAGGATCACTTGTGGCTTTTAATTTTCAGCTAATTAAAAAGAACGTCTGTTTTTGCCTTGACACTTGTCGTTAAAAGTGCCAAATATAGGAATTTTTTTTGTGTGTGAGTTGAAGGGTGAGGAGGAGGGGGAAAAGTTACATGTAAATCATTTAGCCATTAACCTAATGTGGTGGATTTATAAATCCTATTACTATAAGCCCTTTTCATTTCCACTGGGGCCTGACGTGTGCTTGATCCTGATAATGTAAAATTCATTCTAAGTGATTACTGAAGTAACGCATTTTAGTCAATTTTAATCAGATTGTGTGATACTTGCTTGAACACCAACGTTAAGTAAGATCTGGACACAGTTTGGCCATGTCTTAATTAGCCTTACAAATCAGACTAGGAATCAATCAGTGAGCCAAGTCTATGAACCTTTTGACACCTAATGCTTTCTGTGGGGGGAAAAACTGTCTTTGCTGAGGGCTAAAAATACAGGGCTTGGAAGCAAGATTAGGATTGTAATTTGGTGTTCTTGCTTTATGGTGTGCTTGGCAGTCCCTCACAGTGTGCAAGTCCTTTGCAGTGCAGCCCTCATTGGTGTTTCAGAGTTGAGGCCAGTGGGGTGCTTCCCGCAGCCCATCATAAATTCCTGTCCCCGCAGCAGGAGCAGCAATTCGAGTATTTTTCTGAAGCTGCTTCTGCACCAAGATACATCTGTTATTTTGGTGGGGGGTGGGGTGAGGGACAGCTTATTTTAAAATGTAACCTCCTCCATCTAGGTGTTCACTGAGGACTAGTGACTTGGATTCGTGGGACATCTGTGTTTCTTGGAATTAGCTGGCCCTGTTTTCCCTATAGGGAAGCATTAGTATGGAAGATCTGCCTCATAAGCCCCTCAAGTATTGGTCTCTGTTGAGATCAGAGGTGGTTTTTCTGAAATGTCATCCTTTGATACAGCAAGTAAAGAGTTTGCTGTTTTTCCTGGATCATTGCTTTTTCAGTAGGCTGACATGAGCCTCAAACTTTTTTTCAGTCATGCTAGTTGACCCAGTTTTTGAAGACTCATTACTAGTTATTATTTTTTCTCTTCTAATCATGTAGAATTTCTGTATTGGTAGCAACTTTTTTAGCATTTTCTTGTAATATATGGACCATTTCCTTTTATTACCAAGATACTTGAAAAACTTATCATGTCCTTGAAGGATCCTGTGGAAGTCTTTGGTCTTTTTTCCCCCTGCCCGCCTTCTTCTTTTGCTTATTGTGTCTTCTGCAGCACGGTGGAAAGCCGTAGGAGAAAAAGGTGCTTGAAGTATATGGAAATTAAAATGTTTAGTACCAGAGACAGCTGATGTTCTCCCAAAGTCAGCAACATCTTTTGCAGAAGTCCCAGCTGCACATGGTGTTGTGTCATTGCTGAGAATTTTGTAACCTGGTGAAAGACAGGTCCATTGGCAGTCACCAACTTAGCCTGGAGATTTTGCTTTGCCATTGTTGAAAAATTACCTGCACAGTGATTTTGTTTTAAGGCTTGAAAATTCAGCCACCAGCAGTGTTGGCAAACCGTTTTCAGAATCACTCTAAAAGTCTATGTGTTACAGACTTTGTAAGTTGTTTTTATTTCTCAGCTTCCAGGCAATTTAAATATCTTTTCTCCTCTATCTAACCTGTTAAATTACCTCTCTCTGTTAGGGTGAGCGTACCTCATTTAGTCAGATGTTACTTAGTTGATGATAGGACTGCAAGCACATGTGGAAGAAAGTGGGGAACATGTTTTCTGCTTGATCTGAATGCCTCTTTGTCTTCTGTTTTCTCTTTCGTACGGTTACTGTTGGTCTGCCAGGTGTGCCTTTTTGAATGAAAATGAGAAACTTCTTTAGTGTAGATCTCTTACTGTGGTTGGGATGAGGCTCTTTTGAAAAGCTTTGAAATTAGATGTTAATTACCTTTCTCTTCTACTGGATAATCTTCTGTACTTTAACCAAATAAGGATAATCTTCTATACTTTAATCAAATAAATATTCAAATACTTTGAATTTGCCATATTTCAGCTTTTTGACAGTTTCTTATGTGATAGATTGTAGCAGAACAAGTGCTCATGAAAAGGCAGAACTTAAACAGAAAAAAAGTCATAGCCGTTCAGGTGAACAGGACAGTTGATATATCTTAGCTAAATGGAATTAGTCTGAACAACTACGCAGTGATGGCCAGGAAGAGAACTGTCAAGGTTCATGTCAGTCTTTTAAGATGGTAGATGCCAATATCATAAGTTTATAAGCCTGAGAAGGATGCAGTGAAGTCCATTCTAGATCACATTTTAGGGTAAGATTTTCATTAATCTCGGTCAAATTGTGGTTGGTTCTTGACTTTGTGTATTAAATATCTTCCTATAATTGTATGCATACATATGGTCAAAATAAATGTGCAGGTTCATAAACATCAGGTGCCTCTGGGATACTGTGTCTCAGAAATGAACATGACCTGCAGAAGAGAACAGGCATCTCTTACCAGCCATGTTTCATGTATTTTTCCTGGGAAAGTGCTTTAAAGTCTCTTGTTTCACAGCTTATCAAGACTTACTAAAATTAGTGTGACCTATTTCAGAAAGCAGCAATATCTCTACAGTGTCTCGGAGAATGGTGGGCAGGTGGATTTTGTTGTTTTGTTTTTTTTTTAGTCCAACAGAGTTAATGTATTTTTTAATATGTAAAAAGTTCAATATTCCTGATTTTTCTCTTTTTTTTAATAGGCACTCGATATTCTTCAGTCCTCTCAAGGGAATATCTGTGGGCTTTTTTCATGGCATTTATGTCATTTTAATAATAGATTCTTTGTGTGTCTGTGTGTGTGTGTGTGTTTGGTTTGGTTTCCTTTGTTGAATGTGGCACATAGGAAGGTCCATCTGAACATCAGGAAATACCTTTTTATGGTGAGGGTGACTGAGACCTGTCACAGCTTGCCCAGGGAATGTGTTGAGTCTCCATCACTGGAGATACTCAGAGGTGTCTGGGCATGGCCCTGGACAATCCAGCTCTAGGTGGCCCTGCCCAAGCTGGGGAGCTGGACCAGATGACCTCCAGAAGTCCCTTTCAACTTCAACCAGCCTGTGGTTTTGTGATTAAATTTTCTTTTTTTGGTCATAATTCAAACCAGGCCTTAAAATACCAGCAAATTCTTACAGGGGTTTTTATTCCTACAGCATATCCTGATATTTGCTTCTGTTTTGGGGATTGGTTTGTTTGTTTGTTTGCTTGTTATTTTAGGCACCTGTAGTTATCTAAGGGCATTAAAAAGGAGCTTAGCAACATTTGTATCTGTAATAGCAGTGGATGAAATCAAGCCCCTGTCCACCAGTGCTTGTGGTTGGATTATTATGTTGGCACTAAAACTCAGGGCCGTGCAGGTCTCATTTCAGATATAATTCTAATGAGGATATTGAATGACTGGTGTGACAGTAATGTTAATCAGTGCTGGTGCCTTCTACTTTAACTGAAAAGTGAGAGCAAGAGAGAGCTTTGAAAGAAGGTTTCCTTGGCATATGAGTGAAAGCTGAGTTTTTTATTAACAATTCAAACTCCTGTAATAAGTAGTAGGAAAGCTTATTAGCTATGTTTTTAGATTAAACAAAACCTTTAGGTTGTGATGTTCTTTCTTTTAACAGAATTTGTGGGATGACGAATTTAAATGAAAATTTCTAAAGTCGAAGATTGATTGAGTTGAAGTATGTAGCACGAAATCAATCCTGTCAAATTGTAGGGAAATAAGTGAGACATTTATAAACATTGTTAATGTTTTAGAAATCTAGTTTTGTGCAAATGTATTTTGAATTCTTTACAAATGAGATAACAGTAGGTCTAAATGACAAATTAAAGATTTAAAAAATAATCAGCATGCCTCTCTTGTAGTAATGGATTTATGGAGGTAGCATGCTTAACTTGCATTTGTAATTAAGGTTTTTCCATCATTAGAATAGAAATGTATTCCTGTTGAGCAGTATCTTTTTATGTGATTTATGTGGATTGAATGAGTGGCAAAACTCCACTGCTTTAATCTGTTATGTGGCTAAAAGTCAGTATTTGGATTGGATTCCTAGAGGGTCATGCTGAAAGGTTAAATACATTTGTCTGTTTTCTTAGTCTTCAAATTTCCATATTCTTTACAAGTAACAAACAAATCCATGTCCTGTGGGATTGTACAATGACAGCTTAGCAACCTGGCTTCATTAGTAATGAAGCCATACTGCTGTTCATTTCAAACCTCTAAATACTGAAATGGGTGGGCTGTACGTGGAGTGCTTAACAACAGACTAATGCAGAAAAGAAACTTCTGAAATGATAATTTCTTTGCACAAGTTCATAGACCTGAAAAATGTAACAGGATGCATTGATAAGCCACTAAACTCGTTCTGTTTTTAAAAACAGCACAAGTGTCCTGGGCTATGAGACAGACTACAAAAGGTATTGAAAGTGCCCTATACTACACTTACAGGTAATTGGCCAAGCGACCACTAGCTGCTGAAACCCTAAATGCTGATAATAAGGTGGTCCCTTTCAGGAATTTGCTTTTACATGAAGCTCATCTTTTCTCAGTCGGAGTAGTACTCCCAAAATTGTCATGGAACATATTTCTGTTTCAGCAGGAGCTCTCTGACATCAAATATGGTTCCATCGGTAGCTCTTAGGTGATTATGATAGATGTGGTGTGGTGAATGTCTGTGGATAGGCAGTGGCTTCCAATCACATGGACCCTTTTATTCCTGTACATCCTTACGGGAAAAATCTGGGAGGTGAAGTTCCCCAACTCACCCTAGAGTTCCTATTCCTGACTTAGAGTTGCAAGCCCTATTTAACAAGCAATTTAGGATTGTTAACTAGTAATTTTCTTTTGTAGTTAGTTTAAAAATAGTTAAAAAGCTTAAATGAGCCTTTTAAAAAATGTTATTTCTGCATTATACATCTTACAATTGTTTGGTTTGTTAGTAGATTTTATTTCTGACATGCTTTGTAAATGCTTACTTTTTTCTAGGAGAGTCTTTCATGTCCTGAGGAGCTCTGTCTTGGGCTTTGGTTGGTTGTTGGTTTTCTTGTCAGACATATCTAGGGAATTCTGGAAGCTCATTTTTAAGAGATAATCTAAAAAGACTGTGTCTGACTCTGACAGACTGTCAGGAGCTCTTTCCGTCGGTATCAAATCCAGCTTCATCAAGTGCTGTAAACCATGTGTGTTCCTCATTGTATTTTCAAATCTTTGGAGCAATCACTAGGTCCTGCCTTAAGCAGAAAATGTTAAGCATGCCATGTAGAGCTGAAACTCTTTTCATAGAATCACAGAATATGCTGAGTTGGAAGGGACCCATTGGGATCATTGAGTCCCGCTCCTGGCCCTGTGCAGGACGCCCCAAGAGTCGCACCATGTGCCTGAGAGCATTGTCCAGACACTTCTTGAGCTCTGTCAGGCTGGTGCTCTGATCACTTCCCTGAGCAGCCCAAACACCCTCTGGGTGAAAAACATTTTCCTGTAATCCAGCCTAAACCCCTCCCGATTCAGCTTCAGGCCATTCCCTTCACCGATGACAGAGTGAAGACATCAGTGCCTGCCCTTCCTCTTCCCCTCAGGAGGAAGCTGTAACTGCAGTGAGGTCTCCCCTCAGTCTCCTCCAGGCTGAACAGACCAAGGGACCTCAGTGGCTCCTCATAAGGGCTTTTGTCCCTGGCTCCTCCTAAATGCTTTTACCACACTGCTAAAAGAGATGAGAAATCTGCACACAGAGCTTGGTCTGAAGGCTTGGAGGAAGTATCCCAACAAGACATGGGTTTATGGGACTGAAGATTTAGATGCAATGTGAGACAGAATGGCAGGGAGTGGTGGTCCAGGCTGACAGCAGAGAGGAGGAAAGTCCATAGGCATTTGTAAAATAGCCTGTATAGGTAACATAATGTGGAAACATATCACAACGATTTTTATTATTACTCTGAGGGTAATGAGAAATTAAACTGGAGCTGGGTTTTTTTAAGTACAGTTGTGAACCCTCTAGGCATTCATATACACTTGATCTCTCATCTTTTACATTTGAGTAGCTTTGGTGGAACCTTGAACATCCTGGTGTGGTTGGGAAGCGGAATGTACAGGAACTTCTTGCTTAGTCGTTGAGGCTCATAATCTGTCAGATCTGAAGCAGATTATTTTGAAGTGTTTCAGGATGGTCCTTTCCTTCAGAGCAGAGAGATGACCTAGAAAGTACCAGAGCTTTGTCTGTGCTGGAGGCACTCCCTTATTTGCATGGACATGCTTGAAGAGGCCCCCTTGCTGTTGGTTACCTGGTCCTTCCTGCTCACATATCCCACCCTTTGCTTGCCAGCATGGACATGCACTCCTGCCCCTCTCAGTGCTGGCTCAAGGCTCTCCTGCCAGCCTGGGAAGCCTGTTGGCACGGATAATTTTGCCCCATTTAGGCAAATGGATCCTTCCTTGTCCAAGGAATTCTTGGTGCTGACACCAGCTGCAACCACGGAAGATGAATAAGTATTGTTTAACTTTATAAAAACACCTGTCGTGTTGTCTAAATATATCTAATTTAATGAAACAAAATTATATGCTTTATGAAAATCCTGCATGACATTTAAGAAATTAGGTAAGAGAACTTTCTTTGGAGGCTAATTAGAGGCTAAAATACTTTTCTGAATTTGCATAAATGTTGCTTTGATAGACAATCACTTAGTCAAAATGAAAGAACAGTTTTAAAGCAGTTCAAACTGCTTATAAAGATTTTTTGATGGACACAACATCCACAAACAATCTCTTCATTACCAAGGCTACCATGTCCTCTTATCTCCTATAAAATGTCAGGATCATTTTCAGTGGATCTTACCTGTGTCTAATTATAGATTGCCTTGTTCTTTTTAGTGTAGCTATTGCAAGATAGCCATGGCTCTTGAAGAAAAAGGCTGTATTGTTCAGTAGAAGGCCTTTTTCTTTTAAGAATACTCATCAGGTAGTGCAAGTGTGTTCTGCATCTGTTTTTCTCTTTAGCACTTGCTTGTCTTCTCCCAGGCCTTCCTTTTTCTCCAAGCACACAAGTTGTGGTTATTACTTAAAAGATGCTGACCGGGAGCATCTTAAAAATTTTTAGTTATAGTTTTTTCTTTTTATTGAAAAACCACACCAGAAACAAAGGGGAGGCAGATTTGATTCTCTGAGAGTTTATTGTCATCTACTGCTTTAAAATGTTTAATCTTTGGAGTATTCGTTTTATTTCTTTTTCAGCTTTATAGGCATACTTGATGTTTTTGGAAAGCCATCTTCTCTACTGGTTCTGAGACATAGTCCCTGATTTCTCCAGGGCTTTTATTTATGTGGCTGTGAGAGTAACTTCTCTTGGGCATGGGACAGTACTTCCATTTCTGTCACTTTGAGATTGAAAGGTGTGCTTATATATTTGAAAGATAACTTCTGACACTGTAGTTTTAAACCTGATGTGGAGGATGGTATGGTTATTATTCCCTACTCTGGAACAGATTTTGCTGTTATTCAGATGAAAATTTCTGTGCTCTGGTTTTAAACCTTGACTGGATTTTAACTTGTCTGACTGAAAAGGAAACCTTCATTTATTAGCAATTAATTTCAATTATTTATTGTTTTTGTAGTTTTATTTTTTCTAGTGAAAGACTGATTATATTTTGCTGAATGTGTTAAACTTGTTCAGTTTGGGAAGCAAAGCAAAGTAAAGCTTTCCTGTCTAAGTGTTTGTTCATTCCACTGAAACAAATGCTGTTGTTTTCTCTAAGGAGAATGCATATGCATTTAAATATTGAATAACTTAACACGTTTTGGTATTATTAGGAAATAGTAAATGATGCTTGTCATAGTCTTTCTTAATTAGGAGGGGTTTTACTTGTGGCTTGTGATGCAGTTACCTTTTGATACAGTTGCAGTCAGCTTACTAGGCAAAGCTACCTTTGCATCTTATAGTTTAAGTACAAAATGTATGTCAAGCACAAATTTATGTAATGCTTTGGAATAAAAAGAGAATGATAAAAGTTAATGAGCCAAGATTTGTGCCACATTCTTCAAGGGATTTTAAATGCTGTTGATCTTGTTTCTTCATTAAGTGATACAGGGATCCTTGCTCCTTCATTTTAGGTGGTCAGTGTTGAATGAGTTAGAAAGAAAGTCACAGCATGGGTGGGCTGAGCCCTGGTGCTTCTCTAGGAACTGTCCCTGTGTTTGGTTTCTCTGGAGGGTTGGGAGATGCCCGGGCTGTACCAACATTTTTCACAGCTAGTTATCACATGGACATTGTATTCCTGCTGCTTCTGGGAACACAGAACACTTCTGGGAAGTGGGTCAGAGCCAGGTCAGTTACCTTCTATGAACTCAAGTGTTCAGCTTTATTGTTGAGCACTCAATTTCTCTGTTCTGAGATTGTAAAATCATTTCCAACATGGAAGTTTTTGTGTGTATTTGGTTTCTTTTTTGTTGTTGTTGTTGTTTGCTTGGTTTTTTAATTTGTTTTTGTTTGTGATTTTTTTCAATTTGTTCGGTGCTTTTAACAGTATGTTTCATTGTTCTTTCTTTCATCCTAATACCAAAATAACACTTTCCAAAATAGGCAAAATTTGCTTTACTATAGCATGGTTTGTAATATACACAGTATACAAATTTTGTAAACTGTGTAGAAAAATCAGTAGTTTCACAATTTAATAAGAAAACAATTCTGATTCTCCCATTCTCTTCAGCGAAGCTTACCACAAATACTTGAAATAGAAGTACTGTAGAATTCTAAGGATATGATTGTTTCTGGCACCAAGTGAACATTGTCTTCAAAATCTAATTTGATTCTCATCATCATCTGTGTTTTACTGTAATCTTTGCATTTCTTGTCAAAATGTGACAAAGGTACACATAATTTTTATTTTTGTATTCAGCACATTTCTTTTACTGCCTTTTTTGTGTCTTCTGTTGTTTGTGAAGCAAAAGATTCTGCCTTTTCTTGGCATGCAAACATGTGTCACTGGATCTTTGTGTACACTGCTTCAGCCCATGGAGCCTAGGGTTCCATGGGTCCCATTCTCCCTAAGGTTTTGGTGCTCCATGCAGTACTGCTGTTACGTACAGAAGCTGTGAAAGTTGTGTTACTGTCTGTCAGCTTTGCTGGGGGGAGTATGAACAGTTAATTTCAGCATTTCTGAAGAAAAAGAGAACCAAAACAACGCAGAAGGAAAAACTTTGGCAGTTTGGGTGTATTTCTCATGCTGTTAATGTTTCATAGGAGCGTACATTTTGGAGAAATGTAACTTTGGGTGCATTGTCTAAGTACAGCAAATACTCAGTAAAAGATCTTTGAAACAAACTTATTAACTACTTGAATCTGATCACTCAAACTTTTCTAAATCAAGCCTGTTGTCTGATAAAAATACTGAATTGCTGTTCTTCATTCTCTGTGGCTAATAAGGCCTCCATCTTTCTTTCACTTACACTTAGGGCATATGTGCCCTTTTGTCCAGCAATAGAAACCTTTTCTGAAAATCCTCCGTAATGAAATCTTTTTACAGCATCCTGTGATTGTGGTTTCTCAGTGTTGGTCTGCTTAAAACAAAATCCTAGCAAAGTTAATGAATAGGTTACAAAAATACAGAGGTTCAGAAAAACTTAAGAGTAGTGAGCGGTGTTACTGGAATCCAGTTTTTCCATCTCATTTATTCCTCTGTCCCATGGGAAGGAATACCTCATACAAATTACTAAAACAGGTGACAGAATTATTTTCTTACTACATAATTGCATAATTATTTTCTTACTACATAATAGATAAATGAAGTGGACAAATATATCAGGTCTACTCTAGATAACTGCAGATAGTTTTCAAAAATACATTTCTTTACAGGGCCTTAAGGCTGCTTGTTTTTCTCCTTGTGCAGAGTAAATGCACAAGGAGTGATGTGGGTAGGGTTTGTTTGTATTTGTTTGGGATTTTTTTGTGTATGCTTCTCTGGTACAATGTTTTTATGATTGTGCTCATTCTTTTCATTTGGCTCTTAAATCTTCTCTTCTGTTCCTTCACGTCTGTGACCCCAGGATTCTGCAGAAAATGTGTGTTTACAGGAGAAATCTTTGCATCAGCATATTAGTTTTGTATGCTCTCATTGGTTTTTAACTCTTGTATCTTAGTTTGCGTCCACAGAAACATACTCTCAGCAGAAGGTACTCTTCAGAGGTTCTTAAATAAGGGATTTTCAAAAATACTTGATGTAATAAATAATAGTAAAGCTGTTCTTTGTATATTTATATTTTTAATCATTCCCTGTCTTAAATCACAACCTCATTTAATTGAGTAATTATGAGTTGGGGTAGGATTAGAACAGGGAATTTTGCAGTTTGATGCAGTTTGATGCAGTCTGCAATAACGATCTTTAAGTTTATATTGACTTGCAGTTTATGGGTGAGAGAATGTGTGTTGCTAGTCTTGCTTTTACAAGAAAAAAAGTTAAAAGAGTTTCACAGATGTTCACTGTTCCGAGAAGTTCACAGGTTTTTAGAAGTATATGGTTGCTGGGGGGAAGGGGCATGGCTGTACAGGTGGGTTGCCAGGCAGTTAATTCTTCCTACTTGGAACAGGAGACAATCCAGCTCTCATAAGCAGTGCAGTATTATTTGCAAAAGGAAACTACCCAATACCATTTTCCTATTCTCTTCCTTCTTTCTTCTGTCTTCCCACCTCCCTTCCTCTGCTGTGCATTTCTGAGAAACTGCTCAGGATTGATATGATAGCAGAGCTGTCATTCTTTTTAACAAAAAAAAAAAAAAAGTCACTTTTATTCTAGGTATTTTAATAGAGTCCCATTAAGGATGTATTGCTGACTGAAATATTGGCATGAAGGGCTCTCACTGAGCTGAGCCCAGGAATTAAGAAGTCAGGAAATGGGCTGCTGCATTGCTAAAGAACCTTGTGTGACACAGTATCTCCTGATTGGGGGGATCATTACTGCTATTATGACTCGACTTGCGTAGGAATTTTAAATTTCATCTGAATGTCAGTAATAACCCTCTTAGCAAATTATCCTGAATAAAATCACGAAGGCATTTTATATAATAGGTGTTGAATTACTGGATAGATTTGCTAATTAAATACTCTTTGTTCTGCTGCAGTTGACATTACAGGGTAAGATCTTGAACAATTATTCTCAACAGCTGTACTTTGTTAAGGGAAAAATTAACTACAAAGTTTATTTTTTTCTACACTTGAAATTGGCAGATTTTTGAAATGTGCTTGAAAAAATTCCATCATCCAGTTGGTAATGAGAGGATAAATATGCAGGTGTTGCTGTGAAATCAGATAACTACTGACTGCCTTATTAATGAATTTAGCAATACTTTATAACCTTCTGTTTTGTAGCTGTTGGCACTTACAAGTGATCTCCTGTCAGAACGGGTGGCACTAGCATATGCCAGTCACTTCATGAAACCAGCTTGTCTGTGACCCTCTTGCTGTGATTACCTACACCCACTGCTCTCCTCAGGGACAATTGAGAAATGGTTTTTGCACAGCCAGACAATTTTTTTAGTAGGGGGTATTCCGTTTTAAAAAAGAAAAAAAAAAAGTTATCTTTCTAATTATTAATGGAATTATTTCAGAGAGTGAAGTAGAAAATGCCAGAGATTATCAAGGGAAAATTGATAGGCCTTCCTTTCTTTTCAGTATAAACTCTTCATTTTGGTGTAATTTTTCAATTTTGTTTCAGGGACTCCTGTTTGCTTTTGGAGTACTAAGGGAGAGGTAGAACCTTCCTCTGTAGGAGTTAGCTAATGCATAGGAGGAAGGGTTGTGGGGTGGTGAATATGTTGGAATTTTGACTACTTTATATGAAATTTGATATTCATGTACCAGTGATATGTCTTTAGAATAATTTCAAAACTCCATAGAAAGGTGGTGGGGTCGAATGTCTAAATCACTCACTAGGAGATCAATAGGAGTGGAATACCATCTTTTTGAGCTTCCAATTAAAATGGAATTGTGTGTCTGATTCCAGTGACAGGTACAGCCTAGCAGGAATCTGCAGTTGAGGCTCACCATTTTCCTGTTCTATAAAGAAGAGTGAGGACAGCTGAGCTTTCTGCACTTTTGGACTTCAGCAGAGTTCAGGCATCACATTGTTTGAGTGCCTGGTTTGCAGCACCAGTGAATGGTCTTTAAATCAATTGAATGTTTTGAACTTGACCCAGAGAGTGTAAATCCATGGATATCCATATGTGCTTGGGGAATAACCCTGATAAGGACATGTGTTGTGAGTTCAGCTGTGTCAAAGTTACATCACAGTTTGGAACTGAACCTGTCTTCAAGTACCTTGAGGGGAATATAGCTTTCAGTGCATAATTGCAGACAAAAAAAAAAAAATCATACTTGCACTGTGGTTATGTAAGGGTTCTGAAATTCTGAAGAAACCATTGGTGTTAAAGGAATGACAGTGTTGTATCCTGTTTGTGTGCTGTTGTGTAGAGGTGGAGATTTCGCCTGTTTCAGAATTCCTTGCTGTGATAGCATAGTCAGCATCACAATAGTCAAGACTCTTGGCTTCATTTTGGACTCCTTAGCCTTATGAAAGTAATATTCAGAGATTTCCCTGAATGTGGTCTTATTCCCACTGAGCAAGGACAGCTCTTGTCTGTTTGTCCCCTTTTCTTTCCTCATCCCTGCTGATCTCTACTGTTCAGCTCCCTGCCATAGGCTTCTTGACTACAAGTCTTAATTCTACCTTTTGGCGAATGTGGCCAAGGAGTATTGCAATTTAATATGTGAAAAATAGTGAAGGTGAGACTTGGTTACTAAATTTGATGTAAGCTGTTAATAGTGTGCTGCCTGACTATATTTTGAGTTCCAGATTGTTTGGGTTCACCTAACAGACTTGCTGTAACATGTGGTTCAGATTAATCCTCAAGAAAATTTAAAATACAAATATATATTACTAGCAGGATTGGCTGAAGAAAAACTGAGGTTTCTGCTGAGTGGCAATGGAAAGGACTGAAACCAAGGAAGTGGAATCTGGAGCTGTGTGGCAGAGCACCAGGATGTTGATAAGAAGGAAATGGGGGCTACAGTGGAACTGTGGCCAAGTGACTGAAGGAATGGACCAGATGTTGGTTATCGTGCAGCTGTGCAGAATTCACCAAGCTCTTCTTGCTGCTGCAACTACACTTTTTTTTTTTTTCATTAAGCTCATTTGATTGTCCCTTTTCTGTGCTACAGCTGTAACTGTGGCTTCACATGAGGTGCTCTCCCCACCCTCCACTGTGCTGAGCACTATTAGAGATGGAAGCAGCAACCTGCTCGTATGAGGCCTCTTGAGCTATTTCTCAGGTTCAGAGAGGTGCTGTTCAGGGCATTTGGAGAACTTGGGATGCATTCTTGGTTGAGGAACAAGCCTGGTTACACCCCTTGTCTCAAGATCTGTGTCCTGTCTTTATCCCAGCTCCTTGTACCAGTTCTGGTTTCCATAAGGAATTTGCTTTTTGATGACCCATTTTGAGATCATTACAAGGGTAACCAACCTTTTGACTAAGTCTTCTAAAGTGAGCACCATCCAGTGTGAATCAGACAGAATGTTTTTGGGAAAAAATTCAATAACATCAAGAAATAAGATGATGGATAGGAGGGCGACAACTGACCTAAATTACTGAAAGAGACTTAATTCTGGCACTTGCTGATTAGGCTGTATTTAAGCCATTTGATTTAGTGTTCTTTTTTCCTAAGGTAGAATGTGTGCATGCACATGCAATTTTGAGATTTGTTTTAATCTTGTTTTAGGGGAGTTAATAATAGCATTAATACAAGGTCAAACGAGAATTTACTCATGTAATAGGAGTATTGAGGTGACTGTGTGTTGCCAGGAGAGAGGTGGTTTGCTTTGTTTTGAAAGGTGAGAGCATTTGGAGTTAGCAACCTAATGGATATGTTTGCCTGTGTTAGCCTGTAATTATATCATAGGCTAATCTTTGATTATTTTTTTTATTTCAGATTTTGATGCATACCAAGGAGATGGTACAGAAGGTAATGCTGAGCATTTTCATTAAAAACAACACTTAAAGAGCACACCTGGTGAAATTTTTTTATTCCAGGAGAACTGTAACCCAAACAGACCTGAAATAACTTCTTAGGATGCCTAGTTTACAAATGTAATCCTTCCTGATGGATTATAGCTTTTTTCTTTTCCTACCACAGATATGATCTGGACCCTGCTTGAAGCCTGTGTGGGACTGTTTCAAGCAAATTAGCAACAGTGCTAATTAGAGTTTACTCATAAACCTGTTACACCATGTGTTCTAGTGGTTTATTATGGTTTATTTTTTGGCATCCTTTAAACTCTGTCATGGGTTGGTTTTTCGACTCTGTGGAGTTTAACATGGACATAGCCATGTTGCAGTTTTTACAGCTGCATTGATTTTCCACCACTGAAAATGTCAGGTCTTCATTTTTTTTTTCAAATTAATATTATGCAATTATATGCATCTGCCAATTTTTTTTGTTGCTGTTGTTGTGACGTTTACTGGTGTTGGCAATTTTTCTTTCTACCCTTTTCCTTGCTATGCCTTTCATAGGCACCTCAGGCTTTTTATGTTTCTCAGTTTGTCTAGAATTTGCTCCATTATCCAGAGTATTACAGAAGTATGGCTGGTGTTTGAATACACTCTTCTCCAAGCAGGGCATTTAAATTGTTACAAGAATCAGAAGTGATGTGAGGGGCAGAGTGTCAGTCAAAGAAAAGGGGTTCAGTAAATGTTTGTGTCCATCTCTGTGTGTAATTGTTCCGTAGTTCAGCCTGGAAAAAGAAAACTTATGGGTCATAGTAGCTAGATCCTTCTCCAAGAGGAGCATTCCCTCCCTGAAAGATCTGCTGCCCAGAGGAGGACAAACACAGGTGGTTGGATTAGCAGAAGTTATAAGAGGGGAGAGGGAAGATGGAAATATGAAGCCATCTGCATAATCTTAAAGAGTGAAGAAGAGCAGCCTAATCTGGGCAGTGCTGTGGTATTCTCAGTTGCTGTCATCCACTAGCCAATGCTTTCACAGATTTGTTTGAAATAGAGAATCTAAGTATTTTTTCTCTTTTTTTTTGCTCAGTAGTATTATGATGGCTGCAGATGGGATGGGATGCCTGACTGTGATCCTACCTTTCAAACACTTTGGCTGACTGCCTTGTCTGAATTTGCCCAGCAGTCTTGTGGAAGTGATTTTCTTGTGTCTTAGCAGCCCAAAGTTATTTCTGATCAGAGTTCCTGCTGTTTCTCAAGATCAGACTTGTTCACTGACTTATTTTTCTAGCATTCATTTAGTAAAATATTACCTCTTTATGTTATGTACACAGCTGGACAGTGGTCTTTTTAACATATCAGTGGCTGAAGTTTCTTTATTCTCTTTAAATTCAAATAGGCTTTAATGAAATGTACAGACCTATCAGTAAAAGTTTATTTTACGTTTTCTTGCTAGTATACTTTTTAGTGTTTAAGGGGTAATTTTTGAACCTTGAAAGTTCTGTGAGACTTGTAGAAGATGGAGTGGCTCTTTTTTGTTTTTCAAAGCATTTTTTTTTTTGTTTAGATGAACCTTGAAGTGATTTATGGAGACACAGATTCCATTATGATAAACACTAATAGCACCAGTTTGGATGAGGTCTTCAAGCTGGGGAATAAGGTAAGGAACTTTTTCTTTTTTGAAGGTTTCCTACATAGGTCTGTGTTGTTACTCTGAGTGATATTAAGATGGTATTAAGAGAGGATTCTGTGGCACAAGCAGAGAATATGCCATAAGAAAGAATTTCACAATGTGTGGAACCTATGAAGTAGTAAAAACTCAGCTAAAACTGCTCTTTTACAGGTACAGCTATTCTGTGCATTTTAAAAAGTGATTAAATGAACCATTTCATTGCATAACAAGCTTTTTTTACTAATCCTAAAATAGCAGGAGATTGTCTCAATATTTGGTGAACCAAAATGTGAGGTACCATTTCTCCTCCAAGTTAATTTCAATTACAACATGAACAATTCTGACTTGGTTTTCATGAAGGACATTTCCCAGTTTAGTTTTATTTAGTTATGTAATTTGTATGACCCTCAATATATTATCAGATTTCCAGTGGTAAGTTCAAATATTAATTTTCATTAAGAGGTCTGATTGATTAGGAGCTGGCAATTGATGATGTGGAAGTTTTGTGGCTCTCTGAAATTGTGGCAGTCAAGTGAGAAATATTTCAGAACTTTCTAAAGAAAAGATAGAAGAGAAGCTGTTTTTGAATGATGGAAGAATTTGTGATGAAAATGAGAGCTATGGAAACTCTAAAAAAACTCAAGAAAGCAAAGATGTATTCAGTATAGTATTAAACAGAAGTAATTTAATTTTAAGGCAGAGAGTGATTCCAGGGTTTTTTAGAATACTTCTACCTTCATGCCAGTGGGAACATTTAGAAGTAGATGCATTCAGGAGCAGAAAATAGGATAATAACTTGATATCATAAATATCATAACTGAGTAGCAGGAGGGCTGCTGGCATGGTAGAAAGCAGTCTTTCTTTTTTGTTTGCCACATGCAAGATTATATATAATTTCTAGTGTATATACAGTAGTGTATAAGAAAGTTTAATCTTACTCCAGTTGTGTGTGTGTGGTTTCATTCTGGTTTATTTTTTGTCCCTGTGCTCCCGTTTGATGGCTAAACATTACAGAGGATAGTTAAATAATGATAACTTTAATGAAATCTGACAGGATAAGCGTAATGGGTTAAATACATTGAATTAGGGTCAGGTTTTCTGAGGGAATAGGTATGTGTTTGAACTTGTCTGCTGCTTAATGAGAGTAGAATCTTAAGCTTTTCTAATCCATTGTACTTCTGTATTATGTATCAGGGGTTTTTTTTTAATTGAACAAAAAAAGGACAGAAAGATTGGTTTTTATTAAAATCGTGTACAACATATAAAAAGTGAATAAACTTATCTCTGTAAACCAGCACAATCAAACCTGGCATCAAAATTGCAATGTTTTGGCTTTCAATATTCTTTCTGTGGCAGAAAAAAGCGATTCATATCAGTCTCATTTCACATTTCTTGTTTGTTTGTTTATTCCTCAAGAAAGTGACAGTTGGGTTTTTTTGCAAACACTTTGATCATTTACATTTTCCTTGTTTTGAGTAATTCCTATTAAAAAAATCAAGATAAAGAATTGTCTGTTTTGATGAGGAACACTCTCAAGAAATGTCTCTGCTCCACTGCATAATAATTTCTTTCCCAAAGTTTTGTGTTCAGAGGTGAGGAATATTTACATTGCTTTCACTGTAGTTTTGCTTTAATTTAGGCTGTATGGGAGGCACAGAGGTTTAATGCAAACAATTACAGTGAGAGCAGTTAGTGAGTGTACCCCTGTTCTGATGTAAAGTGTGAATTTATGAATTGTCTTCAGCACTGAAGCATTCCTCCAAGAGATTAAGTTTAGTTTTTTATTGGAGAAAATTCTCTTACGTGCCTTCTGAATTCCCCCATCTAATGTGTGTGCTCTCTCCCACCCTTAACCCTCCAGTATTTATATCCATGCCCTTTTCAGTCATTACTTAGCAGAAGCTTTTTCTCATTTTCTGTGTGTCCTTGTGAATCAGATTTGCCAGTACATTCAGTACTGAACTCTTACTGGATTTTGAGCACTTGGTTAGTATGCTGTAAAAAAGAAAAGTTGAAAATAAAAATTGCGGAAAAATGTTCAGAGGATTTGTTTGATTGTTTTAAGAAAGAAAATATGAACCTTGTAGCAAAATGGTTTTTGCCTCATGATGTCCTTCAAAATTTAGAAATGTACAGGGGACATTAAAGTAATGATAATTCCTGCAATAGGAAGTACAGAGATCTAAGAGAAAAACTAAGTACACACATATATGTAACACATAAATGAAAAGTTTTTAAGGAAGGTTTTGGTTAAAATGGTAATCTGAGTTCAAAGCTAGATAGGAAACCAGTGAGATTTTATGCTGAAGGTCCTGTTCTTGGTGAAGGTATCTAGATGGCAAAAGAACTTTAATGTATATCCAACTTCAGTGAGACATGAGAAGAGGATAGTTCATAGTTGGTGGTAAAAGTGTTAGTAAGAGTGAATATGGACCCTGAACATCAGCAGAGTAAGTTAAGTTGTAGAGGAAAGAAAGTAAAGAGTAGAACATGAAGACAGAACAGGACACCTGGCGTATGCAGATACGCTGTTGAAGAACATAAAGTAAAAGCATATGAAGAAAGAAAAAGGAAAAAAGCAAGTGGGAAACTTTCAGCCAAGCCAGTATGTGGCTAAATGTGTACTGGAACCAAAGTTTGTTGTTGAAGGTTCATGCTGTTATGAGCTGTTGCACTTCTGTTCCCTTAGAATAGAGGTGAGAGATACTTGGTACTGTATTAAGACAATATATCAGTGCCATTTGAAACTTTTGTCTATGGATAAAACATAGTCTGTGTGTAGAAAAACTTCACGTTTTCCTCTCAAGGAAATCAGGCTATGGAAAAGGTGGGTGTATTGTGGGGAAGGGTAAAAGAAACTTGCCTGTTTTTCCTGAACAGGCACACACAAGAGTTTTGGTCTGCAGTCATAGTTTTTCTCCCCTCCCTGGTTTGGGATGAGATTGGGAAGAAAGAAAGGTGCCTTTGCAGGATAGCTTTTCTGTAAGGCTATTTGCCTTTTCTGAGTGACCATCTCTTGTCTTTGCCTAGGAAGTAGGTCCCTGCTGTGAAATCCCTTGTTTGCTTAATTTATGGGAGAGGTTAGATGGAGTAGCTGTTCTGGTAAAATGAGCTGGAGTCTGTTATCTCCAAGGTCATTTCAATCTCATGTTTATCTGCCTTCCTTAATTTTATTAAGGAGTTAGGTGTACCAAGCTGTAGATACTGAAAAAGTCAATGGGTGAACCTTAACCTCGTAGTTATTAGTGTGTAATTAATTATTGATATCTGACCAGTCTTTAAAATGTGTTTGCAAATACACAGTGTGTAATGTAACTTGTTTTAAAACTTAAGAACTATTGAATTTGTCCATTGTTAAATTGTTGCATTTGTTGTTAATGTCGGTGCATTTTCAGATCAAAAGTGAAGTGAACAAGCTGTACAAATTGTTGGAAATCGATATTGATGGAATTTTTAAGTCCTTGCTATTGTTAAAGAAGAAGAAATATGCTGCTCTGAGTGTGGAGCCAACAGGAGATGGGAAATACACAACTAAACAAGAGCTGAAAGGGCTGGATATAGTCCGGAGAGACTGGTGTGATCTTGCTAAACAGACTGGAAAGTAAGTTTCTCTGTGGCATTGTCTTCTGTGCTCTGTTTGAAACAGTAAACATTTGTACTTACTTTTCTAAACATTTGATACTGTGTTTCCTCAAGATCACAGTTGTTAACTAACATCAGTGTTAGGCTGATTTTTGGAGGAGATGTAAATGTTTCCTTCTGGCATTGGTAACAGGCTAGATCTGTGCAAGTGCAAATGTCTCCGAATTTCACTCTCTGGTTTTGTGTCTGCTGTGGAAGCTGTGCTTTTGAGTTGTCAGTGTTGTAAATGTCATTTAATAAACAGAGCTGAAATCTTGTGGAGATGGTAGATGCTGTCAGCATTTGGAGTTGTAGGATCTAGGTCAGATGTTTTATTTCTTAAAGAAGCTGGTGCTCAGCACCCTCCAAAAAATCTGGAATTGCACTGGGTGCAGCCTGAGGAGGTGGTCCCTTTCCCCAAGACTGCTTCTCTTTCCTTTTGCCATGAAACTTCATTATGATGGATACTGGGTTGACTTAATTAATTGTCATTGCACAGGGCTAATTCAGTAGAAGTAACGCATTTAGCATCATAGAAAGAAAATTAGAGAGTGGAGAGGTGGTCATCTGGGTGCTGATTCATTGTATAATGCCTCTTGAAAACTTAAACAGCTCATGGTCCAAATGTATCCAAAAATGAATACTTTTCACATCTGTAAAAATACACCACACACTTGCTTACTGTTCTTAAGACTTGCATTTTCTAAGAAAAGATGCATCATAATAGAAGCAAATTTTTCCAAGTTAGGAATGTATTAGTAATTAAAGCTATACAAATGTTGGAGAGTGTTCTTTAGTGACTAACTCTTCTGCAGCTGGCAGATCTTCCAACCACATTTTGCAGCAATAGGCAAGACTTTGCTTACTTGATATGTTCTCTTCTCCCCCGTCTTAAGATACCTGCTATGGAATAATAAATGGAAAAATGATATGGCAGAGGAGAATAGAAAGTTGCACTCACCCATTCCAAATCCTTATTTAGCATTAGAACTATTTGCAATAATTTGCTTTTAGTAAAATAAGTAAATAAATAAAACACAACATAAAATATATTGGTAAATTTCTAAAAATTGTTCATCAGACTTCATCCTTGGGCTTTTTAATGTCTAGAGAAAATCTAGGGGAAGAGAAGATTGTGTCTGTTGTGATGGTTTTGCATGTGCCAAGCTTTTCTTAATTTGAGTACTGTTTTTGCAGCTATGTAATTGGTCAGATTCTTTCTGATCAGCCCCGAGACATAATTGTGGAAAATATTCAAAGGCGACTTATAGAAATTGGAGAAAATGTGGTCAGTGGTCAGATCCCTGCTAATCAGTTTGAAATAAACAAGGTAAGTGATCTTGCACTTTTCTGTCTCAGAAAAACTTGACTGTTCCTGAATATATTGATTGCTGACAAAAATATTTTTAATCCTTATGATGCTGTGAAACAGCAGGAGTTTTATTAGGTACTGAATATTTCAGGACATGCTGTGAAGATCCTACAATTTGAGGGGGAAAAAGCACTACTGGGGCTGGAGGCTCTAGAATAACACCTTTGTGTCCTGTCCCATCCTGCTGTTTATCAGGCTCGCTCTGCACTTTGAGAATGATACAATGTTTTCAGGAGAAGTTCTCTCCTAAGTGTTACTTTATATTTCAGGCTTGAAATGCATAAACTGAAGAATGCAATGGAAACAAATCAAATACTCTGTTTTGTACAAAACCCTTATCATATTTCCCTAGAAAGCTCTGTATAAAAAGCTAATAGTCATTTTGAGACCTCATTCAAGACTTTTGTGCAACAAGAAGTAAAATATTCTGCTTTGTTTACAGCAGTTTTAGCAGCAGTGTTGCGGTTTTGGGGTTTTTTTTTTTGGGACTCCTCAATGATAAAAACTGTATTTTCAGCTTCAGAAAATCCCCTTTCCTGTTGAGGGGGAGTTTCACCAATGAATTGGGTATTACATGCCCCTCTTATGCTTCCAATAGAGACCTATCAACTGTCAATCCAAAGTCTGTTTCTTTTGCCAGCTGGACATCTGTCTGCTCTCTAAGACTGTGTCAATCAGTTAAGAAATGTGTTCAGGTTGTCATATGAGTGTAGAGAAATCACTGAATTTTATGGTTGACTCAAAAAAAGAATGTTCTGATGCAAATCTTCTAAAAGCACTTAGTGTCCCTGTAAAAGATATATATATATATAGCAAAATGTTCACTTAAAATTCCCAAAGTTTCTCTGTTTTACTACTTCAGAAATAAAATGTATTTAACTATTAAGTCAAGTGTAGAAGTTGTTTCTAGGAATTGGGATGACAGTAAATATTTAAATATAGCATTTTATTTTGTTTAAAGGAAAAAGTCATTGTGGAATCTCAGTAGTATGAGATATACAGAAATACTTAAATTCAGTTGTACCCTCTTGTTGCAGAGCTTGTTAGATACACTTAGCTACACAATATTCAGATTTACTTTGTGACCTTAATGGAACAGGAGTAAGGGGGTACTCTCTGGCTCCATTTTGTATTTTGCATAATATTGTCATCTTCAATTTAGTTTAATTTTAAAACAATTGCATTATGATTGTAATGCTAATGCATTTTTCAGATGGTAATTGTAAAAACATCCTTTGGTTTTATTAATAATAACATTTATAAAATTTGAAGGATTAGTACCTATAAAATTTGAAGGACTGGTACCTAGGGCTTAACATATGGCAGATAAGTTTGTTACAGGTTTTTTATCTTTGTGTTTCAGATGAACTTGTGAATAGTAGAAGGATGAAGATAGATGCTATATAATCTTGTCTTTTAAAGTTCTGAGTTGTCCATCACTGAAGTAATGGATTTGTCTCATAGTTATGTTTCTGTTTTCCCCTTTGATATTTTAGGCATTGACAAAAGATCCCCAGGATTATCCTGACAAAAAAGCCTTGCCACATGTGCATGTGGCCATGTGGATAAACTCTCATGGAGGCCGAAAGGTGAAGGCAGGAGACACAGTGTCATATATCATTTGTCAGGTAAAAATGTCTTTCTTTATAGCCAAATACTAGGTATTGTTTTGAGTTACAGCAAAAAAAAAAAACCCAGCTCAGCTCCTGGGAAAATGTTTTGGCATTTCTTTTTGGTGAACTAGTCTTATATTTTAAAATAGTTGGTTTTCTGTGCTAAATTTAGTTTTATAAAGCATTGTGGTCAGCTCAGCAACTATTTCCATATCGTGACTGGAAAAATCTCCCTGAATTCATTCATGTTTAGAATTAGAACTTATTTTAAAGAAAATGCCAAATCTTCATTTTAAGCAGGAGAAAATTCTGGTGGTGAAGACCCTTTCATTCATGGAAGGATGATTGTTGGTGTTGGTTAAATAGTGTCATTGTTTTTTTCCAGCATCACCTTTGTCTGTTCAATTCATAGTCATTGGATCTGGTGGCACTTCTGATGTAGAGACTGGGAAATTTGAGCCACTTTCTGGTTTCAGGCATTTATCCTATAAATGCTTATCACTGTTTCACAAATATATACTCCACTTTGGTTCTGTTAATTAAAAAAAAGTGTAGGTTGAGTTAGATGGACCAAGGGATCTTTTAGGCCCAGCTGATGAACTTGACAATGTGACTATTTCAGCTCCTTCATTATTCTCAAACCAAAATATACTGTATTTGACTTAATTGAGAGTTCTTAGCCTGGCACCCCAAAGCTGCCAAGACTTTTGAGAGCTGGGCCACGGGTGCGGCTGAGCAGTGGCACAATACAAGAGAAGAATATACTTGTTGAAAGAAGGGAGCTGAAGGAGTTGCATTGTAATTATTTTTGCAAAGCAGCTGGATGAGCTGAATAGTCCTAAATTAATTTTGTTCTGAATACTAAGTTGTCTGAAAGGAGTAGGAGGAACCAATGGCTTGCAGTCTGTCTTTATTAGTGATGGGTTTTCAGTCCATCATTGCTGACCCTATTGAAACCAGTAGCTCATCTTAAATGAAAAAATGAAGGTGTCATGTATTAATGCATTTGTTCTATTTTGCTGAAAAAAAAAAAAAATGAAAAAGAGACGGTACTTAGCAAAAAAGCCCCAAAGCGGTTGTGGTACTTCACCCCACCCTGCCCCATTCCTATAAACATTCGCATCTATTACGGAATTTTGCAAAAATACTGCTTTAAGTTTTGCTCTAAGATTTTTGACACACATTAGAAATAATATTTCCTGGGGCAGTTGAGAAGCGGGACTATGATTCTACTGATTTAAATGAGTTATATTTTCCAAGAGTACTGTTTTCATAGATCTGATACTTAATTCCTCCATTTATATAGTTTTAAATTTAGTTATTGCCTTCCCAAATTGAATTATTTTCTCCTTATCTTCCTCTTTCAAGTTGGAGAAGAAAGTAATGTAAATTACACTTCCCTTGGCTTGAGATGTCACCATACATTTCTTTCAGTATTTCTGAATATTTTAGGATTTCCTCTTTCTAATCAACACTGTTGCCTCTGTTATTTATTCATATGCCAATGAGTGCTGGTCCATTCTCTGACCATTCATTCTATTAATTTCTTTATAGAATTAAAGAATATAAATTTCCTAGCAAAACAGATATAGTTTTGATATCCATGACTTAGAATTTGCTTGTTGTGCAAAATGATAATGCTGGTTTAGTACAAAGTGAATCCAAAATGCATGCCCTCTGTGTATTTTTAACTGGGCTGATGGTTACAATGTGTTTTCATTGTGCATTTCAGAATTGACAGATGGGACTGTTTACTCTGTCTACTCTACTGATTTGCACGTGTAGGCTACAATAATACAAGCTGGTTTTGCATTCTTGAACTTGCTAGTTGATGCCAGCATCAGCAATGCAGTTTTTTTACTACTGCTGGATTTGTATTGGATGCATAATAAATCAACCAAAAGAGTGTGTAATGATTTTGCATTAAAATAATGCATAATATTTGAAGCATAATCCTTTGTATAGAATTTTTTCACACTTTGTTTTGTGTGTGTCTCCTTAGGATGGATCAGATCTCAGTGCCAGCCAGCGAGCATATGCTCCAGAACAGTTAAAAAAGCAAGAAAATCTTAAAATTGATTATCAGTACTACCTGTCACAGCAAATACATCCAGTAGTTGCTAGAATATGTATGCCCATAGAGGGAATTGACTCTGTTCTTATTGCAACATGGTTAGGTAAGTATTCTAAATTCCATTTATTTGAAGAATTTCGAGACCCAAAGTGAGAGGTTTTAATGTATGATTCTCAACAGAAATGCTTTCCCAGATCAGTCTTTTTACATTGAACAATAGCTTGTGTTACACAGCCTGTAGAAAGCAGCGTGGACTCTGTATTTATGACTTCTGCAGAATAGTATTTTTTTCAGAAGGTGATCACTAACATGAATTTAATCTTACGTTGCTTGTTCAGAGTTGCAAAATCTGCTTTTCAGAAATGACAGTACTATTGCATATCTTTGAGATTTTAAGTTACTAAAGGAGTTCTGGAGTGTGTAATATTTTTCCAGAAAGAAATGCTGGCATCTCTGGCATCTTCCCAGGGGAAAAAACAGTCATAATTACAACGAAAGAATACAAATTTTTACTATGATGTAAGTAAAGACTTGATTGCTAGAACTGGCTTAGTGGATAATAGAAACATAAAATCTTAGTAACAGTTTTAACTGTTTCATGTGGAGGAATTAAGTGGTCCCAAAACCAAGAAGTGCTGTCAAAAAATATAACTAATGTTAGTGATCCATGAAATCAACAGTTTTAATTCAAATGAGCAACAGGGAATGGCTCTTGTTAGAGTTGTTTTTCCTTTTAAAAGGATGTCTAATAATTAGAATTAGAGACTTTTCTGCCCAACTGTGATTGCCTCTTTCTTCTCTATTCCCTGGGCTTCTTACCTAGAAAAACTGAAAGGTTGAAAATTTGTTAACAGTTGTATTGGGTCTCTGTTCTTGAAAATGCAATATTCTGTGTGTGCATTCCTTTTAGTGTTGTTTCCTCTTCAGAAGTGATTAACCAACTTGACTGATCTACTTGATAAACAGAAATTTTGTGATTTGTAACTCACATGTAGTTGATTATTTTCAAAACTGTTGCTCAAGGACATGAAAAAGTTGTTAATTTTTCTGGCTTTGAAATTCTTGACAAGACTGCCTTTTCTCTAGGAGAACTTCTTAGAGAGTTGCACTGTGTCAGTTTAATAGTTTGTGTTTTGCCTGTGTCTACAGGATGTTCAGACCTGCAATGATTACTTTGTTCAGAATATTGCAATGCCCAAAGGAGGAGTTAGTTGTCAGCATTTTGTGTTGAGGTGATTTGGCCAATTAAAAATCCCCTGGTAGCCTCAGGACCCTTCACCTCTGTAACTGCATCTCTGTAGCTCCCTTGGTAACAGCTGAATAGCTTGGAGATTGTACTTGGAATGGGTGCAAGAAAGGTGCCTTGCTGTTTCTCAGGAAGGAGGACGATAGCCATGAAGGATCTCCCAAGACAATCCTTGTAAAATGCAGCTTTTTCCATCTCCATTTCTGAGTGGTTGAGAAGGGGTTGAAGACACAAATTCTGCTTCTTCTGAGTCAGCAAAGGTGTCTTTTAGAGGCATTTGATGTTCCATGTGTCCTCAACAGCTCTCATGCTTTGAGGAGGTGTCAGCCCTGCTCCACACATGCAGGCTGACCACACAAATCATCCTGTTTATTATGTGGCAAGGCCTTGGTATCCAACTTTCCCTTGATGTCAGAGTTGACTGTGTGGTATGCCTGACTGAAAAGGTCAAGCACTCTTGGTTAGGTTGAAGGAGTTTAAAATAGGCATCAAACTTGTACTTCATTTAGGTAAAATACAGATTTCTGAAGCTAGTTTATTTTTATTGGCAGAGATTGTTAGTCTTGTAGACTTAAGCTCAAATTCAGAGCTCTTATTCACAACAAGTTAGATTTACAGAATGGTCTGGCTTCCTTCAGACACCTAAATTTACTACCCAGATCTTAAGAACTCTGTGCCACTTGATAGGGACAGAAGGTCTTGCCACTGTTTGCAAATGCCTGTGCTGCTTTTTGCACTGTAGTATGTTCCAGATGAAGATTTCTTTTATGGTCTGTAATAGCATCATGCAGCTGAGAGTTTATTAATAGTCCACTATTGTCAGTCTGAAAACCTGTATGTATCTATTACAGTCTTAGATCTGAAGTGTGTTCAGTTTGACCTTGCTGTACAGTCAAAATTTTATCACCTTCCCTAGCTTTGTTTTCTTGGGAAAGCTTAAATTGTGCTTGAGGGTAAAGTCAGGTCCCTTTAAAGACTTGTGATCTGCTTAGGTTTTCATATACAGCACTTGATCAGAGCTGTACATTAGTCATTGCAAGCTGAAGTTATCTTACAGGATTTTTTTAATGGTACTGGAGGCATAGTCAAGTGGTTTTCTTTCATAAAAATCAAAAATCCTTTGTAAGATACAAAAGAGTACAAGATACTTGAGTCCAGCTTGGTAAAACAAGCAAATATGGAAAGTGTTTACTGATCTGTGATGCTAAGTTGGGCTTTTTTACTTAGTATTTTCATCATGATATACATCCAAATTCCCATTGTTTTTCCCACCATGTTGTAAAAAGGCACATTTTCCCATTCCAAAGGATACATGAACATCATATCTATGGCCCAAACCCTGTTGCATTCTTATTGTGTGTGTGTTCCTACACTGATCAGATTTATTGTATTGTGTAGAATATGTCTCTCCATAGGGAGAGTGCTTGTAGAAAAAAGATCTTGGCTACATGTTTAACAGAATCTACAATAATGCATGTTTATAAGGTGAATGTTTCCTGTCACCTTGCTAGTCTGGGTAGATAAAATTGAACTCTGCTAGGAAAGCTTGGCTCACATCAAAGTGCTGAAAAGTTCTTTGTTCTGTCTGTGCTCAAAGCAAGTAATTTTAAATTATATTAGACACTGAAGAACTGGAGCAAATAATGCAACTTAAAAATTGCAGAGAACCCCTTAAATATCATATTTATTTGCTCTGGGATTGAGTTGAAAACCACTTTTTGTTTTGGGGTGTTGTAGGAGGTCTGCCGAGTTTTGAGAGATGGAAGCTCATTGTTCCTAAAAATGAGAACCTCCTGGGCATACTCCTGCATTCACTCCCTTTGTCTTGAAGTTTCTGAGAAAATGCAGTGACAGGATGAGGATTGTCTCAGTTTGTAAAATTAAATAAAGCCTGCAATCTAATCAGTTATATAATTTAATAAATCTGATCTTCGTAAGTCTTGGAGACCTGACTTCATCCTTAAGATACCTAGCTTTTAAACTGGAAGAACTGTATGGTACAGCAATTCTCTTACTGTATTTCAAATAAGGTGTTTTTTTTTGTTAATACATGAGTAGTGCTCCTTATCTCAAAGAAAAGTTACATCTTATTTGTGTGTTGTCAAAAATAAGCAGACACTATGAAAGTAGAGTTCTTTAACCATGGGACTTCTCTAGCTGCTTCTACAGAATATTATTTACTTCAAATGATTGAAGTTGATGACTGCTGTCCTAGACAGTGTCATGATGTTCTGAAAGAGGTGTGTTCTGCTGCCTGACAGAGGGATGTGCACGTTGGTGCTCTGCAGATTGCTTGGCATTGGGCATTTCTTAGGAAGGCTGGCTGATTTTAGGGAGTCATTACTGGGTCCTGATGAGGCTTGTCATCAGGAGTACTTCCAGTTCTGCCCTGCTTTGAGGTAGTGTCTTTGTATTAGCTGCTTCTTGTAAGGACACCCACCAGCACCAAATATATTGACTTTTTCAATTGTCTTTTAAAAAAATAATTGTTAGAGAATCGTTCAGTTGTCTTTAATATAGTGTGTAGCAGCTGCACAGACAAATTCTCCAGACAGAAACCAGGATGGATGCTCTCCTTCTGGCACTCAGAATTTACCTCAGGTTTTGCCTTTTTTGTTGTTTTGCTCACATTAGGGAGTGAAGTGAAAGGACAGTGATGAAAATTAAGATTAAAGTCGTGATGAGACTTCATGACAATACAATAACTAGCCCTAGAGCGTGTGAACTTTGCTGTTTGTGGTCTGCCTGGCTGTTCTCAGATGCTCTAGACCTGCTCAGAACCTGAGAATCGTTAAAGCCCGTTGGAATTAATAAAAGAAAGAGTGAAAATATGAATGAATGAAAGAGAACGCTAAGATGGATGAATAAAAGAAGCAATACCGATGTGAGTGAACAAACGAAGGGCCCGGCCGGGCGGGCGGCCCCGGCCCCCGCTGCAGTGCGCGCCGCCGGCCGCGGGGTGGCAGCACCGGCTGCCGATTCCCGGCCTCCCGCGCGGGGTCCCTGGGGAAAGGTGCGGGCGGAGCCGCCGCGGCCCCCGAGCACCTGCGGCTGGAATGCGGTGCCCCGGGAACAAACCCCGGGCACAGTTCCCGGGAGCAGACCCCGGGAACAAACCCCGGGCCCAAACCCCGGCCCCCGCACGGCTGCCCCGCTGCCGCAGCGCTCCCGCGGCGCCCCGTGCCCGCGGAGGAAGGAAGGGCACAAGCCATCCGCAGAAATGCTGCTTTTAAAATACTGCGTGTGGTAAAAATCTCTGAGCGTTTTTTCAGGTTCTTGGGTGATCCGCTTTGCTTGCTAGTTAGTAATGGTTTTAATAATGCTATTAAATCATTCAGGAACACCTCCCCGAACTTTGTTGTGTTAATTAGTTTGGTCACCCTGCACGTTTGTAAGGTTGCAGTGCTTTGTCCTGCATCCAGCCTTGTCGTTTTGGTGAGATGATAAAGCTTACCTGCAGTGCAGGTAATTTCATGATAGCCCTGAAGACTTTTTCCTATCAGAGTAAGTCAAAGTTGCTTTGATTTTTATTTTTCTTGATGTCATGAGGGAAAAAAAAAGAGTTCAAAGTTCACTGATTAATCTCATCCTATTAATTTAAAAATTACCAAAACCAAATATTTTTTTTTTCACTGCCTGATTAGATAGCCCCTGTTTTGTGTACCAAATAAAATAATGTGACCAGTGTGACCTGGTTTGAGAGGATACCAGCTAGGTGCTGAAATGGATTAACTGAACCAACTAACTATTCCTAAAAGGAGATAATAAATAAAATAGTTCCCGATTTCACAAGATAATGAAGGTCGGCATGTTCTTTCAAAGCCTGATTTGTAGTCTCTTTTATTTCACTGTGGCTGTTTGCACACCAAAATTTAGATGTGTGCTTGGTTCAGCACAACATTTTTTTTGTTGTTTTTTCCTGCCAAAAACAGCTAGGAACGTTCAGAGATAGGTGTGATTTAAATTCTCACAATCAATTTTTTTTTTCTGTTAATATATAATGACCAATACGTTGTTTTTGACGCAATGTTGGAGAACTGCGGTTGTCTGAAGACCAGAATTTGTCTCCTTTTATCTTTTAGTGAGCTACTTTGCTCCATATTTGCATTTTGGGAAACAACCACAGGTTTCTAGCTGAACTGTAATGGTATCTGTATCAGAAAGTTGGAATGATGTTTTTTCATTCCACTTCTGAACTCAGAGTAAACTGAGATTTTTTTGTTTTCACCGTTACTCTCTTAGATCCAACCTACTGCATACTTCATTTTTTGCAAAATCTGAATACTGAACTCAAGTTCACTTCCTAAACCTTTTATCTACTGCCTGTGTGCTTCATAGATATTACCAACCCTTCTACTTAAACAAAAAAAAAAAAAAGCCAGAAAAAACCCCTACAGTCTTTTCTGGGGGGATACCATGTGTATTAAAGTGTAAAATATACTATTAGCAGTGTATTTTGCTTTTGCTTTTTTTCTTTAAATGAATAGTGGAGAACTATATTAAAAGTTTAGAAACCTCCTGGAGGTGAATTGTTACCTTTCTGCATTGACATTTTTTCTTTTGGCAAAATGGAGAAGATGGAATAAATTTTAGTGAAACCCATATTCTATCAAGAACCAAATAAACTTATTTGGCAATGGAATTTTTCCTTGTGCTTGAATTTGTTTTAAGACTATTACATAAAAATTCAGAATTGTGGTATTAAAGTCAGATATATAAAATCTTTTATATAAAGACAATCTATATCTGCCTGTATAGCACAGCTGTTATAAGTGCAATAATATTTGTGTAGTTTAACTGAATATTGTTCCTAACCATTGTTTTTAAATGTCACGGTACAGTTATAATAAGGTGAAGCTTCACTTTCTATTTGTGATCTTTCTTACATTTCTTATAGGAATTATTACATTTTTTAAACTGAAGTTTATACAGAATATGGTTTAATACATGGTAATCTGTTACTTGGCTTAATGTCGGTTAAAAATATTTTTTTTAAATGCTTTTCTGATCTTTTTGTTTTACTGCTAAAGTGAGCCATAGTTTTCTGAAGGTTTTCTCCTATGTACTCATTCAATTAAGTTTTTTTTCTGAACATGTGTTTTTTTCCTAAAGTTAACAAAAAACCCCTGTAAATGAGATGCATGGACTTTTAAAATGTTGCACATGACAAAGGATGACAGAACTTGAGGATTTTATTAAGTTTACTTTGGCAGTCTTATTCCTAGAACAGTGAACTTCGTGCTTGCTTGCTTATTTACTTATTTGTGGTTGAATCAGTATTTCTGGGATCTCTTTTGTGTATTTATTTGTTTAAAATCTTGAGTTCTGGCAATCAAAAATAAAGCACTTTGTCTCCTGCGCTGCGGTTTTAAATGCTGCTGCTGAATTTTAACCACTGCATTAGATTGAAACCTCCATGCTGTTAACCACTGAGCCAAAATGAAATCGACCACTGCATTGAAATCAGAGTTGGCAGTTGTGTACGGACTTGAAGGAGTTGGTAATAGCAGTGCACCCGCGTTTCTTTAATGGGGTTTTTATTCCCTGTTTTTGGTATTAATGGTGCCATTTTGATTTAAAGATTGTTTCTTAATCACGATGCACATTTTTATTGAAATATTTTCAATGTAACTTAAGATGGAAATAACAATAAAGCTATCCTTTAGGAGTGGTTTCCTCAGAAACAAAATGTTCTCTTGCATACTCCCATGATAATGCAGCATGCTTGTTTTATTTATAAAGCAATCTTGCGTAAGAAGATAAGTAAGATGATTTCTTCATGTCTCGTGAACCTTTATTCGTGGTTAAAAATTGTAGAATGTATTTATGTTTTATAGAGGAAGTTTTGCTAAGGAGAGATTTTCAGCTTCTGAATTTACATTTTGTAACTTTCTTTTGAATCTGCTTCACCAAGCATATGAAAAATAGGCCTG
This sequence comes from Euphonia xanthogaster, assembly GCA_034509185.1. Taxonomy (NCBI): domain Eukaryota; kingdom Metazoa; phylum Chordata; class Aves; order Passeriformes; family Fringillidae; genus Euphonia; species Euphonia xanthogaster. Next base: position 102,244,146 of record JAYDZK010000001.1, read on the forward strand.
CTTGCATGGTTGACCTCTTAGTCTTTTGAAATTTTTGTTTCTTTATTAATAGGACTGGATCCCTCCCAATTCAGAGTCCATCACCATTACCATAAAGATGAGAATGATGCCTTGGTTGGTGGCCCAGCTCAGCTCACTGATGAGGAGAAATATAGGGATTGTGAAAGATTCAAGTTTTGCTGCCTCAAATGCGGAACAGAAAATATTTATGACAATGTCTTTGATGGTTCGGTTAGTTGGTTTTTTTGTTTGTTTCATTTCTGTTCATTGCTGGGAGAGAACTGCTTGTAGAGAGAACAGCTTTTCAGATAGGATTCAAGTGATGTAGGAGAAGATACCATATTGTTTCAGTCCTGCTATTTATAGCTTTGGAGCAGATAATTGCTGATAGGATAGTGCTGAAATATTTTTCCCATTTTTGCATTTCAGCTGCGTCGTGTCGCAGAACGTGTGAGATTATCTGGCTTCATTAATCTGTTTGCCCACAGTCGTGAATGACTGTTGCTGTTACTTTTTAAAGGAATCCTTATCTTAACACCGTAGTAACTTCTAGTTCTGTATTTAATAAAACTTTTGTATAACAATGGCAGTTTCTTATCCTAAATCATATTAATTGGAACAAAGTGCTTTTTAAACTTGTGTTTATCTTGCTGCATCCCACCTCCCTTCTTGAGAGTAAGGTTTTTCTATCTTATCTTTCCTTCTGTCTCTGTGAATTGAATAAAAAGTCATAGGGGTACATTCTTGTTGAGAAGTTGTGCCAAAAAATGTATCTCTGACCTTGGATCACAGCCTGAAGTGGGGCCAAGTATTTAACTCCACAGCATGTTATGTATGTGTTAGTCATCGGCAAATTAGCGAGCTTCAGAGTAGTGAAAACCTTGAAACTGAAAGCAAATAAATCTTTTATCTAAATTAAAAGTAATTATTTTAAGTTAATTTGGACAAACAGCAGATGTTTTGCATTTTTTGAATCAAAATAAAGCAGTCTTTGGAAGCATGTAAGAGGAAAAGACACAAATCGGGTGATATTTTGTGAATCCTTGACTTTTTTTTCATCACAGCTGTAAATAAGACAGTTAATTGCATGTAGACTTGACAAGTTGCAGATGGGCTAACTGGAGAGGAGTGGATGTCAAACTCCTTAAAAAAATATATCCCCACCACCAAACCACAGAAGAAATCCTGAACCCAAGCCAAAAATCTCCTCTATTTCACCTGGAATTAATTAGTGTTGTGAGTGGGGGTTTAGCCAAGATGGCTCACAACAGCTGAGTCTTACCTTGCAAGAAAGTTTTCTGAAAGCTGTATGACTGTCCAGCCTACCAGACTGGTGTTACATTAGTGAGAATTCCACAAACTTAATTTTAGCTGTTCACACAACACTTCCAGGTCCTGAAATTTTAATGTCCGGTGTTCAGACGGCTTTAAAAATAAGGGAACGAGATGGAGCAAAATTGTTCTGGTGCAAAGCTGTTCTTTGAACTTGGAGAAAGTAAAAGACAATGATGTGATTTTTCTTTATGCAGTTTGTCTCTACAGCCCTGTCGGTAATTTAATATTTAGTATCTATAAGGTTGATTTCAAAGTTCTGATCAGTGGACTGAGGCTGAAGTTTGATTAAAAAAAAAACCAAACTACTGTTTTTTTTGGGTGGAGATGGGGGAGCATGATTTCTCCACAGATGATGATTTTTTTTTTCAACATCTCTTTTTGAATTATTAACTTAGTGGTTCTCTAAAAAAGCTTTCCTTAAGAACAGAATGAAGATATCTCTGCCCTGCAGTTTTCCCATATGGGTGTGGCCAACCATGATGGGAAGAAAGAAGGCCCAGATATTATGGGCCCCTTAAGACTGTTACTTTTAAAAATATATATATTATGTCTAAACTCCTGTGGTCTGTGGTAACTTCTGCTTCCATCCTCTGTCATAATGATTCTGTTTTTACACTTCTGTTTTCAGGGGCGGTTTATTGAACACAGCTTGCAAAGGTGCAGCAAGACAGAATGTGAGGAGCCTCCTTTCAACTATGTGGTTCAAATGAACAACAAGTTACTGCTGGATATTAGACGCTACCTCAGAAAATACTACAGTGTAAGTATGCAGAAAATACTCTGTTGTAGGAAATGAGTTTTTCAAGTGGCACTGAGTTTTTTTGTGTCATGTTACCCTTTTTTTTGTATGGTGTAAGGTAGTAGCATGCAGCATCAACCCCAAACTTTCTGAAAATAAAACAATCAGTGAATTAAAAAAATTAATTTAGAATGTTTGTTTTCTCAGTTCAACCTCAAGATAGTTAGATATATTTACATTTCTGTTACTGTTTGTGTCATTATTATTAAAGATGTAGTAGCTCTCTGTTTTCCAGATCTTTAGCCAGAGTGCATTATCTCAATGCTTTTAGAAAAATCTGTGAAGCCTATCAAATATGTCGATATCAGTTTCTCATGTAATTGAAATATGATTCTCTTTCTTCAACTCAAATTGATATATATTGTCTTCCATTGTGAAAAGGAAACTGGAATGTAGCTCTGTAGCAATTCTGAAGGACTGTGGGAAGGGAAGTAAGTACTATGAATCTTTCTTAATAATGATTGGGAAAAAGAGGAGGAAAAAAGGTGGGTAGTAATTAAATAGATATAATTCTCTTTTTTTGAGGGGTAGTGCAAGAAATCCAAAGTGCCAGTGGTAGTGGTTGGCTTTGTATGGTGTTGTGGGGAAAAAAGGTGTAGTATTTAAAATTGCTATCTTCTCACTGTCCATTAGGACAAAATCCACCGTGCTTTTAAACTTATATCAATGTGGTTTGTATTTCTAATATGCTAGAAGCATCATATTTTGTGAATTGGCATCCAACTATTTTGGTCAAGTTTTCATAGAGTATCTTATGCTATTGCCTGCCTGCTTGTTTTTATTGTCCAACATGGCCTGCTTACAGAGCTGCAGGATGGACGTAAATTTTGAAGACATTCATAACCTTTGTGTGCTCATAATTTTTGATACACCCAAAAAAGTGAATAGTTTTTGAAAATTTGGCCTGTACCAAATGTCAATGATGTACCTAATTTGTTCTGTTTTTTCTTAAGTATTACAGAATTCTTTTGCAAACAGCAGCTACAATGCTAAGAATTATTTCTATGGTTTAATGCTAAGTTTAAGTGTATTGAAGTGTATGTTTTGTGTTATCTTTCTTCTGTACTAGATCTTAATGCAATTATAGGTGAGTGTTTTCTAAACACTCTTCTGAAAGCATTATAATTTCTGAAGGTAAAAATACTTCTTTTGAAGATCTTTGCATCAAAAGAAGCACAAAGCTTTCTAAGCCTATTAAAATTGAAGCATTATTTCCGAAGGTAGAGATAGATTGTTCCTTTCCATTGAAGTTAAAGATGACTTGGACAGGTGAAGTCATCAAAATGTGAGATCTCATGTTACTTTATGGCAAAGTCCTATCATTATATTAAAGTGTTATTAAATAATGGGTCTAAGTCATATATTTACACTGACTCTTTTTGTATGAAAGTTGGTTTTTAGATTTAATGTACACACATAATGATAATAGATAGTGCCACATGCTAAATAATTTCAGGCATTTGAAGTGTTTGAAAATGTGTGCAGAAGATAGGCAATAGTAAACTTGTATGAAAAGGGATGCCTTTAAGGACAGGAGAAATTCTTACTGCTGATAAGAGCAGAAAGTGATGTAATATTTTGTGCTGTTCTGTTTTAGTTGGTTGTTTTGTCTTATTTTAAGACCAAGCCACCGAACAAAGAACCAAACTGTAATGTTTGAATATTGAACATTGCAATTTGCTTACATAAATCTATTACGTATCTTGCTTCATGGTATATTGGATAATTAAGGTAATTAAAAACAAAATTTTTGGTCCATGTAAGTAAAAGCCTCCAATTTTTTTTAGTAGTGAGAAATTGCTTTTAAACTGGTTAGTTATAATAAGGTTTAAAACTAGTTTTGACTGTGGAATACATTCAGACTCTAGAAATGTGAGATTAATTTCCAGATTGTACGTTTATTTTCTTTTTATAAAAGGGCTTTTCATGGAGTTGGGCAGGTAAACTTTTTGTCTTGATAGCTCCTAGAAAATCAGATGCTGAGACTTTTAGTTTATTCCTTTCATCCAGTACTTGTAGTGGCTGTATAACAGCTGGAGTTGAAATTCATCAAATGGGTGTTTGCCCTAATATATATAATCCTATAAGCTATAAAGACACACTCAGAAGTATTATGGCAAAGAACTGTCTGAACAAAACATTTAATGAAACTTTCAGCCTCTCATTAAACAATCTTCTATTGTAGTAATTGTATCTGAAAGGCACAGAAATACTGATTTGTAAGGATCAAGTATATTGTCACTCCATTTTTAATTTTTTAGATATTATTTTGTTTATGTATTTGTCAAATGGCACATAATAGAAAAACAAAATGCAAAAAATGTGGGGTTTAACCTGCAAATAATGAGCTACCTTTTATGAAGACAGCCTTATCAAGAGCCTTTCAGCCTGATCCACAGCGCACTGGGATGAATAAGTGTACTTTTTTTTCAGTGAGCTTTGAATCAGATTTTTTTTTTAAGTGTTTAACTGTTCAAGATATTGCTTGTTTTTTCCTTTAGACTATTGAAATGCTTTTATATGTGGCTGTATAAATTTAGGGGCAGGGAGGAGTGCCGTAACATCTAAAAGTAGAAAATCTACTTGCCCTTTTTGGCACATGAAACTGTGTTAAATAAAAAAATACAACCATGATATACAACATTCCTTTAAAAAGATGCAAATGTAAGTGCATAAATAGAGCACTTACATTTGTGAGCCTGCTGCAATCCCATTGTTTTTGTAAATTACTCGCCTTTATATGAAAATATCTGCTTCTGCAATAGTTTTTTGCCATGAAACATTGAAATGTTTTATATTTGACTTCTAAAACATATCTACCATTGCTCCAGTATTTACAGATTCTTAATGGTATTAACAATATAAATTTTGATAATCTTACTGTTAAATGTAAATTTATTTTTAAATGACATAGATTTTAGTTCTTCTCAGAAATGCATTTATTCTATGAGAGATTGATCCTGTTGTGTGCTTTTTTTTTTTTTAATTCTGCTTCAGAAGAGCAAATAGATGAAAAGAGAGAGAAACGCTAGCTAATCTAAATTGGGAAATGAAGAGGGCTTTTTTAAGCATGAAAATTTCATCATCTTGTCAGCTGGCAGAATGCCTGCTGTGTGGATTCACAAAGGCTAAGAATTACACTTTCATGAAATTTTCCTCACTAACTGCCCTGGTTAATTTGAAAGATAACCCACTGTTCTAATTCATTCCTCAATTGGGCGGTGCAGGTTTTATCTTTGATCTGACAAAGCATTTGTGTTAATCGTTTTGGCCCTCTACTAGACACTCTGGGGATTGTGCTTTTACAATAAATGTGTCTGTGATAGCTCTTTAGTCTATTATACTTACAATAGATCCATAGAACTGGTAATTAATTCTGTACTGCTTTGGAAATGGGGAAGAATAGGTGTAGCTCTGTCAAGTGCTGCTGGGAAGTTTGTTTAGCTAGTTCATTTTTGAAGTGTTACCCTCAGCCATCAATGAAACATCCATGCTAGGGGAATGGGTAAAAGCTGAAATATGCAAGCATAAATGGAAAAACTGACCAACTCTTTTGCTTAAGCAGGGTATAATTTCATTTATAGTAAGTGAATCTAATTATTACGTTGGAACCTGTTTTGTGTTTCCCACTGGAATATTCAAATGTTCATTTTTGAACACTTAGCAAACAAAAGCCAACTCTTAGATCCCCTTTTAGAAAGCCCTATAGAAGTCAGTATTCATGACAATAAAATGAATCTCGTATCTTATCCAGCTGTTAGTTTTGCCAGCTAAAAAGAGTTGAATAAAAGCCCCCAATATCTTCTAATTTAGCAGTAGCAAAATTCATACAGAACTGGTTGGACTTGGAAACTGGTGTCCCTGAAGCAGCAGGTGTTCAATTTTTTAAATTTTTTTTTAATAACATGGATACACCTGTTGGTATTGTTAGTAGTATCTTTATAGGCTAAAATTTGCTTTTATATAGATGCTCTTTCTATGTTGTCTGATAAATAATGTGTGCCATCTGTAGAACTCTATATATTTTTCAAAACACATAAAATGATGTGAACTTTAAAAGGGTTTTTTAAAAATAATGAAAAAATCTTGGCCCAGCCTGTATTGTGTGGTTTTTGTTTCACAGTCTTTTTCTGCTGGAGCACTGTAACTCACAGGCAAAAGTGAGTTTGAAGGCTATTGAACACTGCTAAATAACTTTATACTGTTCAGCTGTGAAAATTCAGTGTTCAATAGCCCTCAAAATTTCTCATTTCTTACCTGTGGTGGGGTGTTCTACTGCTTGCACATTAGGTCGCAGTATAAAAGCATCTTCAAGATCTTCGAATTACTTTATATATATATATATATTGCTGTCCTGACTCTTGTATATATGTTCAAGGGATTTGCATTAGTATTTTGTGCACTTAAAAAGGTAAAATATTTATAAATAAGATAACATTATAAGAGGCCATGGCATTCACACAGGTTTTGGGATTGCATGGCAGATTTGCTTAAGAAAGATGACAGGGCTCGTTCTGAACCCGAAATTTCCCACACCTCAGTGAGGTGTATTGCCAAGAACCCGCAGGTGTACACCACATGAATGGGGGAAAATATCATTGTAGATGACGGTGATGACTTCTGTAATCATGTTCTCACAAGAGTCATGCATTGAAAGGGTTTTTGTTTGGTGGGTGGGTAGGGGTAAGAAATCTCTTTGGTGTCAGGGAAGGGTGTCTCATAGTGGTAATAGTACAATATTTTATTTATTGCTGTGCTAATAGTACTAGAATTATATGGCCATGTGATGAGTAGTTTGGGCCAGAATTGTGACACCAGCTGATGTAGTAGGCAGAATCAGATAGCTAGACTCTACCTTCAGATTAACTCCAGTGATTATTTTCAGTCTTTTCTGTATGTATGGAAATAGGTTTCTGAGTTGTTTCCAGGTTTGAACTCGTATCACTGTCATTTTAGTTTATACATACAGAAACAGAGATGTTTATTTTTAGTGCTGAAAGCTTCCAAGTCAAGGCAGAATTGAGAGCCATTGGAATGAGAGATAAAATATTAATGTGATTCTGTTCACAGTTTACTGGGAACCTGAGAGAGACAAGGGAGGTTGCCACCAGATTATCAGGAATTTCTTCCTCCCCTCCACAGCAGTATTTTGTGATCCTCTCCTTAACTGAGGATGACAAATGAGTTTTGTTTGGAATCATTTTGGTTAACCAAGAGGAAGTTAGAAATATCTCGATTATTGAACTGGGCAGTCAGTATTCTGCCATATGAAAGTGTAAGACATCTGTCATAATTAATGTTTATTGAGTAATAAAAGATAACCCTTCTGGTCGTGGTGCGTAGTGCATTTTGGGGATGAGTAAGCAGTTATTTGTCACAGACTCATCGAGTCCGTTAACTGGAATCGATTCACTATTACTGCAACTTCTCCATGATCTGCCCTGTGAAGGAATTGTTTGGTTCAGGCTTCCAGCATCAATACAATTTTTAGTGAAGTGTTTCAAAGTAATGATCGATGTGTCTTTACAAAGGGTTTAACTCTCCTCACTGGATTTTACCAGCCACGATGGACATGCATCCATCTCACTGGTGCTTGAGAGAGGCTGAGTATGACTCTATGCACTCCCACTTTTAGCCACTGAGAATGAGTTAACATAAGCAAAGAAGCAGCATCTGTACTTAGTCCCCAGTCTGGTACCTTGCCAGAGAAGGCTTAATGACACTAGATATCTCTGTCAGCCTTTGTAGAAAAGGCTCCCCAGGCTGGCCACCACATGGATCAGGTTCTAAGAAATGTGGATTGCTTCAATAGAGTAAAACTAACTTTGTAATTTCCTCTGTAGGTAGAATGCAGGAATGTAAGGACTTATTATCACAATAATTTGTCTGCTTAGGCTTATAAATGGCAGTATTGTGAACACCGTGTTACATGAAGTGTGCCCAGAGGTAAATATGGTCGTGGTTATGATTGCCACCAAGTGTGTAATGTTTACCTAGGTGATTGAATCACTCATCTAATAACAAGATGTTGCTGTCTTCAGAGGATTACAGAAAGCAGAGTCTTTGAAGGTACTCTGTTGGAACTGATCTGTTGCCCCGGTCAAAGCAATGATGAATTTCAGCAGCACTTGGAGAGCAGGTTTGTGCTGCAGTAGAGGGATGCAGTTGTTGCTCAGTGTATCTGATCTGGCTTTAAACTGGCTACAAAGTGTGTAACTTTCGTGTACCAGTAGCAGCATTTGTTATGAGATTCTGTAGCCAAGAACTTAAAGTCTTGGGCAGATGTGTGCATCCTGTGGAGAAATCTGCCTCAGTGGCATTACTGGTGGTGCTTGAGAGTGAGTGAGCAAATGTGTCCTCCTTTGGATACCTTGGACTGACAGAAGTGCTACAGATACTATATGGATTTGGAGGATTTGCTGCTCTTGAGTCTATTTTAATAACAAATAATGAATCATAAGAGGGTTTATAAAAAAATCACTGGTCTTGAACAGATTGTTGTTCATCTTCTTTTTACAGGAGTTTTAGAGAGCAGTTTAAAATTATTTTAGGTTTTTATATTCAATTTAAAGTTTGATGGAAAATTATCCCACTAGTCTATAATTAGAGACATTACAAGAAAGAAAAGTCCAGGTAATCTAAATAAGGAATAAAGTAAATCTTAAAACCACAAGTTCGCATGGAATTCTGATGTAGTTAATACCTTATACTATAGTAATGTGGACCAACCAATTGCTGAAAAAAAAAGAAACCAGCTTGAGTCTCTATTAGTCTACAGAACTTTTAATAGAGGCAGTTTGCCAGGAGATTACACAAGTGCACAAGTTCTGTTGGGCTTGAATGCTTAATGCTGTTGATGTTTGTGTAACCAGGAATTCTTACAGTGCCTAAACACACCTTGCATCCATCAGGACAAGCAGAGTTAAAATCTGATTTTCTCTGGACATTGTTCCTTCCGTAAGAATAAGTTTGCTTGATAATGTTCGTGACCTAAAAGTGATGTACTTATGAGAAATGTTTTCTTAGAAGTCATTGTTGATATGGAGATCCACGGTCCAATGCTGATTTTAGAAAGTGAAAATTACTTGCTTTAAGCCCTTCTTAAAACACCCAAAACCTAAAGTGGCACCCTCTGTGGTAATTCAAAATTGAATGGGCATATAAGAGGAAAAAATATGGATTGTTTTGTAATAACTGAAGTAACTCTATGTTACCTATCCTAAAGTTTCTCAGTCTTTATCATGATTTTTTCCTTCAGCTTCAAAAGTAAGCTTAAAATAAACTTTACAGTATTTGGGAAACTAAAATGTTTTTCGTTCAATCCCCTTCTTTTTGTAAACAGTTTTGTTTGATGCTGTCTTTCATAGTCCACATTCCTAAAGATAATTGAATAAGAAAATCATGGGGTTGGGAGGCAATGGAGGGCATAGATGAAAAACTTCATCTATGTTTGCCCTAAAATGCTTTTCCTTTTGGCATATTGGGAATGGCTTTTGCAGGTGTTTATTTTTCTCCTGCTCTTGGATGTTAAAATAATTATTTTCATTTTTTCTGGTTTCAAGCAGTTACCGTTGCCAAAAATAATTATAGCAATGTTCTGTCACTCTTCTATTTCTTGATAAGACGCTCTTAGAAAAATTAAATAAGGTGTTCCTCAACAGAAGTTATTTCAGTATTCAAAATCTCGTCATAAGGAAGCTTTTTAGTTAAAAGATAATTTTAAAGACTTTCATTTAACTTCATCTAAGCAGCTGTTTAGTTCTTGTTGATGTACAGTATTTGGTGCAGCAAGGGAAAAATGGGTGAGTACGTCAATATTTCAGAATTGAGCTCATCAAGTGGGGGGTACTTCAGACTTTTCAGCTTGGTTCCTGGGATTAAGTTTATATATGTGGAAAAACCTCTGAGCAGTGAATCTGGGCGGCACCATTTAGCTAAACACTTCTGCCTCATATGCTCATTCATGTGCTATGGGAGGGGGAAAGTGACCCTTGAGCTGGGTGAGACTTCTGGGGAATTACTAATTTTTCATTTATGGTGGCCAAGAGAAGCAGTACCAGCTATAATGCAATTAATTTTCTATAAGATATCCTGTATCCAAGGAAACACCATGGTCAGTTTTAGCAGCCTGTGCTGTGTTAGAGTTGACATTTGTTCCTCTTCCTGACTTATGGAACCTGTAGTTCTACAGGTTTGTTTGAAAGGAATAGTTTTAAGAGCCAATAAAGTTTTGGATCATCTGAGATTAAAAAGAGATGTTATTTCATCTTAATTGAGACTGTTCCCATCTGCAGGTAGAAATGGCAAATACTGTTACATCAGACATGGCTTCATAGAAGGTTTTGGATTTGCTTCAATGTCTTGTTCAGAAGTCAAATTAAGATGCACAGAGTTTATTTTCTGCAAAATATCAGTGTTTCCTGCAGTGGATATGTACAAGTGGAGTATTTTTTTAATTGCCCAAGTATTAAGGAAATAACTGCTTTGTATGCCTGCTTTGGGAGATAGTGTGGTTTGAGTGCAGAACCTTATTCCAGTATGTGTAGTCAGACAATGAAACTGTGCTCCAAAACAGTTGTTGACCCATATGTAGCAGTGTTGTGTTGGTCTCTGTGAAGAATCCTGGAAGCTTATGAGTCAGGTTGGCTAGATTGTGCTTGAGATTACATTTCACCATATCTACTGATGGGCTTTACTTCTACATTTTACTGATCATTAGTCAATCTGTTCCTTTCATTCAGTCAAACATGGGGTTTTTGCACTGTTTCTTTTGTAAGTTGAGCCTGCTGAAGGAGCAGCTCTGCCTGTGCTTTAGTCCTGTGCATTCTGTGATGGCACTCTGTTTTAAAAGCCTTTTTATTACTACAGATGAACCTCCCCTCTCTATTTCCATGCCATGCTTAATATTATTGTGTCCTCAGTCTGCCTGCAGCTGCAGCATCCTATAACATAAGACAAAAAGAAAAAGGGTCTGTAGTCCTGCTGAAAGTCTTAGAGCAGCTTAATGACAGTCTTGTTCACTTTCCTCTGTATGAAGACTTTCAGCTATCCAGCTATCTCCAGTCTAGGGGTGAGTGTGTTGGGTTTTGAATCCATAAATGTACCAGGGAAACGTTTCTGAAGTCTTCTAAAGGTAGGCCAGATTTCTACATGAAAATTAAGGCTCTGCAGAATTTGACAAGTAGATGTTTTCCTTTTTTTCCTGGGCAAAGTCATTAGTGGCGTCTGCAAGAGCCTTCACAAATCCATGACTATCAGTAAAGGTCTCCAGATAGGAATGTTCATGCAGTGGCTGAACTAATTACATCTAAAAATAAGAATCTCAGTTTCAGAATTGTAGCAGATACTTGAATGCCTTGCATATGTACCTTCCACCCCCTATGGAACAGTACAAACTGAATGTTGATGTTTGAAGATTGGTTTGTTTTTTATGCTGGACCAGAAAACAACTCTTCTTTGTCTTGTTCTTTCCCTTTCTGTATTGGTGTCTCCTGGTCAAATGTGGACAATAAAGATACTATGAACTCCCAAATCGATTTATTTAATTAATGCACCCACTCTACAGCAATATCATCCCAAATATGGATTTAGCTGGCATTTTTCTTGTATTTTTTAATTTATCATTTATAACCACCTGTCTTAGAAGATTTTATACATGCACATGTTGGAGAGCGTTTTTGTAATAATAAGCTGTCCTTTCCTAATGAAAATTTGGTCAACTTAACCATATTATTCCTTTTATCCTCATTTGGTGGAAGTTCCTGTATTAGTACCTTCATTTTGGATTATGTGTATTTATAATGTCTTAAGATGTTTGCATTAGCAAGACTTAATTTCTGCACTCTGACTTGAATGTGAAGTATTTAACATTGTGCATATTTGATAGTTGGAATGTTTTAATTGTTTAAATTTTTAGAATTTACTGCCTTTGGAAGAATTATCTGAAAGGACAGAACAGGAGGTGGAGTCAAGTGGAGGTGTATCCTCATCAACTCTGCAGTCAGCCCCCGTTCCTTTGAGTGCAAGGCAACCCAGCTGTGAGGATTGCTGGCCACACTCACTCTCATCAGAGAGAGAAGGAGGTGGGGGGTGGAGAGAGAGAGAAAATTAGCAAGACAAAATTCCTTTCTATCAATCCTGTCTTTACACAAATTCAGACTTCTGAGTTCCCATACGTGAGTGTGTAACTTAATTTCCAAATTACATGATGAAAGCACATCTGTCCCAAAATTAATACCTCTTGAGAATATCATAATTGTATATACTGAAAATAATTAGTATCTGTAATTTGCAAGTCATAAATGTCTAATTTTTAGCGAAGTTGTTTGTTTCCATTTAAGATAAATTCTCAATTTAATATCCAAAGCAACATTTGACTATACTGCAAAGGGGCCAGAGTTGTTTAAAAACAGAGAACCCCCCGGCCCCCCAATATACAGAGGCACAAAATGGCATCTGCTGGGTTCTGTTGCAGAATAAGACATTAGATTTCTGCAGTAAGTTTGTAATTGCTGTAATAATTTTTACTGGATAATACATTTTTTTCATACTGGGGCAATTAATGCTGGATGATCTTACAATAGAGCTAGCAGATACCAAGCTCCCTGTTACTGACCACCTATCAAGCGCAAAGATTGAATGTAGAATTTGAACTTGGTAGAAATTCTCTTTATGTGTACCTACCTGTGCGTCCATCTATCTGTCTGATTATGAATAATGTCATTGAGATTAGTACAACTATTTAGAAATATTAGATGGTATTCCAGTAGTTCATGCAGTGTTGATGATGCTCTCTCACACCATTCCTTAGTATTTGCATGTGGTTTTTATGCTTTTTTGAAGGAAGCAATTAATCAAATCCCCCCTCCCTCCTACTGCTTTTTGTGTTTCTTTTTCTTCCTGTGATAAGACATCACCATTCGTACTGAGTTGTTCCTTTAATGGGGCATGTTTTGGGGATCACCTTGTTAGGATTTTGGTGGGGTTTTTTAACCCCATCAGTTAAGTAGCAGAAATTAACTGAACTGTGATATGATCCTTGAGAGAGTTTCGTGTATGATTACACATAAGGTGGTTTTATGATCTAACATCCTTTCTCTCTCACCCAAGTAAAAGGTACTGAAATACCTTGTAGAGAATTCATAATTGAATTTAAATTCTGTTTATTCTGGTTTGTCTTTGGAGGCTTCCCAACAAGAGTGAGTCAGACACACTAAGACTTAGAAAATAAGGCTGCATTATCTGCTAAGAAATGGTCAGGGATTTCTCCAAAGTCGTATTTTCAGTGTTTGTCCTGTGTCCATTTCTGAAGGGCTTCATGAGGCTTGTGGCAATGTGCCACCCAGCAGTCAAATGTCATTCAGAAAAAAGCTTGAGTAGCAAATACCTGTTTGAGGAGCATCTGAGACTGTAGTGAAAATAAGGAAAATTATCTAGGGAGTGATTACAAACTTTCATAATGAAAAGTACATTTAGTTTCTGTATAAATTAAACTGTGTCTTTCCAGACACAGATCTGTGTAAGAGAAGCCAACATCATAACCGAGGCTTAGTCTCCTATATTGATGGGGTCAGAGTGATTACTGGCCATTTTTGGTTTTTTAGAGGCAAAAGGCATCTAGACATATCTCTTTCCTTCCCATTCCAGCCTTCTCCTTGTGGTGAGTCACTGAACTATCTGTAACAGAGGAGTCTGTTAAAAACTGTGTTTCAATAGGAAAGACTTTCAGAGGCAGCACAACATCCTTAAAATAAATAAGTTAGTGAAAGAAAATGCAGTCTCTTGGAATCATTGAAAGACTTGGGTTGGAAGGCACCCTAACGATCATCCAGTTCCAGCCCCCTGCCATGGACAGGGATGTCACCCCCTGGGTAAGGTTGCTCAGGGCCCCATCCAGCCTGGCCTTGAACACTGTCAGGGATGTACCTCTCCCACTGTTTTGGTAATTTCTTCAGATTAATTCTAGCAGACTTCATTAGTTGTTAGTAGGACATTCCAGCAATGCCTGAATAGGCACTACCAAAGGAGTTTTGCTTTTTATGTCTCTTAAGTGTTTTGGAACTCTTAGAAAAGATTCCCTTTTGATTATAAAAGTTGTTTAAAAAAAATCTAAGTGTTGTATATTTAATGAGTACATCTAATTTGACTTTTTGGACAAAATTCATTTTCTTCACAAGAAATCTGTAAAATGTCTTGCTGGACGAGGTTGTCTGACCTTATGAGATACCAGCACGCACACAGAGGTAAACAAATTCCTTCATTACATGTTCTGTTCTGTATTGTTGCTTTCCATACTGACTGCTCAGTTGAGATACCTTTCTGTTATTCTCAAACATGTAAGCATATCTAATAGAAGTATTTAATTATTGTGGTAATGCTTTAAAAACCATACATTTAAAGACTTTTCCTGAACAGGAGAGTAGTGCAATAATTCTTTCAGCTGCTTAGAAAGTTGCTGGAAAGTCATTAAATAGGAGAAATATGCTAACTTTTATAGGAGGTCTTTCTACTGAAGAATTCTTTGTTGCATTGCCTAAAGGAAGATGTAGGCCTAGTGTTGTTTCTTCTTAGTTCTGTTTTTAAACCTAACATCACTTTTTTAGAGCAAAGCTGTATTAAAACTGTCAGATTATGAAATTCTGCTACTTCTTTAGAGAACCTTGGGGCCAGCCTCAGCTATTTTATTGCTTTTACATTTTTCACAAGAGAAAGACAAGAATATGCTTTCATTGAACTTCACATGTTGTTTGGCCAATTTTCTGTAATCCAGTAAATACAAATTGTACCCTGGTTATCCATCTATGTCTGTCAAGCAAATTTTAATGGATGAGTGAGTGAGTCAAATTCTATGCATGAAAATATACAAATATGCAAAATATGGGTCTAATTACAAGGCTGCTGAATTTACACAAGGTCAGGTAAACAAGGCACTCTGTAATGATTATTAATTGTTAATAATGCCTTTGGCAAAACAGATTTCTGCTTTGAACACCTAACAGCTTTTCATTTTTAGTTATATGAAACAGCCAGATTGGTCAACTGTTGAAAAAGATAAAAGACCTCACCTCTGTAATTGCTTATTAATTTTATCTGAGTAATGGGAAGGATACTGTTCTGAAAAATAAAAGTATATTCTGCAGTTATATGTGAAAGTTCCACAGTGGAAATCAAAGAAATGCCTTATCATTAATTCCTTAAATAAAAGAATAAATTAATTTACAGATAACTTGTTTCCTCATAAGGCAGTCCTAGAAGCTGTTTCTGTCTTATCCTTTGTGATAAAGAGCCATTTTTTTGAGTCATCATTATCCTTCAAAGTAGTTGGAGTTTTTTTAAGATGTTCAGTCTATCCTGTCTGAATTCTATTGCCCTTTCCTTTACCCTCATCCATGTACCTTTTAAACTTACCTCTCTTTTGGTCAATTGTAAGTATTTGTCATGTGGCTGTAAGACAGAATAATTTGCAGAAAATGAGAGAAAAAAAGGCTGAAATGGGAAACATGAGGTTCCATTATTAAATTAAATTAAACCATGCAAATAAAAATTCATATTCTTTATATGTTATAATACTGGATTTTAAGGTTGAATGAGCAGTTAATTTGGACGGGAATGGTGAAGGTGGTTGCAGGTAGAAGAACATACCTATAGCAGATTTCATAGTTTTGCCTGACATTTTCCACTGGTGTTGCAAGTACAGTTCTCTCCTGTTGCAAACTGTGCAGCAGCCAGAGCTTTCTTTCAGCAGTAGTCCTTGCTTTCTGTAGCACTGCCACAATCCTAAATGAATGTATTATGAAGATGAGACAAGTTTGATCGATCATGAGAAATAAAGTATTCAGATTTGGTTTAGATACTGAGAAAATGGTTCATTTTTTAGTATTTGTTAGGTCATTGCAGGCCAGTGACGTAGACTGGCTGAGTACTCAGCTATGGGATTTATTTAATGATGGGGTTTGCTCTGTCTAGTATTGGTCTCTAATATTAGCTAAATGCTTAATGATTGAAGGAACTTCCTCCAAGACAACCTTTCCAGTAAAACTTTTGATAAGAGATGCAGCTGATAACTTTGGCAGATGACTTTTCTGAAAAAACTGAAATGTTTTCATCTGTATGACTGTGTGAGTCTCTGCAGATAAAGCTTCTGTCTGGTACTTCGTGTCAAGGAGTTTCAAAGGCTATTTGAGAGAGTCGAAAATATTTCTGGTTTTCACTGCTGTGGTTTTGTCATCTTTTCAGCTTCACTGCAATTCTATTTTGAATTGCAAAGAAAGGTAAACAAAACAACAAGTTTATCATCTGTATGCTGTATTGTCCACAGTTGTAGGCTTTCTTTTGTCAACTTCTGTTTTCATGGACTGTCTTTTGCACTCCTTTTTTTCCTCTTTTGCCAGGATAGTGGCGGGTAAATATCAGCAAGCACTGATATTCTCTTAGGTGAGCCATGGTTTTCATGGGTACACAAAGGCCATAACTGTTTATAAAAATCCTTTTCATCTTCTGTTTTCTCAATATTCAAGTACAGAATTGCTTGTAGATTGTTTTTAGTGCTGCACGTTATCAGACATAAGGCAGCTACTGCATTAAACTTTTTTCAGTTTTTGATGTTAATCTTCTATTATTCTGTTAATCCTGAGAATTTGTAATAAAAATCTTTCCATTAGTCAAAATTTGCCCTTTTTTGTGATACTCTTTGTGCCATGCTTGTTGTTCCTCTCAAGCTGCTCTTCCTTATTTTCAAATGTTAGCAGAAAGTGATGTTGTATCACTGTGTCTGTTATGTTTATAACCATGGAAAAATTTACTCTATCATACTTTTTTTTATTTATAGAGCTGGTTTTGTTGCTCTTCTTTACACTGGTTTCTTCTGTCTGGTTTGAGTAACGTGCCCTGAATTGTAGACACCATTTCAAGCAAGGCCTCTCTGCTGCCTTTATACAGACAAATGATTTCTTTTAGTCCTTTGTTCAGTTTTTTTCCCCCTCTGCTTTTTTCTTTTCATTCACTTTTCCTTTTGATTAATGTATTATTTTAGCATAATTTTTGCCTTTCAGCATCAGTCTCTTACTGTGAGCTAACGTTTATCATTCTCACATCTCTTCTCCATCCTCCCCTCCCCAATATGGCCAGTATTATCTGTGCTGGTTTTTTATATTTATGCTCTTTTATGACTTTCTATTTGTCTGTTGCATTTCTGAATCTTTTCTATTTTCAACTCCCGCAAGAAGTTACTCCAATTTGTATGTAACTGTCACCTAAACAGTTTCTGCTGTTGATTGTTTTGGCTCTGAACAGAAAGCCTGGGTGGTAAACAGCCTTATAAGCTTAACAGAGGCTAAACTTTTCCATCTTTCAACATGAGGAACTCTCAATTCTGATATGAATTATTTGTCTTTTCTCCTACGTCGGTGTTAGAGTTAGTCTGGATTCTTGCTGGCAAATTGAGACTGTTTGGGTCAAGCTGACCTCCTCAGAAGTTTGTCATTTTGGATTTCTGCAGGGATCTCATTCTTACTTTTCTAACATTTCTCTTATACCATGCTGCTTATACCAATACATGGATTCTGCTTAGATAAGTTTTATTACTTTCTGTGAATACTTTGAATTATCACTCTTTCCCACTGTTTAAAAAGTACTTATGAATATCTGGTGGTTTTTTGATAATTTTGATAATGAGAAGTATTCCTTAATTTAAAAGCGTGGTGCTTATTTTTGCTGTGGTACAAGTGAAAAAAAAGTGTAAATACATAATTTGATCACTTGGACCAAGTTTGAGGCAATTTGTGCTACTGATTGAATTTTAGAGTTGCAGCTTTTTCTTTTGCTACCTTCAGTAAAGTAAAAGTATAAGGTACATTGTTGTACTGATATATTTTTATTTTTTCCCCTTCAACTTTTATGCATATTGAGAAGTTCAGTCTGTTTTGCAAACACGTACTAATGCTATAATATGTTTTCCCATATCTCCCTTCTCAAATTTTTACTGTTATTGATTGAAGATTCAATTGAGAAATGTGTTTAGAACCCTGCTTTCTGTGGTAATCATAGAAGTCAGTGGGAAGACAAGAAAATTGTATTGAAAGAAATTGTGTGCGTGTGTGTTTTGTGTTTCAGCATAGATTATCTCTGCCAAAATAATAGCTGTCATTTTGTTCTTGTTATATTAGTGGCCTGTAGCTTACTACTACCCCTTTTGCCTTGCTTTTGTCCATTCGTCTATTTGTGAGTAGAAAAAGAATTTTGTGAAGGGCCATAATTTGGGGGCTTTATTATGCTAATAAAATCAATATTTTTGTTATCTATTTAAATTAAATATTCCAAGATGGTGACCCCACTCTACCCTGGTATCAAAGCTGCAGACCTTAACATTCAGTGACTTTGAAACTTGAGTTCTGTTTAGAATTTCACGTCATGCCTGTCGCAGGAGAAAAAGATGGAAAATGTATACTCTGAGCCTATAGGACTTCCTGCAGTGCTTATTAATCCTTTATGGATCATTTGAAATGTTTCTAGTTTATTTAAGCTTTGCTGCTTGTATCAGATTGTTCCTGCAAAAAAAAAAAAAAAAAAAAGGGAAAAGAGATCATGCTTTGAATTTTTAAAAATGATCTCACTTTCAAGCAAAAGCACTTTTATGCTCCATTAGAGCTGAATTTGCCAAACTCTTACATCGCATTAACACAAGCTTTACTGGATAGATAAACGTGTTGTTCAGGGACTGACTAGAACTTTACCAAACTGCATATTAAGATTTTGTCATCTTGCAATTTTTATCTTGAATATTTTCATCATGCAAATAGAGGGATCAGACAAAATTATTTCATTAAGAAACTGTGCGGCACAGTTTTTATGCATTAACAGAGGATAGAAAACAGGCAAATCAAATTTGATAGTTGGGTATAAGACTAGAGTCTTGTTAAACTCCTAAGTGTGCCATCTTTTGCAAAGAACCAGTTAAAGTTTATGCACATAATTGAGGCTCTGCCTTTTTTTTTTTTTTTTTTGCTGCTGTGATAGATTTGTAGAAGGTTGTGGAAAAAGATTCTGGATCCACAGGCAGGAGATAAGAACTCTGGGTTGAATTATCTTGGTGGCAAATTAAGGACTATTCTCCATGTGAAATGCAGTAGCAGATGGGTGAGCTTGGCATTGAGATCACTGCACTGGGATAGAGAGGCCATCAGAGCCCTCCAGGAGTGGTGTAAAGGTGAAGATATCCATGGTTTTTTTTCTGGGATCATCTCAATATATATATTCTTTGCTTAACTAGTAATTATATGTATGGATGGTTGTGTTCTCACTGTAAGTGCTACTTTAAGGGAACTTTTTTGTTGTTGTGTTTGTTAGTTAAACCAAGATCTTTATAATAAGGCATTATATCTTCTTGTTTTACTATTTCTGTGATATTTTAAAATGCTACCTGCCCAGAATTATGTTTTTCAGGTATGGGTTATATGAAAATTCTGCCTTAAAAATCACCTTCAGAGCAAAATGGAAAATTACGTGTTGTTATTCTCCCAAAAGTTTCTTGTAAGAAATCACATTCATTGTTAGAATCTTAGCTTATCTCTTTCAGTTTCTTTTACTTTGCGTGTTTTATTACATATGAGAGTGGATTAGTATCAATATGAAGTAAAAACACCTTTATGTGTTTATATCCTCTTACAAAATTCTTATTACCATAGTAACAGAGGGGGCCTATTAGCTTAGTGTATTTCTTTAAATATTTCTAAAACATACATAAAGTATTCTGTACGTATTACACCCATACATTATGTGTGTATGTGATCTTTAATTCCATTTACAAAACCCCTCACAACTGAAAAAAAAACCAAACCCAATCAAAACCAAACAAACGAAAACCACCAAAGGAAACAAAACTATTTGGAGTATCAGCTTAAAGTTTCACACACTGCTTTCCTAAGGATGTGTTACCTGACTTGAATTTCCATCCACAGAAATTTTAAAAAAAGGAAATTTTAATTTTTTGTGGGTGTTTGTGGATATGTGTCACATATGTAAATGCATACAGATACGTGTATACACACACTGATTCCATCTGATGGAATTTGGGAAACAATTGGAATGTTTTTCCCTGAAAATATAAGCTAAGTAATCTGAATTGTTGCTGGTGTTTGCTTTTAATTTGTTTGCCCACCTTTCCCATCCTCTGACCTCTCTCATTTGTCTCTATTACTGTCTTCTTGAGTTCTTGAGAAATTAATAACACCTGAGTTGTGCTAAAGCCAATTTAAAAGAAAAGAAAGCCCTTAAAGATAGGTGTTTGAGGAGAGGAAGATTTAATTCAAAAAGGTCAGAGATAACTAATCAGAGAAGGTAAATTATTCTGGTTAACAAATATTTGAGTGGTGAGGGAGTGGCATAGGTGTCTTCATTCTGTTGCAGATTATTCTTTCTAAAGATAATGGTCTTCCCTGAGCCAAGCATCAGCCCATACAAAAGGTGGGTCAGCCTTTCCCTGCAGTACTCGAACATCAGAACTGGCTTAGGTGGACTTCACACCTACATATTTCTTGTAATATGAAGGGTGAAAAGAGAGGTTCTACCAAAACCTTCTCCATGTTCCCCTGCTGGTCATCTCTGGCAGAATCATGCCAACCACACCAAAGGGCTTGCTGCTGGTCACATGGGATGTGATGAGAGAGGCAAAAGCATTTTGCTGGCTCGTGCTCCGTTCAGGTTCAGCAGCTGTGTGCCATCAGCACGCTCACCAGGGATACTCTGTGCTCCATCACACAGCTCCATCACACAGCTCATCAGTAGAAGATCTGAGTGGGACTGGCCCCCAGGGCTACACTCCTGTTTACTGCTGGGCCCAGACACTGAGCCAGTTTTCAGTCCATCAAGGTTTTCTGAGCACTGGCTGATGTTATTCCTTGCTGCCTGTTGCTTTTTTCCCATGAATATACCTACTTGTTTTTCTCAGATCACCTCTCAGTCCCCTTTTGTGATGGTAAGAGAATGCTCTTTAAGGTCTGTTGCTATTATTCTTTTTTCAACACCTTCAGACATGGTTTATGGCTCTTCAGCATAGCAGGGTTTTTTTGTTTTTCCTCTTTGACTCTTGCTGCCAGGATTGTGTGTGTTCCAGTATCATTCTCACCCATGTGTGTGAAGAAATTCAGCTAATTTCTCATACTCAGTTCTTCACTATGCAATCTCCACATCTTGCTAGCTCTGCCTTTAAAGCTGATGTTGAATAACTTGTCTGCCATGACTCCTTTTCAGGTGGTAATTTCTGGCATACTGTATTTCCATTCTGCAGGGGTGAACTGTAGTCTTTGTTCCCAGTGTGTTGCTTTTGTTTCGCTGAACTAATGTGTATTTTGTGTCAGATGAACAAGGTTTTCCAAAACAATTTCTTCGTGCTTATCATTATTTGCTGTTCTGCTTTGGCATCTGTGAATTTTGCCTAAATTGATTCCTCTTCTATTAATCAGTGGGGTAAAAAGAGTTAGTGTAATGTTTTTGTCGTGATACACCTGGAACAATCCCTCTATATGCCATATTGACAAATGCTTACTTGACTGTCATCACTTTGTCTCATAGACAATTGATTTTTTGAGATGCTTCAACTTTGCACCTCTTAATCCATTTCATGTGTACTTCAATAACATGTGCAATGCTAATTTAATGCCATGTCCTTTGAAAGTTAATCAAATGTCATTCAAGAGAGTATTTGTAGTATATCTGCCTTTCTTGACCAAACCTGTAATGAACTGCCATGTTTGTTTGAGGCTTTTCTATATAAAACATTGACTGATGTTAATTCCATTCCTCTTCTTAAATTCTTGATCACTTCAAGTCTATATCAGTATTTCTGTTGTTTTTCCTCGGGTTGATGTTAGACTGATACATAGAAATAGTTACATGGATTGTTCTGATTTGCTTGTGTATTTCAAGGAGATTTGTCATTTTGTTTAATATTGGGTCTCAGTCATTTGAGGCAGCTTCAAGGGTTTGCAAGTTCAGCAAGTAACATCATCTTGGCTCTAACAGGACTGTTGAGTTCCAGCATTTGTTCTATGAATATGCTGAGCTTTGAGGGCCTATTAAGTTCGTTCTTGTTAGCAAATCAGAACATAGTTTTTCATCCTTATTTGCTACTATGCTGTTACTGTGCTTTTCCAAAATACAGAGAAAAGTTGCATTTTTCTGCTGTAAATTCTTTTTTGTTTCCATTACATTATTGCTTTGTTTCTGCATTCTTAGTTAATATCTAATTTTCCTTATTAGTGTTCTACTTTGGGAAATTTCTGATTTATGTCAGCAGCTGTCAACTTCCAGTCTCCATTTTTTATACTTATATTTTATATGTGCAAGTTAAAATGTACTTGTAATTTTCCTTACCTTGAGAGAGAGGACTTCCAAGTTGTTTGGAACTGTTCTTTTACCCATATGAAATGTGATGAGCTCATAACATTAGTTTCTAAGTAGTCACAGACATTTAATTTTTCTTTACCTGTCATAATGAAATTCAGATTTTTTTTTTTTAATTAAATATTCTCTAGATTTTAGAAAATACTGGTTCTAGAGACTTGGGGCAGCATGCATGGTATGTCCACTATAAACTCAAAGAACCTACTGCATAGCAGCAAGTTTTTTTCCTAGCAGACAGCATGTAACAAATAACCTGTTCTGCTCTCAGGAGTTTGCAGTTGGAAAGCTCTCCTGGGCCATGCAATTTCAGTATTGAGCTGTTGGCTTTAAGGGCCTTGCAGGTCTTGGTAGCAGCTAACCTTTATAAAAGCATATAAAAGCAATAGAACCTATATAAAAGCTTTTATAAAGCCTATATAAAAGCATAATGCATTTGAAGGATCATCCTTTACATGCTGATTTTATGCAGCTTGTTCTTACTGAATGTCATTTACTAAATAAAAATTTTGAGTGTTAGGTTAAAACAAAAAAAGTCACTGCAACAGAAATGTTATTTTGCTTTCTGTGTCTGTCACCAGAAGCAACAGAAAACAGTCAGTCTCTTCTCCATTCTAATGTTTTTTAGTTCAATGGGTTTATGACAGGCCTTTATTTCTGTTGAGTTGGCTTTTTTTTTAGTGCTTACTCAGGAGCATCAGTTTTAAAGCTCCATCTGGTTACTTCAGTTGGTGTCCAGAATAGTTTAAGAGATTTTCAAAAAAACAGCATGCAAAACCCCCCACTTTCTGTTGTGTTCTCCCTGAACCCTTGTCCTTCTGATTTTCTTCATACTAGCCTCAAAGCAGATTTTAATAAAATTTACCATGTATCACATGGGTATAAGTTCTGAAAAATTAGGTTATAAAATTTTTAGCTATTGCCACATTTTAGGTGTATGTCTTGCTATTTTGAATGCCAAATTTGTCTAAAGTTGAGTCTTGGCTGGAATTTTTACCTAAAATGGATTAACGTTTTTTCAAAATTAAATGAAACATACTTGTTCTGTCTTCAACTAATCCATAACAGCTTTTCAGAGATGTTGTTGTTTCTTTCGGACTTCACTTGGCTGCAGGAGACCAGTTCTTTATAGCAAGTAGCAGATACACTCAGTTTATAATCCTTTGAAATTCTTATTTATTAATAGAAAGGATATAAACTCTCTCAAAATTCTGTATCCCTTTGACCTCTTGTCTCAATCTCCGGGCTGCATCTGGAGCAGATGGTGTACCATGTATGGAGATATTCCTCAGAAGGCATTTGTACTTAACATGGAGGTGATACGAGCATCAGTCCCTTCTGAAGAAGTGAAGAACTTTGCAGTCTGACAGTAGTGGAAAGGAAAATTAGGTCAAAGGTCAGTAGGGAGGCAGAACAAGAACTCTCTTCTTCAAAAAAATAGGCAGGTCTAAGGCAAAGTTGGAGTGCAACCGAAGGAGACTGGAGGAAAGAGTTCTGGCCAAGTGTTGAGAGGAATTACAGAAATGGAAACCTGAGGAGAAGCCAAGGAGGAAGCCTGACCATCCCATAATACTTCACAAAAGGTTTTTTGAGATTTCTTAAACTAAGTTTGATGCTTAGTTTAATTAATGGTAGAAGGAAGAAAAATCTCATTTAAGGTGGAGTTGAGTAGGGCAGTCTATGTTTATTATCTCAGAATAAAGTATGCTACAGATTTGGTTTAATTATTCCAAATCAAAGTTCCAAGGAAAGTAAGTTGGAGTTTAAATGTAACATCTTGGTGTATGAACCTGCCTAGTGAGGTCCTGAGAGGGGAAATCTGATTTAATGTAAATCAGTTCAATTGAAGACCACAGTTATGCTTGAATTATAATCACTTGATTTTAGGACATTGCAGTAAAAGCAGTGTTAATGTCGTGTTCAGGTGACCTTGCACACCCAAAATGTAGGTGCTGTGGCTTTGAAGTCTTTAATATTTGGCTATGAGGAAGAGTAGATATTTTATCCTTCTTTCTTCCTTTCTCTTGGTTGTCTTTTTTCATCTAAAGAAAATCCATCTAGATTTGATAATTTTACAAAACTTTAAGAAAAATTTGTAGTGTGGAGCAGGGGCCTAGGCATGATTAATAATTAAAAACCAAGAAAAGCCCCATAAAACCAAGAAACCAACCCAAAAATGCTTGCAAAAATTGACTGTAGATAAGGAAGAGAGACTGGAACGTGGCACATGACACTGGAGCTGGACCTGATTGACTGTAGATGAAACTAAAGGCAAAGAAGCTGGATTGACTGGAGTTGGTTGAATTAGAATATTCAAATATGGTGTCTGCTGGATAAGCACCTGGCTGGGCAGATGGGCTTGAAATAGCATGAGGAGGCAGGTGTGGGTGGAGATTGCCTGTGAAAGTTTGGGCACAAAAGCCAAGCAGTTATATTGGAATGTGATTGGTTGGATAGAAAAAGAATAGCATGAGAAAATTGATAAATATTTTCTTGCCTCTGCTGTTGAGGAATACTGGGCAAAATGCAGGGCTTTCAGAGGAGATAGAAAGTTATGGGCTACTCTGTTTATTTCCAGAAGCAAAATCTGTGTATTCCTTTAAACACTGTTTTGAAGAAGAATAGATTTTTTAAACAATTTAAAAATAGAAGAGAGATTCTGATACTACAGAGTAGGACATTTGAAAGTTGAAGATATAGAGTGAATACTGCTTATTTAAGTTTAGTGCAGGTCATTTATGTATGGTGTTATCCCTTTCTGTGTTTTTTTCAGTGTGTACAGGTGGGACAGCCCTCATTAGATGAGCAGCTGGTCTGTATTTGTTTCTCTCCATTGCACAGTGGATGCTTTGACCTTATTGAATGCACTCACTGAAACTTTGCCTAAGATTATTTATTTTCTCATGGAGTTGTCTGTGGCACACTTACTGCAGGATCAAGTGCCTCTTAAAAATCATCTTTACAAGAGCTGTGTGTTAAGTGACAGGCCAATTATTATTTCTGTTTGTCAAAGAGATGAGGCACAGGGAATGAACATTGAATGTGTTCATAACTTTGGGTGCCCAATTTGTGGCTCAAAGGACCTGTTTATGCAGTGGATAGTACTGAGTAACTGCCTGAAGAAGAACTTTCAGGTTGCAGTTGGGTCTAAACTGATTCCTGAGGTGCTCATTTCTTGTGGGTCTGTTCAGTGAACTGGAAGTGGCTTGTCCAGAGGCGCAGAGGATCTCTGTAGTGGCAGTGGTGCATTTCAGCACCCTGGGGCCACCTTCAGTTGACTTTAGCACTTTGTTTTCATCTCTTTCATTTTGCTGCATACTCTCTCCAGTGTTCCCAGCACATAGGGATGCAGCATTAGCTCTTTTTCGCTTCAAAAACCTGTTTTATTGTAAAGGCAATCCAGTACTTTCAAAAGAATTAAAATATAGATATGGCCCTTTAAATTGACACATGATTCGTACATACAGCACTGAGACGAGGATTACCCTGGCTTCTGATTGCAGGCTTCTTGAGCTTAATGTATTTCTCATCCACTCTGTATGTGGAAATCTCTTGCTAAAGGGTGCCATTGCATTTCACAAGGTACATATGCATATATCTGATGACAAGATTTGGTCTGTGTAAAAGCATAACTTGTTTTTATTAATGATATAATGAAAATTAAGCTCTCAACTATTCAATCAGCTCACTGTGGCATAATAAATGTTTCAGCACAGAACTTGTGTTCCAGTAAAATATAGCAAATTCATTGTGACATCCATTGGTAGCACTGTTTTCAGAAAGTTTTTTTTTTTTAGGCAAAATTGCTTCTCTATATTTCCAAGCTATTTCTCAAAATTTGGTTTTAATGTGATTTCTTGGAATCTTACTGGAAGCCTATACTGTAAACTATACTGTAACGATAAGTTCTTTACAATTGTAAAGAAATAAAGTTTTAAAATATTAATTTATTGTAGATTTTAATTCTATCCATTGGAAAATGTTTTAATATTGTAGGTATTCTGTTAGAAGCCACCCAGTCTGATAATTTTAAGAGATTTTTTTTTTTTCATTTTAAGCAGCTGTTTCCTCTCTGATTTGGATTTTAATCATGACTTGACTTAAGCTTTCATGTCTTATTTATGCTGCCAGGAGAGAACTTGAGCACTAGTTTACTTAATTATTTGCTGTACAACAGCTGCTAATATTAAAAAGAGGGGGGAAAAAAAGCCCACAAAAAATGCCATCTCATCTTTAGGTCTGCTACGGACAAAAAAAGCAAAGGCAGGGAGGATGACTGTAGCTACCCTGTCTGCTTGGCACAGTCTTCCTCCTCCTCCTCCTCCTCCTCTCTCTCTCACTTTCAGTTTTCAGTGTAATGAAGAGCAGGAGAACAATATTCTGTAATTAAGGATTCCATTAAGTTGAAGAAAAGAGCAAATGGAGTTGTTTGTTCTCCTAGCTGAAAAAATTTGTCTGGGGTGGGGGGTTATGGTAGTACTGTAGAAAGAGAGAGAGGTGGGTGGAGAGACTAAGTCAGGGCTGTTTGTTGAATATACTGTTAAGGACTGTTACCATCCTAATTAATCAAGTTAGAAATTACAGCTGTAGTCGGTTTCCCCCCAATTCTTGTTATCAATTTTCTTCTCTTTTGAGACAAAGCAAATATAAATTTTGTGTTCATTTGTCATTCGTTCTTTGACTTCAGCATCTCTGAAAATAACAATGTAGCACAAAAGACCAGTATTTACCTAGTTGTAATGTGGGTTGCCATGGTGTTTTGCAAATTATTGCAATTATGTTCACCATGCGAGTCGCCCTTGGTAACTGGCGAAAAAACTGATAATCCTGTTTTGAACAAAAGGTCAAATTGCTGAATAGAAAGTCTTGATTAACTAAAAGATGTACAAAGTGGAATTATTTCCTACCATTCAGAAATAGTTCTTGATCGGGTTTGGGGGAGGGGGTGAGTAAGTACATCTGATTACTGAAGTACAAAGCATTGAAAGGATGTTGTCTTGAGCCTTTCATGTAGTCTTAATGGTGGCTTTTTTGTCAAATTTACCCATTTGCGGCATTGAAAGAGGCAGCTGCATTTAAGCTTGAGAGATGGTGCTTTTTCAAGAGTTCAGTGCATGGAAAGTTCTCAGCAGTATCTGCAGTTTACTATTAGACCTTGGGCTATTAAAACTGATGTGCTGCATTTGAGCCCATAGCTCTTGGTGCTTGTAAAACCCTCTGACTGATGATCTAATAAAGTGCTCTTACCGGACAATCTCTGATCAGATACTTTAGGGGAGAAAAAAAATAACCACAGCTCTGAAAAGGGTGGAGGTGGAAACACATGGCTGGACTGAAAAGTTTGCTTTTGTGATCTGTGTTAGTAAAGAAGTCTGTATTCAGTTTAAGTATTTTAAAGGCCCAATGTATTGTTCCAGAATTCATTTTTATTTACATTTACAGAAGCAAAAATCAAGCAGAAAATATTAAAAGTTTTTCATAATGACCAGTCTTCAACAGTGAAATACAAGTATATAGAGGGAATGGTTTCCTGCACTTTAGTTCTGTGAATTGCCTTTTGTCTTTCCTTTATCATTCTTGGGGGGAAGAGAGGGAAGAGGTGAGGAGGATTAAGGAGTTTTCTTTTTTAATTATTTTTACTTCTTGTTTTTTAAATAGCTACCTGGAAATTAATTCTTAAAACTTTGGAGAGCCTGTGTGAGAGCAGCATGAAAGCAAAGTAAACCTGAACAAGTTTGTGGGTTTACATTCTGCATCACCTAGCAACCCCCTGGCTCAGCCAGTTCTCCCGTCTGCCCCCAGTCCTGTTTACAGACCATTCAGACTGCTCTTCGAAACCATGAAAGATATTCAGTTTCATTAGTGCCTTTCTCAAGGAGAAAATAATTAAACTTAAATGAACAAACACTGCTTAGTGATGCTTTAAAGTTCTCTAGTTTAAGGTGACCAGACTCTGGAGACCCCTTTCTCTGCCATTAACTTTAACTCTTTTGAGCTCCTCTGAACTTACATACCCACGTACATGTGTTGCCACTTCTAAAGTTTTTGGAACTCTGTTAACTCCTTCAGCATTCAGAGACGTTCATAACCATATTGCAGAGATAAACGCTTCATATAAACAATCTTTTTGTCTCTTTACCAGCCTGATATTTATACTAGAGTTGACAAACCTTACTGTAGGTGCCATGTATATGAGCAAAAGCTTTGTGTGTTCTATCTTATATCTGATGTCTTGCAGGAAGTTCAGCATGACAAATCTGAAAAATTCAAGGACTGTACAAAAATTTGAGGGGAGAAGGAAGATAACAGAACTGTGTAATGATTGGGGGCAGTAGAGTGTTTTTAGCTTTCTAACCAAACCAGAGGCATAGTTTTTAAGAAATCTTTTGAGTTCTTACTGTTTGTATGTTGCTAGACTCCCTGGCAAGCAATACATGGATGGGCTGTATGAGCTCTTTGTGCTTTGTTGATAGTTGACAGACAAAGCAAAATTCTTTCTGAAGCAAGGTACTGTACTTAGTTGTGACCTATTGTAGCCTAAGAATATGGCTTCCTTTGAGTTGTGTGAATAGGGAGAGTATTTTGGCGGAATGGACTTAAATATCCTTCTAGAGGTTTTCACTCTCGGTACAGAAATCCATAAGGCTTCTTTCACTGATCCTTTTCTCAATTTAGTTTTCCATGTGTAGTCATTTTAAGTATGTTTTCTCTCAGTTGCTTGCTCAAAGTCCATTTTAGCTGTTTTCAGTTTGTCTTAAGTGAAATAAAATTGTTGGTAATAGCTGGGTCTCTTTGTGAGTGGTGTGTTAGCCTGAGAAGACTTTTTAATCTTTTGTGGTGTGTTTTGGTGCCTAGAACATTATTTTAGTGAAGGTAAGAAGGCCAAGGTATTGGATTTGATGTGAAGTAAAGCAGAACATATTTGCTAATTTAGTTTGTAATGTACAACTGTTAAAGTTGGAATTTGTCCACTTGTGGTGCTATTACATGTGCTAAAATGAGGGCCACTGTTTGCATCAAATCTATCACAAGGGTTTGGAGTGCTCTATTATCCTTTCAGCAGGCTGATGATGGAGCCTGGGCTTTGCACAAATGAGATCAATAAGTTTCAAATAACTTTTATGAAATGACATGTGACTGTACCTCTAAAGGTATCTTAAAAAATCAATTTTTAATAACATGTAAAACTCTTAGATTGACCTACAAGATATTTTTCACTTATGTCTTGTTTGATAATTTTGTTTAAAACATTTTTGATGTTAGCTTGAGTGTTTCAGTTCTTGGGGGTGGGGGGAAGAAGGCTAAGGTGTATTTCTTGCTTCTTCAGTTATCTCTTGCTTTGATCACATACACACACCTCCAACACTTTTAGTGGTAAAACTGGTATGACAATGCTGCAAATAATGTTTTCTTGAAAATAATAAAGTTTTTTTTTGATCTTAGATGGTTTCCTCCTTTTTATTTTTTTTGTCCAGTTATGGATTAGAGTGCAATTCAAGTTCTATTATTTTGAAATATTCAGAATTACAAAATACCATGCTTGAAACTCTACAGGCTTTCATTTTTGATAGCCTCTAAACAGGCATTTGATCTTCTGTGGCTGACTTTGTCTCATAACAGTGATTCATTGCTGGTTGGACTGTGAGATACACAAGTTCTGAAGGAACTCCTAAAAAGTATGCTATGGGACAGAATTTTGTTGTGGGTTAAATCCTCTCAAATTTATGGCCATTTTCCATAAAATCCAAAGGGGAGTATTTTGCACTTGGCAGTGCACTTGGCAGCTTCACTTCTCAAATGGCCACCTGGAATTTCCATCATAGCTTTTACCATTCTAGTATCACCAGCTTTTTTAAAATAGAATTTTAAAATTCTAGGGCATTTTGTGTTCTTCACAATTTCAGGTAGTGAAATTTCAGGTAGTGTTTGTCCTCATTCATGCTTTCTTTAAGGTAGCAAGTCCGTGTAGCTACATTGCCTTCAACTGCAGTTTGTGTAGTTGCTTTGGACCTTCTGTCTGGTCCTGTGAAGGTGTAGATCCCACTGATGCCAGGTGCCTTTGGGGTGGCAGTTTTCCATTGGGGAAGTGGGACAACAGATATGAGTGTCTCTGAGAACAGGAGTATTTTGGAGTGGGTGTCCTTTTCCATTGGCAGCACTGAGTGTTAAAGTGATCATTTGCCTTCCACTAAGAGGTTACTGGCTGATAGCATCCTTTAATGTGGGTCATGTGATAATAATACTGGATATATAAACAGTCTTCTCCAGGACCTGTGCTGCTTTCAAGTAATACACTTTCAAAAGGATATTTCCTCATTTCATCTTTCATTTAACAGACAGTTTTGTATTTTTCCGAAGAGATCATGTCTGTCTGTTCATCACCCGGGATAATGTGGAATTCTGAGGAGGAGAGTGAACCTCCAGGAAGAGAATTTCCTTTCTTTATATGAGTTTTTGTTATCTACTCCGTCCCACAGCTGAATTCTGATCAGTTATACAGGCCAAAATTCAAGAAGCTCTGAAAATAAGGAAATGCTTTGAAAGGCAATTGAATTCGTATCGTCCAACTTCCATTGAAGTGAGGCAGCATGAAATGGAGTGTGAAATGCTGTGGTCACTGTTTACATTTTCCCTAAATTGGATGATCAGGTAACATCAGACTAAAAATACTCTTACTGGGAAATGTAACCTATTTTTTTCTGGATGAGAAGCTAGCTGCAGTATTTTTTGTGCAGAAAAAGAAAAGTTAATATGAAGTCAATGGCCAAGAGTGAGTTGATAAAACAGGTCCTTCTCTTGTGATCTGAATAGTCATATACCATGTTGTATCTGTGATCAGGTTTCTTAATGCATTATAGTTAGTTTTATGTATAAATTTCAGGAACTAATTTCAGTTTTTGTTATTATAATAGTTACCTTAACTATTTGCATTGCCAAAATGTGCAGGACACGTAACAAAATATCAGAGAACATAGAATCAGCATTCCCTGGGTAAGGGATTGAAGCTGTAGGGTAAATGTATAAAGAATTCATGCTAACCTAAGATGTTCCACTATTCGAAGCATATGCTGCAATATCTTTCAGGTGCAAGAAGCTTGGCAGCATGTTTAATGTGGTACCTTTTCCACTTAAAATAAAAAGATAAAAGCTCCAGTCAGCTAGCAGCAGTAGTGGACTCTTGACCCAGTTCCTTTTATAAACAATTTATTTTAAGAGACTGTAAAATATCAAAGGAATTTGTTATTCAGAGATGATTAAATGTTACAGTGGTATAATACTTTAAAATATTCTTGAAAATCATCTTTGTCTTATATACTCATATTGGAGTACAAATATTTCAACTTAGTTCTAAGATGTGTTTGACTTGGAAGTTTCAGTTATGCCTGACAGAGACTTTGCACATGCTCTTTGCTGTGGAATTCTTTTGCAGTTTAAAATTCTCAGATGGAGTTCAGACATACCTCTTCTCCAGCATAGAATCTCTTGAACATAACATTAGGGCTTTTGGTTTAGTACAGTTTGATCTCCTTGTAGTCACATATTGAAGAAGTGGAGAGAGCTTCTCCATCAGTTTATTGTTGCAGTGAAAAAAAGGCTGGAATGCCAGATGTATCAATAGCAATGTCTCTCCATATACTACTTTGAGATCTCAATATGTCCAAGCTCTCTAATGGAAGAGGCTTTGCAAGTCCCCTGGATTTCCTTCCCAGATAAATTGAGGTCTTTCTCATGGTGTCACAGATACATGTTTTCATTACTGCTTGGTAACTGATTTGCTTGGAAACATATCAAGCTTTGAAGGATCCTGAAAAAGTTGCTGACCCAGAATTCTGCGTCAGTGATTGCTTTTAACTTCATTACTCCATTTTTTAGGGTTGGTTTGCATGATTCTTGTAAATAGTGTGCCTGTTTATTACTTATCAAGGAGGTATTCCTTGATAGGAAAAATGCCAAAACAGATAAGATGCTCCTTTTTAAGGCTTAATTTCTGATGGTGGTCATTTTTCTACGGGGGGAAGGAAGAAGGGAAGCCTGATGGCTCATTGTCCAGATATATTATGCTCTTCTGTCGCAGCACATTCTTTTTGTTTCCCTCAGATTTTTTTTCTGACAAAATTATCTTAGAATTTTGCCTTTATGAAGAATTTGCTTTGTGCTTTCTTTCCTGTGCCCAAACAGGGGGAGACCATGAGGTGGGCTTTTAAACATCAGGAGGTGCCCCTTTGATATGTCCATCCAGTCCTATGTAAATTCAGATACTCTCATGTCCGGGTTGTTTCCATTAGTAGCTGCAAGTTCCAGAGGAGTGGCCATGTCTGCTCAGGCTGAGGGGGGACACACAGACTTGACAAAGTCAGATGCCTTAAGGTGTCACCTGTGAGGAGCCCTCCTGATCAGAGTGTGCCACACTGACTCTGCTTTGGTGGTCTCACAGGTCAGTTCCTCCATCCATAAGACCATTCAGTGAGCAGCTCTCTGAAGTGTCTTTGTGCTTGCTCTGGAGGGACATTCAGGATGAAGCAGCTGCGGGAAGTGCACAGAGCAGGCAGGCAGAGTCACTGTTCCTGCAGGAGAGGTGTGTGTCTCTGACTATACCAGTTCTGACCTCAGCAAGTCCTCCATCTGGAAAAGTCCTTTCAAAAGTTAAATGAGTCTGTGTCTTTCTTGTGTCCAGCTGCAGTAGAATTGGTTTGTTTATAACAGTGCATCCTCTGAGGTTTTAATCAGGTGTATTTCCCCACAAAAATATGGGGTGTTGCTTGAGGAACTTAAGTTATGCTGAAATTCACTGAAGGGGTGGGATCACCATCCCTGGAAGTGTTCAGAAGGTGTGTGGATGTGGCAGGTGGGCTGCTGGGGTAACAGTTGGACTGTGAGCTTAGAGGTCTTTTCCAACACTAATGGTTCTATGATTCACATTACTAAGTAGGTAAAGTTTTATTCACATTACTAAGTGGGTAAGAGTCTTATTTCAGTACTTATGATAGCATTCCTGACCTGAAGAGGTTTCTTCATGGCATTTTAGCAGTGGCAGATAGGTGTCACTCAGGTCTGCTTTGTCTGCTGAAATTCCAGTGCATGACACCAGTTCTCACTCTGTCATTCAGACTTTCATTCCTGCTGGTGTCTCACCAAGGTGGGGCAGATGCATTGTTACTAGTGTTTCTTTGTTCTGAACAGGCAAGAAAGCAGATTAGAAGTTGAAATTACTTCCAAGTAATTTGGTTTCTGGTATGCAGTAGAAAAACTTTCCTGACTTTACAGCAAGAGCTCATCTTTGAGTCAATATTCATATCACCTTTCACATTGGAAATGTAAAATCGTGATGTAATTCTCAAAAGATGTAGTTACTACTGATAGTGAAATCATTGGCCTAAGAATATGCAAACAGGGGTTGTGGTTCTAGTTCCTGACATGTTGTCTACTACTAGGAAAGTATGTCTGTTCCCCCAAACACTCAGAAGTGGTTTTTCAGAAGACACAGACAGGGAGAACACACCACATGTGTGGAACAAAATATTGCAATTGGAACTCAAAACTTTCAGGTCACTGAGTTAAGTCCTCTGTTGCCATAATGTTGCCTGATTTAACTTCATAAAATCATCTGTCTTTTAATACTGCTTGGGGGGGATCAATAGATTTGATAATGTATCCAGTCATGAGGTGGAACCTCATCCTTCCAGAGGCCACTTCGGCCAGATTTGCCCTGTTAGGCAGTACAATCTGTAATAATGGATGTTGTCAGAAAAGAAGGTTTTGTAACTTCTGGTCTTGGAATGAGTGGAAATAATATCTTTTTGTAAGAGTAGTATGAAAAGAAAGGGCAGTGTGAAGTGAAAGTGTCCTGATTAGCAGCTCACAATGGTACCTGGATCAGAAAATCTTCATTGCATTGTCTCTCAAATTCAGCCTTCCAAAAGCTGGTTTGCTGATCAGTGACATGAGCAGCAGGCTTAAGCTGGCTGACTAGGACAGCGTGTTCAGGCTGGGCTCCTGTGCTTCCCTTCTGCTGGGTTTGATGGTGTAAGGTGATAACTTCAGCTCTGCA
Source organism: Euphonia xanthogaster (assembly GCA_034509185.1). Classification (NCBI taxonomy): domain Eukaryota; kingdom Metazoa; phylum Chordata; class Aves; order Passeriformes; family Fringillidae; genus Euphonia; species Euphonia xanthogaster. The sequence goes on from JAYDZK010000001.1 coordinate 102,278,723, forward strand.
GTGCTGGAGATACAGGTTTGGGATTTAATGTGCTCAGATATGCCAGCCACCTGAGACTGGGCATCATCCACCAAGATCCCATTTTCAAAAATCCACGTTGATATTGTCATCAGTGGGGAGGAAGGTTGCGGAGAAGCAAGCATGGATGACAAGTAAATTCAACTCCAAAGTAACTGACAGTGACTTCTGAATAATTTTCAGTGCTTGCAGCTTTCTGCTTTTTACCAGGGCATTTTTTCATTCCACATGAACTTTTTAAAGTGTTGTAGTGCCTCAGCATCCAGACTGTCTGAAGGCAGGAACAGATGCAGAACTCAAGTGTCTTAGGGAAGCACATTCAGTTCTCTACTGTAGCAGGCAACCAAGCTACATTGTCAAATGCAATTTGTAAAAATTATTAAGATAAAGCTCATTAAATGCACGTTGTTAACCCCTGTAACTTCTGTTTCAAAGGCTGTTGCAAAACCACTTGCCTCTGTATTTTGGGGTAATATTTCTAGTGCTTGTTGATGATTAGAATGGGAGAGGCTAATTCTCAAGAATAGACTTACAAAGAAACAAAAATTACTTTTGACTTGCAAATTTCTCCCTATTAGCTACAGTTCATGGACTTAATACTCTTCAGGGATTTTCTTTTATATTGTGCATGTATTTCAGGGTTTTTTCACATACTTTTTTATATTTTAAAATGAACTGAGCATTTGTGGGCAGGATGTTTGGAAACGCTAGTTGCTTTTTTTTTTCCCTCTGTCAACTTTTATTTCATTTCCCACGGTTTTGCAGATACCAAATAGAACAAAGCTGAAGGTTCCCTATTATGATTTTGTTTGATGTACAACAAATTAATTTATAGACTCAGTGATAGCTGCTGGGAAATGAAGGATTGGTTTTGTTTGGCCAGTGAAGATGATAGGCATGGATCAAATAAGGGTTAACAATAATGCACTTGAACAGATTGAATCAGAACATAATGCATGTATTGAATTTGATTGCAACATGCATGACCATGGAAAAGTTTTTTGTTTAAAAGAAATCAAGGCTATGGCTTAATTATCAAAGCAAAACAGAAGACATAAAGAGCTACATGTTTCTGATACTGCTTTTTTCAAAAATAGCTCCCTTCACACAGTTATCTACATGTTTAATTTCCATGCATAATAGCAACAGTTATTGTTGTCATTTGTTACGAGAGATTAACAGATAGCAAGTACAAACAAACGCAAATAAGGCCTGAAAAGAGAGGTGACAAAGAAGAAAAGACCTCTTTAGTGTTAATTATAACTGGTGGGAAGTCTATACAAATGACATTAACTGTTTTCTGTATGAATTGAAGTGACATCCAGTTTGTTAGTATCTACTCAACACATCTAGGCATTTTATTGTAGGCAATAACTTAAATCTTCATTTTTTGAATATAGTTTATTGAGAAATGTGCTGCTCAGTAAAACTTGTATGTTTTGATCATTATTTCTTAGTAGCTGAAAGCAAGCATAATAGTAAGCTGTTGAATTTAAGTGTTTCTTTTTATCCTAAGCTATGGTTTTTTAGTTAAGTCAGGGGATTTTCAGTCTTTTTTCACCTGTTTTTTGTGACCAGCAGGACATCCCAGTGCTTTCTTCAACAGTGACTGCATTAGACTGAAACAATTGCATAAAGAAACTTGCTTCAAATTATTCAGTGGTAGTTTGAGAGGACCTTCTATGCATGCTCTTGTAAAACAGTAGAAACTGTACCTTGTGAGTGGTGTAGTCCTTTGTTTCATAATTGTTAGCAAAAAAGGCCAATAGATGGCAGAAAACACAGTTACTTTTATCATACATTATTTTCATGGTTGTCTATTTTTGAGTATTCTGTTCAGCTGAAGCTGGGATGCTGCTCCCGTTCCAGGCTTTGTTTTTTCAGTTGCACTTGCATTCCCTAACAAAATATCTTACTGTCTGGCAGTTTCCATTATTTGTTTTTCTAATATAACAAATTGCTTCAAAGTTCAGATGTAGTCATTTAATATGTTTTGAGTCATGAATGTTCTCTTTGTGAACACAGAATCTTTTCATAGTTACAGCTGAAAAAAGTATGCTCTTCAACAGGAGGGTTTTGGAATGGGTGAGGACACTCTCCACACCTCCCCCTGCCTGGCTGTGTATTTTAAGATGGTGTTTATGTCAGATTGCTGCCAGATGTTTCACAGGACATATAGATGCCACAGAAAAACAAATTTCCAAACAGAGCATGTCTTTTGTCTCTAAAAAATTAACTTAATGCAAGATCTGTGACAGTTAATTATCCTTACAAAAATGTTTTTGATTTTTCCCTCACAGTGGCTCTAATGATATTATTGGTACTCATGAAGGTGAGTGCCTGAAGATCGCAATGCTGTCCTTGAGTAGCTTTTTTGGTAGAAGGTTATTCCTTATATGTCTGTTTAAACTGCATTATTTAATCAGTGTGAGACAACATAATAAACACCTACCTCTTTTAGAGGAATTCTTAGGTTCATTTGCAAAACCAAAGCCAAGGCCCGTCTTTTTCACTTGAGGCTCATTTGTGTTGCTGACTTCAGAAGACACAGGTCAGGTGTCTGTTAGATCAGGCCCTAAGTTAGGATTTCTCACAGTGAACCATGTGTTGGTGAAGTAGCTCAATCTTGGTGAGCAGTGTCTTAGGTTGCTAATGTCAGTTCTGAAGTATTTGTCATAAAAATAAATTGTATATGACAAAGAAAGTGGTACTAGGACTGCTAGGGCAACAATTGTGCAAGAGAGCAAATCACAGGTTTTTGCATTCTTGACATTTTCTCACTGTGCAGTTTTAAATGTCATCATTTACATTGCCGATCTACATAACAATAAAGTTTGCACTTAGTGAGATCATACTGTTTCCAAAACCCCTTCCTTTATTAGGAGGGTCTGGAGCAGGGAGGATTTCCTCATCCCAAAATCTGTTAGGTGAATTGCTTTTGGAGATGCATTTTCTTCCTCCATTTACTATAAATGGATCATAGGGTAAGCTAATGGATAATAATGGAAAAGCTTAAACTGGGTATCAGGCTTTAGATGTCAGAGTTGGGTGAAATGAGTCTAAGTGCATATGTAAATACACTCTTTCCATTCCTGCACTGTGGCTTAAACACTCCCTTCAGGAAGTGCTGCATAATACATTGATATTGCTGTGATGTTCTCCACACGGTTTTTCTGGTGTGCCCACATGGACATAAAAGCTCTGCTCTGCAAGGGCAGCAGGAATCGTTTTGATGGACTTGGCACCAAGTGGGATAATATTGAGTATGTGACATGGCTGTAAAAATGGTGAAAGAGGAGAGGTCTCTGGAATAAATGAAGTTATTTGGGAAGGATTTGAGGTTTCACCTTAAAAAGATAAAGAAAAACTGAAGCAGTCTTTGAGTACTTCTGAAATTATTATAGAATATATTTTTAAGTTGAAATCCAAGTGGAAATTAGGTAGACATTGTGGCCAGAATGTAACATTGGGACAGCTTGTCAAAGAGCTAGTAAGAATGGATGCAAGCAATGTTTTGAGTTGTCCTCTGATTCATAACATTTCTGTCAAAGTACCAGGAATCCAGATATGGTTGGATTTAACTTCTTTGCAGGAGCAACAAAAAATTTGGAGACAGGCAAAATTAACCAGTCACTATTCCCAGCAGAGACATCACCAGCCAATAGTCTGAAATGCAGTTTGACAGGGCTGAGCTGCTCAGGGTGGTAAAAGCAGGAACTGCTTGAGAACAGTTGCAGAAAAACTAGGTTGACTTCTCAGTTAACAACAGAAGCTTAAATGCTCTGCCAAGTAAGGCGAAGTGAGGAAATGCTAAAAACCCAATCTTAATTTTGTGTCCAGTATATGTATTGACCTAGTGGGGAAGAATAAAAATATAATTCTTGAAAAAATAAAAAAATATCTTTCTGGATACGCCTGCTCAATGCCCAAATGCTTGGTAGTGTGCTCTGGACAGACAGAACTTGAGGATAGAAAGTAGCAGAGAACAAGATGGTAAATACCATTTTGTTCCTGTATAAATTCATGTTCGTTGCTGTGCGGAATTCAGTGTGTAGTACTGGCTTCATCTCCCTCTCCACTTGTTCCATTTTCCACCAGTCCCTCATTTCCAAAAAGACCTGGGAGAGATTCAGAGAAGGGCAACCAAGATTTGGAGTGGTTTCCAGGCAAGGAACAACTAAGTAAATTAGGACTGTGGTTTGGAAAAGACTTTGATTGAAGGTGATGTGATGGAGGTCTGTAAAATCATGAGTGGCACAAAGAAGGTGAATGCAGAATGATTGTTCCTAGTCTCTCCTGATGCAAGAACTGGAAAGCGTTAAAAGAGAAGCAGTGTGCATGTGTGTGTGTTTTCAAGAAAAATAAAGTGCTTTTTCATCTAGTTTATAGTTGTTCTGCTGGATGTTGCAGATGCTGAAAGTTTACATGGGTTTGAAAAGCACATGAAGTTCATTGGGCTCATTAATGCATTAATTCAGTCACCATTGAATGCAGAGACAGTGATTAGGGTGGTCCTTGACCTATTTCCAAAAGCTGGGAAAATCTTTGGAAGAGTTTTACCGTGTCCTTTGTCTTTTGCCATTCCTTAAGTATCTTCTATTGGTGGTTCTTAGGGAGGAGGTGTGGCATTGTTTTTAGCCTGTGGTTGAACCTGGCACAAAATGTTTGTCCTTACCAGTTCTGGAATCATATCTTCTTGCATCCTCTTAAGAGAAGCCTTTTGCATTGTCTTCCTGAGCTGACGTAGAGCAAATTGGCTCAGATTTTATTTCATTTTAACTCAGCAAAATGGTAGATTTTCTTAAATGAATCAATTTATGTTGAAGTCTTGGAAGCTTTCTGAAAAAAATAAAAACAACCTCAAAGACTTATAAGAAGAAAGGAAAGCTTCTGGCTGCCATCAGAAAACAGTTTCTCCCCTCTAAAGTACAAGCAAAGAAATGACATTTTACTTATATATTCAATTTATTAGAAGTCTTGCTGAATGGAGTGGAGTGTCCTGCTGAATGGTCTATATAGCTGGATAAAATACTCCTGTTTTATGTTAGTGTTGTTGTAACTGGAGAAGAGAAGAGCAGAGGTTTTGGTATATTTCAAAGAAGGGATGACTGCAGTGTGCAGAGTGTGGGATTTTGAAGCAAGAAGACTCCAGCTTTGTTGTCTGCCATTAATTGTGTTTAAACAAGGTCCTTGAAGGGCCTTCATCTCTTCATACGTATTACAGTATCAGATTCAGAGTGTGTTAAAGTTGGGATATTTTTCTTCCTTGACTATGATTCATTTTTTAGATGGAATAAAACAAGCTATAACTTTAATTTAGAGTAAAAATTTTTTTTTCTGTGTTCTGCTTTTCTGCAGGGTTGGTTAATATGCGAGGAGCCAACTTGCCAGAATCGAACGCGTCGGCTTCCGCTGAGTTTCTCCCGGAGTGGCCCCGTGTGCCAGGCCTGCAGGAAGGCTGTTCTGAGACCAGAGGTGAGTGTTTAGGGACAGAGCTCTGACAGCAGTGGGTTGAAATTCTCCTGAGGCTCACCTGGCTCTCAACACTGCCTTTCAAAGGTAGCAGGATTAAGCAGGAATTTTTAATTAGTTTATTAGTTTAAAGGGGACTGTTTGTGCTTTTCTTGCTCCACATTTAAGCTGCATCCTCATTGCTGTGAAGAGAGCGTGCCATGCAGCTGCTGTGTTTGGAAATTTTCCAGCTGACAAGCATTTGGTCAGCAAACTAGAATTTGCTGGAATGTCTCTGCCAGAATACAGGTAAATTAACATAGACAAACAAACCCAACCTTTCAAACCAAAACCAGCCACCTGCTTTTCTCCTGACTGGTTCTTACTTGGCTGCATTAGGTGCTGAGGAGCTGGAGGTGACCTTCCGTGCCATCATCTGGGGGTATTCTAAGATGGTATTTCTAGATCAGAAGTTTTGAGTTCTGCACATTTGAATTTGGCTCCACGCCTGAAAAGTGTACAAGCTTTTAAACCTCACGTTGAGCTACATGGTCTGGTCTTCCAGACCTCAGGACTGCCTGATGGTTTTCTTGGTTTCTGAGACGAAAGGAAGCTGATTGTTTCATGTCATAAAATTCTGGTAAAGCACTTCAATTGGTAATAAAATAGAGGGAAAATGAGTTAATCATTTAGAAATCTTGACAATTTACATAAAACAACCTGAGAGGGAGAAAGATTCCATAAGGAGGATGGGAAGTCTATGATTTCAAGTTGTAATAAGTCTTCAATTTATTCTTACTTACATAAAATTTTAAAAAATCAAGGGTTTGAGGTGGAGTTGTTAAGTGAATTCTCTGAACAGCATTGTTTGATTTATTACATGAGATTTCTTTTGGTTCTTCTTCAATAATGGAGATGTAAAAATTCCAAAGGATAAATGCCAACAAAAATGCAGGGACTGAAGCAGCATTTTCAGAGGAAGACTGATCAAAAGCCATTTTTTGCATTAGTAGTAAGTTAGTGTTGCAGAATGTGAGAAGACCAAGTGATGAACAGCATTAAAGAGAGGATAAAAATGAGCAGAAGTTCCCAAATTCCTAGCACTAGAACCAGGTGATACCACAATAAATTAAAAAAGGAAGAAAAGCAAATCTGTCAGTAAACAAACCTCTCACCTATGTCATAAATCTGAGTGTATTGCTGTAAGAGATTGGAGGCCAACAGCAGTGGGGAAAGAGACCAACACTTAGATGTTTATTAGCAGTGTTATGTTAGTTA
>JAYDZK010000001.1:102290469-102300469 GCA_034509185.1 Euphonia xanthogaster
TGCAGATGAGTGCTTGCTATAAGGTTGAGAAGGCTGGAATGCTCTTCCCCTTGCTGAAAACCACCCAAAAATCCTCACCTAACAAAACAGCCTGTTGGCATGGATAATAAATAGTATGAGGTTTGGCTGCTTTCCTGCTTCCACACGAGGTTGTTGTTATCTAACCTAATTTGTGTCTTCCAGTCAGCTTTCAGCTCTATTCCTCATCCCAAATGTCTAAATACATAGATGCTCCAAACCATGAGCTAGTTAGTATAAAAATTAATTTTCTGCTTGAGACAGCTCCTCTGGTTAGTTGTACTATAGGTATAAAGTTATTAATTGTTTTCTACACAAATACTTTTTTAAAATCCACTACTTCCCCAGCCTTTTGAAAAAAAAAATTTAAAAATGAGTTTGCAGTTTTCCCTTGTACTTGTGTAAACCTTAACAAGAGAATTGACAGTTCTGGACTGAATACATTCAGTGTATCACTGAACAAAAAGTTATTGATTACCTAATGTAGATAATACAGTCTTGAAGCCTTGTGAAGAAACAATGTATTAAAGATGACATCCTTTCAAGAGACAATTTCCATTGCAGAATTATACAGTGGAATGAAGATAAAATTGAGTGGGATATATAAACTTGGTGAATAAAGATGAAAGGCTGTAATGAAAACACAGTGAAAAAAAGTGTCTGCTGTAAAAGCTGTAAGATTGAGGGTAATACTAAACTTGCCCAGCTGCCTATATTTGGCCATATTGTCCTTGACATTTATGCGCCCTTACTAGCAGCAGTCTTGGTTTTATCATGAAGCTGAAAAGTCCTAAAAACTTGATTTGTAGGGAGCTGAAGGGGAACTGTGGTATTTCTGAATAATTCTTTTGGTATTGATTCAGGTGCACTGTCACCTGCCCTGATGTGTGTTACAGACCCAGCCTCAACATGAGCAGGCTGCTGTTTGTGTGTCAGACTTGCCATACCTGTGGAAATCAGCTGCCTTGCTGTGCAGAATTGGAGTGAGCTTTTAATTATGTAAGATTTAAGAATAACAATGTTAAAATCATAAATTTGTAAGGAGAAAGTTACAAGAGTATAGAACAATAGCAATGATTTGCAGTAAGTGTATTTTATTAGGTGCTCCTGTGGTTCTGTCTAGCTTATAAAGGTGGCTAATTAGGCAATCTAACTTTTTCTCGGCCAGAAGTTTTTCAGTTTACTTTTTCTAAATACATTTTTCAATTTACTTTTTTAACGTATTGTTACTAAATCCTCTGAGAGCACCTTCTCTGGGGAGTCGGTTCTTTCTCTACTCAAATGGAATGTCCTCTTCCTTGGTCATCTTTTTATTCCCTGTAATTTGGGCACTGGGGTGCTGCATGATACTCTAAAGGATAAGGTCACTTTTTTCCAGCCTTACTGTAATTTAAAATTACATGATTGACATTTTTATTGCTTGCATTTATGAGTATTTTTCCTGGTCCTAAATTTCAGGTTGAGTTTTTCATTTGGCTGTATTTTAAATCTCAGAAATACAACCTGACTAGTTCAACAATTTACATGTCTTAATTATTCATAATTTATATCCCTTGTGAGATTCCTTGTGTTTTGCCTCCTACAAGCTTTTTATACGATATAAGACTTTTTTTTTTTGAATGGGAACGATTTGGAGATGCATTTGAGAATGGAATGGCCAAAATGGCTGTGCACTGAGTACTGTGATGACAGCAACTAAAATGGCTATACTGTGATGACAGCAACATGAGTTCTCTTGCAGGTCCCTGCTACAGCATCAACACTCAGAGAGGTGTGTCAAGGAGAAGCTCCAGGGAGAGCCAGCATCATGCCTAGTAATGCTTTTATTCTGTTGGACCAGTTATGAATTTCTCTAAACGATGTATCATGACAGGCAGCCTGCCTAGCTACTTTTTAGGGTTACTGAAATCTAGCTTCTCTCTCTCCTTTTAGTCTTTCACAAGGCAGATTTAGCTGGCATCTAAAATTGTGTATTCCCAAAGAGGCAAAGAACGTCACTGTGCAGTCTCAAGATGGGCCTGTTTGGTGTCTGATGAAAAATAAGGTGATTGCTCAGAGGATGACATTCAGTGTGTAGAGATTGTGAGTGCAAATAAGTTACTTAGATGAGGAGGAATGAATCTTTACAAACAATTTTATATGTTGCTAGAAAAATTAACCTGTATTCTGTTGTGATTGGGCTGCTTTTTGTGGATGTGGAGGTAAATGGTGATGATGTTTATTCTAATGTCAATGTTGGCAATATGTGACAAAGTCTTCAGTTTCTTCTTTTGTCTATAGAGTTTTGGTAGACATCAGCTCCTTCTACTAGGAGTGTTGTATCTGGTGAAGTTCACTTCTTTGAGTGGAAATGAGCATTTCTGAGAGCAGTACAACAGTTTTATCTGAGCTGTCCAGATTTAGCAAATGTTTTTACAAGCATTGCACCGTGATTGCAAACCATCTGACTGAAATTCAAGTTCAGATGTCTCTTGTTCTTGCTGAAAAGTTTCTGAAGTCTCTGTCCTCTTAATGAAATTCTCTGTTTCCCTCTTTCTGTTTTTATGGTTGTCTTGTTAGAGCAGGGCTGTAGCTGCAGTCACAGGCTTGGGAAGGAGAGGAGGAAGTCCTGTGAGGGAGCTGCTTGACTTTGTACACTCGGTGTCCATACTCTTCCTTTTCTCAATTTATCATCTGCTGTGGATTCTCGCCATTGAAGCACACTTGAATGGTTACATAGTTTTGTACTGCAGGTACCTGTATGTTCTGTGTGATCACTAGAATGGAGGGAGAAGTTGCTGGTAACACTTCTTAACTCTTAGGATTGTTTCTTTATGGTGAGAATGTTTGTCTTGTACTGTTGTACTTCTCATTTAAGCTTCTCAAGTTGCAGATGCTCAGATGCTGTATTTTTTTGATTGCATGTTTTAACTTTCCTTGTGGGACAGAGTCCAATATTTGAAGCATTTGATAGAATTTCTTGTCAGATATGTTGAACTTAGGAAAATTTTAGTTGCTATCATCAGAAAGGTGAAGTATCTTTCTGATTAAATGCTACTGGTTCTAAATTGTTAAACTGCTACTCTAAGACAAAGAGTAGTAGTCTAATGAGAAAATTCTTCCAATCATGAAAAAATATGTTACTCAGACCAGCTGACTGCTGCTAAACTGGAATGTTCTATCTCTTCCAGTCATAGCCAGCTGCTTTTCTTCTGTCCTATAGACAAAATATCCCTTGCACTTGGAGGTACTAAGTCTAATAATAACAACAACTATACCACATTCCTTTTCCAGCCTGTAGGTCAGAATTTACTCAGAAATGTTTCAAAGTAGATGCATGGTTTTCCTGAGAGGCTCACCCTCACTTAGACACTGCTCCTGAGCTTCCTGCAGACTTTTGCCTGGAGGCCCTCTTATCATGAGACTTCTTCTTTGCCAGTTTGGAACTGCACAAATTACTTTCTGTCTTCCTCTGTATTTGGTAAAATAGTATGATTTGTATTTTGTAAAATAACATAGTTTATTTTTAAAGGAATACCTGACCTGCTTTAGCAGTTTTGGTGCCAGGGCTGAGAAAAAGCCTGCAGTTTTCCTGTCTGTTATTTGTAGGAGTTTGTTGTAAAGTTTGAAAGATTAAATTTAAGATTTCTTCACTTGTTGAATGTGAACATTCAAAACTCCTAATACAACCAGATAGTTCTGCCCAGATAGATGTGTATATCCAGGGCAAAAAACTCCAAGCTTAATTCTAGCCCCTGAGGAAAACATGAATCTTTAGAACACTTTTGACTACACTTTTTATCCTATTAGTCCATAGGGTTTGTTTATGTTCAGGATAAAAAGTGTAAAAGTAAAAACCTAAAAGTTTTTAATTCTTGCCTTGTTCTTAGGTGGACTTACACTTTTTCCTTGTGGATAATCTTAGGATTCGGGTATTTTTCTTCATGTTTGGATTTGCCAACTGAAGGGTGCAGAACAGGACAAAATCTATGGCTTTTTCTCACAGTGGTCTAAAAACTTAACAGTTGGGGCAATCAGTTTTAAACACTCCTTGTCTGGTGAAACATGTGCCACCCAGAACCTTGTTTGACTGGTAGGTAATGCCAGAGGTAGAGAAGATGGCATTAAAAACTAAAATATATCACAATCGTTTCATGCACTGGTGGCAATGCTGGTTATGGTGCTGAGGAATCAATTTTGAGTTACGGAGAAGAAGATTGAAAATAACATATATTTGACCTGGAAGAGAAAGTGTGTGGGGATAAATCCTCCATCACATTGACTACATGTGGAAGGAGTAGCTGGAATCTCAGTGGAGTTGTCTAGTACCTGAGATGTTGATTGATTTTGGCCCTTGAGTAGATGAAAGTTGCCTCATAAGTCACTAAGATGTGTCTTTGTGCACAGCTGATTTTAGCAGAAAAGATGCTGTCCTGTACTTTTTGTCATCTGTGTGGCGTTACTTTCCTTTAGCATTTAGTAGAGCCATTCTGTTAAAGTCTAAGGAGGTGCTCCAGAGATGTCAGCTCAAACCTTGCTTCAGGTTATTTAGCTACTTGAGCTCAAATAATAGTTTGTTAAAAAGTGAGAAACTGGGAGTTGAAGGTAAAAACCTCTCTTTTCAAACTTTTTACTCTCTTGCTAATACCTAGAATTTAGGGAGTCAACTCCTGAAGTCTTAGAGAACAGGAATACTGTTATCCAAAGCAGTATTTTTAGTTCCCTTACTGTAAGTGGTACTTTTTCTTTTGTTTTCACATGCATTATTTTACATCTAAAACATATTTAGACAAGCTTATTTGCTTGTATATCTAGCCTATTTATAGTGTTGTTTATTTAATAATAAACCATTTAAAAATTATTTACTTGTGCTTGTTGAATGATAATCAAGATTCTGCTAAAAGGGGCTTTCACAAATATTAATAAATTATTTTATGGAAAAGAAATGCAACATTGCCCATTTCTTTACAAAATTCTAATTTAAATAAATATGTATGAGGCAGGTTGCTTACACAGATTGCACTTTAACAGTGTATGCTTCTGGATAGCTGACAAGTGCCAAATGTTTGTGTAAAGTGTATCCATCAGTGAGGAAGAACTTTATTTCTAAAAGAAGTAAATAAAAATAAGGTTGCAAGTACTGAGCTAGATTAAACTAATTAATGCAATCAGAAATATCTTACTTCCAGATTAGAGCTTGGTACTTCTGCTACAGCCTAGATTGTGAGGGCAGCACTTGTTCTACCAGCTTTTGCCATTGTTACCCATGGCTTCCTGCAGCTGAACATCAGGAGTAGCACCCTCTGTTTTTGCAAGCAGACACAAGACTCAAAATGTGCCTCAGAAAAGATAATGAGGGGTATTTTGCTCATCCTTGGCAATACACAACCATTCTTGAACATGTCAGCAGATTGCACAAAATGGTGAAAAGCAGTTCTGTACCTACTCTGTGGAGACCTCCAGGAGACCTCTGGTAATGGCCTCTCTCTCTGCCATGGGGCAGGGCTGTGCCTGACAGATGGTTGATTTGTTCTGGTCTGGGAGGTAACTTAGGCAGATTCCTTCCCTACAGGCAGAATTTACTCCTCTTAAGATTTTCATATAATTTCTGGGTTGGGCCCCACTTGATTTGTTTTCCAGCTGTGAGAGGTGTGGGTCCTGAGTAAGGGATTGTGCTACATTCTCCATGAGTAAGGGCAGGGGTCTTGTATGCAGATTGCAGCTCAGCAGAGTCCCGATAGATTCTTTCAAGTGTAGTAGCACATCTTTTTTGAGATGAGTTTCCTGGATATTTACAGTTCAGTTCTTGTTTGTTAGAAAGAGTTATATGGTTTTACAATTTTTTAATGGAAATACGTGAAATTACTTGAAAGTTTAAAGAATTCTGTTCAGTGATGAGAGGTCTTACACATGTGTTTATTTTTCCTCTTTTGAATAAGCAGAATGACCTATAGTTAACTGCAGTTGAGTGCTCTTCAGTGAGTAGATCCATCCATTCTCTAGCATGAGACAGAACTCTGGAGCTGTGATAGCTTGTTCTGTAACACTTAAGTGAGCTGGGGAACACTTGGCCATGGTGCTTTATTTCCAGAGCAAAATGACAACTTTGCTTTACAGAGATGGTTTGCAGTTCTGTTTCACCAAGCCATTTGTGTTAACTTCTTTTTATCCCAGATTATCAAGGGTTAGGTAATTCCAGAAATCCATCAATGGATGACTGACTTTGAAAGTGCTTGGGGTTTTTGAAATTATATTTGTCTTGTATACCAAGGACATATTTATGTGCTGCTTATTTGAAGCAGAAATTTATTTGAAGTGTGCAAATATTCTTGATCAGAGGCTCTTAAAATATAGTTGATTTTGGGATCCTGTGGTGATTCTCCAGTGTAATGTTCCATGCTTCTGGTTGAATACAGTTTTGTAGTTTTGCTTGTATGTGCTGCTGGGTCAGTCAGGTTCCAGAGCCATATCTGTCTTTCATTAGATGTCCAGTAAAGCTCATTTGTTTGGTTTGGCATGGAAAACCTCAAACCTTAACCTTTGAGAATTTCTGTACAGTCCCTATCCAAAAGTGCATCAGTGTAGGATGGATATTCAGACTGATTAGTCTGCAAATTCCTCAGTTAAACAATGGCACTGCTTTCAGAGGGAGAACATGAATATTCTAGAGGCTCTCCAGATCTGTGAGGCAGATTACAGATGAAGTTAATTTTTAAAAACATATTTTGTTCATCTGATTTAGAATGCAAAACCTTAAATTATTTGATAAACCCAGCTGCTGTACCTTTTTCTCCTGTTCTACTGTCATTAACAATGACAAGTATCTTTGACCAGAAACCTAAGATTACAGGTGTCAGTCAGTGGTTGACCACTGTCTGTGTTTTGTGAATGTTCAGAGCCTTTAAAACAACATAAGAAAGATCATCCACTGTCAACCCCTCTGCCTTAGGTAAGGACACCTTTCACTAAACCAGGCTGCTCAGAGCTTCATCCAACAATTAGTCATTGCTGTTAGTCACTAATTGCTGTTATAATGTTCTTACTAAAAAAGATACTTCAGAGCAGATAGTGTCTGGTTTTGTTAAAGGTTCAGTCACAAGTTTTATGTGCTTGTGTCATGTGTAATTGTATTAAATATTAGTAATATCAAAAATTAGTCATAAACATATTGATGCTGAAAATTTCCAAGTGAAGAACACTTGCAATGACAAGTGTATCCTGAAGGTATGTGAGGCAAGTGATTCCCACACATCAGAAGAAGAGTGATTCTCACTTAAGACTTTTGTTTCACTGCCAGGTGTGATAATTGTGCTGCTCAGATGAGTTTGAGTGCTGGGTGCAAGGCAGAACTCAAGCCCAAAACTAAAAGCAGGAAACATCCTGTCTTCCCTTAATGGCAGCAGTTATTTTGGTTTGTTCACATCAGCTACCATCCACTTTTCTGTTTCACCTCGTGCCAGCTCTTCACCACACGAGGATGCAGTTGAATTTGGGGGGTTAGTGTTCTGCCAGATTAGAAAAGAGGTGAGTAGTTTTGGCTGGATTAGTGAGTTGGGTATGGTTTACTATGTACTCAGATGAGCTGTAGTGAGCAGACAAGACCAGCAGCAGGGGAGAGCATGGGTTGCATCCCATTTAAGTGAGAAACTGTTTCTTAAGCATAGATGACATGCAGTCTTTTTGTTTAAAAAGCAACATATCTCCAATGAAGAGAGGAGCAGGGCTTTTAATGTTCTCATTACTTCCTAGACAGGATTTAAAACAGGAAAAGCTCTTTTCATTTCAATTACTTAATGGAAAAAAAAAAGTCTTGTAATATGCAAGAGTGTCCAGTCTTCTGCTGGGCTTTTTTCCCTCTTCATTGATTCCTGCATGTACATGTAAAGATCTCTTCTTTTGTCATACAGTCCATGTTAGCATAACTGCTAGGGGAAATTTCATCACTTCTAAATCCTACTATGCCCATTTCAGTTTTCTTTTACTACTTTAGTGGACTTTGTGAGTCAAAAATCACTAAAAAACTCCAATATCGATTGAACAGGTGGACAGTTAGGAGGGTTAAGAAGGAAACCACATACACACAACCCCTCTCTATTTACTTGATTTCCAAAGGTTCTGTCAGGAAAGATGGTGACCAAACTTCTCTTGTTTTTAATGGAATTGCATGAAAGTGGTGTGCACTTTATTTCAGCCTATTTGACTTAGACCAGCACTGTGTTTTAACCAGGCTTTGTGGTGCACAAAAAGACCAGACTTCAGTATACATCAGCATGAGGCAAGGAGCACACACATTATGAGTGTTTAGTGTAACATGAATTCACATTTTGTGAGCTCTTGCTGTGCAGGAGCATCTGCCTTCAGAATCTGCTGGTGAACAGGGGTTGTGTGCAGTGCAACTGCCCTGGGTTTGCTAAAAGAACATGTGAGGTGTGTAAAACATGACACAGTAGTTGATTGCCTTGAAATCATTTTAGCATGGATAGCATTTGGATATTAAAACATCCACAAAGTTGAAGTATGTCCTTTCTTTTGAAAAATAAAAAATTGCTGCACATAAGAGACATGATGGAAGATGTGTACAGTCTATACAATCTTCTAGCAGTAGATTGAGACCAGTGGCACTTCCCCGAAAAAATAAATTACCCGAAATTTGCAGCACATTCATATTCAATTTCATCACAGCAGATGCTCATTAGTATGTTGTTATTAATTGGTATTCACTTTAGGTTTTGTTTAAAATGAAGATAATAATTAGGTTTTAATTACTGCATCTTTCTAAGGGGGGGAGGGGAGGAAATGCCTCTCAAAGCGCTGAAGTATTTCCTGTACACTTCGCTCCATTGCATCTAAGCCTTGAAAGAGTTCCTAAGACACATTTTTCTGCCAAGAGACTTCTTTTCTGTTTCCTTTTATTTCTTTCCTGTTTTTAAAATATTAAGGATTTGTTTGATGGACATACTGAATCATACCACAGTAGTAAGAGCCACGATTCTTTTTAATCAAAATTATCAAAAGGCTTTTCACAAAAGTAACTCTCTCAAGCAGCTGATTAATGAAGTGGTGCCACTGTTTTGTATTATAATTAATTGAAGTAATACAAATAACTTCTGTAGCCTGTGGAAATTATCTCTTTTGCAAAGCAGTCTGTTAGAGGTAGCAAACTAAATGGTGGATTTTTTTTTGGTGGATTTTATTTAATTTCTTACTGCCTTTATCATCCTAAAAACCATAGGTGACACAAAAGTAAACAAAGAATACAATATAAGGAGGGCTTGAAGACATGGGAGAGGGTCAAGTGTAGAAGAAAGCAAAAGGGTAGAAAAAGTGAGGATGCAGAAAAGACTTAAAGGGTTATGAGTGTGGTGGGACTATAGACAAGTGTAAGAATTCGGGAGATGCCAGACAATAAATGAAAGACTGCAGAGGAATGTGAGTAATCTAAAAAGTTTTGAAGAAGCATTGACCATCATGTATTTGGTTAGTGCAGGAATTCACAGTGAAGTTTCTTGCAGGAATGACAGGACAAGGGGGAACTATTTTAAACTAGCAGAGGGTATATTTAGATTAGGTGTTCTGAGGAAATTCTTTACTGTGAGGGTCGTAGGCACTGGAACAAGCTGCCCAGGGAAACTGTGGATCCCCCATCCCTTGGAAGTATTGCAGACCAGGCTGGAATGGGCTTTGAGCAACCTCATGGAAGCAATCTAGGTGTAGATGTCCCTGCCTCTGGCAGGGGGGTTTGAAATCAGGTGATCTTTAAGATGCCTTCCGACCCAAACTGTTCTATGATTCTAAAATTAATCTAAATGAGGACATCTAGTTGTGTGACCTGTTTAAATGAATGCTTTCAAGATATGGAGGTTTTGTGTGCTGTTTAAAAGGTGTTTCATGGAATAGCACTGCATCCAGATGAGTAAAACATCAGCACTTGAATCACTAGTTCAGTCTTCTGCTGCCTTGCTGTTGTGAGTTTCCATCAGCTTTTCCTTCTGTCTTTCCTTCC
>JAYDZK010000001.1:102302969-102336777 GCA_034509185.1 Euphonia xanthogaster
ATGCTTCTGTGTGTCTTTTTTTAAAATAGGTTCACATGAAGTGGAAAAAAACTATACTGTTAAAATATATAAAAAATAACTAAGCAGTAGTAATAGTTGTCAGATGTCTCAACATGACTTGCTTAATAGTTACAGATACTTATTGCATGTCAATAGAAGTGTAAAATTTTCTGAATGTAGTAGCAAAACTTGGCTTGAATGGGCAGAAGACTGAAAAGCTAAGTTAAAGTAGAATTCCCTTAAGCAGAAGTCATTTACCAGTTGCTCTTCCACTGCATTTGCAGGATTATTCTTAGTGATATGCTGCGTGGCAGTTTTCCGTTGGTTTAACCACATCCTATGTTTTGTAGTTCATCAAGAAGATCTTTGAGGGTTTGTGTATGTCTATCTCTGCACAAAATACATTAAAATGGACACCACTTCCAAATTTGATGCTGTTATAATGATCTTATTCTTTGTAATGAGCAACCCCTCAAACCATTGCTGGCCAATATCTGAAATTCAGTATCTTAAACAGCAGGGAGGGGAATGTCGTTATATGGAGCAAAAGTGCAGGAGATGAACTTGAAAGGTTTTAATTGTAGTGTGGTCTAGATGGATCTCATGTCTATTCAAGTAATTTCTGGAGCACAGAACAGTGGCAGTGATAGGAGAGCATCCAGGTGGGCACTTTGGAACTAGAGGAATAGCAGAGAGGCTTGACATAACTGGCCTTCAGACCATTTAATTATCATATTCTACAGGTACACATCTGCAGATTTTTGAACTGAGTGTGTGATTACTAACATGCAGTAGCCTTCACAGATGTGTACAGCAAGGTGATGATGTAGCTGTAAAGGTGTGTATGCACTTGTTCTTATTTGAGTGAGACATTCCCAAATTGTGGAACCACAGCTGGAGTGGGAGGAGGGCAATACAGACAAACACCTGTAGTCATAAAAAAATATACATTAATTTTTTTTTTAGTTCATTGTATTGTACAATATATTAAAGCACCAAAATTATTCCTTCATCTCGTCATTCTTGTGATTTCTATTTTCTTGCTAAGTCGTCATTGTGATATGTGTATCTATAAGAATGGATAAATGTATTTTAAGTTTCTGTAAGAACTTACAAGTTTAGTTGATTCATGTAAGTGTTTGGTGTAAATTGTGAGGTAAGTGTAGGGGTGCAATAAGGACACTGTAATAATAATTCCAAAAGCTGACGTGAATAGAACATATAAACTGTTGGAAGAAAACCAAAGAGAAATAATCATTTTTTAATAGTGGGCTTAGAAATGGGTGCAAGAGACACACTTTTGGGTTGGATTTTTAATTGCTGTCTTCTTACATTGCAGTATTCTGATAAGGCCCTGTACACGCAGCTCTGCTTCTACCGATACATTTTTGATGTGGACTATGCGATGGATAAGGTGATTACTGAGGAAGAGAAAGGTATGTGTAAATTTTTAATTAATTAACTATGGTTCAGTAGCAACTTGCATGCTAGACACTAGACCTACTTACTCTTCAAATGTGAACTCTGAGGCTGTAATCTGAAACATAAAGTAGAAGGAAGTATGAATTTAAGAATCCCATATAAAGAGGGGAATGTCTTCAGTCAGAGTTCACCACTTCAAGAATATGTTACATGCCCCCTTTCTGCTTTTGAAGTTACTGTGTTTTGGAAAATGTGCTTTTCTTGCGTGTTACACCCTTAGAGAAATCCCTTTGCTCGAAGGACGTTACCTTCAGTAAATAGATTAATTAAAATATGTGCATAATTAAAATTTACATTCAACTGTTAGTATTGAAGAGACACTTTTATCAGGGAGAAAAAATGAGGGCACAAGAAAAGCAGTAATGCTGATTGTCTGCAAACCTCTCTAAAATAAAATACAGATTAACCTGATCTTAGGAAGATTTTTTTGTCTTCTCCCAATTACCATAACATTTCTGAGCTAAAACATTTCTAAGCTGTAACGGATCAATGGGTTTTGTGCAGCTAAGTGATTTTCAAGCTGACAGAAGAACATTTCTGAGAATGGGCTAATGCTTGGAATTCTGAAAAAAGGCATGTTTGGGTCCCACCACTGAAGCATGAGAGCACTGGGCTGTGTCCTCTGTGGATCTGGAGGTGCCTGTGAGGAAAATGTGCTGCTCTTGGGACTGTCTGTGTTCTGATGGCTGCTCTGCTGTCAAAATCATCCCCACCCCTGCTTTGCATCTGCACTTAAGTTACTAGGTGATGTTAAGAGATTAAATAAAATTCAGACTTTCTAAATGTTATTTTGGTATGCCATGTATGGAAATGAAAATAGTGTAACCTCTTAGCTAAAATCTGCTCAAATAAGCAAACAGGCTGCTTTTGGCCTCTTGTACTTATGTTTCTTCTTGCAGAGGTTCTCCTTTCCTCTCCTAATCCCTTTGAGTCAGTGAACTCACTCTGATGCTTGCATTTCACAGTGGCTGTGTACATCCAAAGAGGTCACAGTGTGTAGCCATGTCAGTCTAATACATCTCTGGAGATGTACTGAAGGAATGTTGTGGAGTGGATGCTGCTGGTGGCTGAAACCAAACTGTGTGTAGATCTCTCACCCAGTATAAGGGCATAAGAGTAGAAATCATCAGTGGAGATCATGTCATGGGTGGTCACATCCAATCTCCTTCTACAGCATCCCACTGCATTTTTCAGGACTGCAAGTTTCTGGAACTTCATTTGGAAACCTATGAGTGGTTCTCCTTTTGCTGCACTTCCAAAGTGTTTCAGCCTATCAATCTGTGATGACTAAAAATTCACTATAATTTTCATGTTCTAACTTGTTTGTGGCTATTTTATGGCCCTTGACTAAATGTTTATTTGTTTTACTTCCCTGGTGTTCTCTGCTATGCTTTTGGAAACAGTGATGACATCTCTGTTTTGTTTTGCAACTAGGGCAGAGACACTCTTAGCTTTCTTTAAGAAGAATTGGTCTCTTCTGTATGATTCTTCCTCTTAGCACCTTTGTGTGCAGTCTTTTCTAGGTTGAATTAATCTTTGGAGTATGAAAATCTAGAAATTATGTGGTATTTCAGATGGTATCTCTCCAGTGTCTTGTACACTGGGTCTGTATATTTGCTGGAATTGCATCTTGTGGTGCTTTCTTGAGCCACCTACAGCCTGTTCATAGCTGTTCATATCATCAGCTTGTACTGAAGTAATGATAGAAATCCTGAGGTTTGAGAGGGTTTCTTTTCCTCCTGTCATTTCAGAATCATGGGTTTATTCCTATCTCAGGCTCATGCCACTTATTTTACTTAATTTTCCTGGTTTTATTAATTTTTGACTGCTTAATCTCATTTGTAATATTAGACTTCAAGATTAATAAATTCTCTCTGAAAAATAGTATGGTGGCTTCTGAATCCACATAATTTACCACCTTCTGCTTTAATGGGAAAATGTTTCTTGGACCCTGACTGCTAAGTTCAATAAAATTAGTTTTCAGAGTAATTCTTAAGGAATTGTAAGAATTCTAGTAGGACTTTTTTCTCTTGGGCAGTTAACCTTTCAGCATGGTGTATTTTTCTCTTTTTCGTAGCTGTTTGAAAGTGATTCTATTATCTTCTTCAGCGAGCCAGGGATTTCAGTCTTGGTGTTGCAGCAGGAGTCAAGGCCAGATAAATTAATCTCTTAATTTTCCTTTGACAGTTGGTTCTCTTCAAAGCAATTGGCTATGTGGGTGTGGTAAACCTATGTATAATTCTGTCCCATTTTTCAGATCTCTTTTGGGAGGAAGATATCTTTCTACCGTATATGCAGAATTTGACAATAATTATGCATGTCTATTTGTGCCACCTTTTTATTTTATGTAGACCAGTGTCCTCTGTTTTCTTGTAACATATTTTACTGATATGCTACACTTTATGTGGGATTAAATAACTTTCATGTACAATTTTTGTTGTAGGTCTGAAATGGAAATCTAGTGAACTCCCCTTTATAACACAAAGCTAGAGTTTATTTTCCCTTGTAACAAAAAAGATTTTGTTTCCATGCCATCATTCACAAGCCATTTTGTCCTTGGTCTGTGATCAGTGCCTTTATCAAAAATGGTGGCAAAATTTAAATGTTGGTTTTGTATGTCTTTGGTATTTTCAGTCTCTTCTTTTTATGTGACTGAACCACTGCTCGACTGTTGTTTTGATTTCGGTTTTGGGAGATTTTTTGCTTTGTTTTGGGTCATTGTTTCTTGAAGCCCAAATTGTATGGACTTTGTTGTTTCTACCTCTTATTGCCATTTCTCCTGAATTTTTAAACACCAGTTCTTTTTTGTAGATTCTGTTTATTCATATTAGCAGCTTTAGTTGTTATTTGTCTTGGAATGTTCTTCTTTAAAAAGAAAAAAGTTTTGATGGCTAGAGATTGAAGATATAAATCTGTTTTCCACTGTAGTTTGAATTCATGTCTTCTTCAGAACCTTGAGATTTTGCTACTAGTTCATTTGCATTTTGTGGTCTTGCCTCTTTAAACTACAGAATCTTAATTACAGAGCAGGTTTTCTTTGTTCAGCTATTTATACTGAAGACCCACACTATTTGTTGAAATGAAATCTAAAATAATAATTGTGAAATCAGTGGGAGTTCAAAAAGATATCCAAGCTTCTTCCCTTCCCTGCTAGAGGATCAATACCACAGCCTACTTTTGACAGATGGGCTAAATTTAAAAATCCTCTCGCAATGCAGGTTCTACAACTTGGCAAGTTGTGCACGCAGTTTCTTGTCGTGTTTGGTGTTTTCACTGTACTTTCTGTAGAGAGCTGGTCTTGGTATCTGAGGTGAATTTTGCTTTCTGAAGCTTATTCTGTGAATGATGGGTGATGCACTGTTCTCTTAGAGAGTTCTACATATTTAAAACATGTAATGCTGTATTCTAAGTCTCTTTCAACTGCTAACCTGTTTTGTGGAGGAGCAGCAGGAGAGTTTCCCACTTCTCTATGTGTTTGGTTGTTGGTTTTTTTTGTTTGGTTGGTTTTTGGTTTTTGGGTTTTTTTCCTAGACCTCCAGTTGGTCAGGCCTACCACAGAGGAGTACAGCAAAAGGATTAATTAATATGTTTTGCAGACTCTACTTCTGCTTATTTATACTAGTGTGGTGATTACAACATCATTCACTCATGTTTTATTTGGGATCTTCTGTAATCATTAGATAGTTACTGTTCCTTCTTTTTCCTGTATGAATCAAGAATAAGCTGACTGGTCTATGTGATGTTTTCCTGTTTCAGTGACTGGTAAAGTTAGCTGTCAATTATACCACTCAGGAATATTTGGATGATGTAGTTATGGGTCTTTTGTCCTAATATTAATACTACCATTTCTCCTCCAAACTGATGTTTCCTTTCATCTGGAAGTTTAAGGTCTCTTATGATGATACAATTTAATAGGTTAACATTGTGATACAGTGCAAGGTTCTTTGTTGTCATACTACAAAAAGTGAAATTCTGAAAATTCTGGGCTCTTTCTAAATTAGGAACTGTTGCACAGTTAGTGTTAGGTTAAAAACCAGTTTAATTTTTAATGTTGCTATTCCCAAACCCCTAATTTAAGATACCAGTAATACTAGAAGGGCTGTTTGTTCTCGATTATTTTTTTAATCTGAAAAGGGAAGAAATGCTCTATCGTGAGTAGCAACATACTCAGCATGTTTTCAGCACTTCCTGACAGTTTTTTGAAGTTGGGCTGTGGGTTTAATCAGACATTGCTACTTAGGTGAGTAAGCAGAGCAGTGAAAAGGAGCAGGAGTAGCAAAGTAGTAGCATCCTCTCTTCATATAGATGAAAAAGGATAGGCCAACTATCAGTGATTTTGGACATCTGAGGTTCAAGTACAGGAGTATGCTCACTCTGTGTGCCTTAACTTCAGAATGGAAACCAATGTATTTTTATGGCTATGTCATCAGGACATCAAAATAGAGTGTAGTAATCTTTATCTCATTATTCCATTCAGACATTGGTATTGTTAAATATTCAAAGATAATACTGTTTTCATTTTACTTCTGCTACAGTAAAATGAAAACCTCTGAAAGTGAAGAGAAATGGAGCCTCCATAAAGTCACTACAAAAGACTAAAGTCACTACAACTACTGTGCCTTGCACAGATGTCTTCAGTTCAGTTTCCTCTGACATCAAATAGAAGATAAGGATGCTGCAATCTACTTATTCACAATGCATTAGTATCACTGAGACTGTTTCTAGTGCTGTGATCTTTTTGGAGAAATAGGATCCTGGTCATAATATTTTGGTCTGTTCCATACTGTAGAAAGAGGCTGGAAGCTACTGCCCTTCAACTGTCCCATTTGTCTGAGAGGGAAGGTCACAAATGTTTGCAAGACATTTAAGTGTTTCAGAGACAGAAAGTGAAAAGCTGCTGTAGTGGATTCTTTCTCAGAATATATTTAACAACCCATGGAGGTTTGATTCTGAAAAGTCTCAGCATATCCTCTTAATGGATAAGCAGAAGAAAATGAGGGTGGGAGGAAGAGAACTTTGGGAAAAGCAGTTAAATATTCCTGTGTAGCAGGGAGACCTACATCTTTGAAGTATATGCCACTTTGTGGAAATAGAATGTAATTGTTTTGATCATATACTTACAGGCTGTGGTTTTGTAAAACCAAATGCATATTCAAAGGATGTTTTCATGCTTTTATTACAGCTTCTTGTGTGCACCTCACTCCACCCTTCCATGCAAACATCAAAAATCCCTAATTTACTTTATGGATGAATAAACTAAAAAATTATATTGGGAAAAAAGAAACTCTTCTGGGCTGTTAGACCTAGATGAAAAAAAAAATCAGCTCTGAATATTTGTGTGAATCCTGTCAGTTCAGTGGAGAGTGTTTTTCCTCAGTGTGTTCATAACTTGGTGTGTCAAGTAGCAGACTGAAGTGATTTTTTTTTTTTAATGGAAGACTTTTTGTAAATCAGAACAATTTGCCACATTTTTATGAATATACAGACAGAAGACTACAGCAAAGTACTGGTTGCAGTAGGTAAGAAGGGGATACAGTTTTCTACATGTGAGTTCCAGTGGACGATAAGGAGATACTGTATCAATTACCTAGGTGTGTCTGTGTGTGTGTGTGGATTTATTTGTGAGATGGCAGCAGCTGAAACCTAGCCTGTCTCTTTTCAGAAGGAGCAGTTCAATAAACAAAACATTTCTGATGGCATCACACCTCCAGGCACCATCACTAAGATTTCAGCTCACTGTAGTGATCTCCACATCCAAGCAAATAAAAGCTCCTCTGCACATTTGCTGTCAAGTACTTTGTCTTCCAATCATGTTGTTTTGAAGAGACTGTAAAATAATAATTTTCAAGAATTTAATCTGAGTCTTTCTTCAAAAGCACTTGTTCGTTTTTCCTTAATGTGTTGTTTTGAAGAGAAAGACTTGTGAACTTTTTTCTATTAAATTTGAGTCACTATTTCTTGAGATTTCTTGAGTGTTTTTAAATCTAACTTTTTTGGAAAGCAAAACCTACTGAAAATTATGTGCAATAGGGTTTTTGAGCCTTTTGATGTAGTACATGGCAGTTAGATTATCTTTAAATCTTAGGTTATCCTCCCCTAATGATCGTGCCTTTTTTGTTGGTATTAGACATTTTTAAGATCGTAAGTGTAATGTTTTCTCCATTCTGTTTCTGTTCATGTTGTCATTTTGTTAAACCTACAAAATCTAAATAAACCCCATTAACACCGTACATTTCTATAACCCTTTCTCTGAGCATAAAATATAATGGGTTGGTACACCTCTCTTGGAGTTGTTTTCTCTACTTGTGAAGGAAATAAATAGAAGTAATGAGTTAAAACAGTTATATCTACAATCTAGAAAATCGGTGGCATGAGAGGAGTGCATTTACTGAGGTTCAGACACTAAAAAAAAGGGGTTTGATTAATGAAGACTGTTTTTCCTTGCACATTGTATTAATGTTGCAGATGGGATGAAGTAGTGACTTAGCTAATTTCTGACTCCTCATAAATTGGAATGGTTATTTGACCATGGAGGTTTTTTGTATGTGGAAAAAAGTGAACAGAAGTATCTTTTCATTTGCACTTCAGGATTTTTTTTCCTACTGAAGTATGAATAGGTGCAGGTCAGCTTGTCATCTCTAACCATGCAATTGTGTCATCTCTCTGGTGTCATCTGCCTCCTCCTTGATCACTTCTCTTGTGAGTTTCTAAAACAGCTTTTTCTTCACTGTTTCTTTTCTGTCTGAAACACTGACATTTTTGTTATAGAAACCTTTGTCTTTCTGGTTTCATCTCCTTAGTAAAGTTTGGGGTTTTGTGGTATTTGGGTTGGTTTTTTTTGTTGTTGTTTTGTTTTGGGGTTTTTGTTTGTTTGTTTTTGTTTTTGGTGGGTTTTTTTGTTGTTGGTGGTGGGATTTTTTTTGGTTTGTTTTTTTTTAATGGGATCAGTTCTGCTGTTGTTCACTGCAGTGTTTTAGTGACTTCAGCTTCTCACAGCAGTTTGCTCTTTTCTGTAGAGAAAAGTGCAAGACTAGCATGCTTTTCCTTTCAGAAGACCCAAAAGTTTTATGGATCTGATGGTGCTAAAAAAAAGTTACAAATTCCTGTGTTTTAGATGCTAGAATTCTGACATCAGTGCTACTTCTAAAAAAATTATTTTAGTCAAAATTGGAAATATAAATGTAAACAATTTGACTCTGTAAAGTGCAATTCAGTATGTCTGCCTAGACATCAGAAAGATAATGTAAAGCTAAGGCTTAAAGAGATTTTTAAAAAGATACAATTATCTGTATGATTTTTAAGTCTCATAAGAAATGTATTTTAGAACTTGCCAGTGATGGCTTATAATCGCTTTGATATTTTGAGGAAAATGGTAGCTTTAAACAGATGATACAGAATTTATTTTTAAAAATGTATTGTGCTTATACAGTTGATGGCTTTTATTTCCATAATGTTTTTTACTACATAATTATACATCTTAATTACGTAATTACCGTCATAATTATTATGTAATTACATGTAGTTCCACTAATTACAAAATCAGGAAGTGTAATTATCTACTAAAAACTTTCTGAAATCTTATTTGTTCACTAGAGATTATTTAAAAGACCAGTGACCTACTGAAGATGGTGTGCAGTGCTGTACTTCACAGCAGCACTCTCTTTTCCCCTTCCGCATGGGCAGTACAGTTTGGCAGGGTTCTGGAAGGGCTTCCGTGTCTTTGATTATGACTTGCCTTGATAGGAGGCTGGGGAACTCAACTATGCTGCCTGCAAAAGTAGAGCTTCTTAATTTTTGCTGTTGATACCTTGTGTCTTTAAATGTAAAGCCTCTGTAGCTGAACACCCAGGAGGTTGCATGGTTTGAGTGAAGACCTTTGGGACATTGTTTTTATTCTGGTCGAGGGTGTCTGGTTCAGGTGTTTGGGGTCAGGTGTAAAGATACTTGTGAAAGTTTGTTTATGGCCATAGATATATGGAGTGAAAGCTTGACTCCACGAAAGATAAAGGGAATGCAGTTGATTTCTCATGTCCAAAGATTTCTTTTACTGCATAGAAATGGTTTTGAAAAAATTGTTTTTCTGTATTGATATACACTTATGTCTGTATGTTGTTTTATTACTTACTGTTGCCCGTTCTTGATTATAAATTTGTCTAATCATACAGTTTGAAACTAAAAATAGTTTACTGCATGTTATAGAAGAGTAAAATTAATATTCAGGACAATCAATAGTTCTTTTGTCTTGGTGTTGTATTAAAAGAAGATAGTTACTATATTTTCTATATGGTAAATAAATCATGTGCTACCTTTAGTAGTTTGAATGAAAAGAGCACTGAAAGTGTTAGATTTGGTGGTCTGGTTTTGTTCTGTACCACTGTGATGTATCAAAATGGCATCAGAGATACAAAGCTTTTTCTCACATGCATTATGACAGCAAGCATTCATTTATTATGTTACAGTATTAAAATCACCAAGAGGAAATACACTTTCAGTAACTGAAAGCAGAATTAATATGAAAGGGATAATTTTTAAAAAGTGAACACTAGTTGTGATACTAATAAAAAGGAAGAAAATTGTAAGCTATGTCAGAAGGGAAGTGGTGAAAAAGAAACATGAAGAAAGGGGGGCACTGAAATACTGAAATTTCTTTGGAACACCTCAAGACTTAATACTGTGTTGCACATGTATCAGAGTGTAATTTTTCTGCGCTTGTTACATAAGGCAACTGTTTTATTGAATACTTGCCAAACGCTGTTCTTAGCTCCCAAACTTGGCCTGGGTTTGCAGTTGATGTGAATATGTCATCTTCTTGATGTTAAATGTAATTACCTCAACTCACATCTCCTAAGTATATGAGTCCTAAAGAGAAATTGTCTCCAAACCCATTTAAATTATATGGACCATTAAAAGAAACATGTGGAGTCATTATTTGTGAAAACAGGAGCCTTATTTAATCTCCAAGATTTAAATTATCGCTGCAAATAAAATTATGTTAATTATTATACTCACTGAAGTATAATAACTGCACAGGAGACATTTCTTTTGAAATATCTTTCTGTATCCTCAACAAACAAAGGATTTCTATCAAATACTTTATGAAAATATAGTTATGTTCTCTTCTCTAAGGAATGGATGGAGATAATCTCTTCTTTTTATTAGGAACTAGTAAGCCATGTAGAGAATAGCATAGTGGAAAATTTCTGTTTTATTCCATAGGGGGCACAAAAATCGTGCATGATATACATATATAAAAATGCAGCACAAGACAAAGAAGTGTCCAAATGCAGCTTAAATTTGGTTTATTTAAATAAGAAAATACTGCCTTCCATAAAGGAGTATGACATTTTTGCCATCTCTACATCAGAAAATTGTGGTGGTGTCAACTGATCTCAACTGATGTATTTCTGGAGGAGCAGGGGCAATTGGGCACTTGAAGCCATGGGAGTAGATGCCTTGAAAATAAGGACTGCACAAGACAGTGTTTGGAGTATATATTCCAGAAAAGAAATACCTCTCTGTCTCGTGGGCAGAGCCTCCACTTGCAGTTTTCAAGTCCCTCTCTAAGCAACGCTTGTTCTGTGACCTTTATATTTATTTTGACATTGATCTCATTCTAGCAATCCATCTACCAAATTTCATGTTTCAGTCTAATGTGATTGAGAATTTCATGTTTCAGTCTAATGTGATTGTCTTTTGAGAAAAGATTAGTCATCTGTGACAAGCCAAAATGTGGTTCAGCCTTCAAAAAAAAATTACAGCAGGATGTTCTCCTGTCCTGGCTTGTCCCCCTTCTGGGAGGAGACCGAGGTGGGTACAAGGGGCAGCTGGTCAGGTTAGGGAGGTCTTTGTTTTTACCTGGCAGAAACAGGTTGGGAAGAAGTTGATTTGATCCTGCAAGGATTACAACTGTTAAATGCATATCAAAATGTTTTCCTATATTATATTATTTAACTCAGAATATAATCATGTAATTGTTTTGACATGAAAATGTTACGTACTGTAGTATTTCCATTTATCTTTAAATAGACATTTTTCACTTTGTGAGAGATGCATGCAGTAAGACAAAACAAAAAATGAATAAAAGGAAATGAGTGACATTCTAAGCTAGTTTATTTATATTATAAAAACAAATAATATTTGACATTAATAGAATTTTACAGGCTTGTAATTAAAATATTTAGCTAGTTACAGTATTGTTTTATATTTCTAATGTGACAATGTTTGTTCCATCAACTAAAAGTAGCACATTTGTCAGATTAATATTTTAATTTGAGATTCTATTACCTAGCCATGGTGGAGGGCAAAAAAGCATTAAAGAGACTTTTTTTTTTTTTTTGATAGAGCTGAGCCTGTAGTTTAAAATGTACTTAATGAAAAATACTGGTGAGTGACCAAAACCAATGTAGATAACATACTTAGAGCATTAACTGCCATGCTTTTGAAGAGTAATGGTAAACGATAGTAAGCAGGAATGTGATGTGGAATATTTCATACTTTAAATTTTGTATTGTACAAGAATTAATGGGCTTGAAATTGGTTATCATGAATGCAATGGCATGATAACTTGAGACCAATTCAGTTATTTTGAGTATTACTTAATTTAAGAGATCTAAAGTGTAGTGTCTTGCTTGGAAACAAGTGCCATGTGTTTTTTGAGCACTCTTGGGGATGGTGGCTCCACCATGTCCTTGGGCATCCCATTCCAGTGTTTAGCCACTCTTTCAGTGAAGAAATTTTTCCTGACATTCAACCTGAACCTCCCCTGGTGCAACTTGAGGCCATTTCCCCTTGTCCTGTTGCTGCTTACCTGGGAGAAGAGCCAAGTCTCCCCTAAGCCTCCTGTTCTCCAGATTTAACACCACCACCTCCCTCAGCTGCTCCTGGTCAGGAGTCATGGACCAGATCCTTCGCCAGCTTTGTTGTTCTTCTCATGACACAGTCTAACCAAAAAGAGAAAGAAACAGAGGTTCTAATTTGAAGGTTTAGCTTCTGAAAGTTGGGATGCAAGTTTAAAGCCGCTATTTCTGTTCTTTCCATTTCTGTTCTCCAAAGATTCATCAGCTGTTTCCCAGTTTAAGCCCTATTTCAGGTACCACAATGGTGAAAGCAGTCATAAAGGTGACCTGGACACAAATTAAAAATCTTTTTCAGTTTTCCCAAAAAACAGGAACTGATAAAATTCAGAAATTACAATGAAGTGTCCAATGAAGTGAATACAGGCTGAAGACTTTGCTTCCTTTTGGTTTTATTGTTTTATTTTTGTTGTTCTGGCAAATTTTGAACAAGAGAAATATTCAGTCAGGAGCTCCTGTTTAGACAAAACATTCATTTTATTTCAGTATTTAGTCTATTAGCATATGAGCATGTCAGTATTTTCTACCAAATACCAAAAAGTATCATTTTTGTTCTATTAAGGCATTTAACACTAGTGATTTTTGATACATGCATGTGTTCTCTGTCCTGCAAGTGACTGCTAATGCTGCACTGACCCATGGGGCAACAAATATGCTTTGTTTCAAGCTGAGCCTCCAGGACCTGCTTTTGCCTGTGGTGTCTGGGTTTTGGGGCAGCTCTGAGGTGTCTGACTGCTGCTCTTGCTGCTTCTCCATTTCCAGGCATCTCTTCTGCCCTGGCAAAAACCACTCTCCCACTCGGGTAGGTCCTGGGTTTGCTCAGCTCTTCCAGCATAGAATCACAGAATGGTGTGGGTTGGAAGGGACCTTGAAGACCACCTAGCTCCAGCCTCACTGCCATGGGCAGGGAACCTTCCACTAGACCAGACTGGCCACCCAGCTGGCCTTGAACACTTCCAGGGATGGGGCATCCACAGCTTCTCTGGGCAACCTGTGCCAGTGCTTCACCAACCTCACAGTAAAGAATTTCTTCCTAATACCTAATCTAAACCAGCCCTCTGAGTTTGAGCCTGTTTCCCCTTGTCCTGTCACTACATGCTCTTGTGAACAGTCTCCATGTTTCCTGTAAGTTCCCTTTAGTGCATTCTGGTCTATTAATGGCTTTTTAGAGGGGAAATACAATCATTTTGATAGATTCTTGAGAAGTGATAGATAGGCATTCTGGACTTTCAGGAGCCCTCATCTTCACACTTTTTTTACTTAAGTAAAGACTGTTCAGAGATCCTTTGGAAATAGCTTTCAGTTTCCTGCTACCATCCGCATCCGTTGCCACCTGCTGCATGTTTTAGACCCCTGTCCTTCCAGACATTGAGGTGCTGGTGCTTTACTGTCAAGACAGCCCTTGGCTGCTCTTGAGTTGGCATCCTTTACCAAAAAATAGATGTGAAAGGAAGGTGACAGTACACTCAGACTTTGCGAAAGTTTCATGAGGATAAAAGAAAGAAGGGCAAGATACAACCACAGATTACTACAGGATAGGATAATCCTTATCCCTGATACTCCATGGTAAAGCCTTACATTACACACTCATATATCAGGATGCCTTGCACTTACTCGTCTGTGTGCCTCTACCCTTGACTGTAGAAATAATATTGGTGGTTCAGCATTATGCTTCAAAAATTATGTTTCCCTTTGAGGGGATTTGAGTTGTTGAGGATTTTTTGTAGCATAGTGATTGTAAAGTAAACTTTTCTTTCATGGGGAAGGAAAGCGCTGTGGGTTTTTCATTTGGGCTTTGATTCTTAAGAGGTGGGTAAAGAACTTCCAGTTGTCCCATCCAAATCCATGGCACTGTGTTGGTACTGTAATTAAGGGCCCAACAAAATATTAGTACCAAAGTAACATTTTATTAGGTTGCCACAGGGATTCACGTGTCATTTTTTGTTAAACAGGTGGTACTTTATAAAGGAAATGAGAAATGCTTGTTTTGAATTATGTGAGGAAAGAGCATTAGTGCAAAATAAGAAAAAGACATAAAAGAGCAGAACAGATGTGTGAAGTGAATTTGACAAAGAACAGTCCCAAAATTCTAGGTATGGAAAATGCTGGTGAGAGCTTTGAGGAACAGAAATGTTGAAGGATTTTAAAGAGGCAACAGTAAATGAAACTAATTTGCAGTACAGCTAGAGAGTCAAATAGGTCATTGCAAAATGTAGCCTTCATTTTTATGGGTTGTTTGAATCCAGTGTGGTTAAAATTAGGTCCTGCATTTCCAGTAGGAGCTCCCTAACCAGGATTTCATTACACTTGTTATCCTGTGAAAAGTTTTCTCAATTAGGGAATTGTTAAATAAGATCTCTGTGTATGTGTTACTGAAAACTGTTGCACAGTCACGGGCACAGCCTTAAACTGGCATCAGTCATTTCTAAAAGGATTTTAGACTTGGTTTGGCTTGAAAATATAATTTTGTATCATCTTATTCTGGATGTGTACAGTGAAGACTCTGGAAAAGTATGTCAAAGGAGGGGTTTTTATTGTCCTCTAAACATAAAATATGATTTGGGAGGAAATCTCTCTTTGCAGAAATCAGCACTTTTACAGATGGAGTACATCCTTCTTGGGAAGTTTCTTCAACACTTGCAAGCTGATGTTTTTGAAATGTCTGGAGTGGGCCAGTATTTCTGTTGAATAGCACATTTTTGAAGGCCATTATTATGATAAACCATGTTCTTAGCATAATTCAAGTTGGTATATATACTTTGATTTTAAAAATTCTTTTCAAACTGGGAGCTACAAACAGCACTCAAGAAAAAAAGTACTGTTGAACTTACACATAAATTTTTGCATTTAAAATTTTCCAGCAGCGTGGGTACTTTGTGTCCTGAAGTGTGCCTAGCCAAGAGAGGCCCAAGGAGTGCCTGAAGATCAAACAAACATTCCATTATAAAGCAAAGCTCTATAGAGCAATCTATCCCAATTATAAAGATAATATAAACTACCCCAGTGACAGGCCTTTCATGTAGTAAGAAGCCACCCTTATCTTTCAGCTAACAGACACTGCCTTTAATAAAAGATACTGGACCCAGCAGTCCAGCTGTTTCTCTCTAGGGCTGAGCAAAGGAGAAGGGTCACCTCCCTGCACCTGCTGGTGATGCTCTGGCTGTTGCAGCCCTGGCTGCTGTTGCCTGTTTCCTGCAAGTGCCTGGTTTGTGTTCAGCTTGTTGTGTACACACTCCTTACCTCGTTATGTAGGTAGTTGAGTCTGTAAGTTCTGTGCGAGGTGGGGCTTTGCTGTTCTCTTTCTGTCTCAGTAAAGCAGAGAGGACATTCCACACCAAATATCACCAGTGGAGAATATTCTCTGCGAAGGAGTGCACTTCATCACTGCTGGCTTTGAGGTCTCAAAGTTCAAGCATTTGTATGTGACTTTATCAGGCTGAGGTCCTTTATATTTTGGGGAGAATTGGGCAGTTCTAAGACATGGCTCAGCTGATCTCATCTGTACTAGGCTGGTGGCAATGCCACATGAGAAATGCCTTCTTGTTTTGCTGGTTATAATGGAGGTCCAAGGTGGTGACTACTTCAGATCTACACAGCAGTATTACTGGAAAAATTGTACCATGAACATGTTACCATGTTAGATGCCAAATGTGAAAAATTGATGTGCACAGCACTCCAGTCACCTCGAGGTTTTTCACCAAAGAATAAAAAAGTAATATGAAAGTAGTTTTCTTTATCCTTCTCCAGTTAACAACCTCTGTTGGCTAAAGCAAAGTGAGAAAAGTGTGTTCTGAAATGAACCATTTCTACATCCCAGAATAACCTATTTTTGAATTGTGCATAGCTAATTGTATTGGCTCTGGGGAAGGCATCTCATCATGAGGAGGCAAAACTCTGTAACTTCCATCACTCCTGTAGAAAAGCCTGTCTTGAGGTCTGCAAACCAGCCAGTTAAAAATCACTTTCAGCATGGAGTTCTGGCTTCTGTCACAGGAGCAGGCTGTTGTTTTGTGGTTATTTGTAGAGAAGCAGAGGTTGTAGTTCTACACTGGTACTATTTTTTGAAGGGACAAATCTAGAGACAAAACTTCTTGTATTGGGTCATTTGAAAATTAATTTGCAGTCTTCAAGGTGAACAGTTGTTATCTATTAATAGCTGTTTTTTACCCACAAAAGATTCTAGCAGTTAAAAGCCAACTCCATCAACCTCTGCTTTTTCATACTCAGTAAATACAGGGATTTTGATAACTCCAGACGAAGTTATCATGGGGAGGAGTTTAATATTCTACAGATCATAGCACATAATCTTTCTTCCTTCTGCTTGGATGTCAAGCATGAAAAAGGAAAATATACATTTACAAAGTTGACTTTAGAAGGCCCTTTAAAATATATTTTCTTATGACAGAATAGCCTCAGATAATCCATTATTTTACTTGTAGACCCTCTTTAGGAAGGGCAAAAGACAAAAGGCACTCATAGATTTGTAAGTGTATCAAGTTAGTACACTGAGATCAAAGGCTATCTCTGCCTGAGGGACTCTGCACATTCTCTTCCAGATCAACTGCAACATCAGGGACAGAAAAATCTACAAAGCATTTTGTTTGCTGTGTGTTCAGTCTCCTGTCATCTGCTAATGCAGTCTTTGTCAGAAAGTACTTAATGTTGTGGTACCCAAGTAACCTGCTTCCTTGTTTCACATCCATTGTTCTGCTGAGTGCATATCTCCTGTGCTCCTGTTCAGCATTGCTGACTTCACAAAAAGGAGAGGATCAGCAGACATGCTTCCCTAGGCGGGGGAATTGGGGGGGATGGAAGAAAACAAATGTATTGGCATCCTGGTAGTGGAGCTGGTTGCATCAGTGGGACAGAGGATATTGTTGTGCCCTTGATGTATTTGTGGCAGCTGAGGCTGTGATCTCACTGTTTCAGAATGGCTCATCCCACGTGCTCTTGAAGGGCAGGATAGAGGATACAGACTCTAGTAGATTGTGTGTGTGGGGGTCTTTGAAAAGAAAGAGTTTTAATCAATGTATCAGAATAGCTGCAGGTGTGTGTTTTATCCACTTGAATGTCTTTTGAAGAATTGGGAGGATTTGGGATGGGCACACAGGGAGAAACAGGAAAAATTGTTTAAAAAAATTAAAATGTTTGGTGTTCATTTTCTTTTTACATTGGCCAGTGTGTTAAAACAGAGTAATGCATTTCTTGAAGTTACTGTACACTAGGTTAGGACAGAGGTGATGTTCCCAAGTGCTAAACTGTGGTGATTCTTCATTTTTTCCACTGCTTTTTCCCCAGCATTGCAAGGTAAAGGTGGCAGGGCGTAGTTTGTCTCCTTTACTTTGTGAAAAGATTGCTTTTCAGGAGTCGACCCAAGTTGCTTTCCTGAAGAGGGTATAGGCTTCACCAGCAGTGGAACTTGAGTTATTTAATGCATTTCCATGTGAATGACTAACTATTTCTTGGATTCCTTCATCTTTGATAAAGTCTAATTAAATTAGGGACCAGGAACTTAAATTTGCCAGAAATGGTTTAATTTCCCCTGATTTATCTCCTACCTGTTGATGACCATAGCTGGAAGTGTTCCCCTGCACCATGACAAGAGGCAGTATTTCAGCTCTGGTCACTCTCTGCTGTGTGACAGAGGAAAGATGTTCCTCATTCAGCATGTGCTGGGATGGTTCTTGCCCATCCCTTGCACTGGTAGCTTACAGAGTTTGAAAACCAGCATCTGTAACCATCAGGGGCTTGGGTGTTCCTGGTCCTAGAACGTAGTGCTGCTGGACATCAAGTGACCTTAGCAGCAATGATTCACAAAGTGAACTGTTTCCTCAAGAAGTTTGACTCCATAATGCTCAGCAGGACAAGTCTGACAGGAAAAAAAAAAAAGAGAAAATTTAAAGTTTAAAAAGGAAGGGAAATTATTTTTTTTTCTTAATTTCTGTAAAGCACATGGTGTATTCAGGAGGAGCAGTATGTTGGTACTTTATTCCATTTTAGTACACAGAGAGATGCTGTTTACCTCTAGATGTATCTATAGATATGGGTCCCCTGCAAGCAGCTACTGCATAATTTGATTATGTTCTTCTAGAGGGTGGTGAAAGATTCCTCTGCACACAGTTAGAAAAAATCCTGTATTGGGCACCCATCCTAGAAATGTATCTGAGCAGCTGTGATCTGTGGGATTTTTTTCTGGAATTATGTATATCACTAAGAATTATACATTTGTTTGCTCCTCACAGTCTGATAAGCATTTACTTAAGGGTGAGCAGCATTTCATTAAATGGGGGTTGTTTCAGTGTAACAGGTTTCCTTTCAGATAGAAAGGACATACACTTTTATCTTCATCTTTTTTTCTGGTGTTTGGGATCTGCTTTGCCTCCTAATCTGCAAAATATTGTGTGGAAGGTAGATGAAGGTGGAAAATGATGGTGAATTATATCTCATACCTTTGAGAATGTAACAAAAGCTCATGATCAAAAAAAGGTGCTGCTATGAAGTTGACATGTAGCTAACAGTCTGCAGCTTAAATTGGGAAAAACCTAGCTGTTATAAAATACTTGAACCAAAAGTCGTGAATAAGTTGGGCAAGTGTTTATTAAGTATGTGTTTTTCTGTTGATATTTCAAGCCTTTTTGGATTAAATGTCTCTTGTGGGGGTTGTTCTTTTACCAAGGTTGTGGGATATGTCATAAGTGAAGTAAAGCAGCAGTGTTTAATTTTGGTCACATGCTTCATCCAGAATTAGATCACAAATGGCATTTTTCTTTTGTTTATAGCTGATCTTCTGTGACAGCAGCAGATGCTTTAGTCTGTTGTAATCTCTGCTGTTTCAGTGACTGTTTTTGACAGTGCAATTTCCTTTCAGGTGTCTTGTTTTACTTTTGTGTATGTTGTCCTTATGCCTGATGTTATAGGAAAGTCATTTCCTCAAATCGGTGATGGTAACGATTTGAGTAAGTAAATGGCAATTGAATTCCAAGTCTTCCAACAGCAATGATGTGCTGATACACAAGATCATCATTCTCCAGAAAAGGCTTGTCTACCAGTAATCTCCTGTTACAATCCAAGCTGTGTTTTGGATAATTCTGCTGGATTTGAAGCTCTTTCAAAAATTTCCTCTCATGCAGATGCTAATAAATGACTGAATGGATGCATTCTGGTACACTGCTGTTCCATTTGTAAGTTAGTTTCAGTCTCATTAATCAGAACTGGTTTCAGGAGCTTCTAGAAAAATTTTGTCAGCCAGAGAGATCTGTGGGGCCTCCAGGATCAAGATTCACAAAGGTAGAGCATGGCAAGCATGACAGATGTGATAGATAAGACAACACTGTTCTTGGTATTTTTTGAGTGGGAAGTAATGAATTTGTGTATTTCTAATTACATGGGAGGTTCTTCTGCTTTTGAAAGTGTGTATTCTTTGTGTATGACAGGATTTATACAAAGTTACTAGTAATCTGTGTACGTATTCTATTGCAGCCAAATATGCACATTTAATATTAGCAAGAACTCATAAAGCCCAGTTAAGTATAAAATACAGTTGGAAAACATCATAAAGAGTAATCAAACCTTTGAAGTGGAGTTACAATGGGTTATTGCTGTTAGTGGCCCACCTGACTGCACCTTCTTATTAGAGATTTGGCCTTTCTATTTGAATGTTCTGGCTTTTGTGAGTTTAAGCAATAACTTGATGTGTAAAATGCTCTTACTAGGAGAATTCCCTTCCACTCTCCTAACAGTATGTGGCTTTAACTGATTTTGAATATTTTAAGAGTTTCTGGTTCTGTAAAAACTGATTAATTGCTTTTGAAAGCAGGCCATGTTACCAGCTGTTGATAGGTGTGCTTACATCTCTTTTCAGTGTTTTTCGTGAACAACTGATCAAATTAGATTCATCACTCTTGGCTTGGGGTGATTTTAAATTGAAATGGAATGTATTAAAGCAGCCAACCACACTGATTGTATTGCAAGCCTCATTTAATTTTGTACCTTCACCCATTATTGTGAAAAGCAGGGTTTTTTAAAATGCATGAGTGTGACTGTACCTTTAGCATCTCCAAAGGTCATCGGTGCATAATTTGTTAGTGTTAGATACCTGATTTCTGAGAGCAAGTTCCACAATGTTGTATGTGGATTTTTGATTTTTGACACTGTCCAAGTCCTTACTGGTCAGTTTAGGCCCCTGCATTGAAACATTTGTATGCAGTTGGTCACTTGGTGCCTGTAGATCACAGAACTCCCCATTCTGAAATACTGAGGCACTGGAGCATGCATTAGACATTATCACAGAATCACAGAATGCCTTGGGTTGGAAGGGACCCTAAAGATCTCCTCTTTTCAAGCCCCCAGCATGGGCAGGGATGCCACCCACTGGATCAGACCTGAGGCTGCTCAAGTCCCCATCCAGCCTGGCTTTGGATGCTGCCAGGGATGGGACACGTAGATATGGCAGTGCATTGTTATGAAATTGTTCCTGCCAGGTTATCAGATTCGAGTGTTCTCCTGCAGTGTTCACAATAATAAAATATGCTTCTTAAAGCTTTTTCTTCTGTTTATTAACTGGCACCTTCTTATAATGTATGACAAGCTGCATAGAACCTTCTAGTTGAAAGTCAATAGAAATACCGACAGAATAAATTTTTACACAAACTCCCTCCATCCCTCTCTGTACCATTATCTTTGAAAATAAATCTGTGATTTCCCTGTACTTGCTAAGATGTAAGCGTCCTGGAAGTTAGCATTGTGAATATTTGGTGTTCACAAAGTGGTTAAATTCACATTTCATAATAATTTTTTCTGGTTTGTGCATAGCTTAATGCAAAAGAATAGTATTTACATAGTAGCTTTCAACAGGGATTCTTGTATTATTTTTGAGAAATGTTGCATATGCTTTTAATGTAATCTATGCACAGAAAAAATTATTACTTATTCCTTCATTTTGAAAATATTTTACAGTGCTGTGGCATTCTGTGTAGGACTATTTCCCTTTCTAGAAATCCTCTGGGAAAGCAGTAGATACACCTCAGTATCCAGACAGCAGCTGCTAATCTGGGGAAAAGTGAAGGCATCAGTCCCTGGGTCTGGATGTGGATGGCTGGAGTTCCACCCCGTGAGCTTCCCCTTTGATTTACCAGTAGCCAGCTGGATCTGAAGCAAATGTTTCCTGTGATAACCTGGTCAGAATCAGTTTCATGCCAACTCTCAAGAGTTTAAAATCAGCCTTAGTTAGCATTTTTCTTTTGATTTGAGTAAGTAAACATTTTTTTGCCTTTTGAGGAAAGACTGCAGTGGCTTCTGTGGCTTAAAGGTAAGAGTTAAACTATCAAAAATGTTTCGTTTTGTTCCTTCAGGAGACCCATGACCAAGAAATAAAGTGAAGAGAGGTTATCATAGAATACTGGTTTGCAAAGACAGTTCAGCTTATACATGTTTTTACATAGGTGTACAAAGCAGCTGTAGCCTTTGTGTGGTCCCTACAGAGCAGTTGCAAGATATTTCCAGTTCTCCTGAATAACTTCAGTGTCTGCAGTGGGTTTTTGTGGTTATCTACTAGTTGTCTCCATAGATTTTACAGCTTAGACTTTGTCATTGGACTTCAAGTCTAGTTGCACTCAAAATCTTTGCTTAGCTATTTCATATAAATTTATTCTCAGAATAAATTCTATCAGTGACATATGTGACATATCTGGATGTTGTTTACTGGCTTCTTTGCAACCTTGTTTTGG
Organism: Euphonia xanthogaster; assembly: GCA_034509185.1. Taxonomy (NCBI): domain Eukaryota; kingdom Metazoa; phylum Chordata; class Aves; order Passeriformes; family Fringillidae; genus Euphonia; species Euphonia xanthogaster. Next base: position 102,325,030 of record JAYDZK010000001.1, read on the forward strand.
GCTTTTCTTATTTTAAACTCTGATTTGTTAAGAAATGGTCAAGAAGATGAGCTGGATGAACTTACAATCATTTGCAGAAACTGAGTTAATAATGCAAATGGCACTAGCTGGTGAAGTAGTGTAAGCTATTTCTTGACATAAAAAAGGACTTCTTATCCAGCTCAGTGTCAGAAAGGTGTTCTCAGGACAAAGGAGTTATGTCCATTTTAAATGTGCATATTAAATGTCTCGAGCAAAACTTTCATCAAAGTGTCCCTCACACTACTCACTGTCTTTTTGGAATGCACCTCTCTGTGTCTTTTCTGACCAGCTTAGGCTCACATTTGTGGTTCAGGTGTCTGAATGATACTTTTGAATATAGCATTTTCAGTAACAGTGTGAGCACAGTACCTTAGAATCCTTATGTAGACTACTTAGAATTTCTAGAGGCTTAATGTGGTTTTTGGGAAACAATTTCCAATATCAAACTGATGCCATAATATTTACTAAAATCTAAATAACAATATTAGCCAGTTCTAACCACTGATTCTGAGGCTTTTTCATTGGCCCCAGAGTGTTCATGTTTGTTTCTAAATTCAATGCTTCTATATATTTTATATATAGAATAATTAGATAGATAGATATAATATTCAATATATATATATTTATTTGTATATTTTAAAATAATTTCTGTGTTCCTTCTGTTTAGACAAATTTCATTTTAGCAGTACTAGTTTTCTGTGAGGATGAAGTTCTAATTGGTATCTTCACATAAAGTTTGCAATTAAACACAGAAATATTCTTTTCTTCAGTGTCACAAATCCAAAGCATTGCTAAGAAGACACTGGCATCTGTCATCTGCAGAGCAATAGATTTCTGAGTGTGCTCCAAAGTTCATTTTCCTGCTCAGTTCCTACCATCTAAATTGTGGAGTGTTTAGTCACCTGAACCTGTGATTGTGTAGTGAATTATGTGTTCTAAAAACCATTATAGCTGTGAATAGTACCTGGTATTGTCAAAAGACCTTCACAGTTTAGTCTCATGAAAAAAGCTGTATTTGTATTAGTGGAGACAATTTCACTAGGCACAGCATGTTTACATCTTCCAAGCCTCAGAGCAAAACTGAGTTAGAAGGGTGATCTCCAACAAATTATTTCTTCACACAATGTTTACATTCATCTTAACCCTTAGGTTCTTCCTTCCCATATAGTCCCTGGTGACATTCATGGTGTGTGCCCTCCTGCATCCTGCCCCTTGCCTTGTCTGTGAAGTGGTGTCTAGCTGTAGGTGTAATTGCAGTAAAAGGTGGGTATTGGAAACTTCAGCATTAACCTCTCCATTTCCCTCAGACTGAGTTTTCCTGCCACGCTTCTTGAGTGTGCAAATTGGACCTTATCCAGTGTGGCTGTATCCTGTTAAAGGCTGGGGTTTCTGTCTGGTGAGGAGGGCTGTACCACAGGGGGTGCTGGGCTTGTTCCAGAGCTCAGTGCCCCTTGGTATGTGGCTGATGGAGTTCAGCCTCTGCAGGGGGGGAGTGCCAGCACTGCCCACGGTAGGCAGAAACCCGTGTGTAACTCACTAAATGAGATAGTGCTAAATGCTTAGAGATCTTTTTAGGTTTTGCAGTAAATCTTCACTGTTCTGATTTTTGTCTTTTTCATGATAGTCACAGCAGCACCTAGGCATTCAGTACGTTCTTGGTGTAAATTCTGTGTCAAATGAAAGCAAGGTAGAGCAGCAGATTCTTCATTAAATTTCCTTTTAAGCTTTCTAATTCAACTTTTAAGAAATTTAAGTTTTTTAATCTTGGTTTTGGTTTTATCTTCGTTTTGCACATCTCATTTGTGCAGGTGGCTTCTATCATGTGAATAGATAGATACATGGTTGCACTGTTGCTATCAAAACTGAATTTACTAGTTTCAGCAAAAATAAGATGAAAACCTATTCTAACTGCAGATGTAAGTTCTTAGTTTCCAGATCCAGGTCTTCCATTGTATTCTTTCCTCCGTCTCTGAGAGACAGGAGTAGAGCCTTCACCCTTGAAGACTTGTGAGCTTTTGATGAGAATGAGCATTGCCCAAATTTAAATAGTATTCAAACTGGTCTTGAAGTGTCTCACATGATTCATAGCTACTCTGACTTGAGCATCTTCAGCAGCTGAAGAGGAATATTTTATGCCCTCAAAAATACAGATGCCAGCAGAGGCACCTCTGAAACAAAAATTGGAAATGTGGTTTATGGTTTACCTCTTCTCTCAGGAGACTGCCTTCACCTCACTAGTTATTATTTTTATTCTGCTGCTATCTGGAGGTCTGGTGCACCACAAGTAGGCAATCTTTAAGACCATTTCTACCTATAGACTTTGTAGTACAAGAGAAGCAGTAGCTCTGATGAGGAGGTGCCATCCAACCTGTTCTGCAGACAAAAAATGAAGCCTGAATTCACCAGCTGGTCTGGTATGATGGTGCAACGCGGTGGCAAAGCTGAGTGTAGCACCTTGGTCTTCTGAATGAAGATTTTACTGCTCAGCAGCTGTAAAAGCAGCATGAATAGTCTGTCACTTTTATGTTTCCCTGATGATTCAGATAAAGCAGGAAACTGATGCTGTCTTCCAGATAAGCATATATATCAGTTTCATGAGCATTTGCAGAAGAGAAATTTATATTAAGCTTTAATAAGTGCAAAGAACTGTGAATGCTTTTAGGCGAGCATTGCTAGCAGGTATCTTAATTAATTTTTTTTCTAATTTATTCTGTGGGTTTTGCACATTCCTTGGGTTGTCTTGATTGTCTTGACTTTGCTCAGTTCTGTTTTCTGATATTGCAGGGGCTTTCTGTTTATTTGCTTTTCTGTTTTTAGACTTGTTCCCACTTGACCTTGATTTTAAACCAACGCATCCCTGAACTGTCTCTTTCAAGCAAAGGCTTTCCAGTATTTTCATAGAATCATTAAGGTTGGAAAAGACCTCCAAGATGATCAAGTCCAACCTTTGACCAAACATCACCATGCCAACTAAACCATGGCACTGAGTGCCGTGTCCCGTTGTTTCTTAAACACCTCCCGGGATGGTGGTGTTTCATCAAGGATTCCACCACATCCCTGAGCATCCTCTTCTGCTGTCTAATCACCTTTTCTGTGAAGAATTCCTCCTAAAGTCCAGCCTAAACCTCCCCTGGTGCAGCTTAAGACTGCTCTCTCATCCTGTTGCTGGTTGCCTGCTTGCAGAGTCAAAAGCTCTGAAAAGCTGAGTCTCATTTTGAACAGGCTTAATGCAAAAATGCACCCAAATGCATTTTTGTTCTGTAACTCTACAAAGAACTGTTTTTTCTGGGTTTACAACTGCTTAACCTAAGGAAAATCAGTTTCAGGGTACTGGATCATTCATCTCTTACTGCCATCTCATTTTTGCAAGATGATTAGCTATTTTCCTAAAGGAAAAACAGACTGATGACTGTAAAGCAGACACTGAGAAAGTCAGTAAGTCAGTAAGTATGGTTTTCTGTTATAAAATAATTCACTGGAAAACAGGAAAAAGAGGATGCAAGGCCAGTTACGCATCTTGGGGAAATAAATGTCTTCTGATTCTGCCATAATAATATTTCCTCCTTCCCCATTTCTTCTAAGCAAATATACTTGGGGTCCTCTTCAGTGATAGTATGTATAAAGGATATCCTCCAAAAAGAGATTGGCAGTTTTAATTTGTTTGATGTGTGCAATCACAGTCCATGTTAAATTCGAAATGCTTGTCCAATCAAGGGTTCAATATAGAAAAGAGGCAGTAACAAGCATGCAGTACACTGTAATAAAGAAATCTGTTGATTGAAAAGAGTTTGTATATTTTGGAAATGATAGGGAATGTAATTGGTAAGAAAGAAAAGAACAGGGCTTCATAAATAATAGGAAATAGAGCATATTTTTTCCACTGATAATGCTAACTCAATTTAACAATATTCTGGTACTGAATTTTCCTGTTCAGTAAAATAGGTCTGGTAGATCTTCCAGTACTCTAAATTTCAGGATTAATGGGAGGAGCTCTTTATTTTGATGATGCCAACTTCAATGTGTTGAATTTCAGCTATAATGACCCTCTCTTTTTCTCTTATCCTTTTTTTTTCCTCTGTCTCCTAACCCTTAGAAGTGTATATGAAGAAGGAGAGGATTTGGCAGATGAGCTTTTCAGTCAGACTTGACTTTTTTAAAATACAGCTCTCAGAGTGCTTTTTTGAACTTCCAGAGGATATTTGGTAGACTGGATAAGATGAAAAGACCTTGATGAGTCAGGCTAACTTCATTATTTCTTACAAACTTTAATAATCCCAAATCTAATCACAGTGGAATCCCAGTACCTGTTCAACGATTCACCCTTGCTCTGCACCAAACCTTCCATATAGTCTTTCTTTTTTTGCTACATTTCACTGACAAAACTGTTTCTATTTATGGAGCAGTAAGTACTTGAATAGACTTTTAGCATATGGATCATATCTATGCAGTGTTACAACTCTGCCAGTCTTGAAAATAGCTTTATTTCATGCCATTAAATTTCTGAGGATCAGAGCTGTTTTGTTTCTTATGTTTTGTGTGAGGATGTGTGCAAGCTTGTATTAGGGTATTAATATATATTTTTCAAAAGACGGTGTTAAATGGACATATAGCTGCAGCTGTTTATGCAGTAATTGTTATGTACTTTAAAACTCTTATAAGCCAGGAGGAGGAGGTACTTGAGAGTCAAAGCCAGGGAATAATGCACCCAACAATGCAGTGTTTTGTGGGAAAGAATCATTACTGTTAAGTTTCTCAACAATTTTATTTTTTATTTTATGTTTTACGTTATATAGGAGATAAAATTATACCTAAGTGGTCATGGTAGTTGTGGGGAGTATGATGTGTCAGGCTGAATTTTTGTTCAAGTATTCTCATCAAATGATCATAAATATTATGACACTTTGAAGAAGTGCACTTAAGACTTAAAAAAAAAACAAAAAAACCAAAAAAAAAACCCCAAGAAATCTATATATTCAAAAATGTGAAGGTGTCCCTGTGAGTTTGAGCATTTGGGCTGTGTCAGAGTCCATGCTAAGCATGGATGAGGAACAGAGGAACAGTGATTCCCAGGTGGTGTTTGTTGTCTGCTGAGTAGTGGCCACTGTGAGTAACTCCTACAGGAGCTGATGCTTGGTCCTAGAAAGTCAGCTCACATGAAGATCTACAGAGATATGTGGTATGCCTAACAAAATCAGAATGAAATAGCATCAGTTTTGAGGCATTTAAAATTACTGTACTCTCTGTGGGCTTATTGACTTCACAGGGGCAATAGATAATTTGCTCTTGTGCTCAAATAATATTTGAGTCTTCCCTCATTGAGGTTTTGGGTTCAACATTTCCCTCCCTGGAACCAATGCAGTCATAAAAGCATGCATTGTCAAACACATTCAAGGCTTCACTGTTTCTCAAGAACTTCAGGCTAAATCTCAGAATCTCATCAGATGTTTGTTCTGTAAAACCGGTGATTCAGAATAAAGATGGTTTTTGCATAAACCTAAAGTGTAGAAACTATCATAAATGTGATTGCACAGTGAGTAATAAGCAAAAAGCAATCTGGTTTTTGGTCACAAGTTTTTAACCAGGTACCAGCATGGTTGGAATGTTGCTACTGGTTGAGAAACAATCATGGAAAGCTGTCACTCAAAACAGTACTTTGGAGGCTCTATTGAAACCCTGTAGATACTGGGGATTTCTCTCTGAGGGGTAGTTGTTTTCTTATAATCAGAAAGTGCAATTTAAAATCTGCATTAATACATTCAGACTAAACCTTTGAATATTACTGTAGCCCGCTGCCAGTTAACTGACTCATTTCTAGTCACTGTGTTAAAATAGATGAAAAAGAATTGTTAGTATGTCCTGTAAAATAGCTGTTTCCATTATCTTTGCTCTTTCTATGTACGTGTTTTAAGAGAGAAGTCCTTAGTCTGTGTATTTTGGTGTCAACAGTTCTACTCTTAAATGATGGACAACAAGTTAACAACATAAAATGGGTGTTGACAGTTCTTGAAAATGAAATAATGTTTTATATAACCTCAAGTTTCTCTCTGAACTTTGACCAAATAATAAAAACCTGAAAAAGGAGGGGCCCTGTGCTGTCAAGCACAGAATTGCACAGGAAAAAAAAAAGTTAATCTAAACAGTGAGGGAGAAGTCTGGGTTCTCTTGCATGATATTTAGCAGCAATGGTAAGAAGAGGGATGTTTCTTTCTTTGTGTAATGTGCAGTAGTTACAATAAACACAAGATTTCCAAATCTCAAAGGACTCTCTTGACAGTTGCTTGATAACAGCTTTTTTCACTCCATAGTTTTGACAGTTTGTATGTGTTGCCATATCTAGTGTAAACTAAAACATCACTGTCATTCTGTTTTTCTTTCTTATGTGGCTTCCTTTTCTTTATTTTTATTCTGTCTTCAGCATAATGAAAAACACGGGCTTTTAATTTGTCGACTTCAGTAAGACAAGTTGTGTGTGGAGAGTGGCATGTGTTTAAGTTTTGAAATCTTCAGATTGAAAAGCTTTTTTTTTTGCCTATTTTTTTACCTTTTTCTTACAAAGTGTGTGTGTTTGTGTCCTAATTTTCACCTGGCCTGTCAGCATACACCAGTCAGTACTTGTAGAACACAGGACACAGGATAATTCCATGTTCACAGTGGCATTGCACATTTTTATTGTAGCCTTCCTTTTTTATTCCCACAGAAGTCCACAGAACTGCAGCACTTGTGTTAGCATCTCTCCCCAGCCCGGTGACCTTTGCTTCCTTTCTCTCCCGTGTTTCTGAATTACACTGGGGCTGATATTGGAGTAATGCACCATTTTGGAAGAGCTGCTGGGCGGTGAATGTTGCAGGGAGGGACTTGAGAGATGCCTGTTCAGGAGAGGCCAGCCAGCCCCCGGGGTACCCTGGTGTCTGTGGCTGCTGCTCAGCTGGTTTGGTTTGCCATGGATAGATTTTGTCCCTGGGTCAGGGATAGCTTTATTTAACCTTTTGGATGATGGAGGGTGCTGTCCGATCTTGCCGAGGTTATTTTGTCATCAAACCAAATTTGCTTTAGCACAGCAAAGTGCCCAGTGTCGTCATCTGGCATGTTACAGACAAATCCCAATTACTTTCCTGCTTCAAGCTATTGTTAAACACTGTGAGCTAGCTGACAGTAAAATTATAAATACAGGTGTTGTCACACTACACTATAATCAGAATTTTAATTTGAATTTTCATTTGTAAAGCCCTTTTTTAACATGAAAATGGGAATAGAATTAGTTTTATTGACAGTAAAAAGACATTTTGAAAGCTTCCTAAATCATTACCTGTATTTAGTTGTGGGAAAAAATTGTATATGTCCGTATAAAAAGAAGAGTTTTATTATCACATATTTACTCATTATATTTAGTGGTAAATAAAACTAGGAAGATGTGTTTGACAAATGATTGACGTAACTCAGTACGTTTTCACTTCATCAGAACAATAGACAGACATAAATATAAATTTGCTTTTGTTTTGCTCTGATATTACTAATGCAAGCCTGCGATAAAATCTTCAGGCAAATTAAGTAGTGCCTGTTGAGTCTGCATGCAGTGCTAAACTTTTTATTTTTGCAATTTTCTCTTCTTACATAGATTCATCATTCTTTGCTTTCTTTCTTCCCTTCTTTTTTTTTTTCAGTCTCCTTCTTTTTCTTTGCTTGGTGGTTGGAGTGGTTCCCCCTTCTCAAGACCCTTTTTTTTTTTTTTCCTCAAGGCATTTAGTGTCGTGTCTGCCAGATTTCAGTGATGAGCAGCGAATTGCTTTTAAAGTGGGCATTATGCCAGTTCAGCAGCACAATGGAAAACCAATCTTCCACCATTCTACTTTTGATGCTGTTATTGTAGCATTTTAGATAACTGCTGCCACAAAAAAAGATGTGCTCAATTGCTACCAGTTAGTCAAGTTAAATCCAGAGTAGCATTAAAATTACTCTGAAAACTGTTTGTCAGAGGTCATGTGTTGTCTGTGGCTACAGCGCATAGGATAGGTGTTCTGTGCTGTGTGGGGTTTTTTCTTTTTGCGTTGTTATTATTACTGTGACTGACCAGCTCTCTAAATAGCCCTTCACTACCTGTTTACTTATTGTCTTCACCTCACTGCTGAAAATATGTGTCGAACAGAAATGTTGAAAAGTTTCTCTAAAGTGCTGGAAATAGCAGGGGAGTGAGTTGTTCAGGGTGCTACAGTTTGTACGGTGTGAAAGAAAAAAAAAAAAGAAAAAAGAGGGGTAGAGCAAGAACATAATTCTCTGGTTTCTGTAGCAAGATTACTGTTTTCATCTTTTTATCTTCACTTTTCAACCACTGAGTTCACTTTTCTATTTTTTTTTTTAATAGCACAAACGGAATTTATCCGCTTTCTCTCTCTCTTCCCCTTCAACTCCTCCTCTTCCTCTTTATTCTGCTGGCTCTGCTTGTGAATGAAAGGGTCCGTTACTCCCGCTGCAGGACAGATGGCAGTTGTGAAGCAGGGATTATAGCACTAGGTGACTTTTAAATCAGTTGTTTTCCAATAAAACACAAACAGGAAGATTAGTTATGGGTGGTGGGAATTAAAAGAGCAAGGATATTTTCCTCGCCTCTGGCTGAGTCTTTTTTTTATGAATCATATAATACCCACGCAGCAGCCTGAATACTGGTTTCACTTGCTTGCATCCCTGAAAAATGTGTGTTATGTTCTGTATTATGTTCTGGTCATTTCTAAGAGGGCAGTCTTCTGCATCTGTCGCTGGGTAGGGACACTGTGGGGTGTAGGAGTGCGGATTACGGCCCCAGGCAACTCTTGTGGGACAGTGAAAGAGCAGATTCAGCTGTGAATTTCAGCCTTGCACTTCGGCATCTAAATAGCATACCCAGATTTCAAAGGACTTAGTATTTGTAACCTGGTAAGTGTGGTAGCACTGCAGTGGTCCATGGTGAAGGTGAGGAAATACATTTAGTCATTAGGTAGGCAGCACTGGTGGTACACCTATGAAATTCTTCCCCTTGATCCACAAGTTGTTCTTTTTCTGTGGGACAGGAGTGGTGTCTGTCTCACAGGAACACCTTCCACTAGAATTTGCTAATATTTATGAAGTTCTTGAAAATCTCCCAATAGGTGGCAGTGTGGAAGTGCACACTTGTCAAAATTAGTGGCCCTTCTTAAAGACGGGCATTTCCCTTCCGGTGGCGTTTTAGTCATTGAGGGTTTGCAGCTTTAGCAGTAGAAATGTTGTAAGCTTCTAGATTTTTCTGTCAAGGGTGTTGCAAATGGGTCACTTATAGTTGTTATTGCTCAGACTTATACCTGTGAGTCAGGGGAACTGTTCTCTCCAGTGTTTTTTATCAGAGCTGTGTCCATGCTGGGTAAATACCTTGTGAAAGAGAATACCTTTGAATGATTGTTATGGAAACTGAATGACTGCAAAAAGTGAAAAGTAAAGAAGGATGCTTGTCCCTGGAGTTCAGGGGAAAAAAAAAGCAGGACCATCTCCCTCAGGGAAGTAAAACTATGTCCACCAGGCAACATGATTGAAAAGTTGAAGTGCAAAGCACATAAGTGATACAAACACACACACACCATTTATTAAGTAGGTAACCTTAATAACAGTGATTTAAAAGGCAAGGCAAGCACTAGATGAGTTCTCAAGATAAAAATGGAATGTAACTCCATGAGAAACACTTAATACTTAAGGTAATTATAATCATATCTAAATTTAAAAGATCCCCTTTTTTCCTTTTGGTTTTGTTTTTATCTTTCCTTTTTAAAGTAGAATTTGAGTTTTGCAGGTGTAATTGTGCAAGTTTCCTTGTTTTTTGATTGCACATCAACAGACCTGTCTACAAGGAAACTTGCAGAATTTGGTTACATGCATTTGCATAGACTCTGTATGTAAATGATTTATCAGAAAGACTTGAAGTCAAGTGTTACATGAGGCTAATGCGGAAAACCAGCTAGATGAATTCAGAACAGAAGGAAATAGAAACCTCTGGAATTTATTCACAATGTATTTCTGCATTTAATGTTTTTGCTGATGGGAGAAAAAGCTTGAATCCTTTGGGGTGTTTTTTGTAGCTGTTTATGCACGTGTAGTTATTTATGCAAAGTTGTTCTCTTTTCTTGGTCTGTATTTTGGAGATACAACTTTGAAGATTGTCACGTGCACTTGGTTAAATGCTGTGGAATTCCTCACTAAAGAGCCACCTACAGGAAACAATACAGGAAGCATACTCACTGCAGCAATTTCAGAGCCAATATCTTTGGCAGCCAAAGACAATGGAGGGAACTGACTCTTGAATGGAAAAAAAAACAAAAAAACACCCTTATTTTTACAGATCTCAACCTTATTATTCAGTTTTCCAGAAAATATTTAGCGTGAGGCAAGCTTTCGAGGAAGAAAATGTAAAAGTAAGGATTGAGATGTCTACAAAGTGCTTAAAAAGTATTAAAGCAAAATGGTGGTTTAGGCTGTGAAATCAGCTATTTGCTTTTTTAAGAAGGAACATTAATTGGGGTGACTATTAGGGCTCCTTGAGGAGTAAACACTAAGTTGAACTGAACACAGTTTAAATAAGGACTAGTTAAGCTGGAGCTTGACCCTCATCCACTTCTTTTCTTTTCAGTTTGAGTGGTACACCAAAGAATAGCTCATAACAAGATACTGGCTTTATATTGAAGGGAGCTATTTATAAGTACATAGTAATGTTGTCACCTTTGAATTTTCAGCCTTAAGTATATGTACTCTTAGTAATATTAATGGAGTAATTTGAAATTTTGAAAGCACTTGCTTTTCAGTATAAGTGATTTATATGAATTGGTTTGCAAGAAGTTCCAGATTACAATTCTCTGGCAAATTGCTTCTCTGCTCACTCATTTTTGTCTTAGTGCCCAAGATCAAACCCTTCAGAGCAGGCAACAAAACATACAGAATAGTTTTCAGAGCCTCTCTAAAAACTCCTTTTCTGTGAAGAAGCCTGCATATTATTCTGAAAGTATTGCCAGCATTTCAACTTTTGCCCATTTCACTTTCTTTATCTCTCTTTTTTTTCATTTAAGTTCTTCAATTTCAGAGTTGAAAAACACTATTAAAACCAAATTAAACTATAAATCTGAGAGTTAGGCAACATAAAAATGAGGAAAGCTAAGACTGAATTTACATTAATATTCTATGCTAAACCTGCTTTATAGTCATACATGGTAGTTGTTCAAGTGTAAGTTGTTTCTTAACTGCTGGTGGTAATCCAGTTACTTCTGGTATTTTGTTGAGGATTATCTGGTCTGGAGGGCTGGTGAGTTCATTCTTCATTAACACTTCTAACTGATAGATCAAACTAGAATAAGAGTGTCGTTTAAAAAATATAAATTAAAAAAAAAAGACCAAAACCTGTACATTCTGTTGGAGAATTACTATTAAAAAAAAGGGGGGGGGGGGGGAGAGCTTGAGAGCAGTATTTGCTGGTCTGATAAGGAAGTTTCTCTGAATCCATCTATCTGTGTAAACTTTTCAGCATTTTGGTTTAGTGCCTCTAGCACTACATTAAGAATCAAATTTAACTATAGGAAAAAAGCCAAGAAGATTCTTTGCAGGGCCACTGGATAAACTAAAGCTGTGGAAGATTGGGATCAGAATTTGACCCTAAAGGCAGTGCTTGAAAATCCCAACTCTAGCAAAAATATTAATTTGTGTGCATTATTCAGCTATGATTTGTCCTGTGCGTGGGATGGA
>JAYDZK010000001.1:102341877-102349060 GCA_034509185.1 Euphonia xanthogaster
TGACTGGCTGTGTGATATACAACGGTCACAGTTGTCTTTTACTCAGAGGAGCACAGAGTGATGCCGGTTGTCATTCTTACTCTGCTGTGTGGCAGCGTAAATAGTCCCCTTTCTAACCAACCTGGTGGGAAAAGTCAATATCCCATCAGCAAAGGAGGTAAACACATCAGGAGCTGTGTCCTCTCTCATCTTCCCCTGCTCTGTATTACTACAGTTCTTTAAATCTCTTCTCCTCAGTCATCAGATGCACTTGTGTCATTCAAATGCATGGTGCTGCAGACACAGCCCTGCCTGCCTCTCCTCCCGGAGCTCCCAGCTCCCATTCTCTTATAATTGAAACTTAAAATTGGTCTCATTACTTCAACGAGGTCCCTCATATTTCTCTTTTTTTTTCAGTCCACCCTTTCCTGCCTGCCTCTACAAGGGTAATTGCATCTAAGAAATGTTTGAAGCATACTGTCAGAAAGGTTATTGCATATAATTGGAGTTTAAATTTAATGTTGGGGGGCGCTGGGAGCTCTGTTAGTGGGATGGCTGGAGCCCTGAAACCTGAATTGGAGCTGTACATGGGTCTGTATTTCTGTTCCCTACTTTCAGCCCTGGTGTATTGTTTGCCTCAATGTCCTAATGATTAATGTGCCTTCCTGCTCTGTTCACATGTGCCAGCTGTTCACACTGATGTGTTTTACCTTGGTCCCTCCTGAGCTCCAGGAGTCTTTAAACTATTTCGGCCTAGTTTTGAGGTATAAGGGTGGAATTTTCCACAGTTCCTTGGTATAAAGAGCATGGATTTGCTAACGTGAGCAGTTCCAAGTGAACCCACTTATTGTACCATTAATCTTGAAAATACATAAACAAGTGAGAGCTCAGTTTGTGGCAAAGTGGGATTGGTGTTTTTATGGATCTGGTTAAGACAATTTTCAAGGTTTGTTTCATTTAACCCTATATCTAAATACTTTCAGAATCGTTAAATGTGTTTATGCCATAGTGACTTCAGCCTGTTAATGAGCAGATTCCCATAATCAAGCTTTTGTTGTATTGGAGTTGCAGTTTAAGGAAAATCCAATTCTGTTAATAGACTTTAAGTCTTTACTGTCTGTGTAACTGTAAAAATGTGGTATCTTCAACAAGGCATCTTCCTCTGTTTGCTTACTGCCCAGACACAATATATAACTTGTTCACAACAGTGCATGAAAGGTGCTTATCAAAGTGCTTTTAATCAATGTATTCACTTACTCAGGCATTGTTAATTTAAATTTTTTATTTAATTTTAAAGAGTTGATAGCTTCATGCAAAGCAGTTAACTTCAATGGAACTTTGTGAATAATATGGAAAACCTAAGCAGGTGGCAATTTCTCAGTAGAACATTGCTGTTTGTATTGTATCCAGAGCTAGTCTGCTGAACTCATACCTACAATATCTGAGGCTCTGCAGAAATATTCGTAAATCCTCAGGGAGGAGAAATTCACAAACCTGAGGTTTGTAGTAGCTTTTTCTGTCACCATGCCTCCCATCCCTGCCATCTCCTCATGCAGCAGTCCTTGGCTGCTGAGATGAAGCTGTCTGAAGGGACACCTTCATCTCAGTCACATCACAGAGGTGAGAGGTGACTTGTCACAAAAATGAGACATTTCACCCCTTATACATATAGACTCTAAAAACCAGTGTGTCACTCTCCCCAAAAAACTTTCCTTAAATAAACTCCACTGTTTTTAGAGACAAATTGGTTTTTCGTCTTAACTTGTGCTGTAGACTAAAAGCTGTTTGAGAGGGGATGGAGTTTCCTCTGTTACGTATTCAAAGGACCAGGAGGGCTGTGAAGGTGTCAGGGGGAAGTGAGGCAAAGCTAATGAGCAATAGAAGGATGGTGTTGGTGGCTCACAAGACACATGCTTTACCCTGCACCTCAGTGGCTTCAAATCTTGACCTGCAAATACCTGTGCTGTGCTCTCCTAGTGCTGCTGGATGTGGAGTCCCTCCAGTCTAAGCTCAGGGAAGCTGCCTGGGAGGGCACCTTGTGCTGCAGTCTGTGTGCTCTCCAATGTTCCAAGGTGTGACTGCAGGAACAGGCTTTTGGGTAGGAGCTGGTGTTCCTAGAATGTGGAGTTGGTTGGAAAGTAGGAGCAGAACTGTGCCAGATCTGCATCCACTTGGCATTGCTGTATAATGGAGTACTGGAATATTTTGCTCTTTTAGTCTTTGTTCACAGCTTTTATAAAGGAAAAGCTGGACAATCACCCAAACAAAATCCCTTGGGTGTGTTATTTTAGTGGCAGAAAATTTGATAAAAAACCCCTAACAGAAATAAAACAGCTTGGTCTTTGCTGCTGAAATATGTACAGACTCACACACATGACTTGACACACACATAAAGGTACAGGTGAGTAAATGCATGTCCCCCAGACATCTCTTATCAAGCATTTGGGAGCCTCTTCACTCATGTGTCAGGTGAACCTGACATCTCCTGGTTGAGATACTGGGCATCTTCTCTCCATTTTAGGGTAAAGTAGCATGGAATTCTCCTTGTTTGTGCTACTTCCCTTTTCCTTCCAGCACTTCTCTAGTGCTGAGGATCATCATTCCTATCCTGCACACAAGGTGCATTTGAGAACTCACAAGACTGGTGATAAGTCTGTCCCAGGTTGTGCCAGTGCCAGTATTAACAGCAGGGATGAGGGACATGAATTGGACATGAATTGTGATCTCCTTCACTTCTGAAGCCACCCTGGGGCAGAATTTCTCCCTGCTTCCAACCCCTGGGGACTCTGGATAATTCTCACTAAGTTAGGGCACCTGCCCCTTTTAAATGAGATCCTTTCAGACTCAGCCCAGCTATTGCTTACTTTCTCTGCTGTGACTTAGTGAACCCCCATCTCACTCCAACTAGATCACAAAACTGGACTAGGGGTGGCTCTTGCCAGTTTTCCCACTGCTCCCATGCTGGTGGGGCTGAGGGAGCTTCAGCCTTGGTTCCATGGCCAGGGTTCACCATGGCTCCTCACCAGCTCGTGCAGGAAAGGCAGGGAATGCAGCAGAACGTGGGAGAGCTTGCCACAAATGTGCTCTGTGCTATCTACAACATTCACCTCGTTTTAAAATACCTTGATTCACAGTCTAATGAATGCAAAAATCCTGTCTTGTTGTGGTCATTTAATCCCTCTTTGTGTTTTGGGTTTTTCCTCTTTGTTCTTCTAGAGTATTTGAAGAAGAAGCCACTCAGGAGGGAAGTCTCTGAGGCCTACAAAAGACTGAAGAGCACCGTAGACAAATGCCTGTCCATGAGTGGCTACTCAGAAGTGAACCTTGGCAAACTCTTCACCGTCAGCATAGGAAGATAGATCTGTGGGAGAGTCCAGTAATGAAAGACAGTGATTGATTAAAAATGGAGGGAGGCCAGTCCCTTGTTTATCAGTAACGATCTCTTCAGCAATACTCTGTTTCAGTATGCACAATGATGTTTTAATAATCTTGTCTCTTTGGAGGAGGAAAAATGGGAGATGAAAACAGGATGTATGATTCTCGTGGATATGAAGTATTCAAGGTGTTTTTATCTTCCTTTTTTTTCTTCATTGAGAAACCAGGGTTATTAAAATATGGAGTAGTTGATTTTTGCAATATTTTTTGTTGTGTATTTAGACCTATGAGGGAAAAGGGGGTGGGGGAATTGCTGCTTTAATTGGATAATTCCCAGTGAGAGTTGCTGGAATGTAAGTGATCCTAGACTTTGCTCCAGGGTATTTACTAGAGGTGCTCTCAGGAAGAGAGGTTAGTAGAGGTCTCAGTAGGAGCACTAATGTTTTGCCTTTTCACGGTTTATCTTCTTCCTGATCATAAACATACCAATTAAAAACAATACTAAACCTAAATGCATTTAAATGTCCTATTACCTTCTGAACAGAGGTAGGGATGCTTTACTTTGAAATGCATTAAAGAACGACTGAAACCTGGAGGTGCTAAAAATAGGGACCATCTTTTTATTAGGAGTCTTTCCAAGCATCTTTAAGCATAGCATTTTGCCACGTTGAAAATTTCTGTGTGGACGTAAAGACATGCACATGAACAAAACCCGTTTCACTCATGCAGAGGATATAAATGTGTTTAATTTCAAAGTATTTGAAAGTAAGCAATCAATCGAGAAAAATATTTTTGGGGACCATTGTATCCAATAACAGGGGAAAGGAAAGCAGCAAATCACAGTTACTGTTCTGTAATAATTACTGTGTTGGAGATTTTACAGTTTTTACAAACAAATTGTATTTTTCATTTACTCCTAATAAAACGACAAGCAGATATGACAAGAGAATAAATTTGGGTACATGTTTTGTACACAAAATATTGTTGTACTCTGTTCACTGTTTAGTTTGCAATGTGATATATTAATGTAAGGTTATAAAAATTGCTTTTAAATCTTAAACAGTGTAAAATGTAAAGTTTTTTCACACTTGAAGGAAAAAAAATAAAGTTTTCTAGTAAAAGAGAATTAGATTCTATGATCTGATGGTTGAAAATATGAATGCTGGGTCATATTGCTCTGAGCTTCTCCTGGTCTTACAGAATTGCTTTTGTGTCTGTTTTTAGGATGAACAGCCATTAACAAAGGGAGTTTGAAGAAAAAGTACAAGGATCAGCATGAACATGTTGGGCACTGTAGGGATTCATGTATCTGATTGTGTTCAGAGTATTTTATGACATTCATTTGTCCCCAGAGTGGCATTTGGGAGAAGCTGTGTGTCAGTATGGGTAGTGTCAGTTTGAATATGCCTAAATACACTGTCATGTTCCTAGCAACTTTTGGAACTAAACCCTTTCATTTCTGCTCACATGGAATCACTACAGTGAGAAATGGAATCTATGCAGTCTCTGGTGTTGTGCAGGTGTTGTCCCACCCTGGTGAGCTATCGATCCTTCCCAATATATTTAGTTGGGTTAATATTGTGAAACAGACTTTATTTGGAGTCTTGCTTGGAAAGAAGGTGTCAAGATGCCGTACTGAAGTTGCAGAACTTCAAAAGATCCTGGTTTCTTATAATTCCATGCAGGGATTTTTAGATTTTTTTGTGTCCAGTCCAATTAGGATTATGAAGATATTACTGATATATACTGATTCTGCTGGGTAGAATGCCTTAGGAAAGTGAAAAGTGTGACCTTCTCCTCCAAACATTAGGTATACAAATAAAATGGATAGATATGGCGTAACCTGACCCTGTGGCACTTGTATGTATCTGTATAATTACAGCTGAAGAGCCTGTTAATTTGCAAGTTTAGGGATGTTTAGATTAAATGAGAGTGTTGTGGAATGACTGTGTAGGGTGCAGCAGCACAGAGTGGCCCTGCGAGGGGCTGTTCCCCCCACGCACCGAGGCGGAGGAGCCGTGAGTGGCACAGCCCCAGAGCCCCGGCCAGCCACACTCCGGGGGGGTTGCGGATGGAAATGAGGGCTTTTACCCCGAATGGAGGCTTTTTTTGATTCCTCTCAGCAAAGCTGGTCAGATCAGAGCTGAAGTCTTGGCAAGGAGTAAACTGGATTTTTTTTCCCCTCCCCTCTCCCTCTCTAATCAGCTCCGGGCACCGTGCCTCGTCTTGGCCCCTCAGAAAGGCTGGGAAACGCAAAATCATCTTTATAGCATTTAATATTAAATGGAGCTGGTAAACGCTGCGCTGTAAATAATTTGGGAAAACTGAAGTTTGGAGGTTTGCATTCTGAGGCTGGTCTGGCCTGAATCGCCTTCCCTTCCTTTTCCTCCTCATATCCCCCTCCCCCACCCCGTGCTGTTAAAATGAAGGTTTGTGTTTATTTGTATTTATTTGCAGTTGGGGAAGAGGAGTGTTGATGTATGGAGCCGGTGGCCAGGTTTCGCTGATGACATATGCGATATGAAAAAGAATTCCCATCCACAAACACAGTTGCTGCTGTGCCAAAATCCCTCTTTTCGCCGCCAAAGGCAGTTTTCTAAGGCCGAAGCAGAGCACATCTTCCCCTTCGAATCCATCCCCGTCTTCTGCAGGGCACCTTAAATGTGCCTTAATTGAATAGTTCTCCCGCACCCTCCTTATAGCAGTTTAATAGATTAACTCATCTGTGCCAGCTTCAAATTTCAGATTAAAATTCCTTCATCCCGAAGGCAGCATTATCAGGTTGTTGGAGGCTGTTTTCAAACCTTGGTTTTGAATAGCAGCGGCTCTGCATTAATTTAACCACTAAGCTAATAAGTAGGTTTCGTTTTGTTATGCTAAGCTTTATTGCTTTTCTTTTGATCAGAATGGTGTTGTTGAGCAAAGCAGCAGACAAGGCATTCTTTGATGAGGGAATTAGCGCTCTATTCTTCCTCTATTATTCATAGCACAGTGGAATATGTAAGTACCTGAGGGTGTCAAAGGAGAGCAGGCTCTATTGCAAAGTGTTCGCCTTGTTTCTCTCAATAGCTGACTATGAGATGATAAACCGCTTAATACACTGCACTAATTGGATGAGAGCAGAAAGAGATGGGAATTAAGGCACGGCGAAAGGAGAAAGTGCTACCAGCCTTCATTCACTCTTTCACCACTTTAACAGCACCAAAGGAGGCACAAGCTTTCTATAAGCAGACTAGGGGTTTTGTGCGGAGATAAAATGAACCTGTTAGTGGATTCAGGTAATACACTAATTATTGCACAGTATAAATACCACTACTGGTTTTATAACACGGAGGTAAACTTCTTTTGAGAAGGTTATAGGATTGCTTGGCAGCAGTATAGATCCTAATAAGGGACCAGAGTAATAACCCCCTGGATTAACAAAATTGCTGCTTGCAGAAGTATGATTCGGGCTTTTACGAAGATTTCAGCAGAATGAATAAAAATGACTGAATGACATTTCTTAATGCCTAATGGCTTGATAATGATTCCCTTTTCTTTGAGGCAAAAATGTATATTTCAGGCTGCACTGTTAATAACGTCCAAGGAACAAGCCTTATTTTTCCCATAAATTTTTTTTCCGCGCCTATGGTGGGTTTTAGAACTCAAAAATACGGCTGGGGGCGGGCGGGGTTGGGGGGTGTGGGATATGAAATACCGTGAGTGGAGGGGGGAGCTGCGGGGAAGGGTCGCGGGGGCTCCCACGCGCGGTGCTCGCTCCAGCGGCTCCTCCCGGAGCCGGGGTCGCCCCGGGGAGCCGCCCGCCGGGCCAGGACCCTCGGACTGCCCT
>JAYDZK010000001.1:102358165-102385323 GCA_034509185.1 Euphonia xanthogaster
CTCTTCCGATCTGCGCCCGCCCCGAGTCGCCGCGCTGCCCCCGGCCCCACCCCGCCACTCCCGCCGCGCTCCGCCCCCGCTCCGTGGGGGAGGCAGCCGGCGGGGACCCGCTCGGGGGAGCCGTCGGGGGCGTCCGGGATGGGTGGCGGCGGAGTTCCCGTGGCACGCCTTGCTCCGTCCCCACCCCCCCGCCCCGACGGCGGCCCGCTCCCCGCCCGAGCCCTCCTTAGCCCCCGGCAATTCCCGGGCGGGATGGCGTGGGCGGCGCAGGGGGATCCGCGCCGTGTTTTCCCGCGGGCAGCTCCTGCCCGCCCGCCGGGCGCTGCGTAGGGCCGCGCGCTCGCCGCGCCCGCCGCCGGCGTTTGAAATGCCGCGTCCGCGCTCGGCGCTTTCCGCGACAACACCTGCGCAGCGCCTGCAGCGGCGGGGAGCGACCCAGCGGAGTGCGGGAGCCGGGAAGAGTTTCCCCCGGGCACGGCGCGCAGCCCGGTGCGGTGCTGTCCGGCAGCCCCCTCCCTGCCCTGACAGCCTCCGCCTTTCTCCGCACACGTATCTCCCGTCCGCCGGCGCTTTCCACGCCGCTTCGGGGCCGGAAAACCTCTGACGGTTTTTTATGCTCCCTCCTTTCCTTTCCCTGTTGGGCGGTCACAAGTTCAGGCTCCCTGTCCGGTCAGTTTGGGCTCAATTTTGATGGGCACGGTGCAGCTGCCTGTCCCCTCTCACGTGTGCGCTCCTACTCTCGGACTCCTGCAAGCACAAAACGTCGGAGAAACTGCTCCGGGTCACCACAAATAACCCGTCCTCTCGTTCGGGTCATGCCCAGCCCCGAGCACCGAAGCGAAGACAGCCCCATTTTCCCAGTTCATGCCACAATTGCCGTGCGGAACTGACGTCTCCTAATTAACCAGAGATAATTAAGAGAAAATATAAGAGAGTGCGTGCATGTGTCCGTGCTGGCGTGGGCTAAACGGCGCTCTGGCTATGTCCACACTCGAGGGCGGACACGCACACACTCAGAAGCTCTAAAGGTGCGTGCGCGAGGGACAAACGTTATACCCAGAGTCGTCCCCTCTCTGGGAGCGGGGCCCCTCGGGGTTCCTACCCCTCATTCATCCCTCTTCGTTTCCCCCTGATCCGCAGGCCAGGGCGATGCCAGCGGGAAGCGCCCCGACGTGCGCGGCCGGCGGGACCCGCGACCCACAGCGGGGCGGCCGCAGCCCGGCCCGGCTTTGCGGGTGCTCCTGGGCCGGATACGCAAAGCTGCCGTTTGCCATCGGTACTCAGCTCTTGCCATCCCCGGCACGAGTGGCAATTAGTTCATTAACTCAGTAACTAAAAAAGATCCACCCCAAATCCCAAACCAGCCAACCAACAAAAAAAAAAAGACAGGAAGACCCAGGGGTGCCCTTGGCGAGGCTCGGCGAGCAGAGGGGCTGCCGCCTCTTGCTCTCGCCCTGGCCGTGCTGAGCGGTTCCACCGCGACTTTTCCATGGGGCTTCCTGCCGGGGCTTGCCCGGGAGAAGCTGCGCGGAGCCGCGGGTACCACCGGGCCAGGAGCGGCGCTTCGGCAGCCAGGGAGGCCGGCCGGCATCTGCCTTCCCTTCGCTGGCTTGCCGGGCGCCGGCCAAGCCGGTGCGGGCGAGCCGCGACACCGCGAGTGGCAGAGCAGGGACGGGCAGAACTGCCTGCCCGAGGAGGGGGGAACGGAACCCGCCTAGGCACAGGCGACAGCCGGAGGGCACGGGGGACCTTCGGTGCGGCATCTGCGAGGGCTTCAGCAGCGCCGAGACCCTCCGGTGGCTGCCGGCGGTGCGAGCCGGGACTGCGGCGGGAGGGAGCTCGAGGCTGTCGGGGACGGGCGGAGCGCAGCGAGCCCTGCTGCTGCCTTCCAGCCGCCCGCAGCTTGTTTTCACTCCTTTCCCGCCCCGGTCCCTCGTCTCCTTGTGCCCGAGTCTGGCCGGGGGGCCTGCCCTTCCCTACTTTCCGGCGCCCCGCCAGGCCCTGCCGGAGGAAACGCGGCCCCGGCCAGCCCAGGGCGTGGGGCGGTCCCGCAGTACTCCCGTTCGCAGGCAAAAATGCTTTGCGATGCGAGCTCTCCTCTGCCAATTCACTTTGTTGCTTTATTTACTTTTTTAAACAAACTTTTAGTCATTTATGGTCTCTCCCTCGCCTTCTTTTCTTCCCTTCCCCCTGCAACCTGCTAATTTAACACTGGAGCGCGTTATGGCAGTATTACAGGGAGTGAACGAGAGAGAGAAAACAACAATACTGCAATGATCCAAATGATACAGTAGAATTATAGCAATTATAGTTCTGCTCGGAGAAGAAAACCTTGCTGAGCTCAGCCAAACAAACTGATACCTTGTACGGATAACAAGCCCGGGGACTGACAGCCGGTGCTGAGAGAGGCAGGAGGGCACAAACTGAAATATTTGCCTTATTTCCCTCCAGCCAGCCTACATTAACACCCTCGGCCGGCGCTGCCAGAACAGTATCTGCTCCGGCTCTTCGCACCCGGGGCCTCCGCGATGAGTTTCTCCCCAGGGACCGGCCTCCGCACCCACCCACGCCCGGCTCCGCTCGGGCCCTGCCGGGAAGGAGCAGTGGGATCGCTGACGCTGCCGGGACCGGCCCTCTGTGCAAACCACCCATTCCCACCGCGGGGCGAGGGCGGTGCGCTCCGGCGCGCACTGCCTGGGACCCTCCGGCCCGGCCAGGTCCAGGGTGCCCCTCGCCGTCTGCCCTCCGAGCGGGCGGCCCCGGCGGGGGCGACTCCCGCCCCGCTTCGCGTGGAAGCGTGGGGCAGATGCGCAGCTCTCCGCGCTGCTCCGCCTGGCCGTGCAGCGGGGCAGGGGCACCGCGGCTGCCGCGGGACCACCGCCCGACGGCTGCCCGTGGCGGCTGCAGCACCAGCGCACACCCTTCTCCCGGACCTGCCCAGGCGGCCCGGGGACGGCGTTTGCAATGGGGTTTGAGCTTGTACTGTTTTTCCCTGTTCATCGTTCTTTCGCGTTACAAAGAGTCCGTCGTTGGGAGCGCTCCCCCCCCGAAACCTTCTCTGCGAGGGGATGTGGCTACAAAATGGCAGTTCGCTGTCAGCCTTGGGGAGAAGTGTTTGATCTTAGGGCGGAGACAGGGCGAAGCTCTGTTACAGGCGTTGTGGTTGGAAATGTGCACGATCGGTTCGAGACCAGGTGGGAAATTGTGTTCACCTCGCAGGGAATAACGTCTGCCTCGGCTGGGGAGGATTTGCCCTCACTGGGGCGGCCACCGGCGACACAAGGTTGTGACCCATCGACTGAGCACACGGCAGCTTTTGGTCCGTGAGCAATTTGTACCCATCCCGTCCCCGGCGCATCCCGCAACCCTCGATACAAGCTGCTGGAGTCGGGAACCCCTCCAGTGGGTTCCCGCTCCCTGCCAGCCCTGCGCATGGGTGGAGCCGCAGCCGCAGCCCATCCCCAGGCTTTTACACAAGCTGGTTGTTGTTTATTTTTTACTCTCTTTGCAATGGAGAAGAAAACGGTAACAACTACTGAAAATCCTGATTTATCGCTATCGACTACAGATATCACAATTCGATTTATTACTGTCTACTTTATGCGGAAGAAAAAGGCTTGTGTAGAAGCTGTCTGTAGGGAGGTACAGAAACTGTATTTCCTCTGCCTGCCCTCCCAGCTCTTCGCTGGAGTTTCCTCCCCGTTCCTCGACGTGCTTGGCGCCCCGGCCGCATGCTCCCCCTGGCTCTGTGCTGTGGGAGCCACAGCTCCTGGGTAACCCAGGGACAGCCGTAGAGAACGGTCTGAAGCGCCCCTCACCCGAGCGCGCAGGAGAGTGAAACACAGGCGACCACTGGTCTTCAAGAGATGTGATTTAGTCTCATTCCTCCCCCCAGCACAGCCCTCTCTCTCCCCCCCGCCAAGCGCTCAGGACTATGAGCCTGTGAACAAAAGCAGTACAGCTGGGCGTTAGGGAAGGTGGGATGCCTTGGTACCCGGCAGTGGAGAAATGCATGATGCCGTTTAGGTGTCATGAACTGGCACATGATTCCCCTTGTGAGCCTCACAGCGTTTTATCTCAATCCATATTCGCGATATATTTTTCAGTTTTGTGGAGAGTATTTTTCTGGGCACAGCCTTGACTTTGCCTTGAGCTGTGGAGATGGGTGGAGATGGGTTGTTGCCCTTGATTGCAGCCACCAGAACTACTCAATTCTTCTGCTAGAGTCATGTGAAACACTTAAAAAAAATGGCTAATACCCTACAGATGGTCATGCGGGATCTCAGAACAGCTGCACATCCCCTATAGCCGCGATCAGACAGCTGGGAACCAGCATCTCTTTGTGTCCCCTGGGGCTTTGACCAGTCACTGGTCACCTGAATACTGCACCTCAGGGTTCAATGGCTTAACAACCTTCTCATTTCAGGTAAGACAACTGCTATCCAGTCACTGCAGATTGACAGTTTAAGCATTGGGTAATCTGTACCCAGCAGCTATCACTAGGGCACTGCACCAAAATCTTTTTGCAGAATGATGTTGGACTTCAGCACATTTGAATTCACATCCAAGAGAAAAACCCGTTTTGCAAGTGTTGCTTTTTTTGGACTCACATCACTATTTTTGCCAGTTTTCAGCCTATTGCCCTGGATGTGAGGCTGCAGCAGCTGCCCACGGGGTGAGCTGGGAGAGTCCTGTGCACCAGGTGTCAGTGCAGGTCACAGTTAGCTGGACTGTTTGGCACTTGCAGTTCCACTATTTTCTGCCTGTGAAGCCAGCCGCAGCTTTTGTCGCTCACTTTGGTTTCAGTGCAAGCTCAGGGAGCAATTTCAGTAATAGTTGGCATCTGGACAGAGGTTTGACATCAGCAGTGGCGGTGACTCCAGAATAATCATTCATAAACTTCAGATTTAGCCCATGTCTATATGTAGGCAAAATCTGGGCCACATACCATAGATGTAATTTAAAAAAAGTATTTTCTCAATAATTTTTTATTCAATTGTCATTATTTTTTAATCAACTAGTTTACTCTTTTGTTAATATGGGTTTCACTACAGACAGAGGACAGCAGTTAATTTAGGTGAACACTGCTCATCTTTACTTCTCTTCTGCTGTTTTCCTATATCTGGTAATGCAAAACTTCTCCTCTGGTCCATGCTCCAGAAGCATTCCCAGCTCATTTTTGGGTTGACGCTCTTTTTGCATGGCCATAAGACAGAACAGGTCTGCAGTAATGTCTCTGAGTAATGCTGTCCCCTACCACTCTAACTCTGTTAGATTTAGTTACTGTATTTAACTTATTCTGTGAGCCTAGTCACCAAACCAGTACTCCTGGAAATCATTTGAGAAAACAGATCTGGGCACATAGCTTGGTGGTGCACCCCCTCCACAGCCTGCTCTCCCTCCCAAAGACCATGTGCTTTCCCCTCTTTTGTGCCTCAGGTTTGCCTTTGGGGACAGATGTGCGTGTGTCCTTTGCTGGCATGCCATTATCTCCAGGTCGCTGACCTTATTGGCACATCAGAGCTCTCTTTTTGGTTTGGTTTGGTTTTTTGCTCCCAAGTGCTTGGCCTCATGAAAACCTGTCAGCACTGACAGTTTGCTGGTTGAGACTGGGATGCCATCAATACTGTCTCTATTTTTCCAGCTTCCCATCCCAGCCATGCCATGCCATGCCATGCCATGCCATGCCATGATCATCTTGGGTCCTCAGAGTCCCTCAAAGGCCTTTTCTACTCTTTTAGATTTGCTCAGGAGGCTCCTGCCTTTCACATTTTTTCCTCTCCCTCCCATTTCCATGTATGTCTTTTTCCCAGGATCTCAGCCTTCCCACACCTCCACAAGCTCTGGCCGTCCCTGCTGACTGCAGTGATGTTTCTGCAAGGAGGTGGATTTCCTAGCACTCTGTGGATTTAAATCAAGACCACTCCTTTTCTGGAAGGCATATTTTCACCTAATGTAAATATTTTGTCTAAATATAAGAAGAACTGTGTGGAGCTCTGCGTCCTACAGCCCCTGTGATTGCATCTTACAGGAGGTTGGGTGATGGAGTGAAATATGGATCTTCTGACCCTAGAAAACCCATGGATAAAATTCCAAGTAGCTTTCTCACAGTAAGCCTTAGAAACTCAGTGAAATTATTAATGCATTAAGGTGCAGTGGTCTAAAAAAATTAAAAAGATGATCATAGGCTTATTTAATGTTATACCTTCCGTGTTATTTTCTTTTGTATGTGCTGACTAGAACTGAGCAAAGGCTTCATAACAAATAATTTATTTGTCAAACGTATTCTCTTCTCCTGCTCGTGGAATATCCTTGAGCAAGAACATTGTTTTCTGAAATGCATTTATCTAAAATGCTCCAGTGGCTCCTTTAAATGAATAACAGAAGGGCTTGCCTGCAAATGGTTTCCGTTGTTTAGCTGTACTTGGGCAAATAAACCTCCTGGTATCGACTGCTTTGCCCGCCTGTTGCGCCAGCAACACCCCGGTTGTGCAAATAGGGTGTGAGTGTGTGTGTGCATGTGTGTGTGTGCGAATGCAGCAGCTGGGCTTCCTCAGCTCCTCCACGGGCAGCCTGCAGCCCGGGCCAGTCACAGCACCCAGACCACTGAAATGCACCCACTGCAGAGGGGCTGTGAACGCTGCTGAAAAGCAAAGCCATTAAAAATTCAAATGAGCGTTCGGTGAGCAAAGGACAATGTTGCACCGTCTCTGACTGTCTCCGGTGTGACCTTCATGTGGTGCTGTGTTCTATTTCAGTAAACGCAGCCGCACAGGGGCAGAGCAGGAATCGGAATGATCCGGGGAAGGGCATGAGTTGGTGCTGGTCTGGCATTTCATTGCTCAGGAGATGTTATCCGTAAGATCAGAGTGTTTTAATCCAGAAGCATGGCTGAAGTGAAATAGAATAATAGAGGGAAGAGAGAGAGCAAACTTGATTGGACCATTCCACTCAAAAAAAATCTAACCTTAAAACCATATTTATTATTATTTCCTACATCTGTGGGCACCATTGCATCTGGCTGTCATTTAGGGGCACCACTATCTCATAGAGATTTAAAAAAATGGTTTTGGTAAAGAAAAACCTGCATTTCACAGAAAGGAATGGACATTTTTCCTGGGAACAGGCTGATTCTCATGGATCCATGGAGAAAATTCTTCAGTGGCTGTTTGTCAGTGCTCCTCATGGCTTTTTTTGGTGTTGGCCCCTTTATATGGAGCATCCCTGCTATCAATCAAGGCTGAATGCTGCTCAGATAGCTAAAGGATCTGTTCTGGTATAGCATCCCTGTTTATCTGTTTAACATTCTGCACCTCCTTTAATGCAAGATTCAGAGCGCTCTGCTGTGCTCTGTAGGAAGGGGATGTGTAATGGATATAAACTGTGCTGTGTAAGTGCTGAGGTATGAATAAACCTGCTGCCTCCCAGGTTTACACCACTGAGAGCAACACAGACCAGAGATCTCCCAAACTGCACTGAGGACAATCCATTGATGAGAGGTGTAGAGGTGAATTGAAGGAAGAGTTTCTACCAAGGTGCCCAAATCAGGCACAGATTAGATTTGTCAAGGAGATTTAAGTGGGAGGACAAAAATGAGGAAAAGCTGCTGTTCTGCAAAATAATTAAGAACGGAGATTCTTACAAGTGTCTGTGCTAGCACTAGTTATACTCCCAAAGAACATGGATAACTGGGGCCTTGGGTGTGCATGACATTGTGGAAAAGTATTAACTGTCTGGTAGGGAGCAGACTTCTTCCTTCCAAATTCAAAGGGGCTTTATCTTAATGGAAAAATAAAAAATCAATTTCCCCGTAAATTGGCTAGCAATTCCAACAGATGCAACTTGTTGGACTGCTGATTCAAAGTTTTCAATTAAAAAATAAAATAAAATAAAGGAGTATATGTTTTAAGGTTTCCCCTTGACATACAGTTCTTAGAAACTTCCATAGACATATTTCTATCCATACACATGGATTACAAAATCTTGAATTCACTGGGTGCAAGTTATTGTTTGGAATCAATGTACTATCTTGGGTTTTTTAGCTTTTTATCAAACCTTGAAAAAGGCTTGTCATTTACAAAGCTCCCTTATTATTTCCATTCTTGAAATTTAAAAATAATATTATGGAGCCACACAAAACTAATTTTAAACAAAAGACGTTGGATTTAACAAAATTATTGTTCCTGTTTTGTAACCCTAACACAGAACCTTTCATTTATCCAGAAAGGGGGGCTTTCTCATGAGTGAAAGCACATTGGTATGATGGCCTTTGTGTTAAAAACACAGGGAACTGATAAACACTTTGGCTGGGCTCTAAGTGAGTTAGGGGCTACTTGAGACTCCTGGTTGCTTCCTTCAGCAGAGGATGTGCTATCATCTGTTTTGTATAGCAGTGCTGGGGGAAATCTCAGTTTTCTTCTCTTTGAACAAAAACTAGAAGGGGTGGTTTGGCTTTGTTTCAGGTTTTGTTTTGTTTGTATTCTAATATTATCAAAATGTCTGAAGGGCTCTGGATGTCCATGAGGTTTCTAAAACTGAACATGACTTCTGATTTTTAAAACTTTCTGAGGTTTAACCTTTACCAAAGGTTTCCTCTGGACCCATCACTCAGAAGAGGAGCAGCACAGGTCTTCCTTCTCTGAATGGAAAGTGAGAATAAATGGGCCATTATTTATACTCCCTTTAATTCTTTATCCCATAACAGGGCTCCTTTTTTTTTTTTTTGAGTGGGAACAAAAAATTCAATTAATAAAGGAGTCTTCAAGACCTTCAAAGCAGGTGGATTCTGACCTGCAGGATGGCAGACAGAAACCTTTGTTGTTTTGTTTTTTTTTTCCCTGCAGTGCATATCAGGAATACAAACTGGTGATCAGGCAGGGAGCAGAACCAGACAGAAGGCATTTTGTATACTTTCCCCCATTTTTGCAAAAGAAAACAAAAGGAACAGGTGTCCAGGGAGAACCATGAAGGGCTATGAAGAAGAAGAATATGAATACAACAGTAGGGACTTAGGAACCCTCATTTACAGGCTGACAAGTGCAGTCTGGGTCCAACGGTAACCTAATGGAATTGTGTGTAAGGATTGTCACTTAGAGAAGTGAGGCCAGATCAAACCCTGTATGAGTCAATGGAAACAAAGCTATGATTTGGTAGGAAAAAGCAAATCAGGTTTGTATTAATGTTCTGGTTGAAAAAAATCCATTTTCTGTTACTGTGAGCTCTTCAACTAACCTAAAAGCTATGCAGAACTCAATATGCTTCATAATCTGGAATTTTTTTAGGAATGCCCAAATTATGTAGGATGCCATGAAAATTCCTGTTTTCATCAGTGCTTGTAGGAAACCAAATCCATGTGGATACCAGTAGAATTTGGTGGCTGTCACTTTGCACATAGAATGGACTTTGCTGTATCTTCTGGGAATGTTTATTCTGTATATTTAAGAATAAATTGAGGTTGATTCAAAAGGTCCAGGAACGTGGCTCCAGAAACTTTTCCTTGGCCGTCCATTCTTTCTGGGGTCTCCTTGGAAGAAAGGCATATTGGATACCTTTCAAAATATCAGTATCTTTATAGGAGAGCTCAAATATTGTACATATCATCATAAATTCCAACTATATTTATGGCAAAAAGTTGATCTCTCTAAGTTTTTATCTAGATTTTAATGTTCCCATGTATTTCATATCCCCTGAAATGTGTTTTTTCCCCACCTCCTGTTTCTAGACCAACAAATTCACAGTTAAAGACCCTCAGCTGCACCACAAGACCTTTATACTTTCATAGCTTCCCAATGAAATCCTTGGGCTCCTGATGGGAGAAGGACCCCGGGTTCTGACCCTGTGGCACCAACCAGCATTGAGTTGGAAGTCAGTGGCTTTGACCTGCACAGGTGAAAAAGCAGTTCCAACAGCCCTTTGCAAAATGGTTGGCTGGAAATTACTCTGAAAAAAGGTATGTTGTCCATACTTGGTAATCTTGCCAGATGCTCACTGCATGTTCAAGGATGAATATCCATCCATTCATCTTGATGGCTTCTGTCTCAAGTTAAGATCTGCTTTGTGTGGCTCATATTGTTAAGCAAGTCAGTTGCATGTAGACTTGGAGACCTTGGTCCAAGACTGTGCAAGAAGGAATTTATCCCAGAGAAGTCAAGGTTGGCAGCAGCTGTAGCAACTCTTCCTGAAGAGCCAGCTGGTCCATGGAGTATGGAAACATGCTGACAACAACTCTCCAAAAGCAGCATTTCTGTTTGAAGGCGGCACATTGCACTGAGAGGGCACAAAATGCAGCAGGGGTGACATCCTCTTCTCACATCACTGCCACCACTGCACATCAGCACAGCCCCTGTCACAGCACGGAGGGAGCTCCAGGGTGGCATTCGACTGAAGCTTCACATCTATTGGCTTTCTTCTCAGCCCCTTGTGAGCATCGTTTGCTTCAGATACCACATTTACTAATGATTTTTTTTCCCTCCCCCTTGCTCACACTTTAATTGCAGGGTATATGTAATACCCTTAGGAATAGCTATTGCCACCTGTATTATTATTTATGCTGTGAAAACGAAGCTTGTGGCAATATATTTATTAACACGGTGCCCTGGAATCACATGAGTTAACAGCTTAATCTTGTGATTGTAAACACTTTTCTCTACATGTTCAAGCACCATCCAGGTTTTTTAACTTAGCATTGGGAAAATGTGAGCATGAGCACGTCATAATTTCTTGAGAAAATCTACTCTTTACCAAAAGAAAAAAAAATCTCATAACAAAAAAGTGATTTATCTATCTAATAGTGCCTGCCATACTAAGCAATAATGCCTTTTGCAAAAGAAAGAGTTAAACAAAACATTTATGCAGTATAAACTTTGCTCCTTAGCATTAAAATGCACTTTATTCATACTGTAGATTTCTCTTCCAGCCACGGCTATTGTTTGTCACTAACAGCTAGCTTTTGTGAAGTTAATAAATGTGCATAATAAGGACATAAAGGTATGGAGAAGTAATACTGTAATCCTTTTGTTTGGATAATCAGTCTAATGTATGCAAATTAAACCTTATTAGTACTAGGGTTTTGTGTCTGCTTATCAAAATGTGCCATTTTCATGAAAATTGGAAGTCCATTATATAAAGTTATTATTAACAATCATTTAGGAATTATATACGGTATGCAAATTAAAGTTGATTACAACTAATTAAGGGCTTTCTTTGTTATTTGACCTTGTCTGCTTTTTATGTAAATATGTTTCTTTTGGTCTGGCATATTTTTAGACTCAGAAAAGTATATTAAGACAAGTTACATTATGTATTTTTAATATATTTTTGTATTGCATAGAAACCCCCTTGCTATTGTTTAAGAGCCTGGTTTCACTCTGGGCTGTTCTGCATGACGATATGTAGACATGTGTGCCTTGCAGTTTTAGGATGGCTATGTGAGATGGACCAGGAGTGGAATTGTAGGAAAACACTTCTAAGACCCTCCAATGGTTTAAGGAAAAAAATGAAAAAAAAAAAATCCCTCTGTGAAATATAAACAGCCTTCATGCCAGAGTAGCCTTTGTTCCACCAGTTATTGAACTGGATAAGCCTCAGTTTAGAGGCTCCAGACAAAGCTAAGTAATAAATGATTGGTCCCTACCTGCAAGGTACATTGCAGAACTTAATCGCTTGCTCGCTTCCCCACGACCACTGATCTCAGGATAAAAGACTTTTAACACAGCCAACACGGTGACCTGGGCAACAGCAGCCTCTGGGAACTTTTGTCTACCTGTCAAAATCCAAGAAGGTTCAACATTAAGTGAAACGAAAAAAATCTCCTGAAGAAAACTTGTGTGAGTTGAATAATATTTCTATTAAAAACAACAGCAGCATGGAATGCAATTTTGATGTGTTTTCTACCTAGACAAGAAAACTGCCATGTAAGGCAGTCACCAGTGTGGAGACAGGAGATGGCATATTTTGTGGTGTGTCAGAAAGAGATGTGTAATCAATATCTTCACACCTTCCAGAGTCAGTAAAACATGCAAGAGCAAAAAAGCCTGGGAAAGAAAACCCATATAAGGGGTATAAGGTAGGAATATCTTAGAAGTATGTATAAAACTTGTCATCACCTATTCTTTGAGTCTAGAATGTTGGGATCTGAGGAAAGGCATAGCATAAATCTCCTCCCTGGTACAAAAGGGTGGGCACAAGGGGACATCGATGCTGGAAAAAACCACTCTGCATAGGCGAGGTATGTATTTAAGCATAAAAGTGGGGATATGCTTCTAAACACAGGTTTTATTCTTTCCTTTCCACATGCTTGGTATCTTGCATTTTATGTCAGACAGTCATGAAGCCTCCTACTCCGTACATTTGGAGCTCACAGGATCTGTCCCCTCTTGCCCGTGAGGAGGTGTCCCACCACCACACCTCCACAGACTGCACTGGTGCCTGGCTAAGCACACGCTGGCCTCCTGAGAGCTTGAGGACAGGGAGTGTAGGTGTTCAGATCCAGCTGGGAAAGGCAGGCATGCTGGGGTCAGACTGGGAGATGGAGTACACATTGCATCATGGAAATGGAGGGTGAGGGTCTGTCTGCTCTCCCTTCTCCTTTCTCTTTGGACATGCTTGTGGCACAGAAAATGCTAATTTTTCACAGCTGAAGGCCAATACAGAAAGCTCTTTGTCCCTTGAAAAAGCAGAGCTTCATGGCTAGGTATCCAAATCCCTGGGAACCCAGTCAGCTTCAAAGGCCAGGTCTTGAATATGTGCTGCAAATGGCTGGATGGGAAGTTGCAAACTGCAGATTACTGGCATGACTTATTCAGCAAGTCCTTGAGGAGATATTTGAACAATTGGAGAAGTTGGTGATTTGCTCGCTCACAGTGGGACCATGGGGTGCAATTCAGCCAGTGACTTATTACAATGAATCCTCTAGGGTTGGAGTGGGGACATTTTGCTCAATGCTTCACTGCTGGCAGGAGCTAAAAAATGAAAAATCAGAACAGGCAAAACCCGTCTCTGCTGCATGGGGCAATGTCCAACCTCAGTCACCCTCCCTTGTACTTGGAAAAGTCATGCTGGAGTCAGGAACGGAGTAGCTGTAGAAGTAGCAATGTGTGTGACCTGGGGTAGGGTGCCAGCCCATTCCCCTGGGACGGAGCTGACCGTGGTTTCAGAAACACTCCTGCTGAATGGGTGGCACTACATAGATGTGGCAAAATGAAAGTTTTTATTTCTAACATTTTCCAGTGAAGAAAAAAAATGGAACATAATTTCTCCTCTTCCACCTAATAAATGGTGAGTGTTTCCACCTGAGTGTTGGGAACTCAAGGCTCTCAAAATAGGGGGAAAGCAAAGCTAAGAAGGGGTCTCAAATTATTTTCTCTAACAGAATAAGGATGTAACCCTTATGCCATCAAAGGTAATAATTCAGGATTTCCCTCAGGGAGGTGAAAGTCATTGTCGTGTTTTTAAAATAGTTGCAATTTTCTGTCTCTAAATAGCACAGACTACAAAATGTATTGCAAGGGGAATATAAAAATAGTCAAAGTCTTCAAATCTTTTAATTCAATGAGAATGTAATATGCAATTAAAATTAATTATCTCATAATCGAACTGTAGACACTGATTATTGCATCATTTTCGTAAGAGACATGCATCTTAACTTGCATAATTTCTGGTATCTTTGTGGAGTTGGCTCAGGAAAGAATCTGGGCCCAGATGTTTTCATGCCTTAGCACTCAGAGGGGATCCATTGTGGCTGGATGTGCCTTTTTCTCCATGGAGCACTTTGAGCACCTGTGCTTGGCAGAGCCCCAACCCTTGCCCTTGGTGTGCAATTGATTAACTCCTCCCCAGCACCTCCCAGTCAGTTCTGCTGCCCCATTTATTTCACTCCCATTTGCTATCATAGAATCATAGAGTCATTTAGGTTGGAAAAGACCCTTAAGATCATCGAGTCCAACCATTAAGCTGACTCTGCCAGGATGAACCCCTGTCCTCATCACCACAGTTACAGGTCTTGTAAATACCTCCAGGGATGTTGACACAACCACTTACCTGGGCAGCTTATTTCAGTGCTTCACAACTGTTTCCATGAAGATGTTTTTCCCAGTATCCAATCTAAACCTCCCCTGCTGCAATTTCCTCTTGTCTCTTGCTACTTGGGAGAAGACACTGACCCTCACCTCACCACAGCCTCCTTCCAGGGAGTCTGAGACAGCAGTAAGGTCATCCCTGAGCCTCCTTTTCTCCAGGCTAAACACTCCCTGTTCCCTCAGCTGCTCCTCCTCAGACTTGTGGTCCAGACCCTTCACCAGCTCCATGCCCTTCTCTGGACCCACTCCAGCACAGCAATATTCTTCCTGTAGGGAGTTGCCCAAAAGTGAGCACGGGATCTGAGATGCAGCTTCACCTGCGCTGACAGGGGACAACCACTGCTGTCTTCTCTCCAGCTCCCACTGCTCCCCATGAGTGTCCCCAGGTCACTTATCCCAACCTGGTGAGATGTGCAGAATGACGCTAACTTTTCTCAGCTCATTTTAGTTGTGTCTTCTATACATCATCTATTGTTCTTGCAACACAAGGTCCTAATGCAAGAGACATTCCTGTTTTCCGCCTTCATGTTAAATACAACATAAGGTGGTACCTACATGTATTTATTTGGTGTCATAATTTAATAGTGC
This sequence comes from Euphonia xanthogaster, assembly GCA_034509185.1. NCBI lineage: Eukaryota > Metazoa > Chordata > Aves > Passeriformes > Fringillidae > Euphonia > Euphonia xanthogaster. Next base: position 102,372,829 of record JAYDZK010000001.1, read on the forward strand.
TACATGTTGAGCGGGGCTTTGCTCTCCTGCTGGTTATCAGTGTGGACTTGTGAGACCCTGAGAGGTTCAGGGCACTGAGGTGGATCTGGCTGTACCTTCACCTGATGGTGAATTCTCTAAAGAGGAGAAAAAGAATTTTAAAATCAGACTCCATTATAATATTCAACTATAGTAAGTAACATAAAGAAATAGAGAAACATATGGAAATGGGAAAAACAGAATAGAGATAAAATAGATTTGTAAAACAATCTCCAATTTTTCACAATATCCTTGTTGGTGAGACCATGCCTTCAGGCCTAGTTTCAGCCACCTCTGTGGGTTGCAGCAGCCTTTCAGAACTCCCTTAGGGCTCTTATTCTCATGACATTTTTCTTTCTCCTGCTGGGTCCTGACTGCTGTACATATTTTTTTGGTAAGATCTTTGAAAGCACTATTATACTGCCTTTAAACAGACCCCCATCAGCCCCTGGGGAGCTGATAAGAGCTTGGGAATGCCTTCTCCTGGTTATGCCCTGCTAAATCCCTGTCTTCACAACCCTGATTTTCATTTTGAACTGTGTGTGCTGTTCACGTGCCATGCAAATTCCCTAAAGGTTTTGCTTTTTTTTTTTTGGTAGGGTGGTGAAGCATGGTTCCCATCTCCTTCTGGACATTCCATGTCCCTTTTGCTGGAATTTCCTCCAGTGTGCTTGGGCAGATACTCTTAAGCAGATTCCTTCATTTTCTCAGCTATTGAAATTTTCATTTACTTTTAAAATAATTAATCTGTGATTTAGAAGAAAAATCATGTTTGGATTCCCAGAATGGCGTTTGAGTAAGCCAAGCCTGTTTGGTCATAAGTAAGTAGTTTCTGGTTGTTTTCAGCAAAGGCTGATTTCTATAAACACTGTGTGTATGAACTGTGGGTAAGACACTCTTATCTGTTTACATGTACAGTACAAAGTGTTTCCTTTTCACCTGTAATGCATGATGTGATTTTGATGACATCATTTTAATACTCCTGATTTCATTTCCATAAATGTACCCAGAAACAGCTGAATTTTGCTCTTAACACACAGATGCCATAAGGTGGAGAATTTGTGATTTCCCCAGTTTCTCCAGCTCTGTTAATGACTGCACCCTGCACTGGCTGGAGGCTCAGTATGGCTGTCAGCCTGGAAGGCTGCTTATTCACCATTTCCAAACATCCTTCTTTTCACCCCCTCACTCTCAGAATATGTCTACTGAAAATGTCCTTTTATTTTCTTGGCCTCTAAATCTTGTTCTGTGCATTAAAAAAATAAATTACATTCACTTGCTGGGATTTCTTTGGCCTCTGTTTACCACTGGGAGTTTTGTGGACAAGTGCTCTGCCTTGTTCCCCTGCTAGGGGCTGGCAGGAGCCTCCTCGTTCCTCTTGCTGCAGGACTTGTGTGCCTCTTCCCTGTGTGTGGGCTCTACATTTGCCATTCACTGCAGCACTGGATCAACATCTGGGGAAGCCTTGCTAGGTGCAGCAGGAATCTCTTAACAATGACATATAAAGGGAAAAAAAAGCTAGAGAAGTGGATTTGTACATTTTTCGTCCTGATAAATATAACTATGAAATTGCTATATAACTTTGGACACAGTTGGAGCTTTATAATAGGTTGTCAGTGAAGGAGCACCTGTGATCCTAATGCCAGCATCTATTTTCCTGATTTTAGCTATAAATTCCATTTTACAATGCTAGTGGGGATAGCTCTGGGTCTGCAGTAGGGGGTGAGGGTTTAATTCTTTCTGCCTTTTCCTGTTCCACCACATCCTTAGGGTTCTCCAGCCAATCTCAGCTGTACAAAACATCCTAATTTTTGCTTTCGTATGGATGAGGGTGTCTCGGTTTGAAAAGAGAGGTGTCTGCTAAGGAAGTCAGGAGCCTTCCTTGGAATGGAAAATGTAAACCCCCTCCCCGCAATGATTACAATTTTGAAATTAAGGAGCTCTCAGGCAAAGATGTGGGTTAAGGAATAACAGTTCTTTACTGGTGTGTATAATAAATCAAAGAAGCAAACAGAAGCTACAGCATTAACACCAAACAGACCCAAACCCAGCCCCAGCCTCCCCCGGCCGTGGCGCTGTCCCCTTGGGTGCAGTTCCGCTCGCGGCCAGCAGGGGCGCTGCTGCTCCCGAAGGGCGGGGCCGGTGCGGAGACTCCCCCGCGCCTGCAGGGGGCGCTGTGGGGCGGGCTGGGCAGGAAGGGATGGGGAGAGAGGAGCGGGAAAGGGATGGGGGAGAGAGGAGAGGGGAAGGGATGGGGGGAGAGAGGAGAGGGGAAGGGATGGGGGAAGAGAGGAGAGGGATGGGGGAGAGAGGAGAGGGGAAGGATGGGGGAAGAGCGGAGAGGCTTCGCTTCACAAACCCTGGGGCAGCCACTCCCGGTGCCCCTGCAGGGCTCTCGGGAGCACCAGGCTGGGACGTCAGGATGTGTCGGCAGGCGCGGGGTGCGGGGCTGCAGTGCCTTGAGAACTCGGAGCAGCGCCGAAGAAGCGGCAGGGGCAGGGCAGCTGCTGGCGAAAGCGGCGGCGGCTCCCAGCAGGGCAGGGAGAGGCGAGCTCAGGATCAGGGCACCCGCGCAGATGGGACAGGACCCTTTCTTGGTGAGGCGGGTGTTAATAAGGTCCCGGTTCAGTGGCTGCTCTCACAAGCAGAGTGTCACACCACAGCGGAGAAGCAGCTCTGGGCTGGGCTCCAGCAGTAGCAGCAAATTCCTTCCCCAAGCAGCAGCTCCAACCATGCTCCTCTGAGGCCGAGAGAGAGCCAGGAGCTGCCCAGCCCCGTCTTTTATCAGCCCAATTCTCCTGGTATCTCAGAGAGAAACTCCCGGATTAGAAAAGTGCAACCAGAAGCCCTCCTCCCCTGAGCTTGGCCACTGCTTTTGTTTTTCTCAAGGACCCAGTTGTTAGCGTTTCCTTGCAGCTTAAGGGGAAAAACTTCTGTAAGTAGAAAGGAACAAAAGGAAAGAAACCTGACCCCCAACAGAGGGTTTCAAATTTGTCCACGTTTTCGTAACTGTACTTACACTAGCATACTTGTGTTCCTGTTAGACATAGAAATAATTTTGTAGTTCAACTTTCTCAAAGAATGTAACTGTCAAATTATTCTTCAGAAGAAAGGAAGGAAGGAAGGAAAGAAGGCTGAAGTGGGTGAAGTGTATCAATTACTGTAGGCTGATAATATTTAAAGATTCATAGAGGGATGTATTTCATGGGCCATATATATATATATGTAACAAATTCACCTACTCTGTAATCCTTTTCTTTATTGACAACACAACAATCATATCTTTCCAGAATGGTAAACTGCAGAATGTTTTTCTTCTGGAAATGCTGCACCTGAGCTCAAATAACTAATGTGAAGTGTTGTTACTGGGAAAAGCTGGCAAGCCTACTGAGCAGGTTACTGATTCAGGCCTCAAAACTCTGCTGAAGGAGCCTTCAGCACGGGCTTTCTATTTGAGTCTTAGGCCTTGGTTTTCAGATTGAAGGAGGGTGTAGTCCTAGGGGGCTGCAACTCAGTGCTCAGAATGTGTAGAAATTGGAAATTTACTTGTATACTTAAATATGGCTGAGGGAAATGTAATTTGGGAACCTCTTCTGCAGCCCTTGAGCTCATCTGACAAGAAGATACAGAAAGCAAGTTAAGTCATGCATGCAGGATGTATGGCTGTGAACACTACTGAAAAATATTTAAAAGTATTGAACACCCTACATCAAAATTTACTTCTGTTTCTACAAAGAGGTAAATACCCATAACTTGCTTTTACATTTAAATTAAAAATATTTCTTGTGAAAGGAAGGAAGGAGGACAATCTAGCCATGAGAAAGAAAAATATTTTTTCCCTTTCCTTCATTTGAAGGTTTTTTTTAATGAAGGACTATGAAGTGAAGTGATTTTTTTTAATGCAGGACTGTAGTGATGGGCTAGCAATAGAAAGCAATTGTGAAATGCACCAATTTTTCTCAGCTTATTCTGGTGGCACAGCACAGTGTAACTTCTGAAGATGCATCTGCTCTTCTGATCCTGGACTTTGGTTGCTTATCCAGCAAAATCCATGTCAAATAATGAAATAAATACTTTGGGCAAAGTCCAAAGAAAAGTGAGTGTCCTTTTCCTTCCCTGGGGTCTGAGGCAGCTCCCAGTCCTATTACCTGTGAAAAATTCTCACCTAGCCCAGGATCAAAGCTTGTGGCTTTGGAGCAGCTCAGATGTTGTCCCATACTCTTCTCCCTCTGTGCTTTTGAGCTAGCAGAGATGCCATGTTGTTATCTACACCTGTATCCCAGCATCCAGTCTCTTGGCTGAGAGGATGCAAAGGGGGACAAGGGGCTGCAGGTACAGGGCTGATGTGGCTGGTTTGCACCAGCATCCTTTCCTTGGGATGCAAACCACACAGGACACCCTGGGGTACTCCAGTGCCTCTCAGCTGGGCACCCTGCATGCTGGTTAGGGATACACAGACCCTGAGGCAGCTGTAATTTAAATTGGAGCTGCTCAGGACAGATGGTGAGAGCTCTGTGAGTGGTGTCCTGCTGGAATCCATTCAGCCTCTGGTACTGAGCATATCCATGCAAAGGAGTGGCTCAGTAGCTTTTCATCTTTTAGAAGAAAAAACAGAGAGAAAAATACTTATTTTATTTTCTTTTTTTCCCCCTTCTTTGTTCTTTCTTTTTCCCCACTTTTTTTTTTCCATTTCCTGCATATACTGCATTTTGTATTTTCCTTTTCTCCTGTATTTTGAAGACTGTTAATAAATAAATAATGTGAACACAAAATTGCCATTCAGATTTGATTGTCTCAAATTATGTCTAGAATGAAACAAAAATCTACTGATCTGTGATTTTGTATGGCAAAGGCAGCTCAATGCTATTCAATCCAGTAGGGGAGATGTAAAGAAAGAGTATAAAAAACCCCAACCAACTAGCAAAGAAAAGAAGAGGCAAGGAAAGTGTGATAAAGAACAGCATAATACTTTAATGGTGTGAAGAGATTTTTCAACAAGACCATTACTAATACCAGGTATTCTTCTAAGTCAGTTCTTACCATCACAAAACCATTAGCTCTTTGGTAGTCACAACCCCCCCCTATATCTATATCATGTCTTTTCATTGCTTTTTATTTGTCTTCTGCTTGACTGGTAACAAGCAGCACCCTTGTGCTGTATACTTATTTCAAGACTGACTGCAACAGTTATAAATATCTCCTCAGCACTGAGGGAGGCAAAGAAAAAGCAATGAGCTTCAGTAGCCAGAGTTCTCAATTGCTGCAGACAGGAGAGTCTGTCAATGAAGACTGGTGAAATAACATTTTTGCTGGCCGTTTTTCATAGCTTTAAAGAATAAACCTGTGGTTATTTTCATAATATCAGAGATAAAATTATGATTAGAATTGCTTTTTCTGGGGAACTTGCACATGATACTTGAATAGCCAGAATGTTTTCCTATGGCAACAGGGCTCTGCTCATGATTTCCTGAATATTTAGTCTCCAGGCATGAATTTGGGTGAATATTTAGCAATAAACTTTTAGTTCTGGGTGGGGATTGGGGCATTTTGTGTTGTGCCTCCTCTTTCAGAAGGCAGAAGAGCGGCTGGCTTTGTTGTATTACAATGTACACTAGTGTGTAAAGAATCAGTGAGACCTGAATCAGACACTTTTCCCTGCATAAATACCCATGGAATGCTGCATAAATACTCAAGGCAAAACAATTGTTACTGAGGTATATTTTCAGGTTTACTCACTAAGAGTTGTTCACTGTCAATAAAATGGAAGTAAATGAGAGGAAACTGATAAATCTGACCTAGAGTTTATTGCTTATATTTGACTTGAATCAGACAGTTTTTCTGTCAGGTGCTGTGGAAGCCCTGCACATCTCATCCTTTGTCTTCAACAGCAGCAACACATTTTTTTTTCTCTCTGCTTTCAAGAAATAAACACTGTGAATGTGGTCTCCATGTACAATAAACACAATTTAAGTAAAAAGCTTAAGAAAACCTTTTTTCTCCTTTTAAACCTTGCTTCTTGCCAGTTATTCACCGTGTTGGGTATGTGCTTTAAAATAACAAAATAAAATTAAAGCTTTCCACTATTATGTGGAAGTCTGAGAATTTATTCCTTCAGCTCTGGTGTTTTTTGAGACCTCTGCACTGGCTCATCCAGAGACATTACCTGCCCCATGTCCTCAGCAGAGAAAGATAAATTCAGAAGACAGAGTTGGGTTCTAGATGTTTACTCTGTCTTTTGCAGTAGCATCTCCAGGAGTCCACCGAGGATTTATATTTCAGAGGATAGAGGGTGACTGCCTAGGAGTTTGTCAAAGCATGAGAACAGGATTGTCTGAAGCAGACACATGATCACAGAAAAAAGATTTGCATGGCACTCATCACTCAAAGATTGTGCTGTGCTGAGTCCTTATCCTAGGTCTGTGCTTTGTGGGTCCGTCTGGCAAAGCTTTTATGGGGAATATAGAGACAATTAACACAGTGTCTCTGCAGGAGCCAGTGAAAAAGCTCTTCATGAGCAAGGAGTGAAACTTGGGCTGGCTTAGAGAAAGTGGTCATGTAGCACTGCTGGCAGACCAAAGGAAGGAATTAATCATGAAGTAAGAGACCCTCTGTGGCACAGAAGGATGAGCAACATGCTGAAGAACCATAAAAGCAAGCACGAACAACTTATGGTTGATGAGTGAAGACAGAGGACAGCAGATGCCACAAATTCACGATGGTAATGAGAAACCAAGGAAGGTTATGTTGCCACCAGTGTCTCAAATGGTGCTAAGGCTCTGCACCAATGTTCTGTGAAGGAAGGTTTTACTTTGTGTGATGGCTGAGCTCCATGACAGGTCAGAGCAACAAGTGAAATTTGGGCCCTACATGATGTTGCCCTTGGCTGGCTTTAGAAACTGCAGGTGTTTGCATCTGCACAGCAAGGAGGGTAAAGGCTGGAGGGAGCTTAAGAGACTAATGATTTGCCCCACATGGGAGGGGACATTTAAATTCCCCATTGCCTGTGATGTCTGTGTTAAGTAGAATCCTTCCAACTCTGTCAATAGAAGGACTTGGATATTGATCATTTACATGGGCCATGATGGATAATCTCATTTTTGTACAGTACTCCTTATCCAAGCTGCTTTGCTCAAATAAACTCTGCTCAGCAGAGACTATTCAAATCTGCTGTAAAGTTCATGCCATGACCACATTTCCTATCAATTTCTCCACCGGAATATATATTAATGGAAACATGGGGATATATTAATTGTACAATTTTGAATAAATGCAACCTTAGCAGAGTACATTTTTTATTATTATTTAATAATTATGAGTTCAGGCTTTTCTTAATTTCCTGCTGTGAGCTTTTAAAAGTCACGGCAATGCTGAAACATAAATAGAGTATGTGATGCAACACTTTGCCTAGGCAAATATCAGACATTTTTTACCTCAGGAAAAATAGAATGAAATTAAAAAAATTCATTTGGCTCATTTGAAATTTTGCACTTTTGAAACCAAATAAGGGAAAACTCAAATCAAAATGGAACAATATTTACTTTAAAAAAATAAACTAATATTTTCTAAGACTCGAGTAAGCAAAAAATGATAAAAATCCATAGAGAGCATGAAAATGGTAAAATTTCTTGAAAAAAATCTTCTAAAACATGGAGTAGAAAATATCCAACTTGGTCAAGTTTTTCGCAGCCATTACATTCCATAGTGATAAAACCTGGTTGGAATGATGTTTAGATTCTCCCAGGCAGTGGAGAAGCAGCAATGGAGTCCAATGTGAGACACTAGGACGAGGTGACCTGGAACCACCCAGAACAGAGGGATCATCATCACTTACTCTCTCATCACCTGGCCATCAAACTCACACATTCCCCCCTTCCCCCTCTCCTCTATGGTTCCTTCCTATTTTGTCTTTATATTTTTTCCTTTTCGTCTTTGTTTTCTTTTCTTAGCCACTTGCCTTGCTCTGACAATATGATTACTTAATTCTTACCTGCCAAATTAACTGACTTATTTTACCAACGAGTGGATATACCATTCCCTGACACTCGCTATTTGACAGTCTCACAATCTTTTCTGTGTCCATGAGGTGCACGCTGCAACAGGAAAATTCCACTAAGTGTGGTGGGCTTTCTCTACAACACACTACAGTTACATACCAGCATGAACCAGGACGTGTGTTGGTTTGCCCTCTCTTTGGCTTTTAAAGGCAATAAAATGTGAACAATTAAAAAAAATCTTTCATAACCCACTCATCCTCTCTCCTTTATTCCAAAAATCACACCCAACTGACCTCTTACTGAGAATGCTGTTCTATTTGGTAAGACTCTGTCTTTTCACAATGAAAAGAAAAAACCCTGTTCAGCTAATTGAGCAATTTGCTTAACTGGATACACTGCAAAAATGTATAGAGGAAATGCTAATGTATTAAGTATGAGTGTGTATTTGTAAGCGTGGGGAAAAAGAAATGCTGTATAGATGCTGTGGTTGGAATGCTGCATAAATACCCAAAGCAAAACAATTGTTACTGGAGGTATATTTTTAGGTTTACCCACTAAGAGTTGTTCATTGTCAATAAAATGGAAGCAAATAAAACTAAACTGCCTAAATTTGACCTAGAGTTTATTGCTTACATTTGACCTGAATTTTTTTGTTGTTGTTGTTGAATGTTACATACAGAGCTCAGGAAATCATCTTATTTTCTTTTTATTAGCACAGTTTACTTGGAACCTAGCCATGGATCTGAGTACTTTTGTACAGAACCCACCGAGAAACAAGGCAGGGGGTCTGCTGTGCATAATCCTTAAAATGTTTTGCAAGACAGCACCCAGAGCAGGGAACACCTGTAGCACTCTGTTGAGCTACAGCCTCCTGCAACCTCTGATAGCACCAATAACCCCAAATCTGGCAATGTTTTGCAGGAGAGTAGAAAAAAAGGATTTTTGACAGAATGGTGAGATCACTTTGTGGGTTATTACCAGGGGCCTTCCCAAATGTGAAAGACGGTATTAAAAATCATGGAATGCCAGCAGGTAGATGACAGAGGTTGGAGCTGCTGGCCCCTAAGTCACAACCCCTCTGCCCTTCCCTGCCTTTCAGAAACAGTCCTGAAGATGTGCCTTTCACGTTGGGCACTGAGCAGGCTCTTGAGCCTGGAAATCCTCAGAGGTACAGCAGAAAACTGGGGCAAGAAACAGTTTACTTGCCACATCTTTGGTTTCCCCTTCCCCCTTCATGGAAGGGGGCTGAGACTTACACAGGAACTTTCTCTGTTGCACATGGATGTGAAGAGCACAGCTGTGGTGGCCCAAAAGTTGCTTTTTAAGAATAAGCTACTGCCTCTTTTCTTAGCTTGCTTTTAGTTCCCAACTATTGCAGCAATGCAGTACCTATGTAATGTGTGTACACTGAAGAATACCCTGCCAGGGGATGAGGTATTTGAGACTCTCTTCGTGGAACCTGTAGTCCACCCATGTAAAGCCATGGTTGTTTTCTAGGTAGCAGAGACAGTGACATCAGGACAATCTTACAGCAGAGTGCATTGAGAGGGTGAGCAGTGGAGTACAACCTCAAAGTGGAATTAGGAAGCAACTTAGAGACTGGGATGACATAATCACCATTTATTTTTCACTGATTTTCTTATGTCTGTGACTATTTTATTCCACATTATAAAAATGAGGTGATGGAAGCAGCTCAGCATTTAAGTTCTCCTAAAATACAAGGGTGTACTGAGCTGCCAGTGGGACACACTATGTTTATAAGACATGCAAGACTTTTTAAGCCTATACCTTTCTATTGCTTTTTCCTGACAGTCCAAGACCTCCAAATGGGGTCTGTCATCCTGCAGCAAGACTCTCCCACTGATTCTCATAAGAGACATCTCACCAGATATCTTTTGAGGTCCAGCCTGAGGTGGGATCTATGAAATTAAGCCAGTCTTAGAGAAAATTCACCACTGAGAAGCTAACAACAATTGCTTCCTCCAAGGAAGGACTGAATCTAAGTGTTTTCCTGTCCAGAATCCATTTAATTCCTAGCCAGTTCAAACCCTCTTTTATATGAAGTGGACAGTTTTTGCACATTGTGTGGGAAGTAAGAAAATAGGTTTATTTTTCTTCTTTTGTCTTGTCTCTACATATACTGGCAACTTTATGGGCAGGTATTTGAGGATAAATGGATTGCCTCTCACACAAAGGTTTTAAATAAAACCTCTCTTTTCTGACTAAAAAATAGGTTAGTCAATTTTTAATGGCTTTCTCCTTCAACTGAAGATCCTCAGGTTGTACTTGATGTAAAAATGACATTATCACCATAAAAGCTCCTTCTTTTGGGATTCAGTGTACCATTTAGACCAGATAGCAGTGTAAAGTCCTAATGGAGAAATAAACATTTGAGCATCTTTCCTGATAGTGTAATTTCCACACTTAGGTGCTGCTGTATGTGAAAACAGAAGTACATAGAAAATTTCCTTGCTCATTCCATATGCTAGAAATTTTGCCATCCTGCCTGCATATGTTGTTTGTTATGTACGTGAGTGTGTGATGTATACCAAAGCAGAAGCTTCCCTTCCCTTTCTGTGGTGATGGAGATGCTTTGTGACACAAAGTGTAACTCCATTCCTGATGCCTCTTGGAGAGAAAAACTCACATAACCCCTCTCCCCCCAAAACTCTGATGAGAGAAAAACCAAGGATAAATTGCAGCAAGAAACTCTGAAGCTAGAAGTGTAGTAGAATGATGGAAGCAGAGATGAAGACTCAAAGCTAGTGAGATATGACAAAATTGGTATGCCGTACTCAGAATTCCTGACATCACCTGGTAGCAGTCACAGTTGTAACATGTTCCAGAGATTTTTCTTCTGGCCAGCCCTGTTGAGCCTCTGCAGTCCCTTCTTTGGAAAACCCCCTGCATCATCTGGGATGTGCTGACACTGCTGGGAAGCTCTGACATCGACACAGGTCACTCAGGGATGGGGTCATTTCCTCATTTTGCTGGGTTAAAACCTTCAGCACCCTGGCTCAGAAAGCAGCAGCTGTCATGTTGTAGCACCTCTCTGGCTGAATGCTTGGCTGTGATAGAGTGGAAGTTTGGCTTTTGGAAGGTGGGAATTCAAATGCTTTCTCTGTGGCAGGCACATATTTATGCTAAGGGAAGAACTTGATACATCAAAGTAGGGAAAAGGGTGCTTGCTGGGAAGAAAACCCCACTGAATTACCCTAAGGACACTCTAACATTAGGAGGTCCAGGTTTTGGAATGGACAGACTGGGGAACATATTATGTTGACCTCCCTTCCCAGAGTAATTGGAAATTATTCAGCTCTGCTGAGTGTAACTGCCAGTAGCTTCTGCTTGACATAATTGAGTTCTCTACTCTCAATTTGTTTGCTTGTGTTTCAAGATTTGAAAAAAAGAGCACTTAACCTTTTATTGTTTATTCAGATTTATTTAGAGAAAACAAAATCTCCGTGGCTGGCTCTGTCAACTACCTACATTTTTGCTGATCTCTGGAATGAGGTATGTGTCAATAAAAAGCAGCTCAAAAACTCTTTCTTCCAGGATTATTACTGACAGTGTAAACAGTTTTCAATGATACTGGATGTCACTGATTATGTTAGCATATGGAATGGATACAGCCCTGTTCCTTTTAAAGGACTCAACATATATTTCTGCCTGCAATTATTGTGTCATCTATGTTTAGGATTTCACCCAAAACATAAGAAACTCTACAAACATTAAAAAGTGGATATTTTACGTTTCTTGATCTCAGAGAAAATCTCACTGCAATTGGAATCCACTGCTCAGGCATTAAACTTCCCAGTGCAAAGTTCAGTGCTGCTGATGACATGGGTGGGATTTTATTAGATCACAGATATCTAGCCTGAGTTTTGCCTTTGTTGTCTTCTTTTCCACCACATTTAAGAGGAGGCTTTGTACCTCTCTGCAGCTTCTTTAGAGCTCAGAGTGCTTCCTATGCAACCTGACTTCTACTCACAGAATCACAGGATCCCAGAATGGATCAGATTGGAAGGGAGCATGGTGAATCATCTGGTCCAACCTCCCTGCTCAAGCAGGGTCATCCCGGAGCACATGGCACAGGATTGTGGCCAGTCAGTTCTGGAATATCTCCAGTGAGGGAGACTCCACAGCCTCTTTGGGCAATCTGTGCCAGTGTATGGTCACCCACACAGTATGAAAAACCTCTGACTGGCATACCATGTGTGAGAGAGACATTTTTAATGCAGGTCTGTGGTGACCTTGTATTTTTTGATTCTTGATCCTTCAAGTGGGTATGGGGCAGTGTGCTCCTTGCTTCAGGCTGTCAGAGAAGCAGGGGGTAAACCTGAAGTGCCAGGCAGGACATTAAAGAAGGTTTACAGAACACAGTGGGCAGGGAGCTGGGGAAGATCAGGGTAGATGTAGATGTCAGGAGAAATGTACATCGTGTCACCTGGAGGGTGAGCTGGGGTAAGAAACCAAGAGCTTT
>JAYDZK010000001.1:102407009-102420906 GCA_034509185.1 Euphonia xanthogaster
TTCCTTCCTTCCTTCCTTCCTTCCTTCCTTCCTTCCTTCCTTCCTTCCTTCCTTCCTTCCTTCCTGCCTTCCTTCCTTCCTTCCTTCCTTCCTTCCTTCCTTCCTGCCTTCCTTCCTGCCTTCCTTCCTGCCTTCCTGCCTTCCTGCCTTCCTGCCTTCCTTCCTTCCTGCCTTCCTTCCTGCCTTCCTCCCTGCCTCCCTTCCTCCCTCCCTTCCTCCCTCCCTCCCTTCCTCCCTTCCTCCCTCCCTCGAGATTCAGTGACCTGATGTGTCCTACAATGCCTTTGCTCTTGGAGAGAAGGAAATCTTTGTCAAGGGTATATTCATTACCAAATTCATACTATCTCTCAGATATTAATTGTTGCAGTAAACATGTGAAAAGCATGACGTGGTAGCTCTCCCTCTGGTCATTTCACAGTAAAATAATTTGCTCTAGAAGTGAGAAGCTGGAAAATTTAATTAATTTTTTCCTTGAAACATTCTAATGTATTTCTTTTTTTTCTGGATATTTACTCTTCACATGTAGCATGCCAAGCTGCAATTAATTTCTTGCTGTAGTCTTCATGTCCCATAAAGCCTATATAGCTCAAGCATTTCAGAATTGAAGATGCATTTGGAACATGACATGAAATATAAACTGAGTTTCTGTTCACTATTCCACATCTTGCATCATTTATTAACACTTTCCCTTCATAACAAATCTAGATGATGAAGCTTCTACAAAGTCTATGTGTCTGACCAGCCACCTGTCTGTCTCCCACATACCAAACACAAAGCAAAGCTCAGTAGCTTGTGTGCACTTTTCAGCTGTGGTCCTTACAGAAGTGTCTTATTAAAGCGGGAGAACAAGCAACCCTCCAGAAAAGGGCTGAGAGAAAAAGAACGTGCCTTGCACAAACAAGAGGGAGAGATTGAGATGCTTTTTCAGCTTGTGGTGTTCAACTGTGCCACAGGCATTGCATGCTGTTGTCCTTTATGTCATCTCTCTGCTGTAAAGGCCGATTAAAAAAGAAAGGTAAATTCTTGCTGTTGTCATCTGATGACATTTCAACAAACCTACAATATTTTTATTATCTTGAAGAAACCTTTCTAAGAGTAAACTGTGTGCTTTGAGAAATGTACTTACACATGATACTGCATGAGTTGAAAGTCTTGATATTGTTGACAGGTAGATGAATAGACTGCAATCTCTTCAAGATGCAAGACAAGGAAGAAATTGGTCTGGAAGCCTGCTGAGGAAAGGGTCTGTTTGGCACTCTTTGGTGCAATATGAGCAGCTCACCGTCCTATATGTATCTGGGGTAATGTTTGTAGAATAGAACCATAGAATTGTAGAATGTCCTGAGTTAAAAGGGGCCCACAAGGACTGTCAAAGTCCAACTCCTGACCCTGCACACCATGCACCAGAGGCTGGACAAGCCAAGTGACCTCATGTGCTTCTCATATGATTTTCCCTCTAGACCCTTCACCACCTTTGTAACCCTCCTTTGGTTGCTCTCTAATAACTTTATATCTTTCTTGTGCCCAAAACTGTACACAGGACTTGAGATAAGGCTGCAACGGCACAGAATAAAGTGGGGGTTGTCACCTCTCCCCACCCATCATTCCAGAATTCCTGGGAGATTTTGCAGAACAATATTATGTGCACACACACACACACACGTAAAGGCACCTATTCTGGGACTACAAAGAATGTTTTTATCCACACTTTTTGAGCATTGTACTTCAGATTGCTTTCATACTGACCCAACTTGTAAGAGCAGTCCCTTATCCATAGAGGTAAATCTTATCCTTTTGGTCAAATATGTGGATGCTTTCCAAGATTTTTTTTACAATGATCCTAATCTAATAGTTTATGTGCTAATTTTTGGCTAGTCTGCTGTTGTCAAATCCAGCAGTCTTTTAAAAGCAGTCAATAAGCTGTGTTTCATCATTGCTACATCTACCTGCTTTATTTTATGACCTGATGAGAAGAAGTACTGCAAAGATGAATGGGATTTAAATAACTGTATTTTTTTTTTGGTCTATATATTTAAATGTACACAGTATTTCAAAGCTAAATAATGTCCTGACAAGTGAAAACAGTGCCTGGCATGTAATTGAGAAATTAGTCTTGAATGGTATTGAATTTCTGGCCAATTCTATTTTCAGGTGTGCCAAACCTAATGTTGATGCTCCTGACACATTGGCTACAGATATCATTTGTTTTCCTCTTAGTCTTGCACTTAACCTAGCTCTGCCTGGAAACTATCACCAGTGTAAATGAGAGCAACGTTTATTTTTTCACCTCAGGTTTCTCCATCTCATGTCGTGAGCCAAAGCAGTTCCCAATTGCCACTTTTGGAAGAGAATTAAAATCAGATTGTGACTGATCCAAGAATTAGACCTGGAATGTGTAACCCTGTTTTTGTCTACTCAAGTGCCAAGGTAACAAAACATCATCTTTCCAAAATATTGAAAAATATATTTTCATATGTTCATGTATCTCAAGAATTACTTTGTTACTTGTAAAAAACAGTTTGCCATCAATCTGTGATGAATGTTAATTTTATTTCACTAAGGGCTACACCTCTCCCAAAACAGTGGCAGGAGTACCTGCAGGGGAAGGATTATGATGAAGGAAGCACTTCTTTTGTAACGAGACTAATTCTAACATGGTGCTATAATCATATGTGCAGGCTTACCACATGATTTGCCTTTGCAGTAACTCTTATGACAGTAAGTACCAAAGTAATAATTTGTGTCTGCTACATTTTGTAAGCTGTTGTCAAACAGATAACCTGGCTACATGCTCAGAACTGGTAACTCCTGCTGTTCAGCTCAATGGACAAGGGGGCTTTATTCATGGAGGCACTCTCAGTAGAATGTAGGTTCAGACTGTGTGTGGAGGTGCTCTAGTACTTGTAGAAAAGCAGTAAATTCTCTCTGAATAGCACTTACATTATATTAGCTATATAATGTAAGTGCTATTCAGCTGGAGATGAGTGTTTGCTCTTTTGTTTTCTTTTGCAATAATATCATTTTCTGTGCATAAATCCTGTTCATGATTTATACTTTGATAATTCGTTCTGTGTTTTGTTGGGGTTTTTTGGTTGATTTTTTGTATGTTTTTTTGAATTAAGTGTATTTCTTAAATAAACCGTCTTTTTTTTTTTGTTACTGGAGATGGAGAAGTTACTGGGTTCTTTCTCACCCATTAACTCTGAAACAAATAAGATCTTCCATCAGATAAAATAAAGTGAGTCAAACTCAGTGCCATGATAGATCACTTAATTAACCACCAGGGAGAGGTGTTTCTTTAGTAAGAATCACCTGCTTGTCAAGATGAGGATTTACAAATTCCTCTTTAGATTAGGAATTTATGTATGAGATAAATCCAAACAAATACTACATACTGGAATAAAATTATGAACACCTCGAGGCTCCACTGTAAAAAGCCATTGTTAATAACAGTTCCCAATAAAAGGCTTTCAGTACAACTGCATCTATGCTATTTAGCAAGTAGGAAGTGAGCACAGGATTCCAATAGTTAGTAACTGCTCTTGCCTTGATTATGCCCCCTTCACCAATTGCTGGCATTCATTAAGGCTCAGATTTTTCAGCCATTGTTCATATTAAGCAGAACCATCAAATCCCCACGTTTAGCTGTACATTGAAGTCTCTTTCAGTCTAGTGGTATCTCGTCAAGGGCCCATGAGCTTTCCTGGTGCTCACTTACTGTGTCTTTGTTTGCTGGCTATGTCCTGACTATATTTTAAAATAAGGGACAGTCTTTTCCATCTCCTGATATTCCATGATAAGAGGAATTGAACAGTATATAAGCCATAGGGACTAATGTTTCCAGAACAAATTTCTGGCACAGGGAGTAATATCAATCAAATTTTCACCTCTCATTGAAATTTAATCAAAAGGGGGAATATGTCTGAATATGTCTTATCACAAGTAACAAATGACAGGATGAGATGAGATGGCCTCAAGCTGCACCAGGGAAGGTTGAATTCAATTGTTAAGAAAATTTTTTTTTCACTAGTAGGGTTGCCAAGCATTGAATAAGGCTGCCCAGGGAAGTGGTGGTGTTGACATTCCTGGAGGTATTTAAAAGATGTGTAGAGGTGGCAGTTGTGGATATGATTTATTGGTGGTGCTGGGTTAGCAGTTAGACTCCATGATCTCGCAGGTTTTCCAACCTATATGTTTCTCTGATTCTATGATTTAATAATTCTGTGTTAATATTCCTCCCCTCCTGTTTTTTCTTTTCTCTGATGCAGAATTTCATTAAATTAATTCAGGAATTAAAAAAAAATTACCTTAAATAGCAATTAATTTCTGAGTTCTGTTTTTTATCATTTTACAAGGTAAATTTCTTGGATCCAAGTAAAGATTTAATGTTTATATTTTCTTTATGACAGTTCTGTAAAGAATTTTGTTTTCAAGCATTAATTGTTTCGTTTTTGAGTAGTTTTTTATGATATGCTTTCATCTCAGATGATCAACATTATAATTATCACCTAAAATTTAGCCTTAGCAGTGGTACTGATACAGAACATTACATTCTGAATGCTCACTTTAAATTATAACCATTTTTGACAGCTGTGCTACTAAGCATTATCTAAGCAAAGTAAATGTATAGGGTGTTCAAGTGTGTGTGTGTTGATGTTTTTAAGCCCAGTCACTCAGAAATGAAGCTTTTTCTCAGGTATGAACTGAATTGGTTTGCTGTGTATTCAGTACAGCATCTCTGTGCTCTGTTATATAACACAGGCTGGTTTCCTATAAAAGTGCATATAAAGGGCTACTTCCTACTGCTCTCAGGTGTTATGGCAATTGAGGACTCACTTTTTGTTATGACCGTGAAACCTCCATAGCATGGATGACTTCTAAAGAGAGCAAATTAAAGGAAATAGCACTTTTCATGAGTCATAAAATGATCATGTTCTTTTGCTAGCTGAGACCAAGCAGATGATGCTTCTGTACACTGGGGTGCATTGTGCCTTCCTGGTTAATAAAAAATAAAATGGCCTCAAATGTGTGTAGCGTAAACACTGAGAGATTTCTGACTATGTAGGTGAAGCTGCTGATATACCAAAGCAGGTAATTTTACTGACCATTTTGCTATGTTTGATAGGTGCCCCATGAATATGTGCTGCTTATTGCTTATAGTTCAGCTTGTTGGCTAGGAATCAAAATTTACGGGACCAAATCCCACACTTTGAAAGATTTGCTCCTTTGAGGCCACTCAGGTGGCTGAGAGAAAAATACACAGCTTCTAGGACTGGCAGAGAGCTGGGAAAGGGTAGTTCTTTTCCAGCTGTGCTTCCCAAGAACCGACCCATAATGCTGGCTTTGGGAAGCAGTGAGTATGTGCTGCCAAGTATGTTTTAGTGGCACATGACTGTTTTTTAAAGCTGCTGCTTGCTGTGACCCTTGGAGGCTTTTAAACTAATCTGTATTTAGCTATTATAGCATCTCTCCATCTCTGGAGACTCATCTTTGACCATCTGTTTTTGGAGGATGAAAACTGGTTTGAGTTCCTTGTTTGTCTGCTGAAATCAGGGGAATTGGTAGAGTGCTATAAAATTGGAAACTTGGACTTTATCTTCCATTTACAAAGAGGAACATTTCTATTTTTGCTCACCAGGGAAGGCAACATTTGCAGCTGGCTGGAGGAGGAGGCCAGACGTACTCAAAGAGGTTGAGAGGTACTAATGCGTGGACTGCCCAGTTTGTGGAACAGGATGAAGGATGGAAAACAAGACATTTGTGCCAAGAGAAATTATTTCAATCACTCAATGTGCCCTGAAGTGTTCTGCATAAACTTAAAGGTGGGATAGGAGAAAGAGGATTTCTGCTTTCTTAACTGCATTGTAAATGCAACAGGAGGAGTGATTATGGACTAGGTGCTTATGATCTGTAGCACAAAATAAAGCTAAATATTGAAGCCTTCCATGTTTCACACATTCATACTTGCGTCATACAAGAGTTCACACATGAAGGACAGTATAACAACACTTGCTAAACTTCAGGGACATGTAACCCTCAATTTTCCTCGTTTCCCGAACTAGTGATGTAGCATGTAGCAATATGCATCCATTCTGGTCAGTGGAAATGGTTTTTGCAGGCTGAGTAATCCTTTGTACTGTGGACCACTTTTATTCTCCTCCGGAGTCTTCCCACTGTAGAAAATTCTGCGTATTTGTCTCTGTATCATTACTGATGTGAAATACGTGCCTGGATTGGTGAGCTCTGAGTCAGATTTTCTGCCCCTTTATACTGCTTTTCATGCCTTTCACCTTTACTGACTTCAGCAGTGCACAAGCTCAGAGGCTTTAATTAAATGGACAAATTCTGCTTGTGTTTGTGTTGTGATGAAGGCCTGGGTATTCCTTTGGGTGAAGATGAGTGTCACTGAGGTCAAGATGTGGTCCATCATTATCTCTGATGTAACAGTGTGAAGGAAACAATCATAACTACTTAGTTTTCTGACTGTTGGTATGAAATCAGTATTGGTTGGTCTGTTGTGCCACTATTCATCTCTAGATGCAGACCTCAGGTAGGATGAACCAGGAGGGGTACTGAGCACCCTTGCTGGAGCTAGCATTTGTCAGAAGAAATGTTTATTGGAAAAAAATGATTGTCTCAACTTGCTGGTGACCTTAACTTGCTCTTTATAGAACACAGCTTGACTGATGAATAATTGTATCCTGAGAAATTTGTTTGCTCAAATTTTAAAGGAAATACTTATTTTTTATTCTGTTACTTTACAATGCTTTATCAATAAAGACAAAAAAACATTGTTTAAACGGAGTACCTTAATGATGCAAAAAAGGAATCAATTTCTTACAGCAGTGCCTGTCTCTCTAATGGAAACCCCCAGAATGGATGGGCTTCTGTTTCTTGCTGCAAGTGTTAGCTATCATGTAGAGGAGCTATTGCTCTATCAGAAATCATGCCTAAACCTGTTATTCCACGGAGACAATTTTTTTTAATAAGGAAGTGATTTCTTATTTTAAAGCCTTGGTAAATAAACACATAAAAAAGGGGTTCAGGCAGAGACATGGCCATAATTCTGGGTGGGAAGCTATGATGCTAGTTTACTTCATTTTGTTTTAGAGAAGGGGACTGAGTTAGGCATGAGCAACAAATCTGTACAAAGTCATTTATCAAGCTTTACTGGAGTCACTGTGATGTCCTTGAAAGCACACTGCTTCATTTCTTACATGCTCTGATGTGGAGGAGAGACTGCTGTTCTAAATCTCAAACTTTGAGTAAGGCAATGTGCAAACAGCTGGCACTAGCTTTTAGTAAAAATTCAGGAATATGCTTACACAGGAATAGAGCAGCTACAAATTATTTTGACAAATTATTTGTTGTCACACAGAAGTTGGCTTCCCTGTACTGATTGTGCTGCAAGATTTTACTGTCTTTTCATCATCTTACTGAAGATCTTGGACACTTAAAGGTGCGTGGTCAATAGATGGCAGCAAGTCATTTAGCCTCTTATCTCTTCTGGGCAATCCTCTGTGCACAATCAGTGCTCACCCTCTTCTTTTAACAAAACACCTTCTTCTTCTTTGCAATTCTAAAGGCTGCAATGAGATGTATAAGCCAATGGCAGTTAATCATATATTTAATAAAAGGAATTTCCTCTTGCAGATATCTGGTGTGTCTGGTTTTTCAAGCCCCCTAACACAGTTTCACCTCCATGTTTCTTCAGTCCAACAATTATAAACCCCTTTAACTGGGATCCAGAGTGATAAGAATTAGTGATTTCCTGTGGAAATGCTTTATCAAGGCACAGCAGAGGAGATGGTGCTAGAGGGGAACCTCTACACCTTTCACAGCACTCAGCTACCCCCATGAAGACCGTACATGTTGTCGTGGCAGTGAGTGAAGCTGGCAGGAAGTGAAAGGTGATGGCAGGAATTTACTGAATGAAGAAAAAAAGCAGTAATTCTTCAAAGTACAGGAGCTGAAAATAATGTTGCTCACAGAAATTTTCCTTCCCGGAACTGCAGTAGAAACTCATTATAGCCCCCAAACTGACTGCAGTTCCCAAAAGGAGTTTTCATCTGTTAGTTTAGTCTAGGAGCTTTGACAGCAGGCTTTCTCCAGTCACAGTGCTGCCTCTGACACTGATCTTTTGTGCAGCTTTGAAAATGGATGAGGAAATCTTTTGATGAAATCTGTAGGAATCCAGAAAGCGAACCAGTATATGACCCTCTACACAATCTTTTTCCTCTCTAACCTTTACTGTTCCCTGATATTCCAATATAACTCTCTTAGAGCAAGAAATTCCTGTGAAGGAAGATGAGGGAGAGGCATGCTGGTTTTACTGTTAGTCTCTTGCAAAGCTAATTGTGAATAATTATTTCCTCGGTGATATTGCAAAATCAAGCAACTGGAAAATCATTGCCAAACTTTTAAATATTCTAGAACTACCGTTTTGCTGAGTGATTGGAGGTGTTTTGCTGTGATTTGATACATGCCTGATAATTGTACTGACAATATTGATACCTTTGAATGTTCTCATAGAAAGTTAAGATTCATTTGAGAAAGGATAGGTAATGCCACATTCTAAAATTAAAGATGTGATGATAAAACCTTGAATTTCGCTGTTTTGTTATTAAAAGTGCATTTATTTAAGAGAACTCTGAGAAGTATGTTTTACATCCTCATTTTATTTTATGTATGTATCTTACTTTACAGCTGTTCTAAGGATTTGATACTTGAAAGACTTATAAAGCAAAAACAGAATCAAAATTATACTTGAAACAGAATCAATAATTTCTTACATAACTAGAGTAGCAGAATTATTCTGGAGGTCTTAAGGCATATATTTAAATGTTAATTAATATAGGACCATTGTGAGGAGAATAATTATTAATATGTTCATATTACCAATGAGTAAACTAGTCACAGAGCATATTCTAACACTGCTGGGAATGCAGTAGTAACTCCTGCTTGACCAACTTGGTAAACTTCTGGTTTGGTAGATGAGGGGGAGGCAGTGGATGTTGCTGACCTTAATTTCAGTAAGGTCTCCCATAAGATCCTCACAGACAAGCTGATGAAGTATGGGTAGGATGGGCAGACAGTGAGGAAGATTATAAACTGGCTGAGTGGATGAGCCCAGAGGATGATCAGTGACATGAAACTGGAGGCCAGTAGCCATCAGTGTAATCCAGGGGTCAATACTGGGTCCAGTCCTGTTTAAGATCTTTGTTAATGATGGGGAAGGTTGTGCCCTCAGCAAGTTTGAAGATGACACAAAGCTGAGGGGAGTGGCTGGTAGGTGCTGCCATCCAGAGACACCTCATCAGGCTGAAGAAATGGGATGACAGGAACCTCATGAAGTTCAACAAGGAGAAATGCAGTCCTGCACCTGGGGAAGAACCATCCAAGGCACCAGTATATGCTGGGGGCTGCTCAGCTGGAAATAAGTTTGACAGACAAGAACTTGCAGGGTCCTGGTGAACACCAAGTTGAACATTAGCCCCCAATGTGTCCTTGCTGCAAGGAGGGTGAGAGGGATCCTTGTCTGCTGTAGGCAGAGCATTGACAGCAGGTTGAGGGAGATGATCCTCCTCTCTCAGCACTGGTGGGCCACACCTGGACTGCTGTGTCCAGCTCAGGGCTCCATGCAGGGGAGACAGGGACATATGGGGGGAGACAGAGAGAGCTGGGACAGTTCAGCTTAGAGAACAGAGTCTCAGTGGGGAATCTCAATGTGTAGAAGGGAGGGTACAAAGAGAATGGGGCCAGGCACTATCCAGTGGGGCCAGTGACAGGATCAGAGGTGACCGGCAACACTGAAACACAGGAGGCTCCCTCTGAACATCAGGAACCATTATATTACTGTGAAGGAGACTGAGCAGATGTTGTCCAGGGAGGTTGTGAGATCCTCCCTGGAAATGTCCAAAAGCTGTCCATACATGGTCCTGGGCAGGTGTCTGCAGGTGGGTGTGCTTGAGCAGGTTGTTGAGTCATGTCACTTCCTGAGGTCACTCCCAACCTCAACCATTTTGTGGTTCTAACTAAGATTCCTAACTCAGTCTTTCTCTAACATCAAATACTCTATAAAATCCATATGAACCTGGATATTTTTTGTGCTGTGTTTCCATGTTTCTTACTCTATTCATGTTCTGAAGTAATATACATTTTTTAAGATAATTTCTTTTTTTTTTTCTTTTCAAAATTATACTGTTTCTTCTTCGCACTTCTTGCTTCCACACTGGTTTTCCTCCTTCCCTCCCTTCTTCCTCCATCTGTGTGGATTCATTTTCCCTATCATGATATTTTTGACTGTTGAAGGTGCCCTCCCTGCTTTTATTTTTCACTCCTCTCTTGTCTGAAAGCCCAAATCTCTCTCTACCATCACAACTTTTTCTTCCTTTTCTTCCTTCAACAGCAGAGATCATATCTCCAGCCTGTCCCTCCTTCTATCCCACTCCACTTTCCCAATCCCTGCTATGAAATCTCCTTGACATTTTTTCCTAAGCCTTTGCTTGTCTCTCCTCCTGCCCCCTATATCTTCTAAACCAAATCACTCACCCCAGCTTTGTCACTAAACAAAATTTCAGAAGAAATAATTAAAAAATGAATAAATGCAAATATTTCCCGCAGTATCATAAGCACTGAGTGTAGGCAAGGTTGTGCTGTTATGATTATAATGAAAAAGAAAAGCTATCTCTGGTAGTGTCAGTATGTCTGGTACCCTCAATTTCTCTCATATCACACTGGTATCTTCTTCTTTTTTTTTTTTTTTTTTGTGTTGTGGAGTGCCTCTGGCTTCTGTTGTCCATGTGGGAGAAGGAGGAGGGCTTAACATGAGCAGTATGGCTTGATATGAGCAGTCTGACTTTGCCAGCTGGAGTTTAATTGCCCCCTTCACTTGTCCCCTAGGACATCTTTGTTGTGATTTCTGACATGGCACCGTGGGTTTTATTATTATCACCTATTTTATCACATCTTTGACAACTACAGCCCCCTCTCACCTGCAGGTTACTTTTTCCTGTTTGTCTCTTCTGAAGACGCAGTGGTAAAGTCCCAGAGTGGGGTGTAAATTGAAGCCTTTACTAGCCCTGTATGTGACTGTTTTAAGAGAATTCCTTTGTGGGATTCTGTCCCCCACTGTTTGGGGCTTTTTGATATGATTCTGTTCTCTCCCATCCACACAATGACTCCTAGTCTTGCAGTTGATATTGATGGATTGGTTTTCATGTTGTGTTTCTTTTCTTTTTAACCCGTGTTTGGTGCAGAACCTCAGGATCTGAGTGACCTGAGTCCTGTTTAGTCTAAGTCTGTTAGGGTAGACCTTCAGGCAGCTACTACACTACAAACATATAGATTAATTGCTCTTTTAATCAGCATTTAGTCAGGATGTAAATTTGGGGGCAGCCTTAAACAATTTGCAGCTCATCAGGAATCCTGGAAAGAGGGAATTATGGAAGGAGGGTATTCTATAATAAGGAAGTATGGGGAACCTTCCTTTTGCCTCTGACAGTCCTTCTGACTTTTTCAAATGCTGAGTCAGTGCTTAATCAAGCAGCAGTTCTGTGAAAACTCACAGGCATGAAGCACATGAATCAGCTTATAGTATACACTGGCAAGGATGCCCTTGGATTTTGGTGGGGTTGGAGCCCAATTCAAGAGTAATCCTGCTGACCACTGGATGTCACTGCGACACTGCAGGAATGAAAATTAAGGTAAGGATTTTCAAAAGTCTCCAAAGAATTTAAGAGCGTGAGTCCTTATGACCATTATTTCAGCTTGGGGAATTTTGCTAAAATTAGCTGTTAGCCTACATGGCACTGGTGAATAGTGAGCTTTAATCCAGTCTATCAAAAAAGTGTATGAACCAGTGTCACTAAAAAGTGTGTGTGTGTGTCTCGGAAAGGGGATTCCCAAAAGGGATTCTAGTTGCACTGTTTTCTGTCATTGATACAGTGAAGATTTTTATGATAAATGAAATTAAATTGTATTGTTCAAATTAAAAAAAAAGGCAGGACTGATGGAGATTTCAAGAGATTGGTTAATCTACTCCACTTTGGAGTTGGAATCAGATAATGTCAATGCTAATTTAATTTACTCTTATCATCTGCAGTTATCTCATAACCTCATCAGAAAATAAATCTGATTTCTTTACTGTTATTTCAGATCATGATTTCCAAACTTTCTATTCTTGTTCTTCCCATTTTCAAAGATGCAAAGAAAACAAATAAAGGGTTGTGAGGACATATACTGCCATACAAAACAGCCTTATATACACATAAAATATCTTTTATGTAAAATTATGTAATAATAGTAAAAAAAAATTGAATTCTACTAAGTCAGAAAAAGAGCAATCTGGGACATTGGACTACTCAGCCAATGGCAGAAGATGGAAAACTAGAAAATAAACATACACATTGAACAGATTGCTTGAATTTGAGACAAGTCTTTCACCTTTAGGTTATTGAAAGGAAACCTTACTTGGAGAGTTGTAGAAAAGGCTGCTGATAGTAACAGAGCACTTATTGTGGCAAGACCGATGGGTCTTAAAATTATGAATCATTCATAAATAGGAAAATAAAGTTTGGTCTTTCCTTAAGGTTGTGGTGCAGGTCTGTGCACACCCAGCACACACAATCCATGAATTCCTCTTGTGCTGCAAGAACATCCCGGCCAGCCCCTGCATACCTCAGGGCTGGCTTGAGGCAGTAGCCAGCTTGAAACCAGAAAACCTTCACACCTGAGTATTTGCCCAAACAGGTAAAACAATTTTAGACAGTTTTTGACATTCCCTAAGGCAGCTCCTGCTACATATAGTCCAATTTTTATCCTTAACGTTGGAAATTCCTGTATTTTCAATGAAGATGATTTTTGCTTGTTTTATGTTGACTCAGGTATTTGGTTTCTCCCTTGATTCTTCCACTGCAATATAGGTAGCAGAAGTAATTTTCTAACCTTAGAAACTAAGGCTAAGTAATGTCTTTCATACTCTCTCTTCATTACTTTTTATTCACCTTCAGACAAATGTGAATTCTGCCATGGCAATTATTATATGGCTGCCAAGATTCTGAAGTTTCTCTCTAATTTCTCCTTGGTAAAATTAGAGCAATTTATGCAAGTATAAATTGATGTACCTCCACTAGAGTTTTTGGCCTGTTGTTAGTATGTTGCTGTGTATTTTAAAATGTTTTAAGAGTTGGAGCCACAACAGAATCTCCTAGATTAGCTAGTCTAAAGGATAATTGCTTGACATGATGCTTATTAGCAGAATTTCACAGATGGTCAAGACTGAGTTTTATTAATTGCTCAAGTTAAGCCAGGGTTTGTTCATAATTAATGATACAGTAGTAAAAATTTTTCTCAGCTCAGAAGTTGAATAAACATGACCCTCTAGAAGGGAAGCCAAAACTGAGATGGTGAATATTTATTGCTGAATTACTGGACAAAAATTCAATACTATATGGGTAAATTGTTTCATGAATACTAGACCCTTGTGGGTCACATGCCACAAACAGCCTGAGCTGGAAAGTAGATTAAGGGTTAAAGTTAGGGTTCTTCAAATGGAGAGCCTGGAGATCTGGTTGTGAATGGAAATGGAAATGGACATCCAAAGGAAGGTCAGGGGAGCTAAGAGACTTGTGCTCAGAGAACATTTGTGTTGTGGGTCAGAGGTGGGGTCTTAGTCTAGACCTAAGATGGGAAGCAGGATTCAGGTTTGGATTTGGACTGAATGAAAGGGAGAGCCTGGAGGAGTTGTTGGAGTGGTGCTTAAAATGTCAGAAAAAAAAAAGTTTCATCTGAATGAAAGAGATTAATGGAAGATTGTTGGGGTCTCTAGCTGGTCAGAGTGACCCCGAGAAAAGTTCGAAAGTCTCTTTTCCCAGCCTGGTGCTTGAAGAAGGAGTCA
>JAYDZK010000001.1:102421006-102443651 GCA_034509185.1 Euphonia xanthogaster
GGGGAGCGGGGGCCCCCGGGGCCCGCCGCCGCCACTTCGCTTCTTCGGATACCCCCACCCCAACCCCGCCGTCCCTTCCCCTTTTCCCCTCCCCGCGAGGGTTTTTGGCGTTAAAAACTGTCGGCGATGCTGAGCTATGGGGCAGGATTCGCCCTGTGGACGGCGCTGGCCCTGACCAAGGTGAGCGGCCGGGAGGAGGGGGGCGGTGTAGGGTCGTCCCTCGCAGGTCGCAGGCGAGCCTGGGGGACGCGGGCAGGTTCGCCCCGCACCGGCACAGCTCGGGGACGGGGCTGGGGGCTGAGCCCGGCGGTGCTGGCTGGTCCCTCAGAGCTCTCCCCGCTCTCCGCAGGCCGCACCGGAGCAGGCGGCGGGATGCAGCGCCAACCTGACGGAGCGGAGCGTCGCCGGGCAGAGCGTTCGGCTGCGCTGGAGCGCCGCGGGCCGCGCCTGCAACTTCAGCCTGAGCGGGCGCTCCGAGGACGGGGAGGCGGCCGGCTGCCAGCCCGCCCCCGCGGGAAACGGCACCTACGGCTGTTCCCTGCGGGGCCTGGAGGCCGGGACCTGGTACCACCTGCGCATCGAGCCGCTCGCCGGCGGCGAGGCTCTCAACATCTCCCTGCAGACAGGTACGGGCGCGGGCACGGCAGGTGCGCGGGGAGGGACGCCGGGCTTTTCCTTTTCCTCCCCTTGCTTCGGCCGGCTCCAAGAGGGGCAGGAGAGCGATGCATTTACAGCTACTGCAAGTGGACAGTGTTTGCTGAAGAGAGCAGCCCTGCGCATGAGTTCTCTTTTGCCAGAAGTAACTCCTGCTGACAGTTAACCCAGCAGGCTTGAAAGAAGGTGCTGTGAGGATATTAAGTAAAAAAAAAAAGTTTTGTAGTAGTAGCCTATAACATCCTTTGTGCTTATGAGAATATATTGTTATCATAGTTCCTCAGCTGACAGTTTATTTTATTTATTTGTTTAAAATACAATCTACTTCATGGCAGGTAAGTGTTCTTTAAGTTTAACTTACTGTTTCAGCCCATTTCCATACTTCTATTCTGTCTAACCAGAGTCTGAAAGTCAGAAAGTAAGGCTGAAACTTCCTTCCTATATGTTTTCCTTGGATATCACCAGTGAGGTGTTATGATATACAGTTGTGTACAGAGCACTTCCAGTGACACATCCATGACTGGCTGTAAAAATGGTCCAGCAGCCTGACAGAGGGCTGCCAAGGAAAGCTCCCTTTCTGCATTCGTGTTTGTGTGGGTTTGTGAACAATTCACCTGTGAAGCAATGGACAGCATTGAATGACAACAGCTGCAGTGGCATAACTGGCCTCTTTCTACCTGTATTTGTGCTTTTGTGAAGATGACAAAATAGCATAGTGTTCGACCTCTTAAAAGTAGTTCAAGACCCAAAACAAAGATGTCTTAAATAAAGTCCATCATTAAATGCCTCTCTGATAGGCTCCTAAGGTTAGTTTTAGAGAGGTACTTAATATTAGTATTGAAGATTACAGCAGCCAAGTACTTCACAATTACCTGTTCAGAGGTGTTGCTTTCAGTCAGAGCCTTTTTCCTGCATTAACCATCCAAATGCACTAAATATTCTCCATTAATTTGCTGTGGTAACTCAAGCTTAAAAAAATTCATTGACAAGTTAGCTAGTGTCATAGCTATACACTAAGCACACATCATGTCAGTTGGTAAAAATGAGTAATACTTTCTAAGCAGACAGTGATTTAAATTTGTTATGCATCATGCTGATTGTTTTTAATATTGATATTGATGACTTGTAATGTGAAAATTGAAATAATAGATCAGCCATTATCAGAGAGGCAGGTATAAATCACCATCATTTCTGTATAGAAAAGTTCTGTTATTGAACACTTGCATAGAAGGTGAGAAGATACCACTTTGGAGCACATTTTGATTAATGCATAACCATTAACACAGAAGCTTGTACATGCCATTTATGACTTTTTTATCACTAAATAGATTTTTCAGGGCTGTACGATGAAAGTGATTGGAAACAGCTGATCATTAGAGTCATATTGTGTAGCTGACATCAAAGTGAAAAGTCTGATTAAAGTTTAAGTTGAAATACTGATAATTGGTATGCCACAGCTGAAGTGAGGTTTACATTTGGATTTTGGATAGCAGAGATCAGTCAAAAGCATGAAATAAGAATCGAGGAGCCATGAATGTTTCCTGCAGAGAGCTGCTGAGATTGCTCTGTGGTTCCTTGCTTTCTTTGAGTTCAATTGCTTGATGGTGTTCAAAATACACAATTAGCCCCAAAATGTTTTTTTGTCCCTAAAGAATTTTTCTAAATTATTTATGAACATAAAATATGTTCAACATGAGTGAACAACCCATGTTGTTTTGTCCATACTAAACTTTTCAATGCAAAATGAGGGAGGATTATTCCTCTTATGTTTCCACTAGGGGCAGCATTTTAAACCAATTTAATGGAAGCTCTTTTTCACCTGTTCTTTGTGACTTGATGACAGTAGTTTTAGTTTACTATCTACTGAGCCTGAATGTCCATAGGCGTGCGTTCCTGGAAAGTGTCCTGTGAATATGGAAGTATAAACAGTCTTTCCAGCCATATTGTAAACAAAATTTCCACCAATTTCAGTGGTTGTGGAACTGAGTTATCATGGGCCTTCTAAAACCCCAAAGTCTGACCCTGGTCAGTGAGGTTCCCTTCCTGAGCTCTTTTTCTAAGGAAGATGGGCTAAACTGTCCATTGAAAGTGCTTTCTCCACTGGCTATCAAAGGAGGCTAGGTTAAACCAGAAAGCTGAAGTGTAGTTGGTTGAAATGAAAGGAATCCCATCTCATGTGTTTTATTTTTGCAAAATGATGTTTAAACATCTGTATCATCTTGATACATTAAATACACATGTAAAAGTGTGAGAAAGTTACAGGTTTGTTTGTATACCTAGTTCAGAAACTACCTTTTTGCTCATATTCAATCCTGTAAAAATCTTTGTGTGCCAGTTCTGAGTTTAGTTTTCATCAAGTTTCTTATACAAAGTACTTGAGTAGCTAAGCACATAAAATCCAAAACATTTGGTTAAATTTTGAGTGTGATCTTTTCTGACTGGGAACTCATGGTGAAAGCAATGAATAATGCATGCCACAGTTGCAGTGGTAATGTAAAAGTTTGGAGAGGACCATATTGGCCTTTTGAGTATATAATGTCACATTAAAATCACGGTCATGTTGTTTGCAAGTTTGGTATTCTGGTAGAATAATTGTGCAGCTCGAGAAGATTCCATAAACTCTTAAGTAACACCAGATTCACCCTTGTGAATATTTTCATGGAGAAGCAGCTTCTATTTCACTTGTGAATACATAGATCTAAAGCCTAATGATGTATGAAATAGTGGTACAAGAATCCACACTAATCCTCTAAAGTAACTCTCTTTACTCAAGAAATTTTGGTCTGTGGATTGTAAATTTAAAACAACAACTATTTAATCCTGTAGAGCAGAACTAAAATAGGTCATCCACAATGATGGAAAATACTGTCACATATGCACTTCATAAGCCATGTATACACAGGCATGGAAACACACACAGTGGGGACATTTGTGCTATTTTGGTAGACTAGGAAAGAAAGAAAAAGCTGATAACACAGTTATCATCTCTGAACTTCAGATAAATTTTCCAGTGCAAAACGGAGATTACAGATGTTAGTAGGCACAAGTATGCATATTTGCTTCATATTAATATTTACAATTTGTTGGGGTTTTTCTAAGCTACATATATATATATATATATACATATATATACACACATTAAACAGCACATAAAACCATACAACTAGTCAGCATGCTGCTGACATTGTAAAGCTGGGATATGCACCTGTTAGTCCTTTCATGTTATATTCTTTGTTTTCTCAATAAAACTATTTCTTTGATTAAGAATTGATGTATGGCAAAAGATGGTAGGATTTTGTCTTTCCCAATTACAAGTAAAATACATTTTAAGTTCTCAAATCTCCAAATGTCTGTGCACCAGTATAACTATATTTCAATGAATGACTAGGTCTAGTTAAAAACAGTAGTATATGAATAGATCCTAAATTACAGTTAAATTTATAAATTTCAGTATTGAAATACAGATTTGAAATACTGGTCTAGAGAGCCATGGAAAACAATTTTGCAATTACCCGACTTTCAACTATTTCTTATAAAATAGACTTATAAATGCCATTCTCAGAATCTTTGTCTACAAAAATATTGCAGTGCTGTATTATGTTACTATCCCATCCAAGCCTTCTGTACTGAGAGAACTATAGGTAAATAATTTTTTGTTAGAAAATCCATTAAATATTTGAATGAAAAGAAGATAGAATTTTATCTTCCAAGACACAGACTGTTAGAGCGGTTTTTCATTGTAATATGTAACTCTCTAAATGCCAGAAGTATACCCAGGCCGTGTGTTCACTCCTGTAAATTTCAAATTATTTGGGACAAATTTTATTTATTGGTCATCTGTAGGAACAACGTGACATGGCTCTAACTATAGGCTGTATAATCCTATCATCTGTAATCATGTAATGGTTATCATCATCATTTCAAAGACAGAGTACAAGGAGAAAATAAATAGCTGTATTGTAAAGATTCTCTTAAGTTGCATATTATCCCAAAGAAATGGATATTTGTGCTTAGTAAAGACAATGGAATCAACCCTCTTTACTTAATTTTCAGAAAAGTCCTTATGAAGTAGGTTACTGTTTTATGAAGAAGGAAAGCTAGGAAAAAATATGATAGAAAGATAAGTGAGACTGGTAGGAATTCCCCATTACCAAGTCCTGGGCTCATAGCTCCCAGCTGTTTTTGTTTTCTCCTGCATAAGGCAGGTGTGTTTCTGTGCTTACATGCTGTATCTGGGAGTCATGCCACTGGAGTTTGGCATAGCCATATCTATAAATTGGATTTGCAGCAGTTGTGCAGAGAAGGCATATCCTCTTCCCCAAAAGTGGAAATAGAGTTGCAATATAATTCAAAGACCATTAAGTCTCTGGAAGATGCCTTTGTAGACCAGGAGATGTTAATTTGTATAGTGTCAAATGGTATAAAAATATCTTGATGGAAATATTTTATTTCTGTGATATATCGGTGTTGTACCGTTGCCAACAGAGACTTGTATAACAATGTAAATGGTTTTTTAAGTGTTTGTTTCCATCCAGGGCTCTTTCAGCCCAGGCACTTCCCAGTCTCATTGTTCCTTTGTTCTAGCGGATGTACAAAGCACTGAGTGTTTTGTTTTCTGGACCAGATAGATTAGATAAAGTCTGAATTTCTGAACTTCACCTTCTAGGCACGCAACTTTCTTCTTTTCTCATGCACCTTAGAAGACAGATTACCCAGGACAGTAAAAGTGCTTCTGAAAATGCAGATATCTTGTTTTGTCGAATTTGGCAAATAATACAGATGACAATAATGATTACTTTTGCAGGACTAAAGAACAGTCGACCTTGTCCTAACTTAGTCAGAAAGAGGTTTCAACTTCTTGATAGTTGTCATGACTGTTCTCTCAATGTCAGTCAAATTAAAACTTTTTCAGCTGGCTGTGCATCTGACCATATATAGTGCTGGAATTTATTTCTGACTTCCAAAGTCTGACCTTTTGGCTTAGAACAATTGCCTTCAAGGAACAAGATTATACCCCCACTATTCACTTTTGCCAACATAATAGTCTTTAGTGGCTTAGTATATATTATAGGTGGAGCTGGTAGTCAAGCCTATTGTTAAGATTTCCTGACACTTTTCATTAAAACCTCATGTTTCAGTTGCTGTAACTGGGGGAAGTTTTAACTATTTGGTCTGAAGTTTGATGTGGTCTTTGAATTGATTTTTAATATTACTTGGTCTTTGAATTGATTTTTAACATTACTTTCTTCTTTTTCAGATTTAAGCAGACTTAGTTTGGCCTTTAAGAAAGCAGTCAAGAAAAGATAGTTAATTTTATTGATTGATTTTGTAAATCAATTTGTTTCATTTTCATCTGTTTTTCTGAAGAGCACTAACATCTCTGTGGTCCAAAGGAAGAATTTGAATTTAAGCAGAGACACAGGTTCAAAGGGAGACAGTGCTTTCAGAGCCACAGAAGGATTGAGGTTGGAGGGGACCTCTGGAGGTCATCTGGTCTAAGCACCCAGCTCAAGTAGGGCCACCTGGATCTGGTTGCCCAGGACCATGTCCAGTCAGTCTTTGAATGTTTCCGAGGAAGGAGATGCTTCCTTGACATTCCTAATGTATTTGATTGACAAAGTGTACCACCAAAACTTGGCACTACTCTGTTCTCAGCAGAGCTTTGTAGGAAGTGATTAAACCTTCCACATCATCCAGAATTCGAAGAAAAAGCAGCTTAAAGGCTGCTAAGGCCCTCCTATTTATGTATTTGTAGGTGGGAGGTAGGTTCAACTTCATCCTTGCAGACTTTACATTTCATTTTTAAATTATGTGATTGACTTTTTTTGTGTTCTTTGTTCAGGGAACCAAGCAGCAATGACTGTATTGGAAAAATAGTCTTGTTCTTCTGTGTTTGAGGTGCTGTTCATACAGAGATCACAGTTCTCAGCCTGGATGCACCTTACACTCCTGGTCTGATGCTAGGAAAGAGTAGCACAGAGTGTACTCTTGTCGTAGGCAAATTTATTCCTAAATTGTTGGGAAACTTTAACGTCCCAACTTAAGAAGGCTTGATTTCACTGCTTTGGGTTGTTTCATGATATCTTCTTAATAAGCATCTTAATAACCTTATTGGAAGACATAAACGTCAAAACCTTAGTACATCAACAAGTAATAGATTTTGTGTGGTTTGCATGAAGTCTTGTGAGTGATGAAATGCACCTGGAGAATAAAATCAACCCGATTCTTCAGGTTTGGTCAGTTTATCTTTCCTTTAGAGTGTATCTTATTTCACAGGTGATTTTACTGGAGAACTTCTTCATAAACAACATAATGAATGTTGAGAGCTTCAGAGAAGTAATCCCAATATTAGTTCCTTAAGGTATATCCAATGTACTGTTTAGGTTTTTTTAAACTTTTATGAACAGAACTACAACAGAGCAGAAGCATGTTCTATCAGAATCTGTTTGAAGTTGTTGAAGCTAATACTAAAAACAAAAATCATTGCCCTTGAAATTGTACAAATGCTCATGCCCTTAACTAATAAAGTGTTTAGGGTGAGTGCTAGGAAATGAAAGCTGTTGCTGCCATCTATAAAGCTACATTACACTGAGGAACTGAGTATAATTTGCTGGGTTTACTTGTTTGCTGTTTCTTACTGAAATTGTTCCAGTTTTACTATCAGCAGATTTCCAAGCTTGCAATATACATCCCCAGTGGAAGTGTTTTGCTATGTGCATGTCTGTGTGAGTGAGTGTGTACAAATACATAAAAGTAATATTTCTGGATTCTTCAAGACTCTCTTGTAGACTAGCTTCAATGTACAGTGTTTATAAATAGAAGGAAAAAGCTTTTTGAGAAGTATGGGCAGCATGATGATGATAAAGAGAGTGTTTTGGAAGATTTCTTGTGCTACTGTGTAAAATTTCAGACAATCCCAAAGCAAGAAATGGTTTATGTTTTCTGGGTTTTTTTTCCTAACTGCAGATCCCTTGCCACCATCTCGTTTGGAAATTAATAAGGAAAAAACTACACTCACGAGCTTGCAGGTTCAATGGAATCCTTCCTCGGGAAAAGTGGACATGTATAACCTAGTGTTACTTGATCGTGATAATAAAAAGATACAACAAGTCTCCATACCAGGAAGAATTTCAAAACCAGAAAATACTTTTTCCAGTCTCATTCCTGGGAATAAATACAACATTGTCCTCAGTGCCGTTGCTGGAAATAAGACTACCCCAGAACTTCACATTAGTGGATCCACTGGTATGACTTCTTTTCCTGTAATTTATCTAAGCAAAACCACTTGCAGTATTCTGTACTTCTGCATTTTGAAATTAGCAAATTGGTATCATTTTTCTGCATGGCTATATACGTATATATTTATTTATGAAGTATCTATTGATTATAAGTAGAAATAAAATATGAATCTCTGACAGACATAAAGAATTGTTTGCTAAAAATAGAGTCTCATTTTTATTGTGTGTTTGGGGTTGGGTTTTCAGTAACCCTAAAGAAACCCAACATATTCCAACAGTAAATGCCGGGAGTCGCTGGCCCTTGTGACCCCGAGATGTGTTAAAAGTCTCTGTTTCAGCCCGCGCTTTCAAAGGATGAATCAAAGCTCTTCAGTTTTCAGTCTTGGAATTGTTTATTATATCTGATCTATAAAATTTTTTCTCCCTGCCCAGCCAAGGTCTGCACAGCAGGACAGTCCCAGGCACTCTGCCTGCCCCCAGGGCGGTGTTATCTCTTTATACTAAAAACTACATGTAGAATGTTTACAATTATTTTCCAATACCCATCACCTATATTAGACAGTGAGCTTCTACTCTAGACCAATCTAAAAATGCCAACATCACCACTGAAGATGGAGGTAGAGAAGAAGAAGAAAGGCTTGACACGCCCAAGTCCCTCCATCTTGTCCCCAAAAACCCCTATACTAAAAATCCCAAAACCTACATTTACACCCAGTGCTAATTTTATTATTACACAATTTAAACTGCTGTGACTTTTAGGTCTTCATGTAAAGCTGGCAATTTGCTCCATGGTGTTCTGGGCTGTGTGACAGGGCCTCTGAGCCCCCCGGCAGGGGTCCCGGCAACTCCGGACTCCCAAAGGGATGTCCTGAGTTCCAACAGAAGATAAAGAGGTCTCAGGACCTTTTATTCAAATGGAGGGATGGGCAGTATTTGAACAAGACAACAACAGGGATATTGGACAGAAACTATTTTAGAAAAGGTTCTATTAAATGTCAGTGACATTAAAACATATAACTGAATGATAGAGTGTTTTGACTGTTTTTATACCATAAAAATGATAGAGGACTTGCCTCATAAAAACAATAAGAAAAATTATTATGGTGAGTTTGTTGAAAAGAAGAAATATATACACTTTCCATTATGAGATGGTAGAAGCAGTAAATCTGCTCTAGGCAATACTTTTCCATCATAAGTATTTGGTCTTCTTTCATATTTGTTCTAACTTCCTATATTCTGATCAGCTTTTACAGGGCTGCCAGTTCAACAGAAAATATAAATTTCGTTACTATAAATTATGCTGCACCTGAAAGCACAAATTTCTCATATAGATGTTTTTCAGATTGAATGCCATATATCTAAAGAAAGGCTGGGAGGGAAGGAGTGAAAGGATTTTTAGAAAGTTTTTAGAACCATTACCTCAGGACAGAGTTCCCTTCTTTAGTGGAAGAGAATAAAACCATTTTGCCAGAAGAGATTTCCCCTTAAATCAGCATCTAAAAATTTTCAAGCTGACACTTCTCAGCCTTTAAAAAACACTGTTTAGAGACAGTTACAATTATCTCCCAAACAAGCTTTGCAGTTCTCAGCTATCCCAATAAGCCAAGGTGTGAAAATGGGCAATGGAATTCCCTAAAAGCCTTGGAAGATTTATAGTAGTACAGTGAAATTGCAGCATTGCCTCTGCAGGTTTTGTAGGTGCAGCATAGACACAACTATCCTTTGCATGTGCAAGGGATTTTCTTCAGCTTTTTGTCTTTTTCCAGTCTTGGCTGATGCCAAGATAGAGTAGCAGCTATCACATGTTTTGATGGCCTGTTTGGCAGCTTCCTTACTGACCAATAGGGCAGCTCAGCTCCAGAGTCCTTGGGGGGATATGGAGGCACTGAGTCCTCGGGTGGTCTGTAGTCTGGCACTGAGAAGAGCAGGAGCTGTTTCATTATACTGTGCACTACAGGGACTTCGGTACCTGTTTCCTTGTGGAAGGAATGAGTGAATGAACTAATTAATCATTAATTTCATGCCTCTCAAGCATGAAGTTGTCTGACACTCACAAAGCCAAGGAATTGACTCTGCTCTCCTTTACACCTTGTTTAACCTAATGAAACAGTAATGATTTTTTTCTTTTAATGTAGGAGAGAGCTCAGAATGGGCCTGAATAACTTTCAGATCACCTTAAAGGGAAAGCAACGCTAGAATTTTTTCAGAAGACATTACAGAGAAACAAGAAATCTCTGTGTTCTGCTTCAGATTCTGAAGCATGTTGATCCCCAAAACTGCCATCATGATGTGATTTAAGTAGTTATTTGCTCAAGCAAGGTGTCCATTCTCTTGGCCAAAGGAAATTTGACATTTGGTTGCCACAACCAAATTAGAAAAAGCATTACTGTTTGGAATATACAAAAGAGTGGTGACTGATGACTCAGAACTGTATTATGACATGTTATGGAAGTCTGCATGTGGCCTTAACCAAGATTTTCTACTTGCTGTTTTCGGGTTTTGGTCACATTTCTGAGGCTGTGCCCAGCATGCAAGGGTCAGTTCTGCAGCTGGTGGCTGTTCCAGCCTGCAGAAGCAGGTGGGTGAGGGCTGGTGGGGGCACACCATGCGAGGTATTGGCTTGCCTCACGTGGTCATGAGCTCCTTCCTGCTGCTCTGGTCTCTTGGATGTGTGACCTGAGCACGTTTCAGCCAGGAAGAATTCACAAGCCAAGTGCTGCCTAGACACCAAACTCATGCAAAGGAGGAACAGGGGCCAATACTGAGCTTATCACAGATTCATAGAATCATAGACTGGTTAGGGTTGGAAAGAATCTTAAAATTAATCTATTCCAACCTCCCCACTACAGGCAGGGATGCCACTCACTAGATCAGATGGCTCAGGGCCCCATCTAGCCTGGCCTTGAACACTTCCAGGGATGAGGCATCCACAGCCTCTCTGGGCAACCTGTGCCAGTGTCTCACCATCTTCTGAGTAAGGAATTTCTTCTTAACATCCAAATGAAACCTGTCCTTTTTCAGTTAAAACCAGTGCCCATTGTCCTGTCACTATCTGACCACAAAAAGACCCAACGAATAAAAACCTAAAAAACAAACAGACAACAACAAAAAAAAAAAAAGCCCAAAAAAACAAAACCTAAAACCAACTAACCAAACAAAAAAACTAACCACACCAAAAAACCAACCAACCAACCAAAAACAAACAAACAAAAAAAACCAAAACAAAAAAAACCCCACCAAAACCAAAAAACCCACCACCTGTCCCTCCTTTCTATAAGCAACCTTTAGCTACTGGAAGGTTGCAGATCTCCCTGAAGCCTTCCCTTTTCCAAGCTGAACAACCCCAGCTCTCTCAGCCTGTCTTTGGATGGAGAGGTTTTCCATTCCTCTGACGATCTTCCTTGCCCTTCTCTGGGCCCATTTCAGCAGGTTTGGGTGATGTGTAGCTAGATTAAATCTTTCAAAAGCAAAGAACAAAAAAAATCTTGTCTCAGGTTTTCTCACTGCTTCAATGGTAGAGAGTGTGATAATGTACTTTAAAGCATGATTGAGTCAGCCCTGGGTGAGGCCTGGAACCCTGGCTGGTACTGCTTTGTTCCAGACACCTTTCCAGTATCCTTTCTGAAGATGTTAATGAAAGCAGTGCAGAGGCTGCAAGGGCTCCCCTTGTGCTCTGGCCAAGCTCTAGTCTGATTGCAGTCCTTGAGATTTATGGGGATTTAGGCAGGCTTCATGTCCTCTGCTCTCAGTGTCTCAGATGTAAATGAGATTTCATACTCACAATTTTCTATGTTTTCATTTCCTCATCAAATATTTTTGTTTGTTTGTTTGTTTAGTCCCCTCCCTTGAAAATCTGCTTGTGTTTTGTATGTTTATTCTTCCTGGCAGGTGCTGGTTGAGTAAATGACAGGACATAACTGAGTTTTTCTCTGACTATCACAACCCTCAGGACATGCAAGGTCAGCTCTTTGCTGTAGAAGAAGCTGACTTAACAAGGTACTAATTTACTTCAAGGAAAGAGATTACTGATCACAGTAGATTTCTACAGCAGATGAATATGTAATTAAGAATGAATAATTTATTAAAAATATTCAGTCTTACTATCTGCTCACAGTAAGTCTGTGAGTATTTCAGAATGTTCTTATGTTTGTCATTAGATAGCTTCTGCTATCTCCTTGTCTTAGATTTATTTTTCTGGCCCATTTCCTGAACTAAAATTTGGCCATATCACTCCAAGAGTGGATAGGTGTACAATTTCTTCTTTTGAGTGTATAGACTAAAAATAAGATTCATAAAGCTTTTTGAAACATAATTTTAAATATTTTTCCATAGTTGCTGAGCACTAGCCAATGAAAAGGGAAAGCAAATACAAAATGAACCCTTTAAAAAGAGTGACAGATAATAAACAGAGCATTTGTGTTATGCTTTCTGGCCAGGATTTCTGAAAAATTGTGTTTTATGTGTGTGTGGTCTTCTTTTTTTTTATTTTTAAAGTAGACATCTAAAAATTGATGTAGGAATATCCAGTGAGAACTGTCAAACTTTCTGCTGTGGTTTAACATGCAGACAGTTAAATCCCACACAGCTGCTTGCTCACTTGTCTCCCCAGTGGAATGGGGGAGAGAACTGGGGGAAAAAATCCTGGGGTGAGATAAAGGAAGTTTAATAGCACAGAATTTGATAGAAAAAGAATGCTATTGCTCCTCCTTCTACTGATAAAATAATTACATTATAAAAGCAAATGATGCACAATGAAATTTCTCACCACCTGCTCAGTGATTCCCATCCATTTCCCAAGCAGCCACCCTCAGCCACCTTCCACCCTAATCTATACATCAGGCATGACATTTTATGGTGTGGAATATCCCTTTGTCCAGCTGGGGTCAGCTGTCCTGGCTGTGCCCCCTCCCAGCTCCTTGTGTCCTGCAGCCTCCTTGCTGGCAGGGTGGAGTGAGAAGATGAAAAACCCTTGACTTAAGGTAAACACTGCCCAGCAACAACCAAAACATCAGTGTGTTATCAGCATTGTTCTCATTCTAAATCCCAAACACAACACTGGACCAGCTACTGGGAAGAAAAGTAATACTATTCCAGCCAAAACCAGGACACTTTCTGATTTGTAAAGTTCATGACATTTATTTAAATGCGTATATTTGAACATATCAGCCTAATGGCAGATTCCTGTTTTCAAACTGACAAGAAAATATTGCTTAATCAGCCCTCAAAATGATCATGCTGGATAAGATGGTTCCACACTACAAATTTCTTTTGGCACTGGCTTGACCAAAAATATCTGATTGGACTGCATTCAGACCTCTTCTGTGATTTCTTCACTGAAGATAAATTGTATATTTGGAAAGGAGGACTTTCAGAAAACACTTTGGTCAGTGGTAACATGTGTTTTGGGGAGGAGAGATGAGCTACTAGAAGACGAACTGCTAGTAGACAAATGTTCTCATTTTTATGTCTCTTTCTTTTACCTGGAAAATGTAGGACACTTTAAAATATGGAAGAAAACTAGCATTTTTTTGCTTTGTGAGCTTCTTCTTCTTTCTATTATATCTTCATTCTATTATACCATGATGTCATTTTTCTTACACACTTTCTATCAAGGATTCATCTGCCCTACTCTACTCTCATGTAATTCTTCTAAGTGCAGGAGCACCGTTCCTCTACTTCCTAAGGAAATAACAAGTTTCCTGCAGCAATAACCTCCATTTTTCACTGCTGCTTTCTGCTTGCTGAGTCTGTCCTTATCCAGATGTCAAACCCCTCGAGCTCTAGCTCAGGACAGCCCAAACAGCTGCTCAGAGGCATCCTGCCCTGCATGCCCTGGCTGTGCTTTCACTGCACTGTGTGACAGCTCCTTGTCACCACTCCCATTTGAGAACACCAGGTTTTTCATAATCTGTGTAGGCACAGCACAGCACTGATGTGGATTCTAGCTGTAAAGCTTAGGAATACAATCAGAAGCTCTGAAAATTTCTCTTCTTTCCTCTTACCCATTGTC
This sequence comes from Euphonia xanthogaster, assembly GCA_034509185.1. Lineage (NCBI taxonomy): Eukaryota > Metazoa > Chordata > Aves > Passeriformes > Fringillidae > Euphonia > Euphonia xanthogaster. Next base: position 102,434,909 of record JAYDZK010000001.1, read on the forward strand.
ACTGGGTTCAGGAAACCATGCTTGCTGTATCCTGCCGTATCCTGGGAGATGCCAAGCCCCCTGTTCTGTGATTCTCCCTTTTGTTGGGAGAATCAGCTGACCTGCTTCCAGGACTCCGGAGAAATGAGGCCTGAAAACATTGTGTGTGTGTGTCAGTACCACCATAATGTGCCTCTTGGGGATAATCCAGCCAAGGCTGCATTCCTGGTACAGTGTCTCTTTCCTTTGCCACCTGTAGTCTACTAATTTGCTACCAGGCAGGGTTCCCTGTCACCACATCTGTGCTGGGGGCCTCTGGGTCTGTAGAGAGGATTGAAATGAAGGCATCATGTGGTGACACTGCGTGCTGCTGTGCTTCAGCCATGGCATGTAACAAATTGACCTAATTGGAAAGTTGCAAAGTTTTTTCCAGCAGAACTCCGTCTCCTAATTTTCCATGTGAGAGAAAGGGTTTCCACTCCCTAACCAACAGTAGGGAAGCTACTCCTTTGACCTTTCCTTTTTAAATATATAGCTTCTGGGGCAAAAAGCTGGCTGTGAATCTGTACCTGATGGGAGGATCACAAAGAGAGCCGTCTGATTGTGTCCTCTGCCCACAGAAGCCTGACACTGCAGGAGGGACTTGCTGGGTGCTGTGTGATGAGAGTGGAGCCACATCTCTGTGAGTCTCCTGGCTTCTTTCCACCATGTTTTTTTTTTTCCTTTTTCTTTTTGTCATTTAATTTGACTTTATTATGAATAGGTGTTCGAGTTATGTTGTTATGTATGGTAAAACACGTTAATAACAGATTGGGGAAAACAGTTGGCAAGGGTGGGGTGGAACAATGATTTGGTGACTAATGTGTGTTTTTTTAACCTGTTTTTTAAAGAAAGACTCTAATGAAATGTTTGTGAGAGTGCGTACATTTGAGAAGGGAGTGAAACATCACAGTTTAAGTGCTGTCACGTTTTACAGCTAGGATACCATTTTTTCTTCTACAAAAGCTGATAAAATACAAGTTCCATTTAGGCGTAGGATTTATAGTTACTTTAACATATGCCCTGAAAAAATGTGTATCTACAGGGGATAGTAGTTCATGGAGAAAACAAGTTGGTGCTGAGAAGTTCAATTACTCTCCTGAAATATCAATAATGTAGCTGGAAGAAAGAAAAAACAACAGGCCACTTCCTATATTGGATGTATTCTCAAAACGTCTATAAAGGCTTGCTGCCAGCAGCAAGAAAGTAATAACTATAAATGTTGCTCAGTGGGAAGACTTAGTGATGGAGCCCCTCTGTTTGAAATTTTACCGAATACCTGTCAACACAGTGTAACTTCCATGGTTTTGCATTTTTATTTTTATTATCGTTTCTGTTATTCTTGGCAGGTGCATGTGTTGGCAGGTGAACTCAGGGTCTCCCTCCTGGCAAGGCTCTCTATCTTTTCAAGACACTCAGTGTAAGCCTGCAGTTTCTTGACTCTGGGATCTGCTGAAATACATTTTAAATGTGCTGCTCTAGATGGTCACTGTAGCACTTCCTAAAGTGCCACTCTATTCTACAGAAAGCTTAAGCAGCTTTGAGTGAGCAATGTAATTTTATTCCTTAAAGAGTTACCAAAATCTTCCTGCAATTCCTTTCACTTGACAGCTGTGGTTGAATTTAATAATAAAAACAAACACAACAATGATGACAGCGATGACGATGACGATGATGATGAGGATAAAACAACCCCAGCATGTTCTAGGCTGCTTGAGGCAAAGTGTTTTGTGTTTTTTTCCTCTTCCTGAGGTACTGGCACCTGTGCCTGGTCTCAGCAGCACAAGATCTTACGTACATGAAGAAAACAGAGAACATTGTGTGATAGCACTGCCACAGGTGGGAGCTGACAGAGCTTTGCCATTGCACAGGACAGCCCTTTATCGAAAGAGCTCCTGAGGAATCTTCTGAGCTTACTTCTGAGGACCACTGACCTGAGGTGCTGAAACAAATAGGCTGAAAACAGATTCAGGTGAATGAATTGATGTTTTTCTTTTCTAAGGATCTTGAAATGAGCGATAGAGTCTCCCCCACCCCCCCCCTTCTTTTTCTTTAATTTTAATAACCATTCTCAGCTGAAGGTTTTAAAAATGTTTTTACAGTTATTTTACATATTTCAAAATAACATTTATTAGCCTAATACCTCTAATTATGCATGATGGATGAGTCACATGTAGAGTGTGCTCCCACATTTCTTCATTTGAATTCATGTACATACCTAATTTGGCAGCAGTGGCATGGCTACATGTTAAATGAAATGATCCCGCTAACATTAACTCTCAGAGACAGGTATAGTGCAACAAGGACTTTAAGATTTGTGTCCTTCCAGGTTTTCCCAATTTTTTCATTGCAGGGATCATTAACTAACCCAAGCTCAGAAGACAAATGTGGGAAGGTGGATTGGTGTGAATCTGTCTTTTGGTTCAGACAGTGATATTTGGTGCTCCTGTTGATTAAATTTATTTAGTAAGAGCAGTTCAGTTCCTTTGGGGATGAACACTTTTGGGGAGAGAGGAAAGAGCTTTAGAGTGGGCTTACATTAGTATTTAATTTTGGAGAGGCAGAGTGTTTCTGAAGCAAATGTCCCAATTTGTGCCTTGCTGTGCTGCAGTTTGCACCTGAGAGAAGTTCCAGAACATGGATTCCTGATTTCCACTGGCATAGGGATGGTCTCTGCTTGCTCAGGTGTGCTCAGCTCACAAACACCTGTAGTGTGGCTATCAGGCCCCCAGGACCAGCAGTTTGCTACCCTCACGCTGCAAGGTGAAGCAGACAGAGCTTTGGTGGTGTGCAGCCAGTGTGACTCTTCATTTGGGTGATGGGACACATGACAAATGTACTGGAGCACTTGCCCTGGCACTGAAATACAGTCAGTAAATCATGGTGATACCTGTTACTATAGTTTATGGTTCTTTTCAAACATCTACAAAGTGGAGATGCTTCCTGCCCACAGCATTTGCTATTTTGGGTGGCATCTCTGTGTGATGGAGGATAAATTAATATACCCAAATAATCTTGGAGGGAAAAAAAACCCCAAAATCTAATTTTCAGTCTGGAAAGGAAGGTATTGAAAATCATTCATTGAAAGGAAGGTTTAGCTCCTGTGGCATCTGTGGCTGGGAAGGTGCTGGAGACCCTGCATTTTGGTCTTCTGCTCCTTGAGTCTGTATTTCTTGTTCTCCAGATGGTTTCAGTAAGCGGCACACTTTCTGGCAAAGAAGAAGGTGCAGCTGCTTCAGCTGTATTTTTTTATTATGAATCCTTATTGCATTTTTGTGTCATAATAAACATACACACACTGACACACATAAAGCCCTCTTTGACTGTATTACAGCAGGAACTAGAAAAAGATCTATTAAAGTTCTAATCATTCCCCAAATGTAGGAAGGGAACAACAGTTTCCAGCAATGTCTGATATGTTATCTTTGAAGACTAAAAAACTTTATGGAGTTCCTTACACTTTCTATTAATAAGAGGAATATATATTCAGTAATCATTAACTTTATTATTTTTTATTAATCTCTGGGAATGCCTGGTTTCCTAGTTAGTTATTTGAAACACCTTACCTGATGTGCTTAGTTAAAAATGTAAGCAGTCAGACTTTGGCAGAAAGAAACTTCAAAATCAGAAAATGCACTTGAGACATATATTTATGCAAGAAAAATTACAATTTGGACAATTGTCTGGCTAGGTTATTTAGAGGGTCGCTTTAAGCAGTTACACAAGTTATCAGCGGAAACAGCTTGCCTTATACATGCTGTTCCTTCAATAAAAGGTCAAATAAAATTGTGCTGGAAGCCTAGTGGGTACTTTAAATGGCTAGTTACTCAAAATGGCCTTTTGGGGATGACATTAGGGAGAGTCTCGAATACAGGTTCTGTTGTATTTTGTCCCATACTCATTTTTAGGGTAAAAAGGGCCATGACCAAAACCTAGATGCTGTTTTTTCAGTGGTGCTGTCATGCTGAACTCTTCCTGTTTTTTGCAGTCTTTCTAGAAGATGGATACAGCTTCTCAGTAAAAATGCAGAGATGTGAGGCTGTCCCTATGTGTGATGCCTCACTATTACAAACAACTCTATCATATAACAGATTTCAGAAATGGTTCAAGCTCTTTTTTATGAAAAAAAGGAAAGCTGTAATTTTCTATCCCACTGCAGGCCTTTGATCTGTGCTTTGACACTCTTATATTTTCCTGGGTATTCAGCTTAAATTAATTCCTTAATAATTTTATTATCATTTATTAATCACTGTGAACACCATCCTAGAGGCTGTACTCCCTTGGAATATATGCCCAGGAGGTATTTGGAGAGAGGCATTCTCAGTCAGCCTTCATTTTGCCTGACTAGACAAGACAGATTCTTGTAGTTCCTTAGTTGGGTAACCTCCTTCTTGCTCACATAAGATTAAGAGCTTCACCAAACCTACTTTCCTCACCTGCCAGTGGCTGGAGGTGGATGGACTATGTTAGATAAGGTATTCTCTGTACAATGTCATTAGAGTCTAGAGAATTCACCAATACTGATACATCATAGACCTGTCTTTGACATTGTCCTGCAAGATAAACTGCTTTAGTGTCTTGCAGGCACTTGATCAGGACATTAACAAACTTGGATTCTTCTTTTCAGATATTTTGGATTAATGAGAACTGACTAAAATAACTCCAGATGCTAAGTTAGAGCATATTTCAAGCTATTATATTAATGCATGAGACATACTAAAATGTGCTGGATTTGAAACCTCCTGAATGTTTTCTTTTCACTCGTGTTTTCAGCCTGTTCCAGTGGGTGGCACAAGAAGCACAAAAACCAGGTGAGTTTCCATCCCAGCATGTCCCATAGGATTTCTATTTAACTATTGTAGTTCTTATTTAAAAATACTAAAGGAGATGCATTGAGGGTAAGGAAGGGCATTCCTCAGTCTGTTTGGTGTCAGACATTGTGAATGTTTAATTCTTCAATATTGGTTTATACTCATCAGTGTCAACAAGCACAGGCTCCAGGGGGTCAGTCTGAGATCTTCCCCTCCTGAGAGCTCTGTGGCTGAGAGCTGATGTGCTGGACACTGTGAGTGAACAGGATTATCCTGGATTGCACCCACTGAGTGCCTTTGTGCTCCAAGAGCTGTGGCTGTGGGCTCTGCATTGCAGCATGTGCAGAACTCTACATGTATGAGCAGAATTTGGCTCTTTCAGTGGCATTGAAATGATCTTTATTATACTCAGTTCCAATTTCACAGATGGGATTGAAAAAAAGAAAATGACAGATCTAAAATCAATACTGCAGCTAAGATATTGCCCTGGAGAACATCCTGCTGTAATGTTTGGTGGGAGGGTAACTGGGGTGTTACAGGAAAGCCTGTAATGGTCATGCAGGTGCTGCATCCATGACACATCCACGTGGGTGCTGTCTCAATGAAAAATTGAAAGGAACAACTTATGTTTGCTTTGCAGAAGTACAGGCAAAACCAAACCTTGCTGTGACAAAAGGATGGATTTTGCAGAGCAAAATCACTGGGGGTTTGAAGACATTGTGTACGGTTGGGATCATCAGCTGGTATTTCAGGTCAGTGGTAAGAGAGGTTGGAAATCTCATGAGAGATTTCAGAAGGCCTTTAGGAGTCAGCTGGGTCTGAGAGGGCTGCAGGTGGGAGAAGTCCCCGTGGTACTCTTGCCAACCAATGGACTCTGATCCTCCTCTAAAGCAGGAAGGCTGTGGATGAAGAAGAAATGCAAAGCAGAAGTTGTCTCTGTGGACCATATGCCTGATGAGATGTCCAGCAATCTGCTGGCCCATTAAAAGCCTACTTTGTCTACCGCTAGAGGGGACCCTGGATGCAGGAAAGAGTCGGAGGAGGAAGAAGTGAGAGCAAAACACAAGAGTTACCGGGTACAAGAAGGTCCAGTAACAAACTTTCCAGTGTAGCATTTTTCCAAATGAGCAAAGATGGGGAAATTACAGCAGAAATTCTCATTTTGTTCATGGCAGGTTCTAGTAGAAGCCTGTTGGATTTTGGCAAATGCTCCTTGGAAATGCCCAAGTCCCTGGGTCGCTGTTACTTAGTGCCCTAGTGAAGCTGAGGACTGGGAATTTTTCTGTACCCTGGGGGTTCTCTCGTCTTCTGTGCTTCACTGAGGAGGATTTGGGAGCCTGAAGATGCATAATTTCTGAGATCTGAAATGCTGGTTTGAGGGGCATGTGTGTGTGTGTGTGTATGTAAGACCCAGGGCTGGCCAAAAGCTTGAATGATTCACACCTGAAGTGCCCTGGCTCTAGACTGAGGTGGGCAGGTCTTGCAGGCTCGAGAGAACTTGGCATTAAGGTGCAGTAGAGTGTGGCTCTGGTGGTGCTTGCTCTTCACACTCTACAAGGCTCCAGTGCTGACTGATAGAGGTTTCTCATGGATTTGGGAGACTGATGAATTCCTGAATTTGGGAAGGAAACAAAAGAAGAAAATGGTGAAGAAGGAAAAAAAATGATGAAGAAGTAGAAGTTGAAAGCTTCTAGAAATAAAGAGAGGATTTAAGACTAGAGAAGCTTCAACCACTGGCCTTTTCTCTGTCAAAGTCTTAACACAAGTGAAATAGTGAGGTGGCAGTTTTATTTCTGACTGTCACTTATTTTGGTGAACAGGGCAATTAATACTGTCCAGCTGAATGATGGAGAAGAATTATTCATGTGCAGTGGGGGAATATAAATAAAACATTACTTTGCATGAAAAAAATAAATACAGAAGACTAAGAACAGAGGAAAAAGGGGGAAATGTAGACTTTGAATCTGCAATCTTATACTGGTCACAAGTATGCAATTCTTGTAGAGTGAAGCACTGATAAGAGATCAGAATATGTCTGGGAGCTGAGCCAAGGAAAGGCCAGAGAAAGACTCAGAGTTTAATCTTGCAATGCAAAGACAATTTGCCAGCAGAGCAAGCCAGCTCTCCTGCAGGAGTTTTGTGAGCTGTGCTCTGATGATGCCCAAGCTGGTAGAGCATCCACAAGCAGCTCTCAGCCCCAGCAGAAGCAGAGGGCGGGTGCAGTTCAAGGTGGGTGTCCATCAGAAGCAGCAGCGGTGTCTCGTTGTCGCGGGTCCTTGTTACCCTGCAGTTTTTGGGACCTCCCTGCTCTCTGCAGGGCACTGCAGCAGCCAGGACACACCCGCGCTCTGTTCCCTGGGCCTTGGGGACATTTGCTGCTCAGGGGAAGAGGCTGTGTCCAAATTTCAAATCTCTCCTACTTGCTCCCTGCCACACTCTTTCCTTTGGCCTCAATTCTCCAGGGAGAGGCTGAATTTTCCCTGAGAGTGGGGAAATCCCCCATTTTTCTTTTTTTTTTTGATTCATCTTTCCCAATGTAGTCAGCATGCTAAGCTTTAAATACTTTCATGGTCTTTTCCCCTGGTGGGAGCAGGGTGTCAGGAGAGGGGTGATGCTGATGGTAGGGAGACACAGCTGGTGTAATGGGAGAGGTTCCTCTTCTGTCGCCTGCATTCCCATGGACTCTTGGCAGCAGCTCCTTTTCCCTGGATGGTTGGGAGTCAGCTTCCTCTGCTTTTCTCCACCTGGGGAAAGAGCTGCCCCAGGAGTTGGTGGAAAGCAAGGAGTTTGAGCCCTGCTCCGAGGGTCTGGATGTGTCCAGGAGACACTAAGAAGCTGGCAGGAGGGACCAAAAAGCTGATAGAAGAGCCCAGATGAAGGAGGTGGCCAGGGCTGGTTCACCATGTGGTTGTCCCCACACCACCCTCATTTCACTTTTGAGTCACCTTTCCACAGGAAAAAGCCCCAAAGCAGAAAATCAAGGCCTCTCTGAGAGACCCCAGAAGCAGGAGGCTGAGTGTTCAGGACACATGTCACTGTTATATTTTCTGAAAAATCCCTTCGCCAGGATTTCTTCAGGAAGCTGAGAAGCCTCAGAAAGAAATAAAAACAATAATTATCTGATTGCTTCTCCCCATTTTGCTGCTTTGGAATGTGGCTGGAGATTGTTTACCAACTGGTCATTGTTTGATGGGCTTCATGTGAATTGTTTTTACTTAATGACCAATCACCATCAGCTGTGTCAGACTCTGAGGAGTCAGTCATGAGTTTTTATTATTCATTCTTGTTAAGCTTTCTGTCTGTATCCTTTCTCTTTCTTTAGTATAGTTTTAGTATAGCCTTATATAATAATAAATAGAATAGAATAGAATAGAATAGAATAGAATAGAATAGAATAGAATAGAATATAATATATAATATATCAGCCTTCTGAGAACATGAAGTCTGATTCACTCATCTCTCACCTTTGTCCTGGGGACCTCACAAATACCACAGACACAAGTCTGCAGGAAGATGAGCATCTTTTCCGTGTTTTCCTTTCGTTCAGTCCCTGGGATGACACGTCCTTGTGTGGGCTCAGGGCACAGAACGCTCCCGTGAGCGGAGCCACAGGAGCCACAGGAGCCACAGGAGCCACTCGGTGCCACCGCCGCGCCGCGTGGCGCGTTCAGGCTGCTTTGATGGCTGCGCTTCACTGAGGCAGAAGGCAAGCAGAGGTGAAGTTGTTTTAGGCTGTGCTTTGCCTGCCTCAGCTTTGGATTCTGACTCTGAGCCACTCAGTTGCTTTTATTCCCACTGCAGCAGGGGAGAATAAAGAGATAAAAGTCCTCTGGATGGCGAAGAGAAGAGAAGAGAAGAGAAGAGAAGAGAAGAGAAGAGAAGAGAAGAGAAGAGAAGAGAAGAGAAGAGAAGAG
>JAYDZK010000001.1:102443751-102487123 GCA_034509185.1 Euphonia xanthogaster
GAGAAGAGAAGAGAATAGAAGAGAAGAGAAGAGAAGAGAAGAGAAGAGAGAAGAGAAGAGAAGAGAAGAGAAGAGAAGAGAAGAGAAGAGAAGAGAAGAGAAGAGAAGAGAAGAGAAGAAGAGTCACTCGGTGGTTTGTAAAAGCTGTCTGAGCAAAGCAGGTCACACATCTCTGCAGTCTCCTCAGGGAACGAGGTGTTCAGTAAATGACCCAGTTTGTGATGGTTTTTAATACCACATTGCAACTTTTTTTTTACACAAGCAGATGGAAGGAATCAGCATCTTGGTGGCAATGGTCCATAGGAAAAGGCAGGATGACCCAAAGCAAGACTGACATTTGTTTGCATTTTTATATATAGATGTAGAGGTTAATTCTCCCATTGATTTTTTTGCTTTGTCACTCAGTATGTGCTGCTGCTGAGGATCAGAAGGAAACCATGACACTGCAGCTTTCTCTTATTTTTTGTGAGCACTAGCCACTTTGAGAACTTTCATACATATTTTTGTAGATGCAAGTTGTCTATTAAACTAGACCAGAAGCATAATAGAATAAAATTTGCACCAATCCAGCAGAGAGAACAAGAGAATAAGGTTCAAACATATCCTGCTTGGTAGATACTATATTCATGATAACCAGACAGGGACCTCAGAAGGTTACCCAGTCAGCATTTTAAGTTTAGGGTATCTCATTAAAAGACATAACCTTCATGGCTTCAGTAAAATGTACATTATCTGTGGATCTTTTTCCCAAAGCTTCTCTTCTGAAGGCTTCCATAACTCCTTTATTGCTTGCATTATCTGTTTCTGAGTATTATGCTGCCAGAGAGTATTGGCTCAGTAGCAAACTTGAATGTGTGAGTTAAAACAAGGCTGGTGGGAAATATGTTTTTGGGCAGAACTGTCTGAAATAGACCACAGGTGAGCTGTCATTGGGCATTAGTGTACCTGAGGAACTGTGCTGTTCTGAACAGCCAGGAGAGGCTTATCTGGGCTTCACAGGTAGGCTGTGGCAAACATGACCAGCCTTGCCCGAGGTGAGAGCCAGAGATTTCTGGGTAATCTTCTCCACACCATGTTCTCATAAATGTGGATGAAACTGAAATGAAATTACCTCCACATGGAACAGGTGGGGCTGGTACATTTTCTCATGAGTGTACCTTTGAGATGAAATCCAAAATGGGAAAAAGTTTGCAAAAATGTTTGCAAGTGGGAATGAATGGAAAGATATAAATACAGAAAAGTGAGCTATAGTATGTCCTCTAGCAGCCTTTGCTGGGTGGGACGTACTTTGTTACATGCTGTGCCATAATTAATCTCAAGGGTGAACAAAAGAACTGGAGTGGGTCTTCAGGTGCATAGCAGAAATTAAAAACGTTTTAATTTATTGACAGATTTCTTAAAATCACTGTTGGTTTAATGCACTGCTAAATGTATTTCATTAGCAGCAGACCAATGGTAAGTAATGGTTCTCAGGTATTATACAGGAGAAATACCAAATGTCCTTCAACTGAAACAGTTCTCCTGGTAAATTTGTTTAAAGACAGATTGAATATTCTTCCTTCTTCCCCTTCAAATGGTTTCCTCTGAAGTCTGAATTCATTCTTCCCCAGAGTCTTGTAGAAAAAGTCTGGTTCATGGAGTGAACCCTGCACCGAGTGAGCGGAGAAGTGGCTTCAGGTCTAGTTAAACTAGCTCAAAATGGACCTAGTCCCAAAATTCTTCATTCCTGGATAAATCCCCATCCCCACTCTCAGAGTTTCTTGCTTCTCAGCAATTAATTTTTCCTTCTGTTTCTGACAAGCAAAGCATTAAATATAAATCTTTGCAATGACATCTATTTTTAAAGTAAGAAGAATAGCACTGAAGGGAATGGAAAGTAAAACTGAACAGCATTTCTTGCCTTTTGATTAAGCTCCTGCAGCTGTGAATAAACAAACGTCACCAGCATTGGCTTCCCTTCATGTGTGCCTGGAAGGTGAGCTGCACAGGTTTGTTTGCAGGCTGGGTACAGCCCTGGTTGAGCCTCTCCTGCTGAGCAGCCCTGGGCTGGACATCCCTGTGCAGAGCTCCCCGAGCCCCCTCACTCCACCTGCTCTCACTTGGTCACACCTGCATGTTCCTGGGGCCAGGGCTGGCTGGAGTGGCTGCTGTCAGAGGTGGGACTGCAGGAAGGGCCACCCCAGCTTGGCAGCAGCAAGGGTGTGGTGGCTCCTTCCCTCCATATGCGATGGTTTCCTTCGACGTGCTGGAAGCTGAAGGGTGCCTCATCCCAGACTGTGTGCTTTGGGAGCCGGCTTGTGCACTGCTTAGTCCCCTTTGTGACCCATGAGAGATGAAACAAGGAGCCATTACTTCTCCCAGCAGTTTCTCAGACACCCTTTGCAGACCCACAAGACACCCCCAGCCCTGCTGAGAAATGCCTGTACACTGTTTTTCAGGCACAGGCTTTCCAGGGATGGATTGTGTCTCTGCTTGGCACTGTCTCACCAGGTTTTCCTTCTCTCTGCAACACTGATGGTGGGCCCTGTCAAACCTTGTGTCTTTTCCCTCTGGAAGAGGCCAGGGAGAGCTGCAATAAGAACATCAGCAGACAGCTGTCTGTGCTGCATCCCCCACACTCCCTCATCCCACCTCTTATTCTTATTTCCTTTCTTCCAGGCAGCATTATTTTAAGTAAGGTTGGTTAATCTTTGGTGTCTCAATACCTGTCCTCATTGTTAGAGATCTGCTTCAGAAAGTCTTATCCCTGTTATGACTTCCCTTGCTTTTCTCAGTCCCCTGGAGATGTGAGCTCTAGGAGGTGACAAGATGACGGGTGCTAATAGGAATTGGAATAACTGGGACAGAAGCGTAGCTAACAGGGAGAGAAGAGATGAGTCTCCAATAATGTTTCATTCTCAGCTCACTGCCAATTCCCAGTGTTTGGCCAGGGTAGAGGCAGAGTACACAGAAGAGTAACAAACCCCCTTGCATTCAGAAAAGGGTCTGTGGCTTGATATTGAACAGCTATAAGGAATCAACCACAATTAACAAACTGTGAACATATTTGTTCCCCAAACTGGCTCAAGTGACAGATGCAAGGGTTAAAGGAAGTGCAGTGTTGTTGAAAGGAGGGGTGATAAAGGAAACAGGACATCAGGAGGACGTATGTTAATAGCATTTAAACATTACTTGTCTGTTTTTGAAAGTGGAAGAGCGATTTTTCCTTTTAAAGCTTTTCTATCCAGTGACACAAAAGGGTGGACTATTGGAATCTGTTAGAATCAAGCCCTAGCCTTCTCAGTTTTCTGTGTCTGCTAGTAGCAGTGTGGGTAACAGTGACAGAGGAGATGTGAATAATCGATTTTACTCTGTCTCCAGAGACAGTAATTTCCAGCAGCCAGCAGGTGAGTATGTAGTTGCTTCTTCAAACTGGATCCAGCTGAGAGGATGCGACTGCAATGTGTGGAGGGCTCATACTGCACTGTCCCTTCATTACAAACATTGACATGAGGCATTTCTCTTTCAAAACTCACCCGAATCCTGCATGGCTGTGCAGGTTCAGCTTTATTTCTACAGCGAAGTTCTTCCTTCATTCTGGTTTCACAAAAAGCTTGTGTAAATTCCTGCCTCTGCAATGGCACAGACTCTGCAGCTACTGGTTTATTACACGCCACATATTACAATTATTCATACCCTGTTCAGTACAAAGCTCTCTTTGTCCCAGAGGTCTCAAACCAAGAGACTTGGTACCTGTGAAGAGTGAGAAGATCCTGGAGTGCCAGAATTGCTAAACTGCAATTGAAAAGTAGACTACTCTTTGCACTGGACATTCCAGCTACAGAGCATGTAATGAAGGACTTGGTATAAATCTGGAGGTTAGGGAAAAAAAAGTAAGAAAAATGCACACTACATCCCTATCCCTGTATGCTCCCTCAAGTCTTCATAGTCTTCTGATGACTGTTTGAATGCTCAATTTAGACAGAAAATTCTATGTTTTCCTTTTGGAAGAAACAACTTTTAACTCACAGATATGTTAGCAGTTCTGGTGCATCAGAAGTTCTGTGTGGAAAAGCACTTAAGCAAGAACTATTTTCTCTTAAAAAAACGCTTTTACTCTCCCCTCTTCCTAGTGTTTGGCTGGTAATCCAAGTGGGATGGGGAGGATTACAGACTGCTGTTCTCTAGTCTGTGAATTTATGGCAGTGGCACTGCTTTATAGTGAGTTGTTTCTGGCATTAACATGTTTGTCCTGTGGCTCAGGTAAGTACCTCCACAGAGGGGTTTATCTCCAGGGTAGAGAGACTGCTGGAACCAGCTTCTGGGTGGTGGTTTGGGTTCAGGCAGAGGGAGCAGGGAGGTACCAAATGAAAGCAGATAGCGTGGAACTGGTGGTGTGGGGCAGGTGGAGTGAGTGCTGGGGAAGATTGTTGTTTTGGAGCCTAATTTATTGAGAGGGTGGCTGAAGCCTCAGAGCCAGAGTGCCACTGGAGCAGTAAAGACCCAAATTCTCTCTGTTGTACAGTAACATGGCTGGTAGGGCAGTGATGCAGACAGTCACCCAGCCGGGCAGTAACATAGCCAAGTTCAGCTCCTTCTCTGCTTGAGGGGGTTTGAAATTGCATCTTCAGCCTTATGCCAGAATTCACAACCATTTAGGCTGGAAAAATAGGACATATGGTTCAAAATGCCCCTGCTCAGAGGAAAATAGAACTATTGCCTGTTGACACTGCCTTCCTGTAAATAGTGCTCTGGGGATCTCAGCTTCTGTTTTTCTAAATTTTTAGAGGCTAATGTGGTGACAATGTAAACAACATTACTTTTGAGAAATTAAATTTACTGTCCAGCTGAACTGTGGCTGCTCCCCAGGACCCACAGAGTCCTGTTTGTTTGGTTTTATTTTGAAACTTTCTTCTTTGAAAGCAAACTTAAGTTTCTTGAGGATAAATACTCTCATGTGCTGGTAATTAATAATCAAATTTGAAGTAGAAAAGGAGAGGTCCCAGTCCCTACTTTCTCCCCATTGCCTCTGGCTCTAAAATATGTAATCAAAGTTGTGTGCTATGATTATGGTTGCTTATTTCTCTGCTCCCAGTAATGCAGCCCCTTTTGTCCAGAACCGTGCCTTTCACTGGTAAACACAGTGCTTCTTATCAGATCGGGTGTTAAACTACTTTAATTGCAAGTAAAGAATTTTGCTGGCTGATTTTCTCCTCTTCTGATTTTCCATGTCCTTTGATCTTCTGGATCGCTGATCACATCCTTTTCCTTTCTTGGCTAAATCCATCTTGCCCATACATCTGACAAAATGTTTGGTCCCCAGATGCATTCCTGATTAAAGCTGGCCAGGAATTTCCTGGCAAAGCATGCCTTTGTTGAAAAATGCCAGTTTATAAAATCTAAATGCCTCATAGATGTGTCTCTTTTTTGATGCATTTTCAGGGAATAATAGGAAGATTTCTGCTTTTGGGATTTGCTCCAGATTGAATTGCCATGAATTTTAAAGTCCAGAAAACACTGCCCTTAAAGGCAGAGCTGCTACACTCCTTATTCTGTGGCAGTGGCCTCCCTGGGTGGCTCGGATAATGTGACAGCAGTTTGTTGAGTCCTGTGGAGCCAGAACTCACTGGTGTGATATCCAGCTTTTAAATTCCATATCAAAATGGCCAGAGTCCTGAAAATACGGACAATTTTTGTCAGCATTGAAAAGGTCACATTCCAATGGAATCTCATGTCTTGGTGGGAGATGGAAGAATACCTCCGTTCAGTGAAGGTGTATTCCTGAGAGCTTTACCCACTTCTGTAAAATCTGGAAATACAATTTTTAAAAACTAAATCACCCTGGTAGAAGAGGAGAATAAATTAAGGTATATTTTTTGCTATTGAAAACAAGATCTTGCCTTGAGCTGCAGAGCCTTAGAGACTGAAAGTCTTTGTTTATCAAAAAGTCAGGCAAAACATAGAAAGGTTATTCAGGCAGTGGTAATGCACAGCATGAGTGGTGGCCATTGGCTCTGACCAGGAGGGTCTGAAAAGGACAGCAAGTTCAACCTCAACATCCATTAAATCTTTAACCTTTCTTGCTATTCTTAATGGAAGCTGGTGGAAGAGGAAGTGGGAATATTTTAATAGATTTGAAGTGCTCCCTTCATGAATTATTTTTCGTGAGGAGATGAAATGCTTCACTGTATGGACACATTATGTTCTCATGGTCTGCCTTATTTAAAGAAGCAGTCATAACAAGCAGTCACAAAGCTTTATATGGCTTCTTTATTATTTTGCTCTTGTTATTGTGCCTCTGCGGGGTCTACACAGAAGAAAATCAGTAGATCAGCAGAATGCTGCTGCTATTGTGGAGCCTTTGTGTAGATCTGTGTGGCAGTAAAAATATGAACAATATTTCACTGAATCCCATCCCTCATTATTTTGGGGCCATTTCCTCAGCAGGCTGTCACACAATGCTAAGGACAAGTTGGGTTCACAACTACTTGAATGATGCAGAGAATAAAAGAATATATGCCTCTTTGTGGAAAGAAAACCTGCCTGGGCCCAAATAGAAGGAAATCACCACAAATGCACCTTGTATCTACTTGTCTAAACAGACCTATTCATTTTGATACAATACACTTTCCAGTCCTCAGGTTGTCTCTCAACCCATTTTTAAAAATCAGTCCATTATAATAAGCACACCAGGGATAGATTTTGTTGACTCACTCTTTAAAGCTATCTTATAAATATGCAATAGCTATATTTGTGAGAATTCAGAGCTCCACATCCCCAGCTTAAAAGCTCAGTCAGTTTTCAGTTGTGTCTCCATCTAATGCCTGACAGTATCACAGAAGGACACGAAAAACTTTCCCATAATGTGATTACACTGGAAAAGTCCATTATTTGAATCCTTCCATAGGAGGATCACCATAGATTGCTGTTCCACTACAGATTGCCACTTGTCTCAGGAACAGCAGAGGAGCTGTGAGTGCCTGGCAACCCCTAGTCCTGGAGAAGGCAACCTAAATATAGAGGCTATTTTAGGAGCCCATAGACTTAATGGAGCAAAAGAAGGATACCTGGTATTGCAAAGGATTGCAAGGTAGCCCTAGGCACAGTCAAAAGGGCACGACAGAGGTTCAGCAATTGCTCCTGGAAGAGCAGGCAACTGATCCCAAACTGCCTATGCCTTTCCTTAACCCTCCTTATCACTTAGCATCCCGCAGGAAATCTACAGACTGGTGATTTAAAGCCCTTAGTGGGGCAGGGAAGCTACAATACTGGGATCATATCTCTGTTGTGACTGGTCTCTTAATGGCATTTTTAAGTTTAATCTTAAATTTAGTCTTGAAAATGCTGCCCCTTGAAACAGTGACTTAATCAGAGGCTGAAAACAGATTGATATTGCAATGACTTTTTTTCCCACTAAATTGCCTGTGAAAGTAAGAAAGTTTTCTTAGTATCTTATTTTTGCTGTTTCAGTGTGAATATTAACTGGATTCAACTGTTGCTTAGTTGCACCACCCATGTTTTGTACAAATTCATTCTGTCACCTGCACTCCGGCCAGTAAGTGCCTAACTTTTTTTCATACTGCAAGGATTATGAAATCAGGTTCATTAATAAATTTATTTTAAGAGAATCCAGTCTTTTTATCTAAATGTGTCTTTGTTATTTCCACAGCAGCACAACAAATGCTACCATACAATTAACAGGTTTCAAATAAACTGCCCTACAGCTGCTCTGCAAAGCCACCCCAGGAGCTGGGGACCTGTAGATGGCATGGCAGCAGGATCAGGCTGGGTTTTGCCACCCACACCCCTTCTTTTGAGGGCTTTCTTCACACACTGAAGCAGAGAAGCCTGTGCTCTTGCCAACCCCCATGCATGAGACACAGGCACGTAGCTGTGGCTGGGCTAATGTGAGTGCATGGCCTGGGCTACTGCCCTTGCCTGTTCCCCACCCAGTGTGCCTGGCCTCCAGCCAGTTCAGGTCACACACTCCAGGGGCTACAGTCATCCTTGCCTGCCTTTATAAAGGTGCTGCAAGCTGCCACTCCTCTGGAGGAATTGGGAATGGCAGAATGCGGTATAAGACCCAGAAAACACAATCTATACCTGGAGGCAGGAGGTGCACCATTCCTGAAAGGCAGGTTTATAAAATAGCATGAAAATGCTGCCTTTGAGCTTTTTTGGTTTTGTTGTTCTGAGAGGAGCTCATGGGAGGAGGGTATATTTCAGTGGTAGGTAATTAAAGACTGCTTTGTTTGTAATTCCATGTGGAATTGTCCATGATTGCAAGTTTGAAGAAAAACTATACACAGCATTTTGCCTTTGGAGCTGTTGCTGGTTTAAATGCTATGTAGTCCTGTCATATTCAGTAACAGCAGAAAGGAGGCACCCAGGTGAATGTTGCTACGGCTATTTAAAATTAACTGGTTCCTGTTGAGGGGTGATGAAAGCAAATTTCCAGGGCAGAAACTTAGCAAAAATAAAAAGCTGAAAATTGATAACATTTTTGATTTCTGTAGCATCACTGACAAGAAAAATCTTCAAGCCAGGAAGAAAATAAATGCAACACCCAGCCATCCCTTTCATTTTTGGCAAACCACCAAAACCTGTTTCTTTTCTATATAGAAACAGATTTTCCTTCCTAATGTATTTTAAATTAAATTTTTTGGTGTCTTTTTTTGTGTGTTTTTTAACGTCTGTTTTGTGGAAAAGCTATTTTCTGTAGAACACCATTTTAGCTGCAGTTTCAACAAGCTCTTGTTGCTTCTGAACTCAGGCTTCCTGTGTAGTAACACATTGCACTGTTGGCACACTCCTCTAACTAACAGCCTATAGCATATTTGGTGTCATCTGTTCCTGTTTCCTTGGCTGAGACATGGGCATCCTGCCACATATCTTTGTATCCTTGGATCACTGACATTTTTATTGTTTTTAAAAATAACCCCCCAGCTGCAACTTAAACATTCCTCACAAAAACTGCTTCTACTAAATGCTACTCCATGTTTAATGTAGCAATGTGATAAAAATGGTGTGGGTGTTGCTGAGCTGATTGGCATCTGTTGTAAGGTGATGAGCATTTTCATTTTCACTGCAGGTCACAGGATCAGGGTGCTAAATACTTGGCTCTTGGACAAATGCTGCATATGACTGTGAACATTTGTTTGTATAGTCCTGGTTAAAAAAAGTAAAAATAACTATTATTCTTAGATGTAGAAACAGAGGTACCTAAGTGCAAGCCAAATTTGCTATCACAGAGGGTAGAACTTTTCACACTTCCTTTTAGGAAAGGTAAGCAGGAAATCAGTATTCCTAAATAAAAACAGGTATGGGCAGAATAATTTTTTGTTATAAGGGTGTTTTAGAGTTACTCTCCCTTCCGTGTTATTTTGTGCCAGTAGCATTTGCACGCCCCTGGCCCTGGGACAGTGTTTGAAGACAAATCTAAAAACATAAACCTGGATGGCACAAGGCATGGAATTCATTGAATCAAACTCAACTGCTGAGACTACACATTGTGGTAGTCTGCCCATCAGCTCTCTTTGCAGGCAGAAATGGAAGGTAAGCACTGCTGTGGCGCAACTCAAGCAGGTGGTTCTGGTCAGAGGAGTCTCGTCCTGGAAGAGGAAGGGCAAGAGGGTCAGAGAGGGGACACAGGTGGGATTGTTGGCTCCCAGTAACTAAAGAGATATTTCATATCATGTCATGTCATACTCAGCATATACAACTAGAAGAAGAAGAAGGAGGAACTGGGGAGGGATATTTGGGATGAAGATGTTTGGCTTCACAAGCCACTCCTATGAGTGATGGAGCCCTACTTTCTTGAAGAGGTCTCATATTTTCTTGCTCGTGGAAAGTAGGGAGTGAAAACCTTGTTTTGCTTTACTTGCACAAGTGTCTTTTGCTTATTTAAAATGTCTTTATCTTGACCTATGAGTTTTCTCACTTTTACCCTTCTGGTTCTGTCCCCCATCCCACTTGGGAAGAGGGGACAAGCAGATGTGTGGTGCTTAGTTGTCATCTGGAGTTAAACCATGACAGTTGGTTCTGCTTTTCCTGTTTAAGGGTGACTGCCAAGACTAGAAAGCACCACCTTGGCTGTTCAGCACACTTCTCATTTCAAAATGTAATATGCAAATGGCCACATCTCATTCTGAAGATAAACTGTTCTGATAATTATCTCTTGGTGCCAGCAAATCAGATCTTTCTTCATTTGTCTGACCTTGCCTCTAGTCAACATATTTGTTGCTCTCCACCAGGTCTGTTCTTTGTTTGACCCTCCAGGCCTAGCTCTTCTCTGTTTTGTCATTCATAAGATATATTTTGAGACCTTAAGGCTTATAATGCAAGCTTTTCTCTCAAGCCTTTTGGTTTTTTTCCTGTCTTCTTTGAATGTGCTCCATATCACCATGGACAACTGAACCATACTATTCCCAGCTGGCCAAGCCCCTGAACAGCAGCAAAATCCCTGCTCTAGTGTTTGATATCTGCCCTTCTTTGAGTCAGAGCCTGAAGCAGCCCTTCACACGACTCAGTCTGACAACTCCCATGTACCATCTCTGAGCTCCTATCCAGTAGGTGGGATCTGCCTCCTGCACTTGGTGATATTTCAAGAGTTTTTTTCAATGCATCAAGTCACTTTGACATGCAATTGAAAACCTCCTGTAAGGGCAAGTGTCTTCCTCATTATTTTCTACTCCACTAATCTCTGTAATGTGCAGGCTTTATTGACAATGATTGTAAATCCCAGTTTGGAGCTAAATTCAAAACTTCACCTAAGAAGATGATAGGGGTAACAATTAATGTGTGATATATGGGCTCACTAGTGCCATCTTTTTAAAGGCAGCTGTAAAATGTCAAAAGCCATTGTAGCTCTTTTCAAGTTGGCAAAAGTATAAATGACAAATAATTTTCTTTATATTTCTCTGAATGGGCTTTTGGAATAGTTTCATCTGTTTTATTAAATGGTTATGACTGGAATAAAATAATCTTTATATATTAAACTAAGATCCAAGTTGTGCATAAATAAGTATGGTTTCTAAGCAAATGTGTGGACAGCCCCAAGGGACTAGTAATGAAATGTTGAAACAGGAAAATTTCAAAATAAGAAATTGTTCTTCATGTCTAACTTTCCAAAAAGCTTTCTCTTTAATTATATTTGTTCAGTTACAGATTTCTCTACTTAGTTTTCACTTATTCTTCTGTACTAGATTCTCCTGTTAGTTGATGAATTTTTCTCCTTTTTCCCTCATCACATTACTGGTCACAGGCATGTCATAACAAGATTAAGCTTTTCTTGGAATAGTGCAGGGTGGAAAGTGTGATCAGAAAAGATTTGACTGTTCAGTCTAGTCTAACACCATGCAAGGCAGGAAATGTCTGAATGTTTTGATGAGAAACAAAAGGTTAAATCTTGTGAGATTGTTGGTACGTTAAATTTTAAGTCATTAAAAATGACACTCTCCAAGATACTGTAATATTGAGTTGGGGTTCAACATTTCAGGTTGCTTCTGAGAAAATTCCTAAAGTTAATTGCAATATTTTCCATTTTTTAAAAAAAATGTAATTTAAATTATTTATTAAAAAAATAGAAAAAAAATTTATTCAAAGACTTTGAAAGGTGTTCGTTAGACTTGAGATGGATAATTGGCTACATGCAAAGATGAAACAGATATGGGACTAGGGAAAAATAAAAAATTGTATTCACATTAGAAAAATGATGTCCTTTTAAGTCATAAAGAAGTCTCAGCTCTGCTAGCTGGGCTCTGGTGTGTCTCATCTGTGGCTCAACCTGATATTTACTGTGCAGAGACAAAGCTTCACCCTCATCAGAGCAGATGAGCTGGGTATTTCTGACATGGAGAGTAGATGTCCCCTTGACTATGCTGTGAAATGACTTCTGGGGATAGCTGTGCTTAGGATTAAAAAAAATAAAAAACAATGAAAGAACTTGAGCAAGCACAGGGGCGAGCTTGGCTTACATACAGTCTTCCATAAAGAGCTGCCTTTGTTTCTGAGTGGCTCTGTCCAGACTGACATATCCCTAGGGAGAAAGCTGACATGTTTCTTACTGCAGGGCTCTCTCTGGAACAGGAAAGATCCAAGAAAATCCTGTAGATTTTTATTTCAATTGTGCCCCTTTAGGACACATTATGAACTCTATGCATGACAGTGCTGCATAACGCTGTGAACCCAGAGATAGAACTTTTAAATGGAATTAAAATATTTGATGAAAGTTTTGTTGAGATTGTTGCTGCATTGTATCAAGACATACTTTACTTTCATTTTATGCTTGCTCCTGGAAGCATAAGCAGTAAGCTGAAGTATTTAGATAATTACTTCCACTATTTCCTCTATGCTTTTTAATGCTTCATTGTGAAAAACAGACACTTTCCACCTTTTTATCAAAAATCTCTTAAAGATCAGAATTTTCAAGGTGCCAAATGTGTATTTTGAGTTTGAATTTCAATATATAAAAATTGGAAAATATGTCCCAAAAAGAAAGAAGAAAGAGGAAAGAGATACAGGGACATATTCCCTGGCTCTGAATGAGAACAACAGAAGAAAAGTGAGCTATCAGTAGAAATATATTTTATTGTTGCCTGTAATCTGTGTTTTCCATTCACACCAATTTCTGAGCAGACTGGGGCCTATTTTCCATTTGTTGTATGTGAGTAACTCCCATTGTTGAAAATGGAAGTTATTTGTTGTATCAAAGAGGAAAACGTGGTTAGAATGTGATTGTAACTGTTTCTTCCCCCTAATTTTCTGTACTGTGTGTTATTATTTTGTGGAGTGCCATGGTTTTTTTTTTTTCCTGCGGTGTTTCTCATATTCCTAATAAGGTCAGCTTGCAGTAATTTCAAGAAGAAAGGCATCTTTTGCTGCAGTGTGCTATAATTTCAGGGCTCTCTGCAGGCAAACATGAAGATCAGGATAGATTTTTTCCCCCTTCAGTTTGGTCTGTTTTATTTTGTTAAAGCCATACTGATGGTCCAAAGGATCTCTGCTCAGCTTCTGAGTTTTAGTACCAACTGGAAACTCACAGCAGTACTTCTGGTTCATATAATCAATTTGAGGTTCATTGTGTTTTTCACAATAAAGAGCTTATTGAATCACTAGGAGAAATTAGAATGAATTTCTCAGCTGGGGGTGAGGTTAGGTGGGATGCATCACATTTTTGTTACCAGGGCAATGCTGCTAATAATTAAAATATTCTTTGGTTTTTCACTGAGCAAATTAATTTTTTCCAAACAACTATGCAGATGCAGAATGATCAAATCTTGTGACCTTTATTGTCAAAGGGAATGTCGCTCTTAAATGAATGTGAATGCTGGACCTTATTGAGTAGCTTCAACTTGAAGGAGTGAGTTGTACCAAGTACTTGTTACTATGCAGAAGAGCTGTGCTATTGCTTCACACTTCCCCAGCAGAGTCATATTTATGCTCTGGTTGTACAGAGAGTGGAGCTGCTATTGAACAGGTGAAGTGTCATTAGTGTCCTTGTGATCAAAACTTTTTTCCTTTTTTTTGACAATGTGTTTTATATTTTGCAGATTTAGATCTTGTTGGAGAACCATGTGTCTTCAGCCTGAAGGATTCCAGAATGGAATTTGGGAATTTGTCTGTCTTACTTTACCTTTCTTTGTAACACCGAGGTTTTTATCTGAGCTTTCTATCAACTCCCTTTGATGGTCCTTTGTGAGATACACTTGCTTTTATGTCTTCATTCCAAAAGCTGACCTAAAAGAGATCAAATGAAAACATCCTCCCTAAAAGAAGGACATTCCCTTGCAATTTCAGTGCCATATTTGCATGGGAAAATACCCAGTATCAGAGAAAATCTCTCTCAAAGGACAAAGAAGACCAATTGGCATGAAATGATCTGATGATGAACGATCTCAGAAAGCCCTTTCTTTCCCAACTTTTTTTAATTGATGTGTCTGTGGCTTAGATCTCTGTTGGCTGACTCCCTGGCTGCTTCCTTCTGGAGTATAGCTGTGCACTGAAAATAAACCTGTCACCTGAACAGACATCAGTGATCTTTTGTATCCTGCCAACAAGTGGCCTTCCTGAACATGACTGTAAGAGAAAAGGATGAAGTATTTGAGCAACCACCTATAAGAATCACTGTCTCTAGTGTCTAGTAAGCTTTCCATTCATTGCTGAATTATTGATTGCAACCACTTCAAGTGCTGAAGTTGTACTTTGCTAAATTCAGGTTTTAGTTAAATCACTCTGAAATACATTGGAAAATTCAGACCCTTAATGTTCCTACCCAACCAAGATAAAGGAGAAGCTGTTGGATGTCAGAAAATGAGCCTGTGCAGCCTAAGGACGAGTGATGAGTCCCATTCTGTACTGCTGTGGTGCTGTAAGAACAGCTGTTGAATGCCAAGCCTTGCCAACTGTGAAATTACTATTTCTGCTTGATAATGTTTTGTTTCCAAGCAGGATCTAGATAAAAGGCAATAACTGAACTTTTGGAATAAATCAGACTGCTTGTCAGACTTTTTCCTTTGGTCTTCAACCAACAAATTATGGAAAGTTTTAGACTTTATATAATCATAACTATCACATGATTTTAATTTCCCCCCACTTCGTTGCCTAATTTGTCTGAATTGATTGAAAGTTAAAGTAATGCAGTCACTATTATTTTGTCAAACTGGGATGTAATACTTTAAAAAAGTGCCTGCACACTGAAGTAATTTATATGGTAAAACTAAGTCTTGTTTCCAACACAATTAAAAAAGGGATTTTGCTGTTTGATTACAGAGTTAGACTAGCATCCTTGGAAACTGAAAAACTCAAGTTTTTGCTAACATGGTAGAGGAAGGAAAACTTTTGCTTTAATGGTGAATGCATAGATGCCTCTAGGATAGTTCAGGTATCATCTGGATTTTGAGGTCTGTTTGCTGAAAGCACAAAAGGGACACTGGCTATCATGGAATGCTGATTTTTCTTGGTTAGACTTCTCTAAGAACTAAAATGACAAAGGTATTTAGGCCTGTGTGTAGTATGAAGCTCTGAGCAGTATCCCTGAGTTCAACAAGCCTGCTCCAGCAATGGCCAAGCACTTTGGCTGAGGTGGAGTCCAAGGGTATCAATTTTTGTAGGTTTCTATGCAAATATCTTTCGTATAGGTATCTTTGTCCAGCTGTTTTTGTTGTCAGAAATCCACAAGAAATTTGAGCTGTAAGAATCTGCTTCCTATTTTTAATTGCCAGAATAATTCGGCTTCCCTTGTATTCTTTTCCAGAGGGAATAACTGTGCTCATCTACATTGTGGTCTTTTATGTAGGCAGCTAGGATGTACATCTTATGTGAAGTGGAATGAAATTTCAAAGAATCATTCTGAAGTAGTGATAGTGCCAATGTGTCCTTAATAACAAACAGATTGTGATGTACAGTTACTAAACTCCAAACCAATATTATTGGATGGAATAATCTGTCCTGTACTTAAGAGGACTGATAACATTAATGTTAATATTTAAATATATATGTTTTCACCATGTTAGCTTTGTATGACTTTCTTAGTGATTCATAAACTCTGACTTATCTGTGGATTAAGTAGGTATCAGATCTGCCTTATGAAAAGTTTAGTGATTCATTCTTTTGCAAAATACTTTTATACAGAATATCATATTGTTTGACTTCTATTGGCAAGATGTCAAACACCCTGGCTTTAGCAAACAGGACTGAAATCACCAGATTCACTGTGATGATGACCAAAACCCCAAGCCAAATATGACAGACAGATGGGTTATCTGAAGATTACTAAGTGACAACTTAATGAGGCTTTTGAAAGACTATCAAGTCTCAGAGAGAAAGAAACTGGGCAAGATATTTCTTGAATCAATATTTATCTGAAATATTTTTCTTATTTTGCTGGGACAACACCGTATCATGCAGTTTCTTGGCTGATAGGTTTGGGCAGGAAACGTCTTCAGAAATGGTTTTCCTGCAGAGTTTTGGCCTCATGGTGCCCGCATCCAGAATGTCGGGCAGGGCAGGACCGAGGGAACGGCTTCAGCACCACGGGCAGCGCCCGCGCCGGGCCGGCGGCGGGAGCGGCGGGAGCGGCGGGGGCAGCGGTGTCGCCCTGTTCTTGTTTTTCTAAGCCTTCTGATATTTACATTCTTGTAATGAACTTTCTCACACCCTTTACGTAAATAACTTATTGTTTTGCATTCTTTTATGGAGGAGGAGAAATTTGATGGACTTTTGGTTTGTCCACTGTCATTGGAGAGGTGGCATTGTCACCCTCCAATCCACTGTCACTTTTGGAAATCTCTAAATGTTGGAGTCAGAAATTAAAAGTGCTCTTTTTTTACCTTGGGAGAGCTGCGTGTCCGCGTCGTGTTATTTCGTGTCCTATAGTGGCACGGCGGGGCGGCGGGAGCGGCGGGAGCGGCGGGAGCGGCGGCGCTGCCGTGCCCATTGTTCGTCCGCCCAAGGGACGCACTCTGACTGTGCTGACCAGGAAGGGCCTTTTTGTGCCTGGGCAGAGGTGGCTGTGATGAGCCCTGGAGAAAGTACAGAACAGCAGAGCGTGGTACAAAGCTGGCACTGCCAGACAGAGTCTATGCTATGGAAAGTGATATTCCCGGGATATGGCGAGACCAGAGGAGATGGAGCCAAGAGGTGCCTAGCTGTGAGAGTGCAGCAGCAAGGCTTGAGGTATCTGACCTCAGAATCTGGACTCAAACCTGATGAAGGGTCTTCTTCATCTCACTCTTCTGCAGAACCCATTCCATGAGAATAATTCACAGAGGAAATAACCTAGAGCCTGCTGATTATCACTGAGTGACTGCCTTCAGATTTCTGCAGAGATGGCTTTGCATTTCACTTTTAAAATAAGTGTGGGAAATCACACATGCAGAGTCGTTGGAAAGAACAGTAACTTAGCAAGGACTGGTAGTGAGGAGTTACCACAGGCTGCAATAAATCTTTCTGAACCAGCTTAATTTCTCCTACTGTTCCTGCCCTTTTTTGTTCCTGAGGCTCTCTGCCCATGCAATAGATATCATAGAGCTGTCCTGACAACGAAACAATTGTGTTAAGGAGGTGGTTGTCTGTAGGACTTGTCAATGTCAAATAAAACATAGATTGAGGCAAGGGACTGAGAGAAGAGATGGGACACTTCCAATGTGCAGCTTGTGATGTGCTGTTATGGAGAAATGGATTTTCAGTTTCTGTCAAACAGTTCCTTCACAGTGATGGGAAAATTGTTAAACCATGTTTTTCCACATTTGGCTACTACTCACACAGTCTGTATTTTCTTATCCTAAGTTTGAAGTGAATGTGATCCCTGATTTGCAGAGGTTTTGGCACAAACAGCACGTCCTGAGCTCATTGGAACTTGTCCATAAAAAGAGGATTCTTGGAACATATTAGATGATGCATAACTTTAGAGATTATGGAAGATCAGCTCATGTGAAACTCACAGAATTCCAATTTACAACTTCTGATTTCAATTTTAAAACTCCCTGTGCTTAAAACTCTGTCAGTCATCTTCTTGAAGTGTACAGAAATATAAATTTCTTCATATTTTCATAGTTCTTATACTCAGTAAAAGAACATGAGATATACATCCATAGACATTATAGCTGTCACTACTCTTTGCAAGCTTAAATGCTGTGGAATGTAAAGGAAGAATGAAAGCCCAGGATAGAGCAGCTAAAAGAGCAGATAATGGCATTAATGTTATTTTACCTTTTGGCCACCTGTTGCAGTACAGCCAATGCCAGCAGTGGCTGCAAGTCATTACTGTTTGACAGCTGCTTCATGTGCTTTGGAAAATGACTGTGTAATTGTTCTCAAGCTCCTTTCTTGTGGACAGGTGTCCATACCATGATTAGCACTAATTGGCAATGTTGTTGGCAGTCACAGAAGGGAAACTAATGAAAGAATGAGCATGAAGGGGGAACAAATTTCTCAGCCGCCAAAGCAATATGCCCATCTATATTCCTGCCTGTTCTGGGAACAGAATGTCAGCTCTGTGTGTCCCCTCTCCCCAAACATACTGTTTAGGAGAAGCCAAGTTGTTTTGAGGGAGAGAAACACTGGGTAGTTTAAAAGGGATTTGAGGCTGACAGTGGGATAAAGATCTGCTTTAGGAATTTTTAAACTTGTGTTTGATCAAGTTTGTTTGATTTTAACTTGTTTAGAAAGTAAGTTTTCAGAAAGGGGGCAAATTTGAAGAAAGAGCTTTAGGAATATAAAATCCCAAGGAAAACTCAGGGGTTCTTTTTCACAAAAAATTGATGATCTTATCCTCATTAGGATATCATCAAGTTTGTCTCTGGAATGCTGTCATTGTAGTCTTCAGGACATGGCGATGTCCATCTCACAAACAACCCACTTCCATCCACTGTCTGGATATGACTTTATACCAACCTATCTATTGGAATTGTAGAGGACTGTTGGTAGATATAATACCAAAGTTTGCTTCATGTCTGCCACATGAACACTCAGACATCCATAACATGATTGGGGAAGACCATATGTAGCAGGTGCTATGCATTTTCTACTGATTTGCATCAGCAGTTCTCTGGTTCTCTCACCATGTGACATAGTATTTGAATTTTTGTGAAAGTAGATGTGTGTATGGTCTTCCTGGTAGGAAAGGGTCATGGTGACCAGTGCAGTGACTTACTCAGGAAGTTACATCACTCTGAAAAAAACTCTGGATTCTGATGTAATCTTCCATCCTAGCTGTTATTCCTTCCCTAGACACCTTGAAATTCTTACCTGTTCTCTTGAGTTGCTAAGTAAAGACTTTTTCAGACCTACCAGTTCTGCAAACTCTGAAGGAACCACCTTTGCTGTAAATGTTTGTAATGATGTCTTTTCCTGAAGTAGAGGTTGGTAGAAGCAAGTTGATAACATTTAGATGCAGAGCCATAAGCATGTCCAAGTGCATACATGATTTTGCAGTGCAAATGAAAAAAATTCCAAACCTCCTGATCCTGGGGATCAGATAGGGGCAGCTAACACTGAGGTATAGTAATGTACCTTAGTGTTAGTCCCCACATCAGGTTAAACTGAAGCATGTATCTTAAAAAGGGCATGGGAAAGGTAAAAATAAAGAAAGATGTGGATTGTGCATGAGGAAAAATATCATTCCTAGGAAGTAAAGGTGGGTGGATGAAGGAGAGCTGAGTTGGTATGGAAAAGCCCAATACTCTTGTGCTATCATGCAGGAAAAAGAGAGAGTGGGCCTGCATTGATTCTTGTATATCATTGCCTTCTCCTCAATGACTTATCAGCATGGAGCCAACTGCATCTTGTATAATGGATGTACTTTCTGTGGGATCAATACTGGCTCATCACACAGCTGGCAGCGCTGAACATCTTTTCTGTCTCAGCCTGCAGCATTTTATCTCTCCTGTTGCTTATCCCATGTTATGTGCTCTGATGATATGGCAGTCGGTTTTGTTGGGTAATGGTTTAAAAAAACCTTGTGCCCACACAGACAGGGGAGCACAAATGAACAGTGGCAGTGTGGAACAGTTATAATACCCTTCTAACCCCTTCCCCAGCTTCTTTGGGACCATGACTTATCCTGTGGTCTGAGAGTGGCACCCCTCACAATGCCTCAGAGGAAAGAGTCTCTGGATCACCTCTCGGATAACGTTCAGGAATATGAAATGTATTATGAGAAGTCAGAAAGTGTATTTTGGGACTGCACAAGATTTCTATAGGATGTTTTTGAGAGGAATTAAAAGTGGGGAAAGAGATGTGTCTGGCTGATTTGGGGAGGAAAAGAATGTGTGAAAAGGGAGGGGTAAGGGGCTGGTTCCATGTAAAAAGGTTGCTGGTCATGTCTGGCTCCTGGTCTTCTCACCAAATCCCATTAATATTTTTGAGGGTGAGGATCTCTTTATTTTGGGTGCATGTAGATCTGCTCCATCAGCTGGAGTAGGATACAGGCACATGGGGGGCATGTGAGGGGTGATCACTAGGAAATACTAAGCCAGTCTAGCTGGTGGCAAAGATAAGTGACCAAATATTTAAGCCATAAGTCTAGGCCAGCTGCTAGAATGACCAGAGAGGCTGAGAGCTGACTTCTAGAGGGATCAGAGGCTCTGAGACCAATTCCAGGGACACAGTGTGAGCATGGCCTGAGAGACCCATTTCCTGTGTGTGTGTGGCTTGCTGGATTTTTACATACATATGTGCTATATGCCTGTGTATTCAAGGAAGTGCTGGGAATACACAGATCCTGGCTGGATCTGGAGGCATGGAGATGCAGCAGCCTTGCCTCTTTTGGTCTACTGGGTTTGGCATCCCCTAACAGATTTAATAAAGTTATACTTAGTATACCTGATCTTCATGAATGCAGAAATAATCCTGGAAAAGTCTTTATTTGTGTATTGCCAAACTTTGGGAGAATTTAGGTATTTTCCCAAACATGATCTTTTCCTCTGAGAATGAGGAAAATAATTCATGGGAGGTAAAAGTTCTAAAACAAAGTAAGCAAGAAGAAATAGGAAACATCATATGTGGGCTGGTCTTTCCTGTGGTACAGTTATTGTTATTTTCTAGAGAAATTAAGCATTTTTATATTTCTACTTCTCTTTAACCATTAAAGCAATGACAGAAAACAAAATGTAAATTATGTACTGAGGTTGGCTTTCCTGGAGAATAGTTCTGCTTCCCTTGCTAAAGTGCCTGTAGGTATTACTCTTAGGATAATTGTAGCATTTTGTCATGTTGGCAGATTCTTTATAAAAATTTTTGTTCCCATTAAGCAACAACAGATGAAAGGAAACCTTGGCTCAGGTCACCTGTTGGCAGGCTCACAGTTGCTACTGAATAAGCATTGCAGCAGTCGTTGTCACTGCAGACAGGATGTCACTGAAGAGAGAGCTGGCATTTTAAGGACTGCTGTGTGTTTGTAAAAGCCTGGCCCAGTCTGAGAGCTCTGCCTCATGCTCCTAGCACAGCTCTTACTTCGCTTGTTGCAGTGACAGGAAGCAGGTGAATCAGAGGACTGAGAGAACAAAACTCACATAAGTGGGAACATGGATCTCAATTCCATTTTTATGATAAAAAAGAAAGGGTTAGGATTAATGATTTTCAAACTTAAGACAGTTATCTTCTGTGTTTATTTACAGTTATAATGCAATTTATAATTTAATAATTTTAGGATAAATGACAATATACCCAGCAGTGAAGGTATTTACTTGGTAAGTATGGCAGTAACAATATTTTCAGAAAAAGGAAAAAATCTTTAAGTAAATCCCTACTGTATGATGTTCATATGTTGCTGTGAGTGCTACTTCTTTGCCTCTTGTTTCCTGTCCCAGAGGGATAAAACTTTAAATTGAATTGTGGTAGGGTCACACCCCTCACATAATTTGTAAATATACACTGTGTATGAGATTATGTTTTAGTAATGGCAAAAGCTGATTAAAATGTTATGAATTCACATGGAATATTAGAGAAGCTTTGAAATGGGGGGGGGGGCAAAGCAGCAGCCAGAAGGAAATAATACTCTTCCCAAATGCTACAGAACGTCATACTCAAAACTGTATCACTATAATTATAGGGCAATGATAATTGTTTTTTTTTTTTAATATGAAATTGTATCAATAAACATTCTGTGCTTCTTAAGTACAATCTCTCTTGTAGCAGTCCTCACACAGTATGACTGAAAGCCAAGATGTTAAATTCTTTTGCAGGGGACTCAGCTTTATGAATGCCTCTTAACTGAACAGTTTTTTTCTTATAATGTTATGGCCTCTGATAAGAGGACTTCTGAGCCAGAACTTGAAGGGTAAAACTGAGCATCTGTGAATGCAGGAGGAGAAACCAATTTCTTAAAAACAAATTTAAAGGTAGCTAGTGGAAAGTCAGGCTAAGGTTAAGGAAGAATATACATCTGCCTTGATCACTCTGCCCATCTTCAGGCTGGCACTACAGGTTACACAGATGCCCTCAACTCTGACACTACTTACACGTTTTTGTATCAAGCATTATTGGTCTGGCACAGGGGCAATACACTTTCAGGTGACAGACATTCTAAATCTTACGACTTCTGTACTACTTTACATTTTAACTCTGTTCAGCTTGATGCGTTGATTGCCAAAAGCTCCTGCTTTTGAATAATTCAGGAAAGTCAGCTGTCAGTAGGTACATAATTTGGAGAATTGCCTTTGTACTTTTTAAAATCCTCGAGCATGTGCCAGCAACTGACTGAAGCTCAATTTTAAGTTATGTACTAGATCTCAGCTTGTACTGAGTTGTATTTATATGAATAGACTGTATGGGTTTAGACTTCTCCCATCAGTTTTTTACATAGACTCCAGTAGCAGATTGAAGAACAGTTTCGTGTAGCATTATTGAACCCAGAGCTGATAGGTCTGATGATTTCCATCATTCTGTCATGATACCTGAATGTCAATGATGCATTGCTGTAAAGCTGTGAGTATTGCCAGTCTAATTTTTTGTTACTGCAAGGCACTAGAGCCACTCGAATTAAATCATGTAGTGAAAAGGTAAGAACTCTAAAAGAGGGAGAGAGAGAGAGAGAGAGAGAGAGAGAGAGAGAGAGAGAGAGATTGAAAAACTTTCTTGGGAAACGTGGGCATCCTGGATTGCACACATCTGAAATATGGATGCAGAAATTAAAATCACATCAATAAAATATAAGCTATTTCATATAATTAATCTGTATAAACTAAAACATATGCCATAAAACTATATGACTCATAAGTACACGACAGGACTAAGCTGAAACCTAAAACATGTAAAATGAATGCACACAAAAAATAAGTCTGATGAACTCAAGGCACTTAACACACTAAGTAACTCTTGAACAATACCATGAGCCTTATGGTCTCCTGGTTACTGAGAGGGTGCATTGTGGTGTTTTTTTTTTTTTTTTTTTTTGTACTATGACAGTGGTGCTTGGTAATGAAACCTCTGCTGTGTTCTGCATTCTGCAGACATGTGATATGTAGACCTGCAGAGTCCACACTTGCTAAAAAACTAGAAAAGGATTTTCATGCCTGCCAGAAATACATTGTGCATAGGACATATTGAATGTACACATACATTTATATCAAAACAAAAATTTAGATTTATTTGGATCTGGACTACATTCTTCTTTGGAAATGGGATACATAATTTTTAATCTGTTAAAACATGTGGATTAATATGACTGTAATTACTACATGTATGGTTAACAGCAATTTCTCCTTTCCAGTATGCATTCAAAACAGTAGAATACAATGCATTTAGCAAGATGCCATTCCTCTCTTCTGCAATCCACCATGTGAAGGAAGAAATTAAAGAGACATGAGGTGAGCAACAATGCTGGCGGCACCAGGATGGTTACGTTTCCTTTTATCTGAATCCAGACAGCTCTCTTGGCTTGCTAGAGCCTGCAGTTATGGGGAGAGGAAGAACAGGATGCTCGGGAGTTAGATGAGTGTGGTGGTGTCAGCCTTGGAGGGTTGGCCTGAATTTTACTCCCTCAGCCATATGTCTCTTCCTGTTCTTGTAAGAAGGAGACCTCTGTGCTCATGACTTTTATCCCATTGCAGGGTCTGTTCTCATGTGATCCTTAAGTTATTTTCCACTTCTCTGGTCCAGTGTCCCAATTTGTTCCAGCAAGAAGATGATGGTTGAGTCTTTATGCAAGGCAATTATATTTGAAAATAAAAATGCAAAATTTGCTTGAGTTTCTTTAACATATGTTCTGCTGTGTACAGTCTCACTGAGGTAGAGGTCATAATTCTGGATGAGGTGGGAAAATTAATTGTAAAGCTGGAGGTGCTTTTATTTTAGCTGTTAATTTTCTGCCCTTCGAACCATGAGAATTGTCTCAGCTTTCCCCCCCCCCCCGTAACTGTTCAATTATTATGCCCCTCACCTCCTTCCAAGCTACTATTTTTCCATCTCCACGTTTATTTCCTACTGCTCCATTCCTGCTTCTCTTTCCCTCATTGCTCCACTCTGACTTCCTTAATAAAAATCTTATTTTCTATTTCTCCCATACATCTCTTCATGTTTTTATCCATGCCACTTCTTAAGCTTCTCTCCCCCTTAATGTTGCTACCTAGCCTAGAATAGAACCTTTCCTAATTGTGCACTCTTCCTGCAAATCAGCTATGTGGCCATTGCTGAAGAAGTAATGCATAACCCATAATAATTAGCAGACTATAAAAAGCTTTGAAATATTTTTTTTTCCTGATGGTGGTCTGAGATGTTGACTTGAGCTAAAATATATTTTGTTTAACTTTAAAACAAGTGTCTTACCCAATCTCTGTAATTTTTCTTCAGCTTTGAACACCATCCTCTGGGCTAGGTCTAAGGCTGTGCTTTATATGGTTCTGTGCAGGGAGGTAAATCACAGCAAGCACCTTTAGGCTTCTCTAGTTCCAACCCATTATTGTGTAGTGCAAAGGAAGTAGAAGGTACTTACTAAAACATAATTAAGACTGTACAAGCTTCTCAGAACTTTTTCTAGTTATCACATGAAAAAGGGAGATTTTCTCAACCCTCAGTGTTTGAATTGTCTGTCAGTGGCCCAGGAAAGGAGAGACCCTTGTGCCTGTCAGTGTCCTCTTAGGGGGAGCCTTCTCTGAGTAGTCCTGCTGGGTCAGAGGCTGGTCTGACTGGCTTGTCCAGGAGCACACACCAACAGCATAAGGGAGAACCCTCAGCAGGTTGTCCACATTGTTCAAGTATGTTCCCTGCTCTTGGAGACTGCCTGTGGAGGACTCACCCTCACATGGAATAACACTCTTTATTAGTAGAAAACTGTGGCAGGTGAAGGTTTGATAGTATCTGTGGGTGACAATATCTGGCTGCAAAAATGTATTCAAAGCAATGCAGAGACAATCTCCAAGACCCAACAAAAGCATTCAGACACAGACTGTGGTTCTTACCCAAGAGGCGTCCCTATGGGGGAGGAGACAGGTTCAGCTCATTGACAGATCCCAGCAATTACAATGGTGTCTTCCCTTACTTCTCCCCAGTCTCTACTTAGTTTTATAGTATTTTTCATGTTTAGGTCGAGCTTGAGTCACTCCAGTCATGCATACCTTGGTTATTACTGACTGGTGTAACTCACTCTGCTCTTAGAGATACAGTCAATAAAGCACAGAGGACAGGCACATTGAGGGGTGGTTGTACCTCGGAGGGGTACCTTTGGGATGTAGGCGTGTGCTAATATTACAGTTAGGTTGTAGTGAACCAAGCTCATCTGAGGAGAGTGATTTCAGCACAGCTGCTGCCTTGGCAGCAATACCTCTCCTCCTCTCTCCCCTGGCTGACAGGTGTTATGGGGTTTATCAGCTACACAGCACCGCTGAGTTCCCCCCCCCGCCCCCACGAGGATTCCAACAGAGCCTGGCTGCAGTGTCTCCACTCTGCTCCATGCTCCATTCCATCCCATAGCAGGTGCTGTGGTTGCAGATTGTGTGCACATGGAATCACCATGGGATAAGTTTCCAGTGTGCCAACCACATTCCATCCAGGGAGCAGCAGCTGTATTTTACCCTATAATTTCTGTACTTTTATGACTTCTGTTGTGATGTGACTATAACCTCTCAGTTTCCTATAATTTTACCCCCAGCCATCTTTACACTTTAATTAGTAAGGCTTTCTTAAAAACCAGCTAAATCTGGGAGCACAGAGCTTCACAGCCCTTTCATACAGGGCTTGTACCAGGCAGACCTTATAAAAAGGCTTTACTAGGACGTAGCTTTGATATTTCAGTATGCCATATTAAGTACTTTCAGAGCTTCTATTATTACTTTACTTGTGAGAGTATTTACTGAGTCTTTATTAGAAGTAGGTTTCCAGGTTTCTCTGCTTTTATCTTGCCGCCTACAGTATGTAGTGAAGTCTAACTTTGAAGGAATTTTTTTTGGCTTTTTTCTCTAAGTGATCCAGTCCTAACAATGGGTCCATGATGATCAATTTAATTTAATTTATGTTTTGTCATAAACTGTTACCTTCTTGACTTGTCTGTGTAATATTCAGCCTCACTCAAAGGAGCTGTTGGATACATTTTCAATTGTTTTGTGTGAGTCATTGTTCTAGAGGGAGCTTTTATTATGGATTGAATACCAAGGATGATACATTTACATGTATAAGATCAGATTCATGCTCTATTAGATTCATACCTGTTTCCTAGGGGTGCATATATTCGCAAATATTCATTTGCATTAGTATGCATACAGACTCACAGGGTCTTGGAGACAGAAGGATAAGAAGGAAACATTGGGATGCTGCCAAGAGAAACTACAGTATCTTTGGTCTGATTATTATTCATTATTTATTCCTGTTGCTGCCTATGACAAGGCTGGTCACACACAGTTGTCCCTATCCTTGCATAGTCACTTCGGCTGCTTGCCTTTGTTCCGTGCTCAAGCTGCAACTTTGAGAACAACAGGATGTGCGAGAGGAGGAGGAGGAAAGGTTGACTCTGGACATGCTGAAATGTCAAAAAAAGCCCATCTAAAATAAAAAGCTGAATACCTACAAGCAGAAGAAACTATGTTTAACCTCCTGCAAGTACATGAGCAACTAATCAGGAAATAACCACAAACATGGTACAGGGAGAGTAGTTTATAAACAGGTGAGACTGGAGCACAATAATTAGAAAAGTAGACTAGATCTAAGTGGAGACCTTCCTGCTAGGGCCATAGAAGCTAGGATTAAGGTGTGTGTGTTTGCCTGTCTGTTTCTGGCAGCTGCTTTATGTTGCTGGGGGCAGGCAGGACAAGCTGCTCAAGCATAAGGTCTTGGGCATCTCTGAGTGAGTCACCTTGAGCTCCAGCTACACAGCCAAGGCATTTTTGAGTTCTGTTTATCTGCTGGTTTTAGGTATCTGCTTTTGGATGAATGGTGCTGTGGCT
Organism: Euphonia xanthogaster; assembly: GCA_034509185.1. Taxonomy (NCBI): domain Eukaryota; kingdom Metazoa; phylum Chordata; class Aves; order Passeriformes; family Fringillidae; genus Euphonia; species Euphonia xanthogaster. Next base: position 102,470,604 of record JAYDZK010000001.1, read on the forward strand.
GTGCCCTCTCCTCTCTGCTCCCTGCAGTGGGGACCCTGCTCCTAGGGACACCTGCAGCACATGCTGAAGATGCCTGTGTTGGATCAAATGACTTTCAAGTGAGCTTTGGGAGCTGGCTGTGCTTCCTTTTGCCCTCACTAAGCATAAGGTTAGCGGTACTGCCAGCACTATAGAGAAAGATTTGGTTTAGAGTAATGTGCCTTGCAGGATATGCCTGCACATGTGGCTGGTCACTACTGTTCTGCTGAGGGAAGCTGTCACCTGTGATGCAGTTATCCTGACAGGAAAAGTGCTTCCATTGCTACTTTTTCAGCTATGTGAGTGAATATCAGCCAATGTGACAAAGCAGCTTAGATTTTTCCCTGGTATAAGATAAGCCTCTGATGGGAGTTGGCCCTGTAGCTGTGTCTGTGTGCAGGCTCAGATCTGGGACCTGTGGAAGCATCAGTGTAGGAATCTGCTGGGATGATCCCAGGGAATAAAATAACATCAGGCATGAGATGGGTGAGGGATGAGTGGCAGAGTCCTTCAGAGAGTGAGTCAGAACACACAGTGTAAACTTGCTCCCCAGAGTTAACTCCACAGGAAACTGTAATTTTGGATGTCTAAAGTTTGATCCTGGAAACCATGTACACGTGAAAGCAAATGTAACTGATAAACACACTCAAGAAAACCAAATTGTCACTATTTGATTTAAATTATAAAGTGAAGTAAAAAAAAGTTATTTCAAGTTAGCTTCTGATTTCTATGTTTTGCTGTGTTGAACTCTGCCAATACACTTTTTTTTCATTTTCAAGTTCATCTTTTTCACCTCATCTGCTTGGGAAACTGTAACATTAAAACAGAACAAGGACAAACTTAATTTAAAAAGCAAGCTGTGTTTCACAGCTACTGTCAGTGACAATAGCCAGCTTTTGATGTGTAATTCTGATAGCATCAAAATGAGAAAGCCTGGCAGTGATGCCCTGCTTGGTAATTTTAGAAGGAGGTTTTGGAGCTTACTTTGGGCTTTCTGAACTATTTGAATTATTTACTGGCAGCCACAGGCGAGTGGCATTTTACAGTGTGTTAAAACCAAGCTTTGATATCTGAAAATAGCTCCTTTGGTACAGTGCTTGTCTTCCTTGATTCTCACATAAGCTGCATATTTATCATAGCTGAGTGATAAATGATAAGATTCTGCTGTTTTATATGCAGTGAAATGACAAGGTCAGTTTTAATTAAGCTGAGATCAAGCCCAGTCTGTATTGCACACTTCTGATTAGGTTACTTCAAATTAACATAAGTTTTTGGAGACTTCACTGAAGTCAGTGGTGTTAAACACCAGCTGTGCTGGCAGATAAGCGTGGGATATAAGAAGGAGATAGAATTCACATTGAAATTAGCACTTGGCACAATATAATTCTCTGATTGCAAACTATGCGAAGTTGCCTGCGCTAATTGGTTGATTTTATTTGAAGCAGATGTTGTTAGCTTTCCCACTAATGATCTGGAGAGAAATTTTTTTGAAAGAAATGCCATGTTAGGTTCTCTGCAGTATAATAAGCTAATTACAACTTTAAGTACTTGCAGTAATTAGCACAATGTGTATAAAGTGGTCCTGATCTTTTCACCCTGCTGTATTATTGTTAGGACATGCAAAAAACAAAAAAAAAAGAGAGGTAGCTGGATTTAGCTTCCCCAGTCTAGCTTTTTGTTTTCCCAGACTTTTATATTAAGGAGATAATGAGCTAGATTTATTTTTAAGCACACCGAGAAGTTTTAAACCTTTCTCCTGTTTCACTCTAACTCTCTTCTCTAAATCAAATCTTTTTAGTTTTATCTATCTCCATTGAGGTAAAGACTTTCAGCATCTTAAAAATCCCATTAGTAATCTGTTCTGTACAGCAACAGAGTGTTTGTTCTCTATTAATTTATTTAATCACTTGCCCATGGATTACCAAGATCTAAAGTATATCTGACCTATAGAAAGAAAACAAACAAACCCACCCTGGAAACTTCCTTCTTTCAAGAGTAATTGTGCTCCTTGTGGTTTGTACTGTCAGTGATTAAAAACTGCTGGCAGTTTGCAAAATAGACACAAGACCCAGCAAGTAATCCTGACTGAAGAAAGAAGGAGAACCAAAATGAGTTATATGAAAATGGTGAATCAGATATTATCCCCATAATCCCTTCTGAAATTCAGCGTGACTGTTGCAGATGGTGGGTACACTCCAGAAATGGCTGTTCTGAGAATACAGTTTAATGAATATTTCAGTTTAGCTAGTGGTCTCCTGACGTGGTTTGGTGAAACTTGCTCTTCAGAAACCTCCACCAGCCATTTACAATGCAAATGCTTTCACTTCCTGGGAGAAGTGACTGGAAGCTAGATGAAGCCATTTGCACAAATATGGTCACATTTCCCAGGTCCCTGGTTTTGTGGGCTGCGGGATGACACACAACTGTCTTGGACATGTTGTGCCATTTCAGGAATGCCTCCGTGACCCCAGCCACTTGTGTGACACACATATGCTGCCAGAGACTGTGCCATAAGGCATCTCCTTGCCCACCACCTGAGAGGAGGGTTGGGGGACTGTCCCTTTGGGTTTGTTTTCTGGGAAAATGATTTACTGCCTGGAACAGCAAGGGCAGACATTTCCAGGCAGTCCCGAGTGACTACTCACGAAGATTGGCACAGCAACAAAGAGGGGACAAAGTACAAAGCCCACGGAGTCTTTTGGGCTGGCATGTGCAGGGATGTCTGTGACACCTGGGGGGTAGAGCAGGAGGGAGCTGTTGATGACACCGGCCTGTTTGACTGAACTCTTGCTCTCTGACAAAGCTCTTCAGGCCCCAGTGTTTCTTCCTTAGGTCCTTTAAACTGCAAGTCATATCTGTGAACAGTGTTTCCCCTTGGTGCAGAACAAAAGAGTTTCAACCCAACATGTTTTGTCCTTTTTTTTCCTTTTCTAGAATGAATTTTAAAAGAAATACGTCCTTTGCAATTAGGGCAGGGGTTGAATGTCTGCCTCTCTGTAAAGTGCACATAAAGAAGGTATTAAAACCCAAATCTTGTATATATCATGGCATATTTCACTGAGATATATTCCTGGGTTAGCAAAAATGATGCAAAGTTTAAAATACTCATTTGCTTCCAACAAACCTTCTCCTTTTAAATAAGCTGGTAAATCTAGATCTTGAGAATGTGGGTGAAAAAAGGAAATATTTGTCATTATGGCAGTGGTGAGCTTTAAGGAAAACTCTTGAGTTAGCACTAAATCATCACTCAAAGTAAACCACAACTTGATTTCTGTAACTCCTCGAGACCAAATTAATTAATTTTATTGCCTTGGGCAAATCTTCTAGCTGTGGGTTTAAACTAAAGCAAACATGCTACTTCCCTTCAGTCTGAAGAATTGGCAAGTAAAGATTCTTTGTTATTTTAATCTCATGATTCAATCTCCTGCTGCATTAATTTGGTGATTTGACTAATTGGTGGTTTAACCTATTATTAATGTTCCTCCATTAATTTCCTGATGCAATTTTAATGACATCTTGATGTCACTATTGAATTAAAGTCTGTTTAGTCTAAGAAAAAAAAAGAAAAGTAAAGCAGTAGTTTTAGATGTTGTTATCTATTTGCTGAATTTTAATGTCTGCCTTCATTGTAATAAAAGTCTGTATGTTTTAAATATACATTGGGCTTTAATCCTGAATAAAGCCATTCATTTTCCCAAGAATTTCTGTGGTTTTAACTGAAATAAACAGAGTCCATTACACTGTTCTTAGGTCCTACTCCAAGGATGGCATGCAATGCATGTAAAAGTCTCCATGTGAAAAAACAACTTCTGGGTCAAGTGGTTGTGACCATGAATATTCCCTCTGGACTACAGAGAAGTAACAAAGCAGAAACTGAGTTCTTGGCTTTGCTACAGCTCATGCTAAGTCTCCACACAAGTCTCTTCGTTTGGTTGTGCCTCACTGCCTGCTCTTGACCCAATTAAATGGGGATCTTACTTCATTCCTTCACCTTTTACATGTTTCCTCTGTTTGTAGTGTAAATTGTCAGAGCAGAGACAATTTTTCACCTGCATTTATGATCTCTATGATTTTGGTTGGGATCTTGAAGTGCTGCATGGTGCACATCAGCAACAGCAGCTGTGTAATTAAACCCAGGTAATACCAGATGTTGTGGAACCATAGTTATTTATAAACAGAAATTAAGAGAAAGAGTGACTCTACTGCTTCTGGAGCGTTGCAGCTACCCTTCTGAATCATGCCTGCATCTCACCCAATCTGATGCAGAGAAGCACAAGATGTGTTGACAGAAATTGTAAGAAATGCCATGAGGTGAAGAGTCATCTTGTTTTCTATTTGATTTTAGCAGTGTAGTGCAGCTTGCAGGGAGATGAGCTGTGCAGCTTGTCCAGCAGCAGATGTGGGGACAATGTGTGTCTGGCCACGCAGCACACATGGGAAACATCTCCACATCCCTGTCCCTCTTTGGCTGAAGAGCCACTAAGGTCAAGGCACTGTTACCTAGCAGCTAATGAGAGCTGATTAATCCATTTGTGGGCATCACAGGCTGCAGTGATGTATGGGAGCCTTGTGCCTGCTTCTACTATTCATTTAGTGGCAGGAAAAGCAAGTACCAATAACATCAGTATGACATCAGTAACGCTGAAACATCATCAGATCTGTAAATAATAGCAGCCAAAACTGACTGTCCATTTTCTATGCTAGCATCAGATTTTGATTTTCTAAATTTCATTATTGTTTCTCTGAAGACAACGTAGAGGTGGGATTTGTATGTGAAGGAACCTAGATTGTAGGTACAGGGCAATTTGGTTTTTCCTAAAAAGCAAACTGTTGGCTTTCCAGTGGACTCCCTGTGAAAGCAAATCTACCCCCTAGTCTTCATTGTGTATTCCACAAATGCTTAATCAAACTAAAAGAAAGTGAAACTTTTCTGAAACAAATTCTTTTGAGTTTTAAGGGCCCCTGAAGAGTTAAATAAAAATAGGGCATTTTATAATGCATCTGCTTGCTGTCTGCACCACATGCTCCAGAAGGGCAGTACCTCACCCTGTCAATGTCTAATGAACTGTGCAGCTCCCTATGATTCATCATTGCTGGTGTTCCACCAGGAATGATCAATAATATAGTCTATATAATTTCTTTTTTACTTCCAAATGCACCCAGCAGGGTAGAGAAACTTTTATTAAATTGTTGGAAAAAAGTAGAAACACTTTCCATATTTTAACAGAGGAGACCTTAGTAGACTTGGTTTGCATTTTAAAGGCTTTAAGTCAAAAGTAAAACTACTTTTCAAATACATTTTGCTTATTTTTAAATAAAAAATTCTCATTAAAATATTAAGACTTTGTATGTGAGAAAGAGACTTTAAAGTGAATAGTTTTAACAGAGGAGATAAAACTTTAAAGAATGTATTTTTCACAGTTAAGTTTAGACAAGAAAGCCAGAAAAGCAAACTCCCAGAGGCTCCAAGACTAGCAACAAGCAGCAAAGTTTGGCTGAGACTCAGATGAAGCAAAATGTTGGTTTTTTCCATGCCCTTCATTTTCCCACTCCCTTAAATGCCTTGCATGAGGCCTTTCATTTTCAGGCATTAGTTTTACATTAGTTTTACTTCTTTCACCAGCTTAAGGGTGTACTGGAGAGCAAAATTATCTCCCCTGAAATGACCAAATTGGTTTGCAGACAGAAGAGAAGAAAGAAGGCCAATTCTCTTGCTGTAACCAGACCAATCTGAGGTATAATACATTTTTTGCCTGTCCCTATCATGATTGCTTACTCTTCTCAATTTTGTTTATTCTGAGAAAATTGTGCTGGAGAAATTTCCTTCTGATTAGTGATTAGATACAAAAGGAAATGTGGACTGTCCTACCCACTCATTCAATTTCCTTTGTGCCAGGCTGTTACCAACACTTATGCTTTCTAACCAGGCGTTCCTGAGAAGCTCTTTCTTCTGTGCTATATTCAAACTCCCTAAATAACACAGGGGTCAGAAGTTTGCCCCTTGACCAAGGGTGCTTTGGAGCTGGAAATGTGTGCTCTGCTCTGCTTTTCTAAACCTCTGTGAGCTCTGTGGGAAATGGCTGATGCTGATGCTGGCTGAGGAACATTTGATAATGCTGCTGCACAGACCTGGCAAAGGAGCAAGGACCTCAGACCACAATGTCAGAACACATCAGTCAGAGGAAGGGGCACACCAGGCCGTCTCCTGCAAGTGTATTTAAACCCTAATTTATCTCTGGAGCTTGGGAGGGGCAGCTGAGTGGTCAAAGTACGAGGATATACAGCAGGTTTTTCAAGCAAGGGAAGATGCCTTTTACATATCGTTTAAACACCTTTACCCTCCTTTCCTACCTCTCCATAACTGTCTCTACAACTTCCCCCCACACAGACAGCAAACATGGCTATCTGAATGGCCTTTAAAACCTTTACAAGAAGGAAGAAGCACCTCCACTGTGACTCCCACTAAATTTAACATGTGTGGGGTTTTTTTAATTTTTATTTTTAAGAGTAGAAAAGAAGGGGAAAGAAGCTTATTTTTGTTCTTGATTTATTGAATGGCTTGCATTGGAAGGGACCCTAAAGACCATCTAGTTCCAATGTACAAGGGGGCATTTACTCAAGAGGCAATTGTGTATATGCTGTTTGGCATATTTTACTCTCTTACCTTCCACAGCACACAAATGTTGCTGGAGGCAGACAAAAGGTGTTTAAAAACTCAGCTCTTAGAGAAACCGTGTTGGGGGGAGCAGGGATGACAAAAGAGATGACAAAAGAGACATGACAAGCCTGGACTGTGCTGTGCAATTGGATTTGTTTCTTCACAGGTTAATTACCTGCCCTTGCTCACTTCTTTCCTCAGTTCAGGCCTGCCTCTCTCTGTGGTCCTCAGAGTTTAATCATCTCACTCAAGTTACCCAGCTTTCCACCATGACCTGATGTTCCTCTCCAGCTTCAGAAGTGGGAAAGGGGTGGAGCAGTCCCACACTGTGAGCCTTCAAAAGCCACTTGCAAAGAATTTGTCTTCCAATTTACAAAGATCCATGACCACTACCACTTATTTAAAGACAATTTAAACATATCTACAAAGGGAAAAGAAAGTATATTAAGAACATCTTCTTTCTGTGCTCTGGGGGTTGCAGGGCAGCAAATGGAGAGCTGTGGGCAGTGCCTGGTCTGTTGTTTTTCCCACCTGGGAAGAGGTAAAAAGGTCAGGGCTATGGAGGAGGAGGATGGGGAGGAGGATGCTCCACAGTTAACACAGGGAATGCATTTCTGCTGGAAGCAAAACTAAACCTCCAGATTTTCAATCTTATAACAAATTCTAAAGTGTCAGCATCTGAGGCCCTGAGTTCCAGAAAAATCAAAAGAATCATAATTTAGAAGTTTCTGTTGCTCTTACTCACAGATTGTTAACTTGAATGTAATATCTCTTTAGGCCTCAGTTATCTGTAAAGTAACAGAACAAAGTTTCTTCTATAACCTCTTTTCACGACATGCATCAATTTCATAGGTGGCATGAGAGGGTTTAAAGTTGGATTGAAGAAGGATAGCAGCACTTTAGTTGTCCAATATGAGACTGGACTGTGCCTGGCTGGGGTATGTATTTGCTGTCTGAGGTTGCTCGGTGCTCCAGTTACACATTTAACAGCTTTCTTAAGTGTTCTTCATCTATTTTTTCCTCTGCTGTCAATATCTGCTAAGAATAATGCCCAGAACAGCTCACACAAGCACAGAGCAGGGCCATTTCCTACCTAGAAGAGTGCACTGGTAAAGGTCACTTAATTCTCCAAATGGCTTGGAGTTGATCCTCAGCCTCAGTGCTGGACGAAATGTTTCAGGCAGGGCCATTCCAGCTGGAATCTGAAGTGTCTACACCGAGCTGTTACAAGCAGCACACTTAGCAAAGGAAGGACTTGCTTCTTTCCTGGGGAATAAGAAATACCCTACCTTAACAGGCAAGAGAAGTCTTCACCGTGGCCTAGAAGGGGATCACCAAAGCCTGTTTCACCTGTGGTGAAGACAGAGTTTAAATCATGAGCATAGCGTGTGCTGCTCCTTGTTATGCCAACAGAAATTTGCTCTGCGTTTGGAGAGCCATCAGCTTCTCCTGAGTCATCTCAGACCACCTCAGTATGCACTCCCAGCTTCCCTCTAGCACTCCCACATGCTGGGTACCTACTGGAACTTGGTGGGGACTAACATTGTGTATGTACTGCCTGGGATGATCCCACTCACCACATGACAGGTGTGGTCTCTCTGTTGTATTATTCTCCTTTCTTGAAAGACACCTCTTTTGCTTTGTGTTTGTACTGCACATTTTCCTCAAAACCTGGGTCTGTAAAACAAAAATAACAGCTTTGTTTTACTGACAGGGCAGCTGGTAGGTTTTTAACCACAGTTTGTTTTTATTGCATGTCAGTCACCGATATGAGTTCATCTAAGTTTGTCTTCCTTCTCAGCACTGCAATCTGCTTGTCTTTGTAAAATATTGATAATTTTTTAGAAAAGAGAGCCAAAATCAATTAAAGCCAAACAATTTTTGACACTTTTGGCTTTCTGCAGTAGTATTGGTTAATCACATATTCCTAAATACTCTAACATACAGGTCAGAAAGATGACATTAAAATTTAATGCACTAGGGAAAAATAAATTTAAAAGGTCTGCAGAAGAGGCTTTGCCATAGTTCTCTTCCTGCAGTCTGTCAGAGGATGCATAAACCTGTGACCTTTTTTGTACAAAATTACAATATATCTCCTCTATCTAAAGCTGGATAATTACAAGGTTACATAGTCCCTTGGCAGGCTGAAGAAAAGGTTACTCTCATTTTCATCCAAAGGCTTTGGAGTAATGCTGTGTGCTGGAAAGGTGTACAGTCATTTAATCCAGTGTGAATGGAGAGGAGGGATGGTGTCTCTTGCTGTTGCTGCTCAGTTACTAACGGAATGACAACCCTGAATTTATGTTTTAGTTAGCACTGTCATTCCCCTAACACACACAGCATCCTGTATGCTGGTTTGTTTGCAGGGATTAGCTGGAGCCAGTGCTCAGTGATCCCTACCAACATCTTCAGGGTGCACCCAGAAGTTTCCTCAGGATTTACACTGTAATATTTTTAGTGGACAGCCTAAGACTGGTTGGGAAGGTAAACTTCTGAATGAGAAACTGAACAGTGCAGCCACACTGGATATCTGCCAGATGGCAGAAAGATGAATCAAAGTCTGCCTTGGGTAATCAGTGGGATTGAGCCTGGGAATTTCCTTTGATCTGTATCTGGGAGGTGTACCCAATCCTTTTGCCTTCAGCATCAAAGCTGAAACCTGATGATGAGTATGCAAGGGATAACTTTACCCAGCACAGCCACAGTCACAGCCACTTCAAAGGGTGCCAGTCAGACTTGAGGACTCAAGCTGAGTCTGGTGCTTTGCTCCAGACCTGATCCTGACCAAACAATAATGTAAAAACTTTATTGTTTTGGTCAGGAGTGAGGGGAGTGAGTTGGCCATGTTTGTCTCCAAGGAGAAATCTGTTGCAGAATGGTGAGCAGGTAAAGGCACCCATGTGCTGCTGAACAGCTGGCAAAGGCACAGGTACAGCAGCTGTGGACTTTGGGATGGGAAATGAACAGGAAGTGATGGATGTAGCAACAGCTGTAGATAGAAAAATGTGTATACATATTAAATGCTGCTGCAAATTACAAAAAGCAAAAACTTAAGGTTTAAAGGCCTTAAATTCATCAGTGCACCCACAGCCAATTTAATTGATCCCTCTGTTACAACAATGCCAGCCACCATATATGATGGATTCCTCATTATGATGTGTGATGTGTCCAAACTTTGCTGCCATGAAGAAGGTGACTCTTTGTCCAAAGCCTGGACTCTCTGTTCCCCTTCTTTATCTTGTCCCTGCATGAGGGTTAGTGAGCTCACAAAAGTAGTTTTGTGAAAGACAAGAAATACCCCAGAGAGTCTGCAGCTATGACATCCAACTCACAGCAGACTAGAATATCATGGAGCACCTGTGACAGTCCTGTGAGGGCTGAATTTGTTTTTGGGCAGACCTGGCTGCCCTTTACTCTGAGCTTGTGACAAAACTACTGGTCTGTATGGATCAACATGCCAGGCAGCACTCTGTGCTGTGCTGTGATCCTAAGGTCTGGAAATACTGTTTAACACTTAATGCAATTAGCAAGACTAATAATTAAAAATGTTTGGAAAGCATTCAGAAAAAAAAAGAGGAAAAAAAGTTAGCAAGAAAAAAAGGAATGAAATAATTATTTCCCTGGAAAATTTCCCGGTATTTTCTTCTCATGGCCCATCACCTGTCCTGTAGTGAAGTCAAGGTAGTGGTGCCCTGCAGTAAGGGGGATGCCCACTGGATGTCATGATTGCTCCACAAAAGTGCAAACACAATGTAATTTATCTAGCAGTCAAAATGTTATCCCTGAGAGGAAGCAATTTTAGGATGTATGTTTCGTGTAGTTACTCTCTTTCTCTGTTTCAGCCCCTCATCTATACACACACATAAATCCTCGGATTTCTTGAACTGTGCAGAGTCAGTAAGCCACAGCTAAACCCCCTGTGTCTGTTATGTTTATGTGTGAATTGTGTGGAAACAAAAACATAGCTGAAAGTTATTTAAATAAATTACATAGGAAAAGACTCTTGTCAGTGATTTTAGAAAAAGTCAGTCACCCATATAACTTTGAAAATCATGGTCTTATTGCCATGATTAATGAGAGAGAGCTAGAGTCTGTAATTGCAATCAAATAGATTCAATCACTTAATTCAGTGATTAATGAGATCAAGAAATTGTATGTGGGTCATCTCAGCTTTAGACTCCTGCACTGCCTATAAGTTCTTTTCAGAGGGAAAGTAAATAAGAAATGAAACAAACAAACAAAGAAAAGTACTATTCCTCTGACAAAAAATTCTTCTCCAACCATCTGAATTCATAGTACATGGAAAATATGACTGCAAATACCTACATTCTGCAAATGTCAGTAGTGGATAGCTCTTGTTTTAATTTACTATTTAAATGTATTAAACATGAAAGGAATCTTGTTAAATGTCATAATCATAATGACAATCCAAATGAAATTAACTAGAAGAGTCAATTAGATTCAGAGGCCAAGCAGGAAGTAAAATGAGTCATGGGAAAAGGAGGATCCCCCAGACTCTGCACAGCGTGGATTACAGCCTCAAATGTCATGTGGAAATGAATGCAGTGCTAATGGTCTCATATTCAAGGGCAGGTTATTTGCTCAGTCTCCAGAAGGCAAGCTTTTATATTTTTCTTGAAGGGTTAGGCAAACCTGTGGGCTAGGCAAACCCAGAAACTGTGCAGCAGCATGGTGCTACCTGAATTGCAAGCACAAAGACTTTTTGGATGAACAAAGATTAATTTGTAGAAAGGAGGCTGACAGATATGCAGCAATCACGATTCATAGAATCATAAAATCTTTTGATTTGGAAAAGACTTGTAGTCCAACTGTTAAACCAGCATTGCCAAATCTACCACTAAACCATGGCCCCAGGTACCACACCCAGGTGGTTTTTGAATGCTTCCAGGGATGGTGATTCCACCAGTTCCTTGGGCAGCCTGTTTCAATGCTTGACAAACATTTTTGTGAAGAAATTTTTCCTAATTCCCTGTCTAAATCTCCTGTGGTGCAACTTAAGGCTGGTTCCCCTTGTCCTATTGCTTGTTACTTGGGAGAAGAGACTGCCCCCATCTCACTGCAACCTCCTTTCAGGCAGCTGTAGAGAGCACTAAGGTCCCCCCGGAGCTGCCTTTTCTCCCAGTTAAACATCCCCAGCTCCCTCAGCTGCTCTTCATAAAACTCATTCTCCAGACCCTTCACCAGTTCCATTGCCCTCCCCAGATTTGTTCCAGCACCTCAATGTCTTCCTTGTAGGGTGGGGCTGAAAACTGGACACAGGATTTGAGGTACAGCCTTATAGCTGCTGAGTGTAGGGAGACAATCATTTCCCTGCTGGCCCCACTGTTTCTGATAGAGCCCTCTTATTTTCAGTATCAAAATAGCTGATACACAGCTATTGTGCCTAGTAACATGTGACTAGAAGGCATAAATGAAGTGAAAAGTAATGCATTTGTAAACAGGATAAACAAATTGTTATGTAGCAGAGACCATTTAGTCCTTTTCCTCTCTGTCTCTGGCCTTATTTTTCTGAAATGCTGATGGAGACAGTTCTGTGATGATGTTCTGTGTATAGATTGACCATGCCTACCAACACTGCCATCCCCAGTTACAGCACTTAGAGAGTTCAACAACAGATATTTTCCTTGTTGGTCCATCTCATACAGTAGTATGTGTTGCAATTTTAATGAACTGTCCAGGTACATATTCTTTGATGAAAGATATTTCTCAAGATCAGGTTTCTGGTCTGCATTCTGCTGTTGCATATATTCAGCAAAGAAACACCTTCAGATTAAGATTATGTCTTTTCTGTCACTCAGTCAACTAATATCTTGTGACTATTTGTAGTAGGAGGTGGTCAGAGCAGAGGTACAAGATTAACTCATCGCTTGCAGTTAACTTCAGAACTCCTTCAAGGGTGTCAAAATGTAATTTAAGCATTATGTTAGTTAAAACAAGGAAAGGCCTTACAATTCATATTACATCTTCTCTGATCTTTGTCCCTTTTTTTTTCTGTTTCAACACGAACAATTATGAAGGACTAAATGAGAATAGCAAGGTCATCAAGTGAAAGTGACTCTTAAATGCTTACATTTTTGGTGGATAATTTCTATTTTACAACACAGCTCCGGAGGGCACCAAACCCAGGAGCAATTGCTGTGCAGTTTAATGATTTCACTATTTTGCCCTTGCTTTGAACACAGCAGATGAGTTTCTTTGTCACAGGAAGCAAAAAGAAGCAGCTCAGCTGGGATGGTCCAGGCATGGAGCAAAGACCTGCTGTCCTTCAAGAGGCAGCTGATGGTCTGTAGTGTCTGTGCCTCTCAACAGCTCTGTCTCCTCATGGGTCTGTCCCATTGATTTGGGATGGAATGGCTGGGAAAGCTGTGGCTGAACAGTGGTTTTGTGCTATGCTGTAGTGATGTTTTCTGCTTGCTTTCATTCTCTTCCTCCTATTCCTTACTGTCTTTTTTGCCTTTCTGACTACTGAACATTGAACTGACATTTCAGGAAATTATCCAGAGTTATTCTGAGACCTCTTTCATGAATTGTTAATGTAGAGCCCATCATTGCATATGTATCGTTAGGATCATTATTTTGCCATGTGCATTACTTTGCATTTATTGACATTGAATCTCTTCTGCCATTTATTACTCCACCATGAGAGCTTTCTGCAAGTATTTGAGGTCAGTCTTATGTTTGATTTTTCTGAATGCTTCTTTAGCAGCTGAATATTTGCCATGTCACTAAAAGAGATTCATTGCATTAATAGTGATGAACAGACTTCTACTGCTCTTTTATGAATAAAGGGTGAACAGAGCTGGCTGCAGCCCTGAAACTGACTCCCTGTGGGAGAACCTCCCTCCACTGTAAGAACTGACCAGCCACAATTTTTGACTGCTCAGCTTTTAAAGTAACAATTATTAATTAGTAGACTCTCTCTCTTTTCTTCCATGACAGTTTAATATCTTTAAGTGTTAAGTGTCCAAATTTTTCGAAAGCTTTTGGGAAATTGAGGTGTGTGATATAACCATGTCACTCCTCACCACATGCTCACTGATTTCTTAACAGAGCATCTCTAGCTTTTTGAAGTATCTCTTTCCCATAAAAAGCCATGTTGGATCTGACTTTTCTCCAATATATCTATGTGCTATTTATGACAAAACTACCACTATTCAGTTCACTGGGCCATTCAGGCTCAGTGCACAGGAGCTGTCACCATCAGCACAGCTCTTAGAAATCACGGTCCCATGCTGTTCCTTTTCTTTCTCCTCTACAGATAACCTTCTAAACCAGAGATTAAATACCAAGCTTCATAGTTTAGCAGTGTTGTACCTCTGCTCCTTCACCCTGGAGACCATCTCATCCTCTCAATTTCTTATGATTCTTTCAATTTCTTCACCACACTGTGGGTTGGGATTGTTCCCTGGTCTCATCCTCATGAGGAAAGGCTTTGGTGTCAGTGAGTCCTATAGCTCCTACAGGAGGGACACCCCAGGGAAGAATTAATTGGGCTCTTTTCCTTCAGATTCATCTTCCCTGCATGATCCTTTTAGATATAATAAGTAGGACTTTTCTGCCTGGCTTCTTCACTGCCAGATTTCCAGGTAAAGTTGTTTGGGAAAGGTAGTATTTTTTATTTTTTTACTTCTTTAAAAATATTTTTTTCCTAGTAATTTAGACATGTATAAGGTTTTACAGACAACTTCTTAACAGTCATGCTGTTTTAAAATTTTTCTTATTTAGGCCTTTTTATTTTTAAGGTTGCTTTTTACCTCTAATGACAGAATTTTACTCTGCCATTGAACACCCTTGCCTTTTACTGTGGTTAGATGGTAATCTTTTATCTTTTCTCATGGCAGTGCATTTGGAGTCTATAATGGGCAATCTGTAAAGAATTCCTGCCTATGTTTTGTACCTCTGCCAGTCCACTGAACTACATGCTGTGTAGCCTTCTCATTCTCCCCTCTTTGAAATGAAATACTCCTAGGAGGTTGAATGAAATACTCCTAGGAGATTTCTGTAGTTTGAGTATGTTTTATGTACCTTGCAGTTACTACCCTAGGGTGGTTGTTGGATTGATGTCATGGGACAGCTTCTGTGCCTTGGGTTAAGATATTGACAAGAGAGAATTGGCATGGCTGATCACTTAGTTCAAGAAGTCAGGCTTCATGCTGCTTAATAATCTGTCTGCAGCATCTTCCTCATGTATGAATTTTCCTAGGTCATAAGGAACCAGACTCAACAGTTTTTACTACTCTTCCTAGGGTGGGTTGACCCTGGCCAGCAGACAAATACCCACCCAACATCTCTCTTAATGTCCTGTCTCATGGGGTTGGGGTGGGGGAGAGGGAAAACACGAGGAAGGTCAGAGGACACACGGGTCAAGATAATGACAGTTTAGCAGGGAGAGGAAAAGCTGAGTGCACAAGGAAAGCAAAAGGAGGAATTCATTCAGGACTTTCCATAGGGACACAGATGTCCAGTCATTCTGAGAAAAGCAGGTCTTCAGCATATGAAATTGTTTGTTTAGTAAGATGAACAACATAACAACAAATGCCTTCCCTTTGTCCTTTCTTTCTTGAGTTTTTATTGCTGGGAATGCAGCCACATGGTGTGAAATATTCCTTTTGGTCATTTCATGCCAGCAGTGCTGCCTGTGCCCTCTCTCAGCTTCTTGCCCACTCCCAGCCTACTCACTTTGGGGAGAAGGAGAAGAGAGCCTTGACACTGTGCAAGCCCTGTTTCAGCAGCAGCCTGGTGTGTTATCAGGGCTGCTTTAGCCACAAACCCAAAGCACAGCATCATACTGACTGCTGGGAACAAGGCTGAGCTCATCCCAGGCAGACCCAGGACAGCCTCCATCCCTCACTGCAGACCACTTGCACCACAGCTAGCAGGCACTGGTGTGCTGGCACCAGCCCCTGTGGGTTAACCCCTGTGCTGCCAGTTGGTTTGTTTCCATTGCCACCCCCACAGGGGCTCTGCCCTTGGGGTCACTATGGGAGTAGAGCACTGGCCACTCTTCTGTAAGTCCAGCTGGATGTCCCTCACTTCTGCAAATTTGCTTGGCCCTCTTTCTCCTTTGGTAGCTTTGATAATTTGTCATGTTAGTCTACACACAGCGGTTTTCCACTTTCCATGGTTTCCTGTAACATGACAGGATCTGTTGGTAAACAGAGCACAGAGCCTTTCACCTTTAGGTGTTCCCAGGACTGGTGAAATGTGGGTAGAAATGTGTTCCTGTGTGTCTCCATGTAAGGAAAGGTTCCCAATATGGAGAGTAATGGGAATGAAACTGAAGAACTGAGCTATACCTTTACATGCATCTCCTTTCTGGGGAAAATGGGAGACTTTGATAGACAAGAAAGGCCCTCAGAAAGGGAAACACTTGTGCCACCCATATAAAGGCCAAGGACTTCTGTATTCTTTGCAGCAAATCCTTGACTGCTGATTGCAATTCATGAGGCAAAACAGAACTGAGCAGCCAGAAAACACTTCAGGGATATTTATACAGTGTGGGGGATACAGGTTGTAGTTTTGCATGACTATTCCAAGATCTACAGTATCAGCCAGTGCAAGCACAGAGGTAAAGACACTTCTGCAAACACTGGGGTAACTGCCCTGCCTTGTCTGAAAGAGAAAGCATGCCCTGCAGCCTGCCATATATGAAGTGCTGACACCTGGAAAATAATAGCTGTCAGTTCTTTTTATCAGGGGGTTATTTGTGTATATATATATATATATATATATATATATATATATATATGTTTTTACAGAGCTGGAGCATTTTGTCCTTTTTCAGAGACAATCCCTTGAAAAGGGGTGTATTTGTCTAGGAGAT
>JAYDZK010000001.1:102496195-102553327 GCA_034509185.1 Euphonia xanthogaster
TCTCCCTGGGATCAGCTCTGCTCCATTTGCACCTTGCAGTTCATTGTCCCATCCCAGCTCCAGCCCAGGCACTCCCATCCTTCTTGTTTTTCTCTCTTCAGTCCACTGTTGTTTATGCTCTTGGGCCTGAGATTTGGATCGGTTGTCCTTGGTCCCCAGCTAGAGAAGGAATTGTTTTGTCTACCTACTCTGTGAAGAGAGCTTACCATTCCTTAATATGAAGCTCAGAAGTACACACCAAAGCAGTACAGAACCTGAAAAATATAAAAATAAAACCTGAGGCATCACTAAGGGAGATCTACCAGCAGAAAGCACAAACAAAACATATGAGGCTTCCTAATTCTTCAATGCAGTCCCAAGAAACTGTAGAGAACAAATATCTAATTTTAAAATGTCTGTTCAGTTCACAAAAGGCTGCAAAATGTTTCCCCAAATTTTTACAAGCTTATGGGCTGGCCTAAAATACAAAACACCCCCAACCAAGCTGTGCTTCAGGAAAAGGTCAAGGGTAAAGCCCCAGCTACCTTCAGTGACAGGAACTGCCTTGTTGAAATATTAGGTGATCTTAGCAAGTGGAGTTTCCTCATCTTGCAGATGAGAGCAAAAATCTTTGTACAGTGCTCTCATCCAGGGAAAAATTACCCATCTCTCTCTGAATTAGCTGTGAGTACATAGACAGGGCACATAAATCCAAGACATCAGTCCCACCAGACTTGATGCAACCAAGACATGACTGCGCCCACTGCAACATCTTGGGAGCAATGGGGTTTCAGAATTATGCAAACTGCTTCTCTCTCCAAAGCTGCTTACATCACTCATTGGAGAAACTATGCTGGCCATGCCTGTTTCTTCTTCAGACTCTTTTCTAGTTTTTCTAAGTGTGGTCTTTCTTAGGGATTTTTAAGGTTTTGTCCTCTTTCTGCCTTCTATATGTAGTGACTTGCTTTGCCTTGAACAGCTTGTGTGTACAAGGTGGAACTTAATATAGAAAAATCAAAAGCAAATGTGGACAATGTCAGTAACATCTGTGTTGGAAGACAACATTAGAACTCAGAGTTATTTAATCATGGCTTTACTTTGCTAGTCTTTTCTCCTGGGCAGCCCAGGAGTGGAGTAATTGCTCCATGAGACCTCAGTTTAGGGACAGGCTGAACTTTGTCCTTTGAAATGCCAGTGTAGCTTGTAAACTGGTGGTCACTGTACAGGTGTGTGAAAATGTATGCATGTGTGTATATGTGGTCTTACATATTTCAAATTCAATTATTAACATGTTCTCCTCTGTGTGATTTATAAATGGTGTTTTAACCAAGATCACATCATTCTGGAATGAGATGGAGCAGCAGAGACAAGACAGACTGTTTGTATAATCACCTCTGGACAGAGCTGGGAGCTGGCTGTGTCTCAGCACCAGTTCCAGGGCTGGCTGTGTCTCAGCACCAGTTCCAGGGCGATGCCCTAGCCAGTGAACTCTTGACTACATTGCAAAGAGTATTGCTGGTGCCTTCTGTTCATTT
The DNA here is from genome assembly GCA_034509185.1 of Euphonia xanthogaster. Taxonomy (NCBI): domain Eukaryota; kingdom Metazoa; phylum Chordata; class Aves; order Passeriformes; family Fringillidae; genus Euphonia; species Euphonia xanthogaster. The sequence goes on from JAYDZK010000001.1 coordinate 102,497,710, forward strand.
TGTGCTGCTGTATGCTTAAAGGAGCAAACACTTTAGGCCCCAAGTGAACTTGTGACCTGAAGGGGAATAGCCAGTTTGCCTTAGCACACTTAGATACAGAGCCTATTCTGTGAAATGCACAGGCATTTTATGGTAGAGCAAATCAATTTGGGATTTTTTTCAAGTAACTTTAGGGAGTTTTTTAAGTAACTGCAGGGGCTCTAGGAGCTTTCTGCCCTCTGACCCTCACCACAGGTGAGAGTCCAGCTCCATTTGGTCTGTTCACCTTCTGACTGATAGCTCTTACATTCCTGGATCCAGCTGTCATAGGAGCTGCACACAGGTGCCTGGTTTGGAGGCCTTTCTCAGAGAGCAGAAACAGCATCCAGCCTTTGCAGCCTGGGGAAAAGCCCCAGCATCAGGCAGCACTCCTCTTGTCTGAGCTGTGCAGAGGTGCTCAGTGGCTCTGGGGGAGCCACCAGCTGCCTTACAGCGCTGCTCCACAGGTCTCCTTGCCTGGAGGAGGGCTGGATCCCAAGCAGGTATCCAGTACTTCTCCCTAGTCCCCAGTGCTGGAGGAGTGAGGCAGACATCTGACATTGATATCTGACAGCCCTGCCTCTGGATGTCTCATTGCAATTCACTCCACAGAATAAGAAAATTAGCTACTTATTTCCAACAGGCTGAAATATTTTCTTCTCCTTCTTTTCCCTCAGACTAGGTGGTTACATTTTGATGCACTTGCAGACAAAATGAAATGAGATGGACTGGAGCCAGTATAATACTGCTTGCAGTGCTGTAGTCAGAATCACAAAGGAGAAACTTCTGTGTTGTGTTCTACTGAAACCTCATCACTGGCATCACTTACTGCTGTTTCTAATCAATGTAGATGTGCAAAACATTGTGTAAACTCTTTAGATTTTGCAGATAGTTCCACAGGGCCATTAATTCTTTCTGACTACCTGGGCAAGCACCTATTTACCTGGCAACATGATAAAGCATTAACCTTCCCCTGTAAAGTGATGGAAAGGAAAAAAATGGAGGAGGAATGCAGATCTTTTTCCTTCTGAAAGGTGTTTTTCATGAAAGACATTTGATATTTTTTATGCTAGACAAAAAACAGGATTTCCATATTGAAAAACATTTTTTTAACTCTCTGAAACTCTGGATATTTTTATATCAAAAAACATAGAAGAACTCACATTAGTAGAAAGATGCTTTGGCCTATTGAAGATGAAGCATTACAGCTAGAGGTATTTATTCACAAAGTTGGCACCTCTGTTGCCAACCTGATTTGCATTTGCAAACTGCACCAGATCTTCAGACTTTTAAGTTTGCATGCTTCCAGAAAGCTATTTATTTTCTAAATGTATGTGTAGTTTAAAGTGTTCCCAGTAATGTTGCTGTGGAGTTATTGTTTCTTATTGTAAACTTTCCTAGTAGTCCTGTAGTCTGAGGAATTTGGCTTTACCTCACAGAAAATTGTCCCTGAAAGGCAGAGTTTGGGAAGAGAACCTGTTGCGAAACTCAAGCCTGTTAATAATCTCGGGCATAACTCATGAAGATTGAAGAGTGTGTCTTTTTAAAAGCAACTCTAATGTTATGAATAACTGCCTCTTTGAATTCAAGGGAGGCTGGAAATTCACTTTTAAACTGTCTGAAATGCTTCTTAGTACTCTCTACTATACAGCAGTAGAAATTGGGCAGGTAAGATAGGAAATGGAAATTTCATTCTGATATCTGAAAGTATTGTGTAATTCATTCTTTCTTGACAATCTTTTGGCCTTTAATTTCCTGAACTGTCCATAAAGCACAGAATCATGCAGAAGTCTTAGAAGTTAATTTTGCAAAATATTAACCTATAAAGCTACCTTGAAATTCCTAGTCTTATAAACATATTCATCCTTCTGGTAAAACAGAGGCTGGTGGCTGTTAGTATTTGATAAATGCTGTGTTTGCAGAGAGCATGGCCTCACACATGTTAAAGTTACCATTGGCTTTATGACATTCCTTAGAAAGAGTAGCAACGTTTATATCTCTTTTCATACCAACTGAAAACTGATATCAGGCTAATGATAAATTTCCCATTGATGGATCTCTGTGGTGTGAGAATGTCATGCCTAGACACCTTAAGGGGAGAGTCCCATGTGATCCCAATAAGGTAGGGCTGGGAAATATGCAGAATGCAGACAAACCCAAGAGTGGCTTGTCTACTTTGCTAACAGCTAAGAACCTGTCACTGTTAGAAATAATCTTTCCTGAATACAAATTACAGCACCCCAGGAACAATTCAGAAAATTGGAAGAAGTGTATGAAAAATATGAACAAGGTCCTAGAGGTATTCCAGGATAAAAAGTTGTACAGACCCCTCTGAAGTAAGCATGCTGAGCGTATGATTGTAGAAGCCACAACTCCGTGATGCACCCGGTTCCTTTCCTGTCTTTGTCCCTGTCAAGTGAACTGATGAAATGTCAATTTTGGAATAGTTTTCTTTGGATACAGTAAGATTTCACATGATAATATAATCACATATTAGCAACAAGAAAATCATGGCTAAGCATCTTCACATGAGATTGGCACCTGGCTTCCAGATCCTTCAATGTGTCAGTATTGGATGTGTATGTGATAATAAAGCATTGGCTTGTGCCAGAGTAAAACTAGTGTACTGGAATAAAGCTGGCCAGACTCTACAGAAATCAGGCAGATATGCAGTTTTTTAAACTCCAAATTCCTTTCCTTGGGAGGTATATTTGTATTAATAAGTACAACTGTCCTTTCAGCTACAGAAATGATCTGAGTTGGAAAGTTACTATTCCTGCCCTTTCCAACAGTGTCACAGGCAAAGCTTTATGCCTTTTCTGCAGCAATGTCTGTGGTAGCTACAGTGGTAGCTGTATGCCAGAAAGCAGACCTTGGCATTTCTGTTTGTGAAAAATGGATTGAATTGTGCTGACTTCATCTCTGGCAAGAGCAAGGTGGACCTGAAGCATGCTGTATTTTAGGAAGGAAGAAAAGCACAATGAGTTTATTTAAAAGCAAGTGCATGTGCACACATATTTAGGCATATCTCTTTCCATCCAGGGGAGGTTAGACTTTCCTGCCACACAGTAATAACAGAAAATATCATGAGGGTACAGTATATTGAAGTCCCTTGGGTTTTAGGCATTGCTTCTTAGAGCTAGAATTTTGCATCACAGGTATAAGAAAAAATACTGCCTTGCCTTTACTATTGCTCAGACACAACTGCTAGTAAATACTGGTGACCTTTCAGACAAAGGACAAGGTTTTGCAAGTAAAGGGAGGATGAAAAATAATGCTTTAATATATTAAGCATCCCACTGCTAAGGCAAAGAAGAAGCAAAAGGTGGAGAGATATGTCCAGGTCAGAGTACTGACCTCGAATGAGATGAAGGTATACTTCCCAAAGTGTGGAAGTTTTCTTTTTTTTTTCCCCCACCTTTTGAAAAATTGCTTTATTTCCAGGTGTTATACAAGCTTAGCAGAAGCTTTAACCTGAAATAGCTAAGAACAAATTCACCCTGTGAAGAAATAGTTTCCCTTTGCAGGAGCAGGTGTGTTGAGAACCCTGTTAGATGCTCATACATCAGGAACTGTGAGGGGACTGAGACAAAGTGTTTCCAAGACTGTAAGGAGACAGTTAAAAAGAATGAGCTTTGTACAAATGTCTCAGAGGGAACTTTAATAAAAAAGGAAAGGAGAAATGGACTTTTTCCAAAATCTGCAAGTCATTGACATTGATTTTTCTGGGCCCAGTGTATGATAATACATTTGCTTCTATCTTGCTGCATAAAAGGGTATTTGCAGAAGCTGTTTAAGGAGAAGTTACTAACAGGCTTTATACATGTTTTGAGCTGCATTGGGGAATACTGCTGCAGATCTGTGGTGCTCCCTGCTTGTGCACTACAGGAAACTTTGTCCTGTGCTGGGTATGTGGGAGAAGGAGTCACAGAGAGAGGAAAAGGTGTTAAGAGCAGGTGCACCCAAGAAATTATTTTGAGGCTGCATGAGTAATGGTAGTAATATTTCAAAGGAAAGCAGTAAAACAACAACAACAACAACAACAACAACAACAACAACAGCAAAAACAACAAAATAAAGGGAAAGAGTTGGGGAGGGATTCCTGTGAGTTCTCTAGCTGAAATGATATGATCTCAGATGCAGGAATGGCTTTCTTCCCTGGATGCACCCCCTTTCTGTACAATGTCTTACATAATTAATGTGAATTTTCTTAGGCAAAGTTTGTTTTTACAATTTGAAAGAAAAAGAAAAATGGAAAGAAAATGAAAAGCAGCAAGCCATTGTGAGGGTTAACAAATGTGAGTTGTGCCATTGAATCACCAATTATGTACATGCCATGGAAGAATTTTATTTTTCTCTAGCTCAAATTGGTCTCACAGCACAGCCTCTGTGTTGGCAGAGGAAGGAATGTGATATTTGTGGCACATCCTTGCAGGGAGCATCAGAAACAGCAGAAGACTCCCATAGGACTTTCCAATATAACACACAATACACTGGGGAGAAAAGCCTTTCCAGAACATTGTCTTTTACATGGACACGTGGCAAGTGCCCTCATTAGGACTTGAGGGAAAGTCACAACTGAGTCCTGATATATTAGAAGGCTGATAGGGAGCAAAATGAAAAACCAGAAGGTCAAGCTGCTTCCTGACATGTAGGGAAACCTCCACCTCTCTTGCACAGGCTGGTGGCCTTTCTGACTACTGCTGTGTTACTCAAGCTTGAACCATCAAGCTGCCTCTGAGGACACAAAATGCTTGCCCAGGCTATACAGTTGATGTGACTGTCAGATGTGTTGGGTGATTGATGACTGTTCAAGGTCATTTTGTAAATTGGCCTTGTATCCTGGATGGTAGAAGGAATAAGTTTGACAGTTACTGTGATTTTTTAAACAGCATTCCTTGTCAGAAGTCAGACCTCTGCAAATTGCTTTCTGATCCTACTGAACAGCGTGTCAAATATATTGCTGTTTTATGAGCATCTTTCCACCTTCCCAATTCCAAAAGTTTCTGGGGAGACTCAGGCTCATGAGCAGAGTGCTAATATAGCCCATAAATCGTGTTGATGGCAGTACAGTGACTGAACATTCCCAGGGGAGAAGGTTTTACAGCCCTTACCAAAATTATTTGCTCTACACCAGGCATAATACCTGCCATAAGGACCAGATCTTGATTCCATGTGGCAGTTTACAGTTAGCTGAGATTCACTTTTATTTAATTTGTAGCAAGACTCAGAGGCTAACAGGGCAGGCTTAGGAAGGCAGCACATGCATCTCAGTAGGTTGACACTCACCAGCTTGTGTGATCTGGGCAAGCTCCCACAGCTGCAGCTGCAACTCAGGGTGCGCTGGTCCCAAGCTGCACCAAGGAGAAGTTTCATCCTTCTGTAGATTCTTCGTATCATCTGAACAAAAACTGTCCAAGATGAAAGGGTTAAGCACAATAGTGCTTAGTACTCTGTGCCAAAACAACTGTCTTTTACATGCCCAGCTCAGAGAAACAGTCCAAAATCCTTTGTATGCTGAGTAAGAGCATGATGAAACCAAAGTTCCACACGTCTTGCTCTCATTAAGAATGGCACTCCAGCAAACCTCAGAGAATGAGTTTAAGGGATCATTGAACACACCTGGTATATCTCTCCTAATGTAGTAGATGCAATTAGTGTAAGTTTCTAAGCTGCCAAGACACAGTTAAGTGCCTGAGGATTAGATCCAAAAGAGGCAACATGCATAGCCATTGATATGTTTAGTGAGTGCTGATGCCTTAAGTTTTTAGCTCTTTATTTTTCAGATCCTATACTGCATTAGTGTATAACTCTGAACTCCATAGAGAGTGCTAGTAAGCTCTCTTCACAGTTTGGTCAGACTAAACAACCCTTCTAAGCCTGAGAACCAAGGACATCCTCGGCCTCAGGCCCCAAAAAGTGTAAACAATGTGAATGGGGGGGAAGAGCAAACTGGGGCAATATCACTTAATTACCTGAAGCTGTAGTTGGACAATTAACCCCTGATATGCAAATAGACCAAACTTATATCTGTCTGAAAACTCATGACCATCTCCATCTTGGGTGTAGCCTCTGCAAGGCTTTTGCACTGCCCAAGGTGAGTCTATTGAAGTCCTTTAATAAATATCTACTTTACTCTAACTCTGTCTACTCTCTGCTCTAGGTAGCCATTCCAAGGCATCAGTGCTATGGGTATGTGTAAAGCAGGACTAATGGAAGAGGTCATAACCCAGAGCTACCCCACAGCTGGGTGTATAGTGTCAAACTGACTTTGACTCTTCATTTAATTTGTATACCAACATTTTCTTCCAGTGGAAATGAAAGATATAAATGGGACATTAATTCTTACTCTGAAGCCAAAAGAAACATTCCTACATTTCACAGTCTCTAATGTCTTAAATACTTGAGAAAACAGTAACTTCCTTGCTCACAGAGAAAGGAAATGATATGAGACACTTGAAGACTGAATTAATGGGAGTCTTGAAAAAAGATCCCTTTAGGCAGAGATGGTACCATTCATCACACCAGGGCTGGTGTGCTGGGTACCACGTAAAGGTGTAGGGAATGACACTTTGTCCCCCAAGTCCCAGTTATTGTCCTCCTCTAGTAATGTTAAGTGCAAGCCCAGTAGCCTGTTTGCATACTCTTTGATTGGTATCAATGTTTGTATTAGTATTCAAAAAACAACAAAGGGTGTGTTAAAAATAGCAGAGATGACAGAAAGAGGGCAATTACTTGGTTGTGTGAACAGGAAGGATAATATTAAGTTACTGTGTAATTAAGGTTAGACCAAGGTGAAATAAAGATAGCAAACAAGGAAAGTAAGGAAAGGTTACTCATTGTGGACCCAAACCTATCCCTGCTGAATTTAATGACAGGTTTACACTGACCTCTGTGAAAGGGAGTAGGAGTAGACTTAAGGTTAATATAGAGACATATTCATAAGGCAGTTTAGTGAAACTTGATAATGTATAATAGAAGACAAAGCACAGACAAATGTGAGGGAATTTATTGAACTGAGCTCTCATCTTGGAAGCAGTTTGATAGCTGCTCTCACACATCATGCTGTGTGCTTATTATGAGATGAAATGCATGGTTTTGTTTCATATTAGATTATTTATGGGATTTCTTCAGGGGAAATTGTTTTCAAAAGGCCTGAACCTGGATGTGTTCTGCCACTGGTCAATCTCAGGCTGCATGGCTGCTTACCAGCAGGGTACTAGTGTTGTTTTCATGCTTGACTGGGAAACATTTGTAGCCTAAATCCCATCTTGTTTGCAGCTATCAGAAAATGCTGTGTTCTTTTACTGAACAGGCATGGAAGTTATTGATTTCTCCTCTGTGTTCAAGGGGACATTTCTTGAGGGTTGTTGGGATTGCCTGAAACAGTTCAAGAAAATTGTGTGTGAGACAGAGAAGGAAACTAATTAAATCTTCAGAGAGGAAAAGGACTTAAATGATGAAAGATGGTTGTAAATGACTTAGCTAACAAATAGGTGCCTTGGAAATTGAACTCCAAATTAGGTTATGTAATTTTTCACCACAAACCTAAGCAGTTCCATTAATATGATTTCCATCTTCTGATAATATTTCATGGCTCATCAGGAGCTTCCTGAGATATCTTAATGTCAGCTAGAAGCAGCGGTAATACAAAGGTTTTGATTCCAGGTAAGGTGATGATGCTTTTCTGAAGAAAAGGACAATAAAAATGATGACGTTTTCATGAGTTGTTACATTCATATTACCAAAGAAAATAGTGCTGTTTGTGTCCAGCTGAAGAGAGCATTGAGTCATAATTTAGACAAACAAATCTGATCCCTTTACCATCATGCATGTTGCCGACATTGCCCAGTGGGGCTGCACGGGGCGGTTTTTGGGGGTACAGTGGCCATGCTCCAGGCAGGCATCCTCTGAGGCAGGATCCAGAGCTTTTGTTTCCTGGCTGCTGCCTTCTAGCCTTTACCAACATCTTTGTAAGTGTTGGATCAGATTTTCCAGATTTCCCAGCAACTCTCTTTGTGTCCACTAGCACTGCATAAAATTGCTCACTTGGAGCATATGCTGCAATTATTAGTGATTTGATTTTCTCATACACACATTGTACTATGTTTCAGCATTAATTCTGCAGTGAGAAAAATGCATATTGCACAGTAAGTTATCTCATTCTGCCTGCTTGCACACTGATATTCAGTAATCTCATTTTCTAATATGCAGTTTATTTTCCCCTTCTTTAAAACATGATTTTAAATCAGGCTGTAGGTGGGGGAGCTCTTGTGAATTTGTGGGAGGTTTTGTTTCTGTCCGTTCCCAGAACACCTTGCTACATCTAGTTTTCTGGTTAGTGCAATGTGTCTAAGTGGCAGAAACAGATGAGCAAACAAGCATGGGTCTGTCTAGCAATAGAAATATAGAGTGCGTGTTTGACAAAGGAGGAGGGAAATATAAATTTTCCTTTTGAGAGGTAACTTCAGCCTTTACATGAGTCCAACATAATTTTGGATTTCATCCCCCTTCCCCTCCCTGCCTTCCTTCCAAGTGATTAATCAGAGAAATTGTTATTCTGCACTATCAGATATGGTGGTGTTTAGCGGTGGCAAATGACAGCATGTCTAATGTGTGGCATTTTAAAGAATTGCTGCATTTTATATCAAACTGAGCAGGTTGTGTGGCCTCCATCACAGGTACTGATAAGGGTGGCAAATCAGATCCAAATCCTGTGACAACTTCTTTGCCAATTTCAGATGAGGAATGTGCATTTGTTTGTTTCCAATAGTTGCTGTCTTGTCAGATGACATTTTGAAGCTCAGGAACAGCAGATCAGATTAAAGGTCTGAAGAAAAATAGTTCAGCAGTATTGCAGAAGCAGCTTTTCCTTTCTTTTCCTATCAGCCCACCAGTGCTTCCTGCCAAGCCAATCATTTAGGCAGGACCCTGCAGAGGCTTAGCAGAGGAGCTGCAAAAGCAGACCAACCCTTTACCAGTGATGCTCCTTCAAGCTGTGGAAATAGAACTTTTCCCCTTTTCATTCTAACTCCAGATGAACTATGTATCATCCATAAGGTGATGTACAATGTCTAGTTGCAGGATCCAGTTTCTTCATTGTTATGACATTGCTTTTCCTGTGGCTAAAGAAAGTGATAATGTCTGTTTATTTAAATTCTACAGATCATCCGTAAAATAACTGAAACCCACACAACTGATTTAGGAGCTTGCATCTCATTAAATCTATATGATATAATATCAGGATACTCAGAGGTAATAAGCTTTGAATCCCAGTGACCTGGACAGGAGGACCTGCAGTTAAACTACTTAGAGGTGGATTATAAGATGGGATTTAGATGCCTAAATATGCAGATGGTTTCTCATTGCCTTTTGCAGCAAGCACCATGAAAAGGTATCCTGCAGGATTTAATTCTCCTAGATGTGTGCATCTGAAAGTTTACTTTTTAAAATCTGCTTTGAGGCCTTTAAAAAATATTACCCCATGAAAGTGTCCGTGTGCTGTGTCTTGAGAGCTTTAAATGCAATATGGACTTCAGGCTCCTTCTGTAAAAGTTCTGGGTTTGCCCTTTGTCACTGATGTGTAGGGGATCTGATTGAGTCTGCTTTCATCTTCCTGAGGTGTGCATGCTTTTGGGGAAGGAGATGGATAACTGGTAACACAGTGAAAGTGCATTTATTCATACATGCAAATGATTATTCATGGAATATTTTTGCTTTGTTGGCTGGCTTTTTCAAGAATCCACCCACCTACGATAAGAGGACTAAGAATGTCACAAAAATAAGGGCTCTAATGGTTAACACACTGAAGGCTGGATTCAGATGAAAATCTGAATAATAGGTCTTTAATAACATTGCCTTCAAAGTCAGCCAGAAAGACCATCACAGGATTGGATCTGATGTCTATATGGACACAAGAATTAAAAGTCACACTATATTGAGTAGAAAACCCACTAGAAATGGGAAAAAAGAAAATGTGATATGCAGCACATGTATGATTTAAACAGTGATTGTTGCTGGGTACCCGAAGGCACATACATTTGGGTACATAAAACATTTGTAGGTGAGTCTTCCTTATAGGAGCAGCTCTGATCTTACATTTCAATGGCAAAAATCATTATTTTCTTCCTACTCCTTTTTGAGAAAAGAAAATCTTCACCCCATCTCCTACTTCAAGATCCTCTTACTGCTGTGCCTTCTATCAGTCTTCATTTACTTTTCTGTGCAGAAGAATTAGCCTTGTAGAAGGGCACTTTAAAAAAAGTGCAGAGTAATTCTTTAGAACATCAACACTTGTTGAACTCTTGCTGGTTATACCAGGTGAAAAATGCTGATGGTGTCTGTACTTCATCTCAATGACAACATGATGATCAATTTGTTTTTTTGTCAAATACATTCTTTAATATGTTGCATTTTGTGTGGTTGACTATTCTGATAAAATCAATTTGATTAGCTATCAAGATGTGACAGAACATATTCAGGCAGTGTCATTCATTTCAAAAGAATAATAATTTCAACTAAAGACAAATTGCCAACCATTCTAATGAGGTATCTCAAAATCAGCAGGATTTCATGCTAATGATCAAAATGAGATTTCAGGGCTTCTAAAAAATCATGATTATAAGCCAAGATACTGCATTAATACCAGGGTACACTGTCACTATTTAGTCACTAAATCATCAGTATTTTAAGCATACTGTGTGTGTGTAAGTTGGAGAAGGGAAACAAATTACCCTGTGCTCAGCTTGTTATTCAGGAAAGTTTCTGTGGGGAGGCAGGTGGTGTCCTTACAGCACATCTCAGACTTTGTGGGGTGCAGGTTTCCTAAGAACAAATAAGCAGTGGTGTATGCAGCTTACTGGAGTTTACATTGATGTACTGTGCTATCACTCCATATTATTATAGTGTGAGGCTGAATATCAGCAGGGTCTATTGCACCACTGGATGATTAAAGTACTTCTTGACTTTCCACAAGATTTTAAATTCAGGATGAAGGAAGGGGAGGCATAGTTTGTGAGAGAAACACAGAATGAAAGTGAGAGGATTATGCTTCAGCAGCCTTTGTGATAAAATACTAGTAATTAGTTTCAGTAAAATCCCATAATAGTTTTTTAGTGCTTTGCAGGAAACCAAGTGGCAGACAGATAAAACAAATTACTTTACTCAGGGCAATTAGCATGCTATTTCAAGGCTCTGACTATGTTTCCCCACGACTGCAAAGATCATGTCCTATTTTTCCAAGAACTTTATGTTCCTGAAAATCTCATCCATTTTAAACCTATCATTGTGTACATAGAGCTACCACATCTGTGAGCAGAGCCTGCATTGCAGGGACAGCCCAGGAGATAATGAGTTCTGGGACCACATTGAGGCCTGGGGGAGTTTGGATCACTTGCTGCTTACTCATCTGGAATAAACCCCCTCGCTCTCTGACATGTAGCACAGGAAAACTTTTGGGCTTTATAGCCCTGCACTGTTGTGCTGCACCCCTAGATCTAAGTGAAATTGTGCACTGCAGTTTTAACTGTTCACAATTTCAGGGCTGTTTCTTGATGGAGACCCCATCAGAAAGGAAAAATTATTTCTTGGCATATTAGTGCAAAGATTTCAAGCTAATCAGAAATAGTGGTGAAAAACGCATTTTCAAGTTTTTTCCTTTTGATTTAAAAGACTTTTCAAGTTTGTGTTTCAAGAAGGCACCTGTTAATTAAGGAGTAGCTTAATATATGAGTTATTCAGGCATTAAAAAAAAGACAATAAAAAAAGTCAATCTGAATCTATATGGTACAGAAAAATTACACATTTGAAATTACTATTGAGAACACAATGCATGGTCATCACTACTTCAGGCTAAGTTTAAATAAAATTATGCAAAACATGAAGATCATCAAATTTACAAATGGGAAGTTTAATTTCCTTTTTGGAAGAGAAAGCCTTTGTTATTGCACTGAGACCACGGGAACTATACTGGTATAAAATGTAGGAAAGGCACAGAAAGAAGTAGCAGGTCTCCTGGCCAGACTTTGTCCAAGGACGCCAGCCCTCCTCACTTAATCTGCCTGGCTATGATAAAAGGGAAGAATGTGAATTTCACACCTATTTCTGCAAGAACCTGAACTCCATTCCTGAGCTGTAGAAGTACTGCATTTAATGAGGCTTGGTGGTGTTCAACATGTCTTTTTACTGAATATTGGTTGTTAAAGTCAAAGCTTACTCTGGTTTTCATTTATAGACTGCTTCAGCCTCCTCCTCTCTCACTTCTGGACCTTCAATCCAGCTATTTAATTTCAGGTTTGGCCATCCAGCTGTTTTAAGTCACAAATTAAGGAGTAGCTTAATATACAGCTGGGATGAAACCTAGTGCTGGCATCCCAAAGAAGAAAATTCATTGATATGAACATACAATTTTCATAACTCATTTGTTTAGTATCATTACTTCTAAGCTGCATCAATTGGATTTATATTATTGGATATTGAATGAGACCTTGCACATCAATTAATTTATTCTCTCTGCCAGATGGAGTGAAGGAGACTTACTTGTCTAAGGTAGAGACACCAATAATTGAATTGCTAAATATTCAGATTTATTAGCAGCAATCAGAAGAAGAATTGAATTGTTGTAATCATGATCTCTTCCCATTACTCACCTTCTCTTTCTACCAGTGACTCATGGTGGTAAGGAAAGAAAAGAAAAGAATGTAATGGGAATATCTTGAAACAGGGGTAAGTTGGAGGCTAATGGCATGTTTGTGATTCTGACAAGAAAATAACAACACGCAGCCTCCTTGGATAGTGGTGGTGGGGGGAACCTATGGGCTGCAGATGGTGACTCTAGTGAATGTTTGTAAATGACTTTTAGCAAGGAAAAAACAGGAGAGAAAACAATTCATTACGGTTTACAGGATTATTGTCCCGTGTGGTAGTCAAATTTGGATCTTGTCTACACCTCTGATAACATCAAACTTTTGTAATTGGAAGAATGCACCTAGAATGAGCTCAGACTCCTGAACAGCCCAGCTGATTAACAAGTTTGCCATCAGAAAAAAAAAAATAAAAAGAGAAAAAGAAATGTGGCTAGAAATGATTTATCTTTGATGAAGGAATGCACTTGGAGTTTGTGTAACATGACCAGAAATCCTTTTGGGCCTAAATGTATTCAAATGGCCAGGGACAGCTGATAAGTGTTTGAGAATCTTGGCTGTTCTGACCAAAACAGTTTCCTGAGGTAAAGTCACTCTGATCCAATTGATATCTTTAATGTGGATATAATGTGAATATCAATTGAGGCAAAGAAAACTGTTCAAAGCAAAATTCCTCAGTAGCACTGAGGCTGCATGTTCTATGGGAGAGCTGATCAGACCCAGTTTTCCATGGATATGTGAATTTGTTGGTGTGGATGATAAAGGAGCACATTTGAAAATGATTAATTAGACTTTTCTTGGTGATGACACCTTTACTGCCTATTGATCAGCTTACCCTGCCAGAGGGAAGGTGGTGCTACAAATGCACTGCCACATTATAAGTTCATGTTTGCTTAAAAATGCAGGCAGGAAGATTGTTAGTTTTGTCCTTTTATTCCTGCCCAAGTACACGTGTAATTTTCTGCAATGGTTTTGATATACATGTTCAGATATGCATCTGGTGAAAGTAATTAATATCCATCTATTTAGTTTTGTCAAGTTTCCAGCCAACCTGGTGGTCAACACTCCTGTGGTCACACATATATATTTCTATTCATGGACAGGAGTTATAGCAAGGCTACCTAAAAACTTCAGTTACTTTGTCAAGCAAAAAAAAAAAAAAAAGTTTATGACAGGAAAAAAAAAAGCACTTTTTGCCTGAAAATAATAATGGAGACTCACATGCTAAACAAACCTCATGTGGGCAGAAGGAAGCTTCCAGAATCAGTCTCTCAACATTTGGGCCCCTGAGTCTCACTTTCAAATTGAAAAGATCATCCTTTATTAACAGGGAACTATTTACATTTTAAAGTTCAACTCTAAAAAAAAAATGATTACAGAAATGATATCATGGGTATTGTGATAATTTTCAGTAATGAGAAACCTCATGTGTACAATTCCTAAATAAAACTGTCCCATTTTCTTCGATCAGCCAGCCTTAACACATAGCTGGAGAAGGTGAAAGTCATCTTCTCTAGAGGATGGTTTCCTTCATGCTCACAGTTTACTAACAATAATGTACTTATCTGGGCCTTAGCAATTCTGCTTGGGATGTGCAAGGTGGATTAAAACCCACATCACTCCCCTGTAACATAATGGACTCTGCAGTGCTAACAAGAAGTAGTAAAGGTAATAAAAGTATATTTTGGGCAATAAAGCAAACAGATACCACTACTGAGTACACACTAGGAGCAGATGGCTCTAATAAGACAAACAGTTTGCACAGACACTTTCAGAGAAAAAAAAAAGAAAATTCCTTTTTGGTCCTGATTTCCCCCCTATATCTAAACACCATTAGTCACACAAAAGTGGCTGTGGTTTCCCCACAGGGGCTCAAGCTGAGGGTTCTGGACTATTTTCCATTAAAGTTTCATTTTTTAAATGAAAACAAAATATTAAATGAAAGTATAAATAGTATGAGAAGCATCTGCATAGCTCAGAAATTTGTTATTAAAAAAAAAAAAAAGAGAGTCCCAAAGCTAAAATGTTTTAGATGAAAAGATGAAGTCTTTGGATGCACTTTGCTGGGATCTTGTGGGACTTAATTTTGCTTCATCTTGTACTGTTTTTTCCCCCATGCATTTAAAATCTCAGTTAAGCCACATCTCTCCTGCAGACCAGGAACTCTCCTGGGAGACTTTGTACATCACAGAAGAGGTAGTCTGGTTGGAAAGCCAGGCATGTAGGGGAAAATGGAAATTGGAGAAGTCTGAATCAAAGTTGCAGTGAGGCATTGCAACTGCATTTCAAATTGTATTATTTCAGCTTTGACCACATTTTTTTTCTAGGTTTTTTTTGCCACACATGGGCAGTCACTTTTGTGATGCAAGGAAGGCTATAGCAGATGATAACGAAAAATCACTTCTAATTTTTGGGGGGATGAGAAGAAGAGAAAAGGAAAATAACTTGTACTGAGCTCTAGCTGTGATAGCAGGTGCCTCCTCTGGAGAGTTGGGACCATTGCCCAGTTCTGCCCTGATGGTCACATGCCCTGGCATCCCTGGCATTCCTCCTTCATCCAGTTATTCTGAGGAATAGCGTGAACATGTGACCATGAAGATTTGAGAAATTAGTTTCTTCCCCTGGCTCTTGATATTTCTGCCAATTGACTGAAATTGTCAACACTTTCAGCTTTCTTGGGCTCTAGGTTCCCAAGCAATAAAGAAGTAAAGTTCTATACAAAAGAAAGTTTCAAACTTTTAAATTGGTTTTGTCTGGCAGTAAAAGAGCACTTAATGTTTGTATCTGTTAAATCTTTTTAATTATTAAGTAGTCCTGAAGGCACCTGTAAATTAAAGGATGATTGGAAGAAATAATAACATGATGAGGAAATTGGGGATAGAGAGTGTTAAACTAACCTTCAAAGTGTCAGTAATTAAAATTAATTACAGTTCATGACTTGCACTGATTGTAGAAAGAGTGTGATGCTGTAGGGGAATAATATGAAATAATAGGGTAGGAAATATAGGAAACAATACTAGAGGCTATTAGAACTTTTTTTTTTTTTTTTTTACCTCACTGGCTATTTGCATATCACCACAGGAACTTTGAAAAGTATTTTTCTAAGTGGTTAAACTTTTGAATCAGTAAGTTTATTTTGGGTGGTTTTCTTCTTCCAATAAAAAACCAAGCTCGGTAAAAGGCAGAAATGATTTTTATTTCCAGAAAAGGACAAATGACTGCTCTTAATTCCCAGAAGACCTGTCCCCTGCATGTTTGTGTTCTATGAAAGGAAGAATAGATCTATCAGTAGCATCTGATTTACAAATATCCATGCTTACTTGCCTTTTGGGAAATAAGGAAATATCATGTGTATTATATGGTCAATTTAGAAGGTAGTTATGAAGACTGGACTCCCAAGAGAGAAAGAGACAGCTGCTGAAAACAGAAGTGCATATGTGCATAAGTAGGATCAAGAAAAATTAAATTCAATTAAAAAAAAAAAAAAAAAGTAGGCTGTGGCAGCAATGCAGCACCTTCAGGAATCTGAGTCCTGACTACAGACAATTAAAATGGCATCTTCCTAGTGCTGGTGTGAGACATCAATACACCCTGTTTAAACATTTCACTTTTTTATACAGTATAGTCACTAAGTCAGGTCTTGGATATGAAAAAGAACATGTCTATTTGGTATATCACAACAATTGGGATGGATACCTGCTCCACAGATAATTTTGGAGTAAGTGATTTCTGGTGCTAGAAGGATGTAGCTCCTTCCTCAGCAAGAAACCAGGTTGACAGGACTGGAATGACTTTTGGCCTCCTTCTCTGGAGGAATCAATATTTAATTACTTTATAAAAGATGGAAGATTCTCTTCACAGAAAGAAAGAAGAGTTGTCCTGGAAATCCTCTAATGCAATGAGCAGTAGGTACCCTCTGGCATGTGATGATTGAATCCGGAGGTGTGAGGCAGATCCACGTCTCCCGTGCAGTGGGGTAAGCAGTGCCAGGGATTGGAGGGTCCAGTAATTTATTATTTTGGCTTGAGATGCAGGGATAAACCCTTGTTGATTTTTAGGAAGACTTTCTACTCCTCAGCCCTACATCTGTGTCTTATTTCTCATGTCACCAAAGGCCCTTTAGGATTGAGTGTCATCTCATTGCCATGGCTGAAGCCGTGACTCTGGAAGGAGAGAGGGAAGAACTGACTGGGCCAGAAACAGAGAGGCTAAACTGGGCTGTGTCCTGCTGATTCTTGTTTGGGGTAGCACTTGGCACTGTAACCACTGCAGAAAATATGCAGGCAGGGTTACCCGGTGACCTCATTCCAGGTGAGTGCCCCACTGCTCAGCTGAGAAGTCTTGCTCCAGCTGGTAATTCTCCTGCAGTGGGAAGGATTAAGTAGCTCCCCTGGAAGTGGGTGCTGAGCATTCCCTGCTGTGAAACCACAAACCAAGACTCGGGAGGCATAAAGTGCCCAACCTGCCCATGCTGTGTGCCTGTGGTGTGAGGGCAGAATGGGGCAGCCAGCATTGCTCTCCTCTGAGCTGCAGCCCGAGGGACTGCCACAGCTCTGATGGCCTGGAGCTACTGATGGGGGAAGGAGGGTGGGGGACGTGCTCATGTTGTGCTGGCCTGAAGCAAGAAAGACCCTTTACTTTGAGGCAATCAAAGCAGAGTGTTCTCAAGATGCACTCAGGCTCAGCAATATTTGTTTTAAGCCCAGAATTCTTGAAATTTGAAATACTGTGATATCCATGGACTGCTGGCTGCCAGCCCCAGAGAGGGGTGGAGCAGTGAGGGAGGGGACAAGAAGGATTAATGTCTCCAGAGCAGCTTCTTTCTCCTGGTATCAGAGAGGTGTTTAGGTAGAAAGATAAATATTTGTGTTTTGTGAGTCAGCTGCGCCTGTGGTGGATAAAGGGCTCAATAAATCCTCTTGGCTGTCCAATAAAGAAAACAGTGTTTCATGCTTGTGTGACATCACAAATATTTGCCAGGTCCACCTGGAGGTCGTCAGTATGCACTTGTGCCCTTCAGCCTCTCGTTTCCAGCTAGGATTTAGCTAGTGCCTTTGCTCTGCCTTATCAATGCTCATTGTCATTGTGGCTGGAAACTGCTTCCCTTCACTTGAACAGCTCCCCTGCCTCCTTCATTACACACAGCACCACTGGGCTATGGGCTTGACAAATACCACAGAAATAAAAAAGAGGCAACATGTTTAAGCAAACATTTATGATCTTGGAGATAGTAAATGAAAGTCTTTTCTTGCAGAACACAGATTTAGGCAAAATATTAAGATGTTTTCTCTGCACATTAGATTATGCCAACAGACATATTATAAATCTAGGTCACCCACTGTTATTTGATATTTACTTGGGGAGGTTATGGTTCTCCTTACATTGGAGGTAGTGACTTCAGGTCAGGAGACACTATAAATGTAAAGGGCAATATCTCTGTAATAAATAATATTTCTTCTACCAGGAATTGTTTATTCAGAGTAACAGGAATTGTTATCCTGGCTTGATGTTCTGGTCATTTGGTTGTTGTCCAACAATGATATGCCTTTACAAGTAATAAGAAATATAAATCTTTACTACCCATACAGATACACCTGCAAGTAATGAGAACCCTCTGTAGTCCTCGTCACTTGTAGAGAAACAATATCTTATGTAAGAAATGTATATTTTTGTCTATTTTGTATTTTTTTTGCTCATTGCATCCTGCTTTTCTGTTACAGGAAGTAGTAAATTGCTACAGGAAGCAATGGATTTGTTTTCTGGTGCACCTATTCCTCCTTTATCTAGTCACTCAGGTGACCAGTAACTTCAGGTGCCTCTTGTGCCTCTAAACATTTTTACTACAGGTCTGGACTTCTTCTATTTCTGAGTTTAAAACAGAAAGGGGGAAAAAAAGAAAGAGATATCTCTACGTCACACATTAATTAGAACTTTGAAATAGAATTGTTTAAATGTAACTTTCACCTTTCTGTATGAATTTCCCACTGTTGCCAATTCCTTCAACAGGAATTATTATCCTGGAGGTTTCTTGAAGCTCCAGTCAGAGGATTAGTTTGATTTTGTAGAGAAGTCTATCTTTTACCAATAGCAATAATAACAATAATTTAAAAGAAAGAAGAAAAGGGAATTTGTGGTCTCTGTAACTAGCTAAAAAACCTCAGAAAGTAAATGAACAAATGGAATGAAGGGAAAAAAATTAAAAAAATTCTTCTGCTTCTTTTTCACTTGCAAGTTTATAAGCAAAAGGAATATTTTATTTTATCTCTTTTTGATCTTGATGTATGCTTTTTGAATGTTCCAGATAGCCAGAATTACATTCTGACTTCCCTGAAAGTTTATATAATTATCAATTCTAAAAGCTGAGGGTGCATTTTCTAGGCAACACACAGTTTCAGCTAGCTAGAAAAAGGGAGAAGTTGATCCTGTATCCAGTGCTGTATTGGGATATCTTAGCACTGGGTAAGAGGAATAAAAGCCAGATTTGAAGTTGCCATTGTACAGTTACTTGCAACAGTACATCTGAATGATGCTTACAGGGTATTTTCATTGACTTTCTTGGGAAAGGAGTAATTTACAAGTCTCAGCATGCACATGCTGATTATACATGCTGGTTCACACAGTTTAATATATATCAAAATCAATGGGCATTGGAACAGAGAGCTTGTGAAACTTGGCATAAACTTAATGACTCGAGTGGTTTAAAAATGGGATAAATTTATTAAACCTTCAGAACAGTTAAGTTCAGCTCCTTGTTCGTTAAGCATCAGCTCTGATCACAGCAAAGTGGGCCAAGAAGTTTCTGCTTCCTTTGAGAAAAGGTGTGATTCCAGCTGCTGGCACAAGGGAGCTCTGAAGCTCTCCCTGGTGTGGTGCAGTACATCGGGGCACTCCCTGCCCTGGCAGTGCCCACTTACCCAGCAGGAGCTGCATCCCTGCCCCTGCCTGGAGCTGCAGCTGGGGCACTGACTGTCACAGCCTGTGCCTGGCTGCATTTCCTACATTTGGGCACCAGTTCAAAGGACACCAACACCTTTCAAAAGCTGAGCAAATCAGAGTGCCAGTGCACCAGTTACTAAGCACATACACAGGCACTTCAATATCAGTGACCTGCTTCAGAGCACCTGCCGTGCCCCTGGAATTCAGCAGGAATAATCTTGAGAGGTTAGGCTACTAATTCTTGTGAAAAAGCAAAACTCTATTCTTTTAGGCCTCTAAGACACAGTCCAAGGCTAACAAATACCTTGCAGCTCTCACTTAGGGGTCAGAAGGTTCAAATATTATTGAGGTGATGCCCTTACTACTGCATAGCCACCCAGCCATCCTTATTATTTATTCATCACTGCCTTAACCTTGTATTTCCCTAAAGTACTGTCTTCTTTCCTGCTATACCTTTTTACTCCTTTGGGATTTAATTTTGCTTGTTCATACAAAACATTAGGGTGGTGTTCTTATTTATTTTAAATTTTATTTAATTTTATTTCTTCATAGTTTGGTTACAG
The DNA here is from genome assembly GCA_034509185.1 of Euphonia xanthogaster. NCBI lineage: Eukaryota > Metazoa > Chordata > Aves > Passeriformes > Fringillidae > Euphonia > Euphonia xanthogaster. The sequence continues at coordinate 102,517,868 of JAYDZK010000001.1, forward strand.
TTTTCCTCATGATTTCCCCAGTTGTCCTTCCTTGCACTTCCTCACAAATTGGATTTCCCCCTCATACTGACAGCAGTGTTTGCCCTTTTTTTCATAAATGGCATACTGGAGCTGTAATTCCTTAAAGTCACTGGCTTGAACTACTGGGAAAGTCCTTTTTACATTGCCACCCAGAAGCACTGGTTAAGTGATCTGCCTGTGTGCTGGCATTTGACCACCACAATACATAATTTAGAGATGCAGTTCTCTTGAATGTCAAGGGAGACCTATTTTTCCTTTTCTCTTTAAATGAATTGCTTGCGGCAAGAATTTGATGACTTTTTAATGAGATATGTTGTTGTTGTTGTCATTGTTTAGATAACTAATGCCACAGTGGGGTGAAAGAAAGGGCCCAGATTTTGGTTGCTTTCAAAAATTTTTTTTCACTTAACAAACATCAAAATATTGTACATTCATAGAATGAGAAAAAACAAATATTAGATACAAACAATGCAGATGATTAATGCTCTTCACTGAGAATGAACAGTGACTTCTGCACAGGACAAGAACTAGAAAAAACACTCTGTAACAGATACAAACATGCACTGAGTGCAGGGGGGGAATGAAAGGGGGAAAGAATGTCATATGGAACTGAGGTTCTGAGCTCCTTAAGCCAGAGCTGACAAAACTACACCCCTTGGACCAAGTGCTAATCGGGGAAACAAAATTCCTGTTGGCATCAGCATTTTCAACTGTCAAAAGGTTGAAAGTTCATAATAATTTTTTTTTAAGTCCTTTTTGCTCCCAGATGCTTGAGGCTGTCTCGCTGCTCAGTTATGACATGCCCATGGAGACAAAAATAGCCACAGAAGTTGGTCACAGCAGAGTGGTGACAAACAGTGCCTGACTATACCATTACAAGCAATGCTGCACAGGATGCTCAGAAAGCCACTGGGTTTAAAATGCTGCTGAATGTTACTGTGACCCTTGCAAAACAGGCCTGAAATTTGCAGTTGATCAAAGATGGCATTTTAGGAACAATGAGCTCTTTCAGCCTGGAAGAGAATTAGCAGAGATGCAATAGCTGTGAATATGGTTCTACTCTTTCATCCCTTGTTGAACTGTTCAAATGGTGCCAAAGCCACAGGAATATGTAGTGGTTTTTTCCTCTCCCAAATCCTCTCCACCACTTCACTTCCCCTTCTCCTGTCTTACCTGATACTGACACTGCTGTTCCCGGGTAAAACACTACCCTGCAGCATTTTCTTGAACCAGAGCAGCAAGAGATAATGACACTTTATAAAGTGCTGGCAAAGTGCAACCCTGTGTGTGATCTTAGGACCTGCAGGTTTTCCAGGGGCTCTTACAAGATCAGGGCGGGAAATAGCTTCTGAAGAAATGTTCAGGTTTTTATTTTTAAAATACATTTCAAAATAAATAAGCTTTACAATGTTTTTCACAGCCCCCTTATCCTGATGTATGAACAGGGGGCTAAGGTAGAGCAGTCTATCATCAGCATGAGCAGTTCCCCCCCAGGTGGTTATGGGACTCAGCTGGGGTGACCTATGAAATCTGTGAAGCACCAAGCAAAGACTGTCCACAGAGAGTTTCAGCTGATCCAAAAGCTGTTTATCAACTTTATTCATCCCCTTGGATTTACATAGACGCAGGAATGAAGGATGTCTCAAATAAGAAGGTCTGCAAAAGAGTTATAATGTTGTTGCACTGAATTAACCCTAAAATGAATAAATATTTAAATGTGACCAACCATATTGCAGCCACATATATTAGATGTTTGTTGTCCAGTGCTGACCTTGTTTTCACACCATTTTTTTTTATTTAATTGTCCTTTGTAGGCTGTTTGGTGATATTATTTTCACTTCACTTCATATGGTTTTTTGCTGCTCACAAATTACAGGAGGCTAATGGGACAATTCTTCAGGAATTACACTGAAATGAGCCCAACAATGCCCTAGTTGTGTTTCATATTTCAGTACATGCCACCTTTTCTCTTGAATTTTCAATATATTAAACTTTAATAAAGATATTATTCAATCCTAGTAAAACTACTGACACCAATGAATTATTTTCAAATTTTCAGTTTATAGTCCAGATGTGGCATCCATGCATTATCCACTCAGACCAGATAAGACCGAAAGCACAGAGAGGATAGGGTGCTGACAACTCGCAGCTCAAGCCATTCCTCCTGTACTTTTAATTCTCTGACTGTCTAGTGACAAAGCTGTTAAGTAGAAAAAATGAGCCAAGACTTGCACTTCTTGCTGAGTGCCCTAAAATGCAGTGAATGCCTGTCCCACTGGCATTTTTTTACAGCTGTAACTTGCAGTGCACAGCACCCATCACTGTTTTTCTGAGGTGGCAGAAGCAAATTTTGCAACTGTACTTTGCTTAAAAATCAGATTAATTTTTTTTTTATTATTATTCCTGTACATAAAGAATAAAGCCTTCTGGGCTTATATGTTTTAGTTGTTGTAAGACCCTCAGCAAATTGTTGGGGTCTAGCAGCCAAGAACACACAAAACTATGTTTCTTATGAGTATGTAAGAAAAACTGGAGGAAATCATTCCTTCAAAAATGAGAGGGGGTTGGATATCCAAATTTCCTTTACAGTTTAGTTGTCTTCCACAAAATGTATCTTTTCTGCTCAGAAAAAACTGTCTCACTATGTATCCTGTGGAAAGAGCTATTTAAAGAAAGCAGTATTTTCTTATTAAAAGACAAAATCTTGAAAACATCAGTCACATTGAGGGAAGGTCTGAATTCTTTTTCTTAAAATATTTGGTTCCATTCCTTGCCTTCAGGAATTGTCTATCACAGAGCTAGAAGAGGAGGATGGAACCAAATGGGCAGAGGAAATAGCAGTAGGAACAAATTTCTGCCAGTGCTGAATAAAATCCATTTATTTATAATGTCAAGTGTTTGTGATAAGAACAGAACCCCCCTTTGTACAATCTCTCTTGTTAAACACTGGATAGATTGTTTGGAGGCATCTAAAAATCAAGGTATAATCACTTAGTGGAGCCACACTGGCCTGACCAAAGTATTTCTATTTGTAGACAGTTATGTGGATTTTCCCAGGTACCTTAGCGGGGATTCTGGAGTGAGGAGTTGTCTCCTCAGGGAGACAAAACATCTCAGTGACCACATTTAATGTGTTCTGTTATCTTGTGGTTTCACACTTCTTGGAGTTGGATCTCTTGAGGAATACTTGTGCCTTTGATTTGAGTATGTGTAGATGCTATTACTAGATGCAAAGGTCAAAACGCTTAGAAGGCTCCCACTTTTGGATGAAGTCTCCTAACTCAATTAGATACTTATTTAATCTTTAGGATAAATTGTTTAAAATTTCTTTCAGTCTGCACAATGGCATTTTGATGTCTTAGTCAATGAAATGATTTAAAAAAATACTATTATTTCTTTCAAATTCTTTTTTTTTTCATTTCCATTGCTAAGAATGTTTCATGAGCTATTTGGGGTGTTTCTCTGTCATGCAGAAATGTCCAGGAAGCTGTGTAGATACAGGATATTTAGGTGTCTAGATACCAACAAGCTGACAAAGCAGAGAGAAGTCCTACCCTTATGTCATCTGGGCAGCTGAACTGCCTACTTCAAAAACTTGAGTTGACAAGTCTGTAGAGAGCTTTTAAACTTTAAGCTTTTACATATGAAACATTTAAGTGTGGAGCTTTAATTTTTCATATTATTTAATTACTGTGAATAGTGCATATGAACATATTTATTTCATAATTTGAGAGAACTGATGGGTTGGTCTACTGGATGAGGCATTGCATGTGGATCAAGAAAATTTGGCTCTGTAGGTCTCTTTGTGTCTTAGCCCTTCCTTTTTTGGGGACATTGGAATGGGGAGTTGGTGAAATCCATAGAATCACAGAGTGGCTTGCTTCAGAAAAGGTCTTTAAAAGATCCTCAACCTCCCTGAAATGAGCAGGGGCATCTTCAAACAGACCACGCTGCTCTCAGTCCCATCTAACATGGCCTTGAACACTTCCAGGGACAGGGTAACCACAACTTCTCTGGAAAATCTTTTCCAGGACCTCATAATAATAATAAAAATTACTTTCTTTTATATCTATTCTGAATCTACCCTATTTCAGTTTAAAATTCATGACTTTCTCTCGAAATTGAATGAGATTTCTGGACTGTAAATTCCTTGCTGAGCAGACTCTAATTTATTGCATAAGGTAGTGAATGCAAAGAAGCACCCAACTCAGAGGGGCCATTTATATTTGATATAAACAGGGGGGAAAAACCCACAGCACTAAAATAACCCTGTAAAATGTGAAATGCCAATGCTGATACAGGTAATTCCTAAGTGTTTCTCCCTACCTTGATTTTTACATGCTTTTCCCTACTTAATCGTGTTTGCTGTTGAAAAAGTAACATTGAAATAGGGAAAATATCCACGTTCTCCAGTGAGTTGCAAATTCTTCCTCAATTGTTCTACTTGTCATTACTCACAGTTGCTGTCCTGTGGCCAGATCTTCAATGCTCTTGTTCTGCCATTGATTCATATTATTTCAGACCAATTACTCATACAACAATATGGTTTTCCTGTTAGAACACTATCTTGCTACATGAGCATTCTGCAGGTTTTTTTGGGTGTTGGTTGGTTTATTTTTGTGTGTGTGTGTGTTTTATATGAAGAAACAAACTATGTCACGGGTTGGGTTTATTTTGCAGGGCAAACTTTTAAACCTCAATATCTTCTGATCTGTTGAAGGAGAAAATCTCTTAAGCTGGGACAGATTTGCACTGATGAGATTTGTCATGTTATTTTCAGCTGAAGTTTGACTGTGTAGGAGTTAAATAAAAAACAGGGAAAGTCTCAGATGTGAATTCATAGACTATTCCCTTGAATGTAGCTGTTAAAAATCCCCATGGATACTGTTAGCCTTGCTTCTAGCACAGTACTTACACTGCCATTCTCTGTGTGTGCTTAGCAAGAGTGAGTTGAGCTATATAATAGCTGTAAAGATGCCTGAGAATCAAAGAGGTCCCTGGGTTACTTCATGCTATGAAGCATTCATTTTTTGAATCAGATTTGTCAGTACCAGTGATACAGGTGATCAGCATATGCATCAGCTGCACTGCAGAGCCATATTTTCTTTAGACCACAGTACTTTTCTGAGAGATCAAACTCTGATGAATACACTGAGCAGGGTCAAACCCTTCTCTCTGAGTTAGTGGAAACAGCAGGGAGCATGAAATAATGAGCCAATACTAAATGCCCCTGAAAATTAATCACTTCATAAGCTTCATCTTAGCAAGTCAGTGTCCATGGAGACTGAACAGAGCAACAGGTGGACCTTAGAGACCTTGGTGTTTCTGACAGCAAATGCAGCTGTTGCCAACACCTGACAGAATTACAGACTTCAAGGTACAATTGGTGTTTCCTTCCAGAAAGACTTGGCTTGTTAGATCTGCATCCAAGGTCACAGAAGGAAAATGCTCTAAAAAGTTGCAGTCCAAAAGAGGGTTTGTGTGTTTTTGACTACAGCAGATTCAGTTCCTAGTCAGTTTGTTGCTTGATTAAACTATATAAACATTATACAAGGCAATAAACGGAGACATTATAAAGGTGAGTTAATTCAGAAACAGGCCAGGTGTCTCCAGCTTTAAAACAGGAAGGTTCAGCATTCACAGAAAAGCTTGTTGCCCTTCCTTCTCTCCCTCTCAAAAATGTTAGCTCTCCAAAAGCAGAACTTTTGGATGGTATATTGCAATGCCTTAGCGATTCATTTGGGACATCAGGACATTAATCCAATATTGATTAAACTAAGAGTCTCTTCCTCAATACAAGGCCTGTCACTTTGGCCAGTGTGAATAGTGCAGAGTAACTTTGTCTGTGCTGAGCTCCAGTCTGAGGCTGATCCAGCTTCCAATTGCTCTGCCATGAATCAGTATCTGTTAGTAGGACTTATCCTGCTGGATCCAAACTGGTGAAGCATAAGAAAATCAGGGGCTGTATGTCCTATTTCTGGTGGGCACTAACCCTGCTATTTCTGGACCCTTCATTGCTTGTGCTTGACAATGTCTTAAGCTTGTGAATCTGATGGTCCAATTTATTGTCATTTAAAATTTTCTCTACTAGACAGGAGAAAGAAGGGTGCTCAGTAGTTTCTGGGTTTTCTTTTCTCTTTGTTTCTGTTTTTGGTACATCTTTCACCTGTCCAGCTTTCTTGAAAGTAAAGGAATTAGACTGTTGACTAGACTTTGCTTTATGGGTTGAGTTAGTGCTTTAGATCTGCAGCTTTTCTTTTTAGAAAATTAATCCTTCTGAAACGCTCAGTGATTTCTCTGGAAGGCCTCTGTGGCAAAAGAAGCTGAACATGGAGAACTGTTTGGCATAGTTTTTTTTTGGTCTTGTTTTTGTTGTTTTTGGGTTTATTTTTTCCAGAAAAAAAAGCCCTATGTAGATAAAGAAGCTGAAATATTTGCTCCAGAATGAATAATGTCAGGTGCTGTCCTAACAGTTTCAGGTAAGCTCTGAAGCTGTGATCTTGACAGAAGGCATTTGTAGAGACTGGACAGTTTTGAGAACATGACTCTAGGGTGCCTGCTTTTGACATTGTCCATCATTAAAAGGTAAACGAGGGGAGAAAAGCAAGTGAAGTCTGGCCTCACAAGGATGTTAGTGTATCTTCCACACCACAGGTATTAGATGCAGTTAGGACTGCAGAGAAGATTAGCACCAATTCTTGTTAAGCAGCTTCATGTACATGTTGTACTAAATAAAAAGGGCAAGTACATGCAATTAGGAGATGCTGAAGAAGATAAAGCTGTGAATCTTCTGGAAAGTTAGGCTAACTTTATTTAGCTAATTTATAAAGTCTGGTCTAACCTAAGCTTTTAGACACATAATTAAGTGAACATATGAGGATATTTCCTCTACTGAAAAGAGATTAGAATATCCCTTGTGTTCAGTGCCAAAGTTCCCTAATGTTAATAGCCCAATGTTTTTCACCTAAACTGAGGATTCAGCGATGTTACAGATCCACGTGCTGGGTTCTGTCAAGCACTTCATTCTCTCATCTGTCATCCATGGATTTCAGAGCCACACACTCTATTTATGACACCTTTTATTTTCCTTAACTTTCTCTGTTAGAGAAGGTTACTCAGGTGTCCAGTTTCCCATGTGTTGTGACCTACAGACTCAAGTCATTGTCATACTGGCTGCCACAGGACAAGGACAAAGAGAGATGGAGGGAATTGCTTTCCACTGCTGAAAAAGGAATGCTGCCAGAATTCAGTAAAATTAATAAAGAATGTAATGGAGCTGTGAAATTTTAATTATTTAAATCAGTTAGAAAATCCATGTGTTAAGGTTACTGGTGAACTTTAAAAAAAATGGAGCCAGTTAATATATGAAAATGTTTTTTCCTATTCTGCCAGCCATTTTATGCTCTTTTACGAACTTGGTGGTACCAACACTGATGATGACAGTCTGCAAGGATTATTTCTGTTCGTCATTCTGATAGAAAATATTTTGGGTAATGATAGCCATTAAAACACTGACAAGACATTTGTACATTTTTTTTTACCTTGTGAAGGTTATAAAAATCCCTCATCACAAAAATGAGGGACATTTAACACTTCTGATTCCTGAATGACCCAGGAGCAGTGGAAAAATGGATGTTTCAGTGGTATGGCATGCTATGTCTGACCCTGAAAACTGCAGCTCCTTTCCAAAGTTGTTTTTAGAGTGGCATTGTTGAATACTGTGTTGCCATGAATTGTCAATTGAACTGTCAGTCTGTGGCTGTGAAGTACCATGGTTAGCAGACTCTGTTATCTTAGAAATGCAAAATGCTTAAATCCTGTTTGGAGCATCTTCCCTTAAGCACCATTCCAGAAACAGTAGTGGCATTTCCCTCTAGCTGGTGATAGGATGCTCAGGCAGGGCAGGAGAGGCTCCCAGGCAGTCACCCTCTTTTCCCTGAGGATTTCAAGACTCCACCTGCATCTCTTAAAGGGAAGGTCCATGTGGATTGCTTCCACTGTCTTTTGCTGCTGGTTTCACTGGTATAGGCTGTCAGCTGAAATACATGCTCCAAAAACAGGTCATGATTTTTTGATTATTAGTATGTTCCAGAATTAACCCCAAGCGTATTTTTTTTTGGGTTTGTTGCTTTTGTTTTTGTTTTTGTGGGGGTTTTTTGTTGTTGTTTTTCCTGATGAACAAGCACACATGGTTACATTTCTTGTTGTCAGTGTGAATCACTCTCCTTTTGTGTTTTACTCCCAACAGATTTTTTTGACAGCATCAGGTGATAAGAAGCAGAGATGTAGAAAGACTCAGGCCATGTTTATTCCCTGATGTGCTGCTACTTACTTTGTTTTTAATTTTAAATGTCAGGTGTCTGCCCTTTTAAGAAAACTGTGTGAAAAATTATAATTCTCCATATCAGTAGGGGAAATACTTTGCATCTTTTAGGAGTGTCGTTCTTCAGTTTTTCAAAAATTAAAAGCTTGACCTTTAATAATGGCATCTTTCATTTGAGTCCCCCAGTTTGCCTTGAGTTTATTCTAGTAACAGTGCACTCAGCATTGAGATAGCCTGTGTTAAATGAAAATGGAAAACTCTCATTTGAGCAGAAATACTGGAAAGCAAATATTGTTAGGGACCATTTGCTATGTAAAAAAAAGTTATTAGTAAGCACTCTGTAGCAGCTTAGCTTGTTAACTCCCTCTTCATGCTTTCTTCTGAATTCTTTCCACTAAACTCTAGCTGAAGCTGAAAAACTTGTATGGCACAGACAATCTCACTTACATTTTGCCTTGTAACTGCCTCAGCCTAGTGTATCTCAAATCTCCCCTAAAATAGCTCCCAGGAGTTTCAAAAGTTAGTATGATTGAAAGACTGTTATTGCATCTCGCCCTTCGAGGAAGGCAATGTCAAGCACACGTCAACTGTGTTCCTTCTGAGTTATTCCCCTAAATACTCCAAGGATGCTGGTCCCTGACCATTCTCTTGCCTTCTCTTGTACTACTTAGTTATCTCAGAGTTTTTTTCAGTGACAAATTCCTGCATGGAATTTGACCTTTCCATTAATATCAACTCTTTCTTCATGGGACCACTGGTCCATTGTGTTTAAGAGGGAGCAAGTAAGCTAGATACTGCCTGGGTATCTATTTTTTGCCTATTTTTCATTTAGATTTCAATTTCTTACATGAGAGGAAGGGTAATTGTGCACTTTATATGTTTCTTCATTAATACATAGTGTAATAGTAGTAATTAGGGGGAAAAAAAAGGAAAAAAATTATTCCAGCTGATCTTCAGACCAAAGCTGAAATTACATTTTTCTATTTGGCCTCATAACTTTGTAGTTGGAATCTTATCTTTGTCTTTTGAAAGTGAGATAGTAAGGAGGTGGTGCAGTTAGCTGCAAAAAGAGTGAATATCAGTGTGTATAAGAAATATCGTTTCTGAAACTGCAAGTGACTGCAAATACTGATGTTTCTGTACCTCTATTGAATCAATTGCAGAATAAAAATCTGAAACTAAAGGGGAAGTGAGAAACACAAACTGACAGAGAACATGTGTTTTTTACAAGTGCAGAGTCACTGACAATGTCAACAGTTCTTGAGAAATAAAACGCTTTTATGAAAAGATCAATTTGTTTATTTAGGAAAATAAACATGTGCTTAGGAGCTGAAGCTTGGCCATTATTTTTTGAAAAGTGCTCCCCATGGTCCATGCAGCTCTGTTCAGAGAACTGTGGCCTTCAGCATGCACTTCAAAGTATGGACAGCTCTACTCTGCTACAGACAGCAGAAGCTCAGTTGCAGTGGCACTCTGCCATTTCCCTCTGTGGTATTTCCTTAAGCAACCCAGAAGTCACAAGCAGTCTGAGTCTCAATAGGATGAGTTTGACATATATTTTTGTGGATAATGCTAACTTTTGTATTCTCAGGGGTTAGAGGGAAAAACAGTGGGCTTGTGATTCAGGGTTCAAAACACTGGAGAATTTGCCTCTCTCTTGCTTAGAGGTACCTTGCATTTTTGGAAGAAAGTTGTTGCTGATCTGAGCTGAACACCCAGAATTTCTACAAAGCATAACGGTAGCATCTTGCCCCAAAGGAGTGCACAGCATAAAAAGTGCTGGTATGCTCTATGTCTTACACTGCTTCACCTCAAATTTTGTATATTTCTCAAGCTGGCAAAGAGGTGGAACAATATTTTTAGTAGGTCACATCTCTTCTACTATATTGGCTCTTTGGAGATTTATCCCATTATTTGTGACAGCTAAGAGCTCAGAAATCTCATTGAACAAGACTTTAAATGTCTTACAATTCAGTTTTAATATCATATTAACAGCCTTGATAAATGTTCCAAACTGGGTTATTGCTTCCTCCATGACACTCATAGCCAAGTTACCTTGTCCTGCAAAACAGCTGCTGAGATCAGTGGTGGCCACAATCCTGTAGCAGAAAATTAGCCTGGATAGGCATATAGGCTATTGCTGCTTTTTGCCAAGTCCATTCCATTTCTGATGGGGCTGAGGAAATTACAACCCCCCCAGACAATCAGGTTTACATGAGTAGCATTTGGAATCTGGAAGTAGAGGAAAAGTCTTAGGTCTAATGTTCCCCTTCCCTTCTGCAGCAGAACTCCTATCAGTAGCAATAGGCTTAGAAATCACTTAGAATTTTTTTATCCAGGAAGGAATCTGGAAAATGTTTAGGGGCCCATTTGGAGATAGGTACCTGCCAAGTTAAGAGTGGAGCATTGGCCTTCTGGAAAAGAGTTTGAGAAGCTCACAGAAAAGCTCCATTCTTCCTCCCCACTCCCATTTATTTTTAAGTATATTTGATCCTGCTGTGCATGAAGCCTCAAATCTATAAACAAGATTGAATGCTTTTAGACTCTCACTTTTCCTAACAGTAAGCTTTGGGTGGATTGAATTGACAGAGAGGTTTATTCAGAATAGCTCAGTATGAGATTAAGTTCTCAGATTAATGATTTAATTTCACTGAGGGACATGGAAGATCTTTTAAAATGTGTATTTAGGCTCACAGGTAGCAGTGGGACAAAGTATACTCAGGGCAGTTTCTAAAGAATCCCTTCATTGTTTAAATTAAGTCATTTTACTGTGAATTGGGGGTACTGTTAAAACCCTCATATTAAGGTAAGAAGCCTCCAGACCTGCTCCCTAGTGAAAAAAATTAACTTCAGAAAACCTGAAGAATCATGAAAGAACATCAGAGTGGGAGCACTGGGTGGAGGCAGTGTCAAAGAGAAAGAAAAGTAAGAACGAGCATTGTACTTTGATTAAACTTTTCTTCCCCTGCAGTGTGGAGGGCATATTGTGAAAAGAACATCTCTGTAGGTGTTTTTTTTTTTTGTCCTGCAAGCTCTCACAGCCTGTGTTTAAAAATACCAGCTTTTACTTTAGGCAAAAGAAGAAGTATTTATGCTATTAAAAAGATGAGTAAAAATTGTTGCTAGCGGAACAGATCTGAGCCATATCACAGCAATGCAGCATCTGGTTTAAGTATAACAGCCAATGAGCTGGCTGTGTTAGTGGAGCTGCCTTCTGTACTGAAATGCTTGAGCACTTGCTTTAAATCTCAGAGATCCCAGGGTGGTTTGAGCAGCAACATCTTCCATAATTAATTGCATGTGTGATGTAGCCCATTTGGGAAGTCTGTGATTACTTGCCTGTATGTTCTTGAACATATTACAATACCAATAACTAATAATTTTAATTAAAACTTTGAAATGTCTGTTGGTTGAAATATCCATTCATATCACTTGATTATGTTGTTTTGTAATCTTCTGCTCTCTCTTCATTACTGATTATCAAGACTATGCAGAAGTATGGCACTTCAAATCACATACCTCCCCTGTAAGCGCAACAGTCTTCAGAGATGTATTTTAATTTTGTTTTTGTGAAGAGAGGAAATAATCTCCCCCTTCTCAAAATGCTAAGAGTCTCTGTAACACACAGACAAACCCACCATCTGTCATGGCCTCAACCCTACAGTTCAAATGATCTTCCAATGCTGACTGAAATGTAAGGCTCATACAGTGGTTTCCTCATTTATCCTTTATCTGTAGATTTTTTAAAATTTAGGTCTACCTGATAGAGATGGGAATGAAATGCTCATATAGCCCAAGCACTAATGTAAATTTGTGTAATCTGAAATTCCACTTTCTCACTCTTAAACAAAGAGTCTTAGACTTCAAGCCAGTACTTGGGCATTGACTTTTTTTTTATCAGTGGCCCAAAGTCTCATTTTCTGAAAACTTTCCATCTCCTTCCCTTGGATTTCTTTTTTGCCTTGAAGAAATTTCTGTCAAACTTTTAGGATGGACAAGGAAGTTTCAGTGAATCCTGGCATCAGAAATTATTTAGAAATAATCAGAAATTATCTAGAACACTAAACACTTATTCAACTAGAGTCATGAGAAGTTTTTAAAGACTATGACTACCCACAATACAGCACTCCATGGACATTATCTAATGGATCCTGGGCATCTAGAAAGCCACACAAAAGTAAAACTCCAACATAAATGGTGTGAAAAAAATGTTTTGAATAACTGCTGCCAATAAATAACAGCTCTTCTGGAAGGAAGAATGACCTCAAAGATAGAAACAAAATGTGCTGATGCTCTCACACCACAGAAGGTAAGAATCAGTTTGTCAGCACTACAGAAAATTCTGTAGCAGCTGATATTTTTATATGCCTTATAAAAATAACTGCTGTGGTTTCTTTGTCTCATCAGTAATTTTATTGCTTTAACTGTGGTCATCTTGATAGCAGTAATTTCATTAGTGACCTGTGCAACAAAATATTAGGAAGATGCTTTTTCAGACTATTAAAGAAAAAAATTAATAAGAATTGTCCACTGCCATAGCTTCAATACATAATATTAATAGACTCAGCAACTATCAGATCTTAAGAGATGATCCAGGACACACCACACTGCCCTCAGACTACTCTGAAGGGAGGAATCTTCCCTGCAAGTAGTGTGGATATGCTCAGCCTGATTATATGCCTCATTTTTGGGCAATATGGGACGAGCTGTAAGAGGTATGGACTATCCCAGACAGCCAACATTTCTGACTTGCCACAGTGCTCAAGGCTTCATCATGCAAGCAGCGGCTCACTGAAAGCCTGTGACAGTGGGGACACTGGTGCCCCTCTGGAGGTGGTGCAGGGTCTGTCAGGCCCCTGGGACAAAAGCAGGGCTGTGGATCTGAAGGCAATAGCCTGTAACAATCCCACTTAGAATTAAAATTGTCCAAAGTCAACATATTCACAGTTTCACTCAGAAACACTATATTTCTGAGTACAGCTCAGAAGTTTTGCCATAATGTATTGTTAGCTTTAATTTGCAACCATTGCATCTTGTTGTATCATTTCCAGGTGGACAGGTATCAAATTCCAGGTGCCCCCCAACCCGACAAATGATTGGCATCTGACTCCATTGATTCAGAATGCTGAACAATAGCTTTAGTAGACTATACTAAAGTATCATTTCCAAATTTATATATATATTATATATTAGTATATATTCCAAATAATCAATAGTATTAATATTACATTAGTACTATGTTATATTAAAGAGATACTATGCTATATAAAAGATACATACTGTATAAAAGATACATACTAAAGAAAAACCCATGACTGTCTCCAAACAGCCAGGACACAGCTTTGAGCTAATTGGCCATTTAATATAAACAACCATCACCAGAATCCAATTACCAAATTCCTTCAGGTAAACAACCTTCCTAGCACGTTCCACATGTGCAAAAACAACAGGAGCAGCAAGCAGGGATAAGAATTGTTTTCTCTTTGTCTGAGATTTCTCACAGACTTTCAGCTTCCCCAGAGAAATTCTGGGAGAGAGAATTATGTTCAAAGAGTATGTGAATACCCCAGACAGGAAAACCAGGTATTGTCAAATTCCTCTTAGGCACTTCTTTTAGGTTGCCAAGTAATTTCCAAGGAGATGAATTCCAGGTTGTGAGATTTGGGTACTTAGAGTTTGAATGCTGTCATATATCTTGCCAGGCCTCCAGCTGCTCATTCAGAAAAGCACTGTTCTCCTGTAAGTACTGGGTCACTTCTGCCATCTCCTTCCAGGCATCTTGCATGGTAACCTGGCCAGTAGCACTTGTTTAGGACAGGTGTCACTACATGGCTGAGATACTCCTCTCCAGCCCAGCCAGGCCTGTTGGGCCTCTTCCGGCTTCAGCAAGTCAAAATAAGGTACTCACAATAATTTCTCAATTTTCAACACCAGCTGAGGAATGAGAGGAATTATAATTTATATAATAATGAGTGTTACTGAAAATGGAAATAGCCTGTTAAGAGGAGATTAAAAGCTACAGGCAAAAGGTTAAAATACTTGCAGTTGGTAGGTGACTGCTAAAAGAAAATCAGAGATACCAACTCTCTTCTGTGTGTATCAAAAAGTATTTGAAAAGGCCAAAAATTCCCCAAATACAGTTGAACAGCAGAGGTGGCTAGAAAATAGCAGGAATTAGACCAGATTAAAAGCAAAAAAGCAAAAGTGGAATAAGGAAGAAAATTTTGAATGAGCTGCCCAGGGTAAAATATACAGGTTTTTTTTGTTTTTTCCCTCTTCAAATTGAACAAAATGAAGCTTATCCCAGCACTTGTGGGACAGAGAGATCCTCAGGGCATAAATGGTCAGCCTATAGCAGAAAAAACAAATTAGTTATTTGCCTTTATGTTTTCTACAAGAATACACAGGGAATTTCTTGCAAAGAAAGAGTAGGAGAAATCTTCTCAAAATGAAGTGTCAAATTGAATTTCTCAAACTGAAAAGGTTTTAGACAAATAGGTAAAATGATCAGGAATAAATAAAAACCCCCAGATGACATTCTTTCAAGCATTTGAACAGAAATTTGAAATTAAATAGAGAATCAATCACAATAGTAGACAACAGTAGTATATTTGACTAAATAATTTCCTACCTTAAAGAGCTATAAAGTAGCAAATGACAAAGTCAATGCAGAGGACTACAGACTGGACTTTGATATAAAAGCCATAATAAACAGCTGACTTAAGTAAATAGAATTCAGGAATGCAGCCTTTCTTGTATAGATACAAGAATATGACACATGGCACAGAATTAGCAAAGTTTCATACAGGGAAGAAATGCCTCACAAATAACCCAGAGCTCTTTGAAGGAGTCAGTGATATATGAATATAATTACCAAGCTGGTCTGCTTGGATTTCCAAATAGCTTTTGACATGATCCTTCATCAAAAAGGTTTAAGAAAACTAAGCTGTCTTGAGATTAAAGATAATTTTCTCTTCTGGCTTAATAAAAGCAAAATTGATAGAAAACACAGAGATGGGAAAATGTGGTTAAATGATTATGTCAAGGGAAACAAAAGGTACAGATAAGGAGAGGAATTACAATGGATGCTGCACTTCAGTAAGTTTAGCTGTTCCATATATTCATAAGTGACCTAGAAAAGAAAGTAAATACAGGGTGACAAAATTTTCTGCTGATGAGATATTACTTAAGGCATTCAACTCTCAAATTGACTGCAAAGAATTGCAGGAGGATTTCGTGATACTGAATGACTGGACAGTAAAACAGCAGATGAAATTCAAGGTCAATATATGCAAAGAGATGCACATGGAGAAACACATCCTTAATTGTACATACAGAATGATGGTTTCTAAATTAGCTATTGCCTCTCAGGAGAGAGATATTGAAATTACTGTAGCTGGTGCTATTAAAACATCACTTAAATTCTCTACAGTGGTCAAAGGAGCATAAAGTTTGATAAGAATGGTTGGAAAATGAAATGAGAACAAAATATAAAATATGATTAAGCCATTTGATAAATGTGTGGTGTACTACATCTTAAGCACTGTGGATAGTTTGTGTTTATGTTTCTTGAAAAAGAGAAAGTGTAATAAAAAAGATCAAGGGAATTTTATCACAGTGGTGGAATAGTTTCTTTCCAGGAAAAACTTAAACATGTTGGGCAGGAGATGACTCTGGATGATATGACATATTTGTATATATATTTTAAAGTTAAATAATAAATGTCATGGACAAGAATGGAACAAGTTTATTTCTTAGCCTTCATAGTGCAAACTGCATAGTTTGACTTCATATGATGGGCACGAATAAAAAATAGCAGCTAAAGACAGAAAATAATCAAATGGAAGTACCTTTTTTACTATGTGTAATTAAATTGCCACAGTCCTTGCAGGGGAAGCTGTGATGATCACACGTAAAGTTGGGTTCAAAGCCTGCTGGGATTGTGAGCTATTAAACACCAGGATGCATCTCATGAACTCCATCAAGTGCTCTTTGTTGGGGTGAGACAGAGGCACAGAAACCACACAGTCCTTGCCTGGTCTTTTCATACTTCCCTAACCAGCCATCCTTGAAGGATAGTGAGGAAGGTGTAGTTTACTTCTTTTGTTCCTTAACTCTTATTATTTATCTTCTGACAGCACCAAGAAAATCCCTTCTTACTAAGCACCATGCATGTAAAGAGCAAGTGCCTCTCCTCGCCCCTAAGTTCTGACTTGAAGACCATGCTAAAAAAAAAGATTAGGAAGTTTGTCTCAGCAAGATTCTATACCTTGTCCAAGGTCACACAGAGAGCCTGTTGCAGTGTGTAGCTGGAAAGATCATCCTTGTACTCCAAATGTGGTTAGGAAATATGTCACAGATTTTAGTCATGAGCATTTTTAATTATCCGGGCCTTGCTTGGATTCATTATTCTGAGTCATTTAGGACCGTGCTCTTCTTAATTATATGGCAGCTTTCTGCATTAAGTGATTTAATTATAGAATATTACCTCATTAAAGACAACAAAACTGACCAAAATAAAGAATTATTTAATAAATATAATTGAATCCTTAAGCTTTTAATCAAATTAAACATTGATTATTAATTAAGTGAAATGGAAGGCGTTGTCACCTTAACTGGAAAAAGTGGAGACAAATGAACTAAGGCTTTTCATAGGCTGAAGGTGGGTGTATTGAAAAGCTCATAAGTGTACACTAGTGGGAATAGAGTTCTGATGCTGTTGGGGCAGCCACATGTCCAAAATGGACATGACAAGCATGGCAACCCTTTCCAGGTTCTCCTCTGTCCAACCTAGTCCCAAATTGAAAAGTGGGCTCATGATTTCCTGTCCTTTCATCTGTGTAGTGTGTTTGATGGCACTTCAGCTCTTAGAGAAATTATTTCATCAATATCAGCATTTTAATTTTAAATCATTCAGTGGGCAGGCTGTGCTGTTAAAAATGAATCTTCCATCTCTTTTACGTTCCTTTTTTCTTCTACTTAGCACAGCATGGTTGGGATCCTATAATATCCCACAGTTTCTTCAATAAACAAACTGTGTGAATTTTTGACCTTTTCCTTTCTACAGTTTCTAAGGCTTTTCTAGGATAGTATTATAGTCTTGAAATTTCCTGAAGATGTTTCTTTTGATGGAAAAGCATAAAACTTTTTTCCTGACTTTATCAGCTTTCTAGTCCCTTTCCTTGAATATGCCATTGTCAAAATTGGTCTAACTTAGATTTTTTTTCCTTTCTTCTTGCCTCTTTTCTTCTTCTGTAGCACATACACTGTGAGGTTCTTTCTCATCTCTGCTGTCTCCTATCATTTTTACCTTTGTCCTGATGCTATGGGAGCAGAGTGTTCAGTCATTCCATGCTGCCACAGTCTTTTTTTCTCTCCTCTCAACTTTGCTGCCTTTGAGTGATGCAGCAACCGCTGCGTAGTACCTTTGCCCCATGAACCTCAGTGACCCAAAACAGGCCAGGAGATCTTGACTAAAGGGAGCAGATAGCATTGTATGCCATTTTATTAAACAACTGATGTGTATAGTATGACTGCACATACAGTTACCCTGAAATTAATGATGCAGATCAACAGTATGTTGAAACACTCCCAAGGCAGGTTTTGAAGTCAAATGATTATCTTTCCAAAAAAAAAAAAAAAAAAAAAAAAAAAAAAATTCCTGACAGAAGCCCTGCATGAAATTACAGTAATTCCCATCACAAACTATATTTTACTTCCTTTGGTTCCTGAATATGGAGTGTTGCCCTTGGCGGGGTGGCAGTTTTCTGCCAAAGCTGCTCTTTCACTCCCTCCCTCAGCAGGACACATGACAGATTATACAATGAAAGGCTTGTGGATTGAAATAAGGATGGGGAGAGATCAGCACCAGTTACTGTCATGGGCAGAACTGGCTCGACTTAGGAAATGAATTTAATTTATTGTCAATTCAATAAGAGTAGGATAATGAGAACTAAAACCAAATCCTACAACCACCTTCTTTTACCTCTTCACTTCTTCCCAAACTTCACTTCTGATTTTGTGTACCTCCTCCTTCCCAGTGGCATTGGGGGATGGGGAATGGGGGCTGTGGTTGGTTCATTATCTGTTTCTGCTGCTGCTTCCTCCTCAGGAGGAGGACTCCTCACACTCTTCTCTTGCTTCAGTGTGGAGCCTCCATGAGGCTTCTTGACTGTGGGCTGAGCACCAGGTTCAGATCTAAGGGGTGAACTTTTCCTGTGGTCTATTCATGTTGTCCTTACATGACCCCTTGGCCACACTGTAAGAGATGTCTTTGTTGCACTGATTAATGCTCCTAAAGAATGGACTCAAATTTTGGTCCTGGCTCAGGATTCAACAGCAATGCCAAGCTCATCTATTTTCATGCTCAGAAAAGCACTACCTGATTTCAAATCAGTTAGGACTTAGGGCTGAGTTTTGATTTGTAACTATGAAGTGTTACAGTAACCAAGTTGAAAAGTCAGAAGCCAGCTGCTAATATGATGATACAGGTGTAAAACAGTAGTTGGAGGATGACATTTTACCCATTTGTGATGGGTTATGGAAAATCAGAGAAGTGTGTATTGAAAACACACTAAGAAATGTAGGAGAGCAGCCAAAGACTGACTCAAAAAAGACCACAAAAGAGCTGTCTGTAATCCAACCCATATGCACTCAATGGACAATAAGGGGTTGTGACAAATCCTACACTCCAGAGGAGAATGGTGCTCTCTGATTGATGAAGGATGGTTGTCTCACATCCTTCATCATTCCTCAATTTTTTTTGCTAATGTCACTTTTGAGCTTTGGCTGCAAAACTCTGCTGGCTCACATTGTTTCTTATAGGCTCTGCTGTGATTTGAAGCAGTTCTGCTGGCAGCCCATCAGCAGAATCAACAGGGTTTGCTGAGCTCCAAGGGCAACCTCCTCAGTCTGGCTTTGGTGACAAAGTGGCAGGTTTGGGGAGTTAAGGCAAAGAAAGCTCTGGACTGTTCTGGAATTAGTCCCAGGTCTGGTTCTTAGACTGATCCCTGTAAACGGCCTCATAAGAGTTAATTTTACTGCTCTAAGCACATCTACTGAAGTTTTAGGTGAACACTTTTGTCTTTCAAAAAAATGAAGTTGCAGAAAGAAGTCAGAGATTCTCTTCATGCAAGTCAAACTGTAAATAGGGATACTCTTCTTTTCACCAACCCCAACTCAGCAAAACAACCCTTCCCTTGTCTGAGAATCCACTGAAAGGCACAACTGCCCAGGGAAGGGGGAGTTATTCCCATAGTACAGTCTAAAACCAGAATTTATTTTAAGCATTATACCTGAAGCACAGATACCTCTTTTCCCATGGAATAATTGTTAATAACAATGGAAATGTGAAATTGACACTTTTTACAGGAGTTCAGAATGACATAAATTTGAAATATGCATCTTAATAAAATATATTGTATTAATTTGATTACATTATTGTATTAATTTGATTACATCATGAGTTTTGCTATTATTTTAGTATAATTTTAATAGCACATTTTTATTCATACATATAAGCGTGATGCTGCTTTCCCGACATAAATCATATTTTTACATACAATTTTTTCCATCCTTGTCTTTTATTCGTATGGATCTTAAAATTTTGATGTGATCATTTCTGAAGTTTAAAGAGGCCAGCTAATGTGCCTACACAATGGACTAAATTAGAAATAAATTAAATCCTCCGCTGCTTGTCCTTCTCACCACTTCCTGCTATATTGTAGTGACAGCATGAAACTTATTTATCACTGTAAGGAAGCATAAGCAGCTATTCAGAATAAAGGAGACACCCTCCTTAGCTTTGTGCAAACACAATTGTTGTGCAGTGTAGAACAGAGCTTTCTGCTCTGCAGAGAGGTGAGTGAAATGATAATCCTTTCAAGGCTTCTGCAGAAAAGCAATTGAGGCACAAAGAAAAGGAACATGTGCACATTATTTCCTTAGTTAATTTTGAATGTTTTGATGTAAACTATTTTCTCTTTATGAGTACTAGAAATATGGTAGTGTTAGCACTGCTGGAGCTGTCTTTCACTAAAACCATCAAGCACAGTTGCTGGTCATTTAGGCAGAGGAGAAATTAAAGGGCAATTGTATTTTTTGGAAAGACTTACATCCCAGATTGAAAAAATCAAGCCATAGAAAGATAAAATCTAAACATTTTCTGGTGCTGTCTTGTTGTGTCATATCATGTAAGAAAATTACTAGGTTTTACTGGCTGGTGACAACTGAGGAAAAGTAAGCATGTCCTCCTTGAGATAGCCTCTATAACAGAGACCAAGATTTAAAAGTGTTAGCATCTCTTCTACAAGTTGCTCCAAAAATTTAAAATTAGGAAACATTTCTGAAAGTTACGTTTAATATCCCTTATTTAACTCCAGTAGGTGCATTTTAAAGTTGTTTGTTGTGAAAAACCCCTGAAAATATTTCAGTTGAAAATGTTAGTGGATTGATCTTTATTTCTGTGAATATCATTTATTTATTTACCAGTCTTCACAAAATAACTTTCAGGTTGCAAGTTTTTTATGGATTCCTCTCTGTAATCTGAATCTAGTTGTGCTGGTTTTGCTCCTTGCTGAGTGAAGAAATGACAGGTGACAACACAAGCCCCCTGCTCCCTAAGCACACAAGTGACCTGTCCTCACATTATGTGTCAGTATGAGGTTTTACACATTCCCTGTCCACTATAGAAATTAAGCAAAAATACCAGGGAATAAACAATATGTAAAGACATGGTTGAAGCAAGAATTCATCATTTGAAAGAGTCAAAACCAATGTGATGATATTTAACCTGTTGTAACACACTGTAATGCAACAAGGATGCAAATTCTTTTATTGCATTCTTGCTATGTTTGCAGATATTTTGCAATGTCATTGAAACATCTGTTAATAAAATGTTATCTAGACTACCTATACAAAATGCAAAACAAAACAAGATGATCTGAACCTATCAAATTTTATGAACTGAAATACAGAAGAACAGTTCTGAGGAATAGCTAGGAAATGTATGTACTTTGCTGAAGGCCACATGCAAAAATAGCAAACGGGATGATGAAAAGAAGAGCAGGATTATCAAAACACGTTTTCTGGCCTGAAGATCCTGAGCTGTGCAAAACTATTTCAAAAGTATGCTTAGCCTGTTGAGTGGAAAACCAAAACTTTGAGTAAGGCACTTTTGGAACCTTGTTCTCAGAGCCAGCCTTGTGAGAGACAGGGTATCCCTAAGCAGAGGAGTGTTGGGGTGGGGGTCTGCACCTGCCAAAGAGCCCACAGGACCATGCCTGGGAGTCAGAGACAGACATGAGTTGGGAAGGACAAATGGGGCAGGTGGGTCGAGGGACCTGCTGGGAATGTGGCTGGAGGCAGCACTGGAAGAAGGAGAGTCCCATGAGGAACCCTGGCTGGAGCTGGGACACTGTGGAGGACTGTGCCTGTGAGCACACAGGGTCAGGGACATCCCTGAGGGACTGCAGCCCAAGGGGACCCATGCTGGAGCAGAAGAGCAGTGAGAAACCAGAGCAGGGGATTTGGGGTTGTTCAGCCTGGAGAAGAGAAAGCTCAGGGGGGACTTTGCTGAGGCCTTTCAGTAGCTGAAGAGGGTTACAAAAATGGTGGAGAGGGACTTTTTACAAGGGTATGTAGGGAAAGGTCAAGGAGAAATTTCTTTAAACTGAAAGAGGGCAAGTTTAGATTAGATATGGGGAGGAAATTCTTTACTGTGAGCGTGGTGAGACACTGGAACAGGTTGCCCAGAGCACTTGTGGGTGTCCCATCCCTGGGTGTTCAAGGCCAGGCTGGATGGGGCTCTGAGCAACCTGATCCAGTAGAAGCTGTTCCTGCCCGTGACAGGGAGGTTGGAGCCAGATGATCTTTAAGGTCCCTTCCAACCCAAACCATTCTGGGATTCTATAATGATTCTAGGAGGAAACAGGAAGGAGGAGCAGCAGGAAATGTCTGTGTAGGGACAGCAGTTTCCTGGGCAGCCCACTGTCTCTGCAGAGGCAGCAATGGGGCCAGCACCATGGGCTGTGAGAACAAGGGAAGGCAGGAAAGAGCCATTGGTCTGAAACTGAAAGCAGAGAAGGGAATGAGAGATTTTTTTTCCTCAGTGTTTAATTGTTTTTCTTAATACTTGAATCAGTAATTAAAAATTGATGTTAATTGGCAATAAATTACATTAAGTGCAATTCCCCAAGCTGAAACTGCTTTGCCCACAGCAGGTCCTTATACTGAAATGTTTATTTCTGATGTTGCTGCTGAGGAGAGGTTTCAGTGATGCACAGAGCAGACATGCAAGGAGAAGGAAGCTTCTTCAGAAATGATACAGTGGAAGTTCTCAAAGTGTTGGAGGAACATGCCCTTGAAACTATTACAGTACACGGGGTAACCTTTGAGGAGGGCTGCCTGCTGCCAGGGCTGTTTTGGGTTTTACATCTTTATTTAAACTACATTATCAAAATGAATGTAAAATAAACTGCTACAATGCCTTGTCCTTTTCTGCACTGAGTACATTTGACAGGGGAAAAGGAATCCACCTATTATCTGTCTGATGGATAAATGCAAAAATAAATCCTTATTATGAAGCTTTCTTATATAGATCTCTTCCAGTTATTAAGCCACTATATCTTGCCTCTAAACTGCATTATTCCCCAGTGCAAACTGAAATTTTCATGAGGTGGCATTTCCTACTACACATTTGAATTTATGTATATGCCTTGTATATAGTAAGGCACACAGCATTCAACATATATCAGTAAAAGCCTTTGATTTATTTTTCCTAGAACTAGGTCACATAAAGCATTCATTTTAGGATGAGGATATATATATATACCTACTATAACTGGCATCTTTGGCTCTGAATGAGAATATAGAGCTGTGTTAAAGAGATATTTGTCAAGCAAAATAATGGCTTATTGTTTTTCTCTGAGTTAAAGGTGATAATTACTCATGGTTTATATGAAGCCATCAGTAATACAGAGCTTCTCTGATATTGCTATCCAACCTGTAGGCACCCCTGCAAGTTCGCTCCCAATGCCTGTTAATATTTTGGAGGTGGTTGATCATCCAGAGAAAAAATGAGTTATAGTGGTAAACAGCCTCCTATGTCTCAGAGTTCAGAACATTACCACT
Organism: Euphonia xanthogaster; assembly: GCA_034509185.1. NCBI lineage: Eukaryota > Metazoa > Chordata > Aves > Passeriformes > Fringillidae > Euphonia > Euphonia xanthogaster. The sequence continues at coordinate 102,541,341 of JAYDZK010000001.1, forward strand.
GCAGATAGCCACACTAGGTAACATCTTTCCTCCATGTCATCATTCCCCAGGTGAAAACTCCGGTTTTGCTGGAACTCATTATTCTTCAAGAAATTATCTCATTTTGCTGAAGAATAGAGCCTTATCTGCATGGAGTTGTTGGATAAATGTCAATGCTCAGTTTATACTCATTAATCCATGCACCCACAGAGACCTTTGTTTTAAAGAGCTCCACTTATGGTTCACCTTAAATCATGTACTTAAAAAGCACAAAACAAATATACTTCCAAACTTTATAAAATTGTCTAAAACACCACATTTTTTTTTCAAATTCTCTAATAAAATAGGCTTTTAATTCCCCCAAATAACTTTATAGCCCTTTTATTAGTAATTTTTAGCCTGTGTGCATCTTTGAACATTAATATTCACAGTATTGCAAATGAACCCAAGGCAGAGCCCTGCTGCTGAAGGATTTTACCTGAACCTCATCAGAGGATCATTTTGCCTTCTTTCTTGCCTGTGTTATAGAAGTAGTAATGTTACGACCGATTAAATCAGCAAATGCAAACATCAGTAAATTTGCTACATTGAGGAGGTAATGGATTTTTAAGAGGCTAGATTTAATAAAGAGTTAACCCAACTGTTCTGATTTTTTTTTTTTTTGGTCCCTTTAGTGCCAGACACAGATGGGAGTAGGTGCAGACAACACTTTGTAGCAAAGCTTACACTGATTATAACTGACTGGCTGATCTCTGTAAGTTAAAAATCTGGAGCTTTGCTTTGAGTTACTGTGAGGCACAGGGAAAATAATGAGTGGAAGGTAGAGAAGGCGCAAGAGAGGGAATTCATAGGTTTACCCACTCTGCATGCTTCAGAACAGTCACTTTCTCAGAGAAATGCAAACTCAGTCACTTTCCTTAACTGACCCTTCAGCCATGAAATAACTTATTTCCAGCCTGTTTCTAGCTGTGTTTGGCTTACTATCTTGCACTGAGGGGTGGAGCCAGGCCTGTTCCTAAGGGCTGTCAACTTTTGCTGGACTAGTTGGTTTTGGGCTCTGCAGATTTTGCCCTTTGCAAATGAACACAAAATTTTTTGTGAGGAAGGTATTATAGTTGGAGATGGATCAGATTAGTGAGGGGACTACAAGCTATAAATACAAAATGCAGTGATTATAGGTGGGCAGCTCAGTACTGGTTGTATGTTTTGACAATGGATTTTCACATTTTGCTTGGCTCAATTAAGAACTATACAACTTTGTTGTGGCTTTTGTTATTTTTGCATTTTCTTTATGGCTTAATTACTTTTCATGTCAGAAATAAGATATGCAAGCTGACAACAGAAAAGTTTGAGGTTCTAGAAAAATTTAGGTGTAGTTTGATTTGAATTCAAAATGATGATAGTTCTGGGAAAATGGTGCTGTTCTGAATTGAGATCTTTTCTAGTCACATTCAGTCCTATGACAGCATCAAAAATTTGCTTTCATATTTTTTTCTTGCAATAAACAAGCTCTTGAGACCCATTGGAAGAGTGCTCATTATTAAAATCCATTAATATAATACATCCTTTTAAAAGGTCCTTAAGTTTGGAGCTTTGCCTGCAATCACTCTATTAAAACATCAACCTGGTGATTAATCCAAATGACACTAAGCAAATGATTTTCTGTGTCTCTTCCTCTCATGTCCACACATTTGCCTGTATTTCTCAAAATTAGAATATTTCTTTCTAATATTGCTCAATATTAGAATATTTCCTTCCCTTTGTAAAGGTAATTCCTTTGCCAGAGAATGTGTTTCTCCATTATGGACACATAAAAATCTGAACTAGCTCTGAATACATTTAAAAGTTACACACACAAAAACCCCCCAAATTTCCCTTTGGAAGGACTTTCCATATAAAAAAGTACAAATCACAAGATTTTGAGAGGTGGAATAGGTCAGAGCAATTACAGATGAAATTCAAAGCATTGCAGAGGACTTTTGAAAGAAGTCAGGAGTTGTAACACAGAAATATTCTTCTACCTATTCCTTTCCTGTCACATAACTCTGCTCCTTGAATCACGTGCTGCTTGAATTGCTATATATCCTCACATTGTTGTCTTCTTCACTAGAATTTTAAAGCTTACATTTCATGGGCACTTAGTGCCCATGCTCTCTTCTCTGATATTTTTACTGTAATTGTTATGGTGTCAGCTGTGCTGATCCCTTCAGAGGGCTGGTCTTAAAAGTGTGGGTACACACATTCAATATTTATATAGCCTTTTATCAGGATACTGAATTTATTCATTCATTTTCTGTATCAGTCTAGAAATGAAAGGAATATTATTACAGGAGCATTGGCTTTCTTCTTGTGTTAAGATTTTTCAAGTGGAAAGCAGAGTTACCTTTTAAAACATACCCTTGATAAGAAATGAACTCCAGATCTGTGCCACTTGAATAATTTAGCCTGACACATAACAAATAGAGCTGCTGAAGTTCTCCATGGAAGCAGTTTACTTAAGGAAGAGGACACAAATCAAACTAGTTGCATATTTAAGTGTGACTGCATCAGTGTGTAAACCTCACCACACTATCATGTCAGCTTTTGATAGCCATTAAAGGAAGATGACATATTTTCTTTCAGCTTTGGTCATTTAGAAGGTCTATAGAAGATTTCCTTCCCCGTGCAAGCCCACATTATGCAGCCTTGGTTTTCTTTTTTTTTTGAATCCAATCTGTCTGTGTCAGAAGCACAGCAGTAAGTCTGCTTCTCTGTATGAGGGAAATTGTTTTCTACTAACTGATGACCTCAGCATAGCAGTTTCTTTTCCAGCACATCAAAGCTCACAGTCAGACTTGCTGCAGCAAGTGCACTTTTGAGTGGCTTTATGACATATAAAGACCCTCTTTGGCATTCATACTGTGCTTTTCTATTGTTTACAAGCTAGCAGTGAATTATTTATGGAAGTTGCTGGAGAGATGACTCTCCTTTTGCCCAAAAGCTGTATTTTATCTTACGGTGAGATTTTATGTGAAAGCTATTTTGAGGGTTTATGTCCTTTTTACATTTATTTGACAAGTTTTATGGTACCAATCCCTTGATTCAATTTTTTGTTACTGATAAAATCATTCTCTGAAAACGATTATTAAAAGCAGCATAGCTTTAACTCAGCTGATGGTATTTTTCTTTGCTTTTCTGTTTTTGAGTGATTTCAGATGTGATCATGCTGAACAAACACATGAATATTCTCAGGGAAGGAGCAGCTATTTTGTTTCTTCAGATAAACTTTAGATCTTGAGTTCCTTTATAGTCTGTGGTGAAACATAGCAATTGAAATTCATCTGACTCCAAGATACTCTGTTCTCAGCAGCACTGGAATGTTCATAGTGAAATAGTGAAAAATGTGGCATGATCACATGATTATGATCATGGCTGATTGGATCAAACCTTTTTTGGGGTTGGCATAGCTTTCCAGCTTATAGATGTAAAATTTTGTGTGGGAGGTGTTTTGAATATATATAACATGGGATTTTCAGAAGTGGGTAGGTCCATTAAAAATCTCTTCAATTTCATTATAAGAGAGCTGGATTGGCACTGAATGCTTTAGGAACACTATTTTTAGCGTGTGCTGTTCCTCTTCAGGATTAAGTATTTATGTTGGTTGCTCCTCATTTCTCTTTGAGGAAATATGTGATCTTTTGAAATGCATCATGGCTGCCAAATTTTAATCTGAAGGACTCAGCTGAGTTGCCTAAACATTGGCATTTAGTTTTATCTGAGATGCCAGAGGGCATCCCTGACATCTGAACAGGGCTTACAGATTACTCAAGGAAGAAGGGAGCTAGATGTACTGCTGCTTGAACAGCTGAAGGCCAGCCAGAGCACCCTAGAACATCTCAAATGGCATTAGCAGTCTGTGCTCAGGATGTGAATCATGCCTTAATTTCCTTTGTGGTTTCCTTCAACTGTCCAGGTACAGTACTGAGGGAAAAGAAATTGGGATCAGCTTTGCTAATTGCTTTTGCTGTAACAGAGGCTTAGTGGAGACATGACACTTCCCATTTATTGTCACAGTAGTTGCAATTTCCTGTTTGACTGATATCTTGTATTTACACGTAGCTTTAAGGATCTCCATTTGCAGGAACCTGTTTTATGGAAAAGCATTGGCACAGGTCTTGGCAGTGATACAGATATTCCAAAGCCAGAACATGCTCAACTGTACAGCACTGTACAGCATGTGCATTTGCCTGCAGAGGTAGAGACCCCACTCCTGCTTGTTTATTCCTTTTCTACTTACATAACCCAGCAAATAGAACTTGGTCTTTATCTCAGTAGCTGGGGCCCTGGCATTTTATAAAGACCTAGTGCCTATCTGACTGACATTTTAAAATTTGCTTCTAAATCAAGGCCTTCCCACTCAGTCAACCACCCACAGAATGACATTTCAGAAATAAAAGTGTAACATCTCTGCAGATATGTCCCTGGTTACTGAAGCATCTCTCAGTCTCCAAGATAATTACAGCTTTACCTGTGAGCTATGGTTCCATATGTGAAGCAGGACCTTGTATCTCAAAATACCAAAGGCTTTGGAACCTCAAAAAAGCAGATAAATTTTGGTCAGTGACTGTAAGACCTATTTTCTGCCTGAGTTAGGAGTCAATGTAGATATATGATGGAGTTAAACCAGTAAGGGATAAGGCTTACTGGCCCTCAAGGGAAGATTTCATGCTTGCTTATACCAAAGTTCTGCACACAGAGCTTCCATCACATTCAGCTATAGCTCTATGTGAGGCAGATATTGATGCAGTCAAATATTGCAACCAAAATTAAGAAATGACCAACCAGCAAAAAAAAGCTCAAAGTGAAGAGAAAAATGCTGGGTAGCTAATTATTTCAAAGGAATTTTGAAATTCCAAAATAATTTAAAAATTTCCTTAGGAAAGCTATTTATTCTTTCCATAATGGGCAAAATTATTCTTAATTTCAGCAAGTATTTGTCCTATCAGTACTACTACTATTGCTATATGCTACTAGTACTACAACAGCATACTAACTAGAAATATATCCGGTTAACTCACTTGATTTTGAGTACCTGTATTTTTTTTTTTCTTAAACACAGTCGGGCCTATTGTCTTGGAAAATCCCTTTAAGGTTTATCAGTAAAAAGTCGCCCTGTGTCCTTCTCTGGAAAGCTGATTGTTTTGTTCAAACCACAGTCTATTGCTCTCCCCTTCCAGATTTCCACTGAAGAGCAGTGATCTTTTATTCTTAGTTCTTTAAATTCAGCAGACAAGCTTTTCACATCTGGTCAATTACCTGTGTCCTACTTGCCCTTTCTGTCTAATCCCTCTCTTATATACAAGTCCTTTATGATGTGACAGTTGAACATTAAAAACAATGTGAGGTTAGATCAGAGGCAAGCTGAAAGTAACCCCTGTCTGAATGACAGATGCCTGTGCTGTACTTACATTTTGCTTCTCCAGCACAAATGCTCATGAAGATAATTTTTCATATATGACTTTACAGAAATTTAATTTAGAATGAAATTTGTTAAGAGACCTTTTAAAAATTAAAAACATTGAAAAAAAGAATTCTGCATAAATGAGTTTAGTATTTATTGTCAATGTTTGTTTAAAGCTATAAGATCTTGTAAAATTCTTGTTAGAAATGACTGAACAAACCCTGGATTCGATGCTTGGGCAGTGAAGTAAAAATAAGGCACCTTAAATGCCTCGCCCTGATGGATGACACCTTTGTGTTCTGTTTGTGAGTGACTTCAGTGCTATAATTTTGTGACATTTCAATGTGGGACATTTTTTAACCCCATCTAGAGATAAGCTAATTTCTCTTTTTTCCAGTCTTTGCTTTCTCCTGTACCTCAGGCTTTCATACTCACAGTAAAAGCAACAAAGACTGTATTCTAACATTTTAGTTATGACCAAAATGTGCTTGGACTGGGCATAACAGAAGTGACCAAGAACACGTGTCTATGGAATAAATATTTCTGAATAACTATAAGTTTTTTCTGGGGGCCATGGGATAGACTAAGCCAGTGTCCTGGTTCTGGCCAGGACAGAGTTAATTTTTGCAGAAGTGGGAGGGCCACGGCCAAGACATGGAGGTTATTTTATACCACCTCACTCATTGCCTGTGTCAGGGGGAAGGGAGTCTCTTCTGGGGAGAGATTATGTCTCATATGTCCCATAAATATGTATCATATTTATATATATATTTGCATTGTATTTATTTAGGAAATGCGCTCCCGTGCCTAAGTCACAGATCTCCAGAGATTTGTCTTATTCTTCTCTTTACTATTTTGTTAATCATAAATGATTAAAAAAAAATAAATTCCAAATTGTGGTCTGAGGATGACTAGCGGACTGCAAAGCTGTGGAAATAGTTTTCTGGGCTTATTAAACTGTGTTTTCAATAACAGAATTTGAAGTATAAAGGGTGCATGACTATCTACAAAAAATGAAGAGAGCAAACCATGGCCCACTCCTTATTACCACATTGAGGTGTGATATATTCTGTCATTAGTGCAGATGGGGTGGATGAAGACTGCAGGTACTGATTCCCAGTCCCAACTAATTTTCATTCTGGCTGTTCCAGTTTGCTTGGCTTGCTCATTCTTTCAAAAGCAGCAGTTTTTCAGGCACACTGCATATTACTCAAGACTACTCTAGCATAGCATTAACTGAAAATGTTAAAAATACATTTTAATTTTTTGCCAACACTAAGTATAAACCTTATGATAAATGAAGAAAGGATATTTATATCTGTGTTTTCAGAGCTCTCAGAGAACAGAGGAAATCTATACATTCACACTACAGTCCCCAACCCACTGCCATTTCCGTGCCCTTAACATGATATTTATTCATTGCAAATTAAAGTCTTATCACTTCTGCTTTCAATTCCTCTGTAATAGCGGAAGCAGCAATCTAAATAGGCTGCTAGATTCCAATGACATATTCATTAGGACTGAATTATTAGTTCAGCACATCCTGAAAATAGGGACTGCTTGGTACATTTGTGCAGATGTCACTTTGCTGTGGGCACAACCCAGGAAAGGGATGACTACAAAACAAACTGCTCCAGTTCTGTGCATACCAGCTGTTTTGGTAACCGTGCCCTTCTTTCCTTCTCCAAATAGTATTCCTCTGACAGGTTTGCCTGGCACAGCAGAGGCATAAGTTTATATCTGGAAGTCAAACTAAGAGAAAGAAAGGGATTCAAAACTGTTGAGTGGAATGTTCTCTGAACATAAGACACATCAGAGAATAAAACCCACTTTCTGCAATATAACTGCTGTTTTAAAATTGTAAAAAACCACATAAGTTCACATCGCACCATATGGTGTTGAGTTAAATCTGCTTCATAGTTTTGAATCAAGAACATATGCACCCAATGAAGTGGCAGTTGTTATAGAAAATATGACTGTTTTGTTAGTAAATAACATTCGAAAGCTACAAACAGTCCCTAATTTTTTTCTTCTGCAGTGGATTATTATGCAGAACAGCTACTACCAGGAATGAGCATTTAAGATCTATCGACTCCTAATCACTTTAGAGAGCGAAGGAGCTGGCTCGGTGTGCATGAGAGTCTGCACAAACTTGCTTGTCAGAGGAGATCACATAAATACATTTGTTATACTGCAGGTGGCATTTTAATGTTTCAGTGCCACCTTTTTGAATGAGGAGTGATCAGGCTGTCAATCAGAGTGGAGCAAGAGAAACAGCCCCTTTTTTGTCAGATGCATTTTCCCATTTCATCCCATATATCTCCCACGTGTAAATCAAGACAAGAATTGTGCTAAGTGCAGGCTAAGCCAGGCTACTCAGCCTTTCATGTTTACTTATTCCACTGGGGCAAAACTGGAGCTGTTTTAGCTCAGTGCTCCGAACCTGGTGGACCGGTGCTGGTGCTCTGTACTGGGTGGTGGTGAACCAGTGAGCCCCAGGCACCTGGCAAACTGGTGACTCTGTACGCTGTCAATACGTGGTGACAGCTTTGTGGGGGAGTGGGAGAGGGACAGAGAGCTGTAGAGGAAAAGACACAGAAAGAGATTTCTGAGGATATAGCAAGGACTCAGACAAGTCTCTGCCTTCTTGTTAACTGGCTTTTACTGTGTCTAGTCCCAATCTGAGTTTGGGAGCAGTAAGAGGATATTTTGGGTCCCTGCCAGGATTCACATAAGGAGCTGTCCACACTCAAATACTTCACTGGCTTTAGTGCTAGTGCTATCTAAAATAGCAACTGCAGTTTCTGAAGAGCAGCATGTCTGTGAGCTGTCAGGGATGTGATAAGGGTTTAGAGAGAAAATCAGTGTGGGCAGCCCAAACAGCACCCTGCCCAGCTGCTGCCAGGCTCAGCCCAGGAGCCATCAGCCCACCTTAGGCCCACTTGCACAAACCCAGAGGAGCACAGGGGCACAATGGCAGGTAGGAGTGGACCTGAACTGAGGCTTCCTTAGGAACCACCACCTGTCTGGGCCTCTCCCAGGGCTGCCCCAGCAAAGCTCAGCCCCAGTGTCCAGGTGGGAAGTCTGTTACCACAGGAGCAGCACTCTGAATCACCTTTTGGACTGAGGGTTACTGCCTAGGGCCAAGACCTCTTGTGTGATGCAGGAGAAAGGCAATTTGGCATCTCACAAGATTTGAGGGGAGGAATCAAAGGTGGAAGAAGGGAAATATTTAGATGATTCAGGGAGGAACAAGAATGGGAGATTTGAGGGGTATGCAACTCAAAAGGGCTTGTTGTATGCAAATTGTGGGCTGGTCAGCCTGTACGTCTGGCCACGCCTGTGCCTGGTCAGCAGCCTGTCCTGTCTTCTCATTAAATTCCTTTCTAACTCTTTCCTGGGCCAGTGACCCTTTGTTCTGTGCAGATACACGTGTACATGCGTGTGTGCATGCATGGAGGTGGGAGTGCAGTGGTTGCAGTCACACCATGGGCTGGAGCAGCTCTGTGTCCCTGGTGCCCTGGCTGCACGAGTGCAGTGTGCCATCAGTCGTGAAGGGCAAGCTGGTGAGCAGGTGAAGGGGCCTGGGAGCAGGGGGTCTCTAAGGGCCAGCTATAGTACAAGAGTGCCTGTGTACCTCTAAAAGCTGAGGCTTAGGGCACAGAAGGGTGGCTGCTGGGACCTGGGAAGTGCCAGATCCGTGTGTGTTGTGTGTGTGTTTATATGTGTGCATGGTGATTTGCACTAGGAACTGGAGTGGGATCACAGCTTTGGTGTTTCATATGTCCAGGTTCCAGTAGCTGAGGAAGCTGAGATCAAGGGATAGCTACTTGGCAGAGTGTCTAAGAGCAGCCACTGACACACAGAAACACACAGGTATATATGTATGTATTTATGTGTATATGATTGTGCATGCAGGTACGTATGTGGTGTGTGTATGCGTTCATTGTGTGCATGTCCCTGCTGGGAATACATCTTAGCTTCACTTTAAACTGAGCCATGGGACATGGAGCAGCCTTACCTCTGTCAGGATTCTGAATCCAACATGATATATGTTACTCTACCAAATTCATTCTGTAGTATGTTTATTAAACTGTTTATTTTGTTTCCTCACTCATCAATCCTCTTAAAAGCCCAGTGTTAAAAGGACAGCTTTCAAGTGCAGCTAATGTCTTACAGTAATACTACTGCTGTATTTTAGTAACACATATTTCTTTCTGAACCCATGCCATTAGAAGCAATTATTTAAAGCCCATCCTGCTGGAGCACATGGATGCTGGGATAGACCCATGTGGTACCAAGAAAATGAAACTTTTTCTTATCTCACGAGCCACTGACCAGGAACAGAGTGCATGGAAATAAGCTCATACAGCTGTGTGTCTCCACAACTTTTGCTCAGATCTCCATGGGAAGGAATGACTGCCTTTTCTGATTAATCCTGACAGCAGAAAGATTGGACATGTGACAGCTGCCTTGACAAATATCTTGATCATAGTGCTTAATCTTTTCTTGACAGTCTTCATAACCAATGAAACATAACTCCTATCTTTAAGCTTAACAAGATCCTGGAGAGCTCAAACTAATTGGTAATGTTGAAGTCTAAAACCTTTGAAAAAATGTTTACAGGTTATAGTGGCATATATCTAAGTACAAAAATCTTTAACACCTCTAAGACACTGTGTTATTCTGTTCTCTGCTGAGGGCAGTTGCTTTACTGCTGCTTTTGCTGACCTTCCTTTCTCTCATTTTTGCAGTGCTTGCTCAGGTCTTCCTTTTATATTTCCCCTCCTGTACTGTAGCATGACTGTGTTTGAATTTACAAGATGATATTTGGTGAGTAGCTGATCTCTAACTAACTGGGGTGCTCATCCTAGTCAGCATTTTAGCTTTTAGATGAATAAAGCATGATTTTGCCTTCAAGGTTCTGTGAAATTGTGACTGCAATATTTAAGAAAACATCTTCAGCTTCTTTCACGTCCTTGCCCCCTTTTGCCCAAAAGAGGGCACTCTATACCTGACTTTCTTTCAATTCTTTTTACTCTTTTTTTTTCCTTCCTTACGTTCAGTCATTAATTGCACAAAAGACAGTGCCACTTTTTATTTACAGTTCAAAATATGTGGTTCTCCCTTGTCCACCTCTAATGAGAATCATTCAAAAAGTAGGGAAAAGAAAAACATTCACTGTAAATAATGAAGTATTCCTTTACTCCTTTTCAGTTACTTATTCCTTTATTTATTCTTTTTCAGTTCCTCATAAGTAAAAAACAGGAATTGGCTCACAATCTGACCTGTAGTTGTAACCAGGAAGCATTTTCTTTTGGGAAGCAGAATTTGGGCTTTCCCATGGTGGAAGCATAAAATAATCCAGTCTTGTGCTTTTGTGTGGCACCATATTGGGCTTCCTTCTCTTGATCTTAGTGCTTCTTGGGACAAATGTATCATAGAATCATGGAATCAGAGTACCAAGCTGAAAAATACCTCAAGGATCCTCTGGTCCAACATTTCTCAGCAAAAGAATGGTCTAGAAAGATCCACCCTATCTAGCTGAATTGTAAAAGAATCCAGTGTTGGGGAATCCTCCAGTTCCTTGGGGAGATTATTCCAATGGCTGATTGTTTTCACTGGGAACATTTTTCTTTTTATGTCCAGTAAAAATCACCCCAGGAGTGACTGGTACCCATTACCCTTTGCCTTTTCTCCAGGACTCCATGTAACAGAGGAAGTTCCCTTTCCACATTTGATGTTCTGGTAGTCCAATCTCTCCTATGACAAGTGCAGGTGAAGCAAACTCACTTCATGTCTTCATGAAAAAAAAAAAAACTTTTGGCTTGCACATATTTATATGTGAGAGACTCACACATATTTATATATGGAGTTATAGTTATATACACTTTGAAAGACTATTTCAAGAGCTGTAAAACATATTTTTGGAACTGCAGACTCCTTCTCTGGCTGCTCAGCTACCTTTAAAAGCTGACTGCTGATGCTTCAGTTAAAGAATCTTTGGTCTCAGTTGAAGCACTTGAGGCTTGGCAATCTCTTCGAGGAGCCTTTGTTTATGCCAAAAGGATGCTGCTTCCTCAGCCCAACACGATTTCAGCTAAATAGAATAATATGCAAATTCATCACACAGCGTTATCACTCACCATATATGCAGAGATTCTGCCTTTCTCTGTGGTCATAGGCCTCTCCAGATTCCCTCATGGAATTCCTGTGTTGGGACAAAAGTTCATTTTTAATCTAAACTTTCTATCCCCAACTAATACATCCAGAGGGTGGCTGAGCACTGGAAACAGGCTCCCCAGGAAAGTGGTCACAGCACCAAGCCTGACAGAGGTGGAGAAGTGTTTGGACAGCGCTCTTGGGCACATGGAGTGACTCTTGTGCATGGCTGGGATTTGGACTTGAGGTTCCTGATGGGTCCTTTTCGACTCAGTTTATTCTGTAATTCTGTGATCATATTTACCTGAATACTCCTGAAACAAAGTACCTTATACTAGGAAAACTTTAGAAACTGATTGAGTTCTTTTATGTGCATATGCATCCGCACACCCACACACACACATAC
>JAYDZK010000001.1:102553427-102573944 GCA_034509185.1 Euphonia xanthogaster
ATGCATACGCACACCCACACACACACATACACACAGAGATAAACACAAATGCATATATATATATATATATATATATATATGAGTATTTGTACATATATACATATCTCCCTAGAAAGAAAAATAATCCTAGAAATTGTTAAAGTTTGATGGCTTTTTTTCATGAAAGAACATTTTCAATGAGAATAAGTGCTGATTAGATAAGAAAGTAATTGTTTAAAATGGAAGACAAGAAACATATAATCTGCTCCATGGTGCAGCATAAGATTTTGAAATTCTTTATGATAAGCAAGGCTTTATAAAGCATGGAGAAAATGAGTAAGGGATCAAACAAGGTTGTTTTCTTCATTTAAAAAGTTTTTAGAAAGAGTGAATTCGTTACATTCAAATACAGGATACTAAAAATGTGAATGGACATATATTCTTAACATAGTTAGGGATAAGGAAAGATGTATGTGGAAAGTGAAAGTGACATCATTTCAAGTAAACACTGTCATTTGATTCTAAAAAATACACTGGTTTACATCCATTTAAATATATAAATGGACTTTCATGTTGATGTAGGAAAAAGAGAGAACAAAACAGATGAAGGAATCTAGTTGACACAGCTGTGTGTAACATTCAGAAGGCCTGGTGTTACAGTATTTAATTAAAAAAAAATAAAAATAAATCAATTCAAATCTCCTCTAAAGAAGTTTTCAGAAGTTACAAAACAGATTGTATCAGGCTTTTTGTGATATAGAATGCTAAATTTGTTCACCTTGGAGAAAGATTCAAACCATAAGAATGAGGCTTCAGTAGGGCACATTTTGCTCAAAATTAGTCACATGATAAGTGTGACTGGTTTTTTGAAATGGAACCCTGTAGGAAAATCAGCTAGAATTACAACCTGTTAGTAATATTAACTCTGTGGGATATATTAGTGGGAAAAGTGGTTTTAATAAGTAATACATTTTTGTTCAAGGGACACAGCACCGAAGATAAATGTTCTGAAAGAGGGTATTGTGCATGTGAAAATCTTGGAAACCAGGATACTGCTAGAATAATGGAAAAAATTTCATTAAATTTTGATCCAGCTGTCTTTTCTTGCTCTTAACACTGCTTATGGTTTAATACCATCTTACTACCACTGCTATTAGAAAAAGTTGCCTTACTCTAGATATGTTATTGCATGCGGTGTTCAAACACAGTTCTCTCACAAGTTTTCAGATAAAATATTATAAACAGAAATAGATGTGCCTCTATTTTGTTCAATCTAATCATATATTGTGACTAAATGTGTAAGAAACAAGAAATCAGGAATACTGTGTATTATTTTCACTGTGGGTGATCAAAACATTATTTAGTGGTTCTATAATTATGATGTATTAAGAAAATTGACATTCAAACTAGCAACATCCACCTGAATGGTTAGACTAGTTAGAGTACACTGAACTATAATAGAAAACATAAAAGAAAACAGTACAAAACATGCTAGCAGACTTTTCATTGATAATGTATTCAACTAAGTTTGTTGTTAAAAACCCACAGGTGTAAAGCACATTAAAGTGTAATTGCTCTTACAGTTCAAGGCAATTGTTACATATTACATATTAAGGCATATTTTTACTATTTACTTTTAAGATATTTATGCACCTGAGAAACCACATCTAAAACATCATAAAAGAGAAAATGGTAAAAAAGGAGCCATAAACCCAAATGACAAAGAGAATAAGAGTTATGAGCACAGTTGGTGAGAACTGTAGTAAGTGTATAAATGGACAATGAACTGCTGAATGTTCTTACAGACACATTTTCTGCCATAGAAAGTAATCAAAATGCACTTACACACAGACTGCTGTACACTATTGAGCTTTCACTAATCTCCTGGAACATTAATCACTTGCAAACTTTAAATTGTTAATGTGAATAGAAATGAAAGAAACAATCTCTTTCTCACAACACAGTTTATTTCCTTTTTTCAGAAATTATTCATCAGCCTGCAATTGTTTATCTAGTTCGTAAGAAACCTTTGCTCAACCTTTATGACATCTCTATCTCCAATTTGAGTCAAATGAATTAGAAATTGCAAAAAAAATAACTGGACTATGAAGCTAGCACACTACTACCATACAATTACAGGGGAAAAACATCCCCCTGCTTGTACCCTCAAAGAGAGAAGAAGCAGAGACTTCAGAAAGCCTATTAGGGACTAGATTGTGGTTATTGATTTTACATAGAAAGCAATCAAATTCACTGGTAAATCTCCTTCAGAGATAATTCTGTTTGAAGAGCAGACAAGTCTAATTGTTAAAATACACTTCTCTTGTCTACCTTTAGCATGTAGCACAACCACATCAGCTGCTTAATTAATGAAGGCTGGCTTAGAGCAAAGTCCAAGGAATTCAGAGACTTTGGTTTTGGTGTGAATCACAAACAGACTCAGAGAAAAACCACACACGGTACCATGATCATTCACAAACTCGCTGAAAGATTTCAGGCTGCTAAATTGGGATTTACACATTTAAAACACACAGAAGTTCCCAGAGAAACTTGTCTTTTCTGTCTTCCCTTCAGGCACAGAGAAGTTCTCCTGAAAACCTTGTGGTTGGCAATCATGGGTAGCCAATGCACATGCAGAAATGCCCATGCTGGGGAAGGGTATTCCTGACATGTGGACTTTTGCAATTGAATCTCAGAAGGTGGAACAGTGTAAATGGACATTTTTCCTTCTGAGGACAAGTGAACTGGAGTACAATTCTGACAAAATACCTGCACATGCCCTGAAGACTCAGGTGAAGAGCAGTGGGAGTAAAGCCAGCTCTCCATCTAGCAGCTGGAATTGGGACTTCTTTACATAGGTTGAAAATGGGAGAAGAAAAAGTTAGAGGAGGTTGTCTGTTGGTCAGAGGAAGGATACCCAAGTGTGGTCCTGCAGAACAGGCTGTCCTTGCCTATTTCCCACAGCTAGTGTCACAAAAAAGCCTACACACTCCAGGCAGCAAGACTGAAAATCCCAGTTCTCATCCCTTCCTGATATTAGTGAGGCTCACTCTTACTTCTGGCCATGACTTGCCCCAGCCATGACTTACCTCACCGGGAATGCATGTCTTCTGTGGATCTGTTAGTGTGTTACCTCTCCTCATACTTCTGCAGCTGAGAACATCTAAACCCCATGTCTTAAAGCTGGTGGGCTGAATACCAGTTTCTGTAGCCTGTCACTTTCTCTCAATTCACAGCAATATTTGCAGTTATGAAGATTCAAGGGTACACTGGACAAATTGCAAATGTAATTTAAGTCTAAACATTTTCTGCTAGCCCTGCTCTCTAATGATGCCAGTTAGTTTTCTGTTCAGTGCCCTTTAGTACAGCCATACACCAAGTGCTTCCTTGTATGAAGCACTGAAATGAAAAAACCCATCTTCTAATATCAGCAACAGAGACATGACCAATATAGGAGGAAATGAAGTATTGTTTCTGGAGCACAGCAATTTTTGAAAACTTCTTGGCCTGATGATTACCAATTGCTTGCTGACTTCAGAAGTGCTGCAGCAAACTTGTACATCATATTGGGAAGCTTTTTTCTTCTTAAAAAATTCTTCTTGATTTTACTTTGGCACTTATTGTGAATCAGAATCTCATTGATCTGCTCATGACTTGCATCACTTTATTCATTGGCTCATTACACAACTAGTTTTGGAGATGCAACTTTTTTTTTGTCAGAGGAAAAGGGGACTTCTTTGAATTGATCCAAATGGTAGTAAAAAGCAAGACAGGAAAATAAGATTTCTTTGGTTTTATTAGAAAAGCGTAATGTTCCCTTACTGATAATAAAAATTTAATGAAAAGCAATTAGCAAAATAAATAATTTTCAATAAAGGAAGTAATGTTCTATTAAGTCATACTTGATCGCTCAACAGAACTGTGTTTTATATTCAGTATTAAACTCTATGACAAAGAAATTACAGAAGTTCTGCCAGGCATAATGTGATTTATTCACCATGAACATGCAATAGTTACTGGTAGTATCTTTTCTGTGACAAGACTAAAATTAAACTCAGGACTTTCAGCAGATAAAAATACCAAAGCACTATGAGCCATGAAGATCTCTGTTGGATCTTAACTCTGATGGTCATTAACATCCTGTGATGGAAGTCATGCTTTATTTCAAGGTTTCATTTGTAAGTGTTGTACAAATTAATAATAAATAGACCTTTCAATTAGTGGTTTATCAGTTTCTAATGTGTTCTGGGCTGATGGACTGTCTATAATCCTGTTTTATAGGCCTCTATTGATGTGCAGTCACTATCCATGAAATACTACTGTCTGAAATATGGAAATAATACCTATTAATCAAATATTACCCATTGAGAATACATCCATTTGGGGTGATGAGACAATTCCTTCTGCACTGTGCTCTCCTTCAGCAAAATGCCTTTGCTAAGTCTGGCAGCACTGTTTCCCTAAATCTCCTGTTGCAGGCACCCTCAATGCAGTGGCAATCTCTTCTCATTTCAAAAAGTTCATGAAAGAATGAAATAACAAATTGGTGTCTGTCTAATTGAAGGGGCTTATGTATGTAATTGTGATATTAACTCTCAGCAACCAAAAAACCAGCCCCAAATCTCTATATGCGTTATCACTCCTCTTAGCAATAAAGACTGAGAGGAGTACTAGGAGACAAAATGTCTTTAATTTGGCTCACCCACTACCAAGAGTTTTTTAATGATCAGAGGAATGAAGGAATATTGCCTTCTCTGTTGCTGATTTCCATGGTTTGAGTAGTGCAAGTTTGGAGGGGAGATTTTACTTATAAACAGCTGATGTCATCCAGGCTTGTCCACTGAAGCTTTTATACATGGACAGATAAAATAAAATATAACCAACTATCCTTCTGTGTTTCCAGAATGGTTTTAAGTTATGGAGCAGTAAATCATTTAGTGTTTATGTGATTTTAAGTATCTTTATTTTCTCAGAAATTCTGAGCATAGTCTTATCCCACTTCCAAGGTTCTAATTCCTCTCCCGCTTGGGAAATATTTCAAGGGTTATTTGGATTTGCTAATTCTATGTTTAATGTTTTGGACAAGGAAAGAAGAATGTTAGCTGGCATGAAATATAACAGTAATTTACCTTGTGCTACTTTGTGGAGATAGGTTAGGAAAATAGGTACTGGTTGGAAAAGTCAAAGAGAGCTGGGAAAGAAGTTCCTGGTCTGGCAGAAGAGCAGTGGCAGTGCTGGGAAGGCAGGAGCATATCCCTGATCATGGTGACATGTTGGCAGTGGAAGGCATGCAGGTGATGAAGATGCTCCTGAGAGCTGGGGGGAGGAGGAACCCGTGGTGTAGCTGTGCCAGCCTGTGCCACAGCCACTGTGTGCTCCTGCTCAGCCAGAGGGAGCCAATGACCACAGGATGGGAGACTCAGAGTGCAGCTGCAGAGAGCAAGTTTTCCATGTCTTTCCATATGGTACAGCAGGTATCTGCTCCTGGTATCTGAGGAAGTGTTAATTACTATCCTGAGTCTTCACTTAAAGCCCTGGAAAAAGGAGTGAGGAGCTCCTGGCTGTGGTCTGAGAAGGGGCCAAGAGATTCTGATGCCTGGTGGGTGCCAGGAAGTGCTGTGGGCCTTGACAGCATTAGGAAGGATTCTGCTTTTCACCAATAGCAGCTGCTTGTAGCACTTGGCTCTTCTACTGATTAGAAAAACTGGAGCCAAAATTTCCAGGATAACCCACATTTTCTTAGGTCTTCTTATTGCCTTATTTTAAAATGTCCTGGTGGGTGAGGGAATGCCTCATCTAATGGAATGGGACTATCAGTAAATAAAAATCTAAATTAAATGAAGATCCATGACAGGAAAGGTGAAATGAGAGCTTCTCTAATTGCAAAATAATTTCATTTTGCCACACTAATTATTGAAGTATGAGCTTCATGTAATTATACATGACTGGAAACAGCTCCAGCTAACGCTCACTATGTTTGCCCAATTAAATTTTACAGCATTGTGTTTGAATACAGCCAGTTACACTCATTAATAAAACTGCAGGTGACAATAGACACGAAGGACTTCTGACAGAAAGGTTAGCATTTCCTCCTTCTCTTTCTTTTGGTGCTGTGGCCTGCACATCTCTGCAGAGGAAGGACTGTACAGCACAGATCTGTACGAGATTTTCACCCTCGTATACACGGAGCCCTCGTGTGTGCTGTCCACTGGGATGGCCTGGCTGTCAGACAACTTTGCTTAAGTTTGTAACAGAAAACAGAACAGGACAGAGACTTTTGGAAAAACTCCAACAAAAACCATTAACCTGTAAGACAGGACAAAATAGTAAGCAGAATGACCTGAGAAAATCTCCTGAGATTGAATGATTCCTGAATCCTTTTCTCTCCTTTCTCTGAGCCTCCATCAGTTTTCCACTGATTTGAGAGGTCTGGAATAACTCCTTTCTACTTCTGAAACTTTTTCAAATTAATTTGATGCTAACCTGTTTTTACATTTATCCTATTTTTCTTCGGTATTTATCCATTCTCTCAGGTCATTTATGTCTGTTTCTGGCTTATATCCCAGTCCTTTTGGATAGTTTCAATGCAGTTTTTTTGGTGTGTTTTATCTTTCTGTCCCTTCTGTCACTGGACTCATCCCATGGTCTCAAAAGTGTCAGTGGCTTCCTCACAAGTCTTTTGGTAGATATGCACACACAGAGCCACACAGACAAAGGTTGCAAAAAAGGGGAAAAGTCTGTTACCCTTTTAGCCTTGTTCTTTCCTTCTCTTTTCAGAGTTATGAGCTCCTTTTTTTCCCCCACCTTTCTCCTTTAATATAGTTCTTTTTGATATTTAGCAAGAAAGTTACTTTCTTGACCTTCATTCTTTATCATTTAGGTTGACTGCATAGCATACGTGGCCCTCAAAAATACAGTGTTAAATATTAAAGTGATTAAAATGATTTTTCAAAGAGAAAGTCTTGCACATTTCTTTAGCCCTCAGACCAAAGACCCATGTATGCCTGATATTCACTTAATTAGCTACAAACTCACTGAAAGAAATGAATAGATTCTGATTCTGTGAATTCTTTGACTGGATTTTTTTTTTTAATTTTATTTCCTATGATGTGAAATACTCATACTAAGGATCAGTTTTCACAGGTTTCAATCACCAACATGTATTTACACAATTTGCCATCCATTTGACATTACTTGAGGAACCTGTAACTATGGGAAATTTTGTCTTGGAAAAGGAGCCAGAGGTGGCCGAGTCAAGTTAATAAGAGGTATAATAAAAGCAATATTTTCTGTATCATCTTATTCTTTCAGCGAGGTCTGTGCCTACTGTACTGACCCTGCACCTCTTCAACCACACAGCATCTTAGGTGGTGATTAGAGGCTAAGGCTGTGTCAGAGACTGTAATCATGATCCTTCAGTATTACAACATAAACCTTAAGGCCAGAGAGAACTTGAGAGAGACAGAGTGAAAGGGCCCTGCAGATGCTAACCCCAACAAATAAACTAGTTTTAAGCTTGATATTCTAGAAATTGTTATATTTCAGGCCCAGCCTATTAAAAACTTTCACTCACTGCATTCTCTGTGCTGGAGACATGAGGCACAGAGGTGCTCAGCACTTTTAATCATGTGCACCTTCCCATCCCCATAGGTAATATGTGCTCTTTATTTCTGGTTACCAGTGGGATGGGGTGCACAGAGAAACCTGTGCTAGCAAGAGCTGTAGGGGTTCAGCTATGATTGGGAGAGCTGGAGAGGTGTGGGAGTCACCCAGCCCAGGTGATAGGACATAAGCCAGCGCTGCTCCCAGTAAAGCCTCACTGTGTTCACAGGGAGATGTGCTCAAAGGAAGGAGCTCTACTCCAAGCACAACACCCTGCAAAGAGCATCTTTTGCCTCGACAGGCAAGTGCAGCCAGTGCTGTGCTGCACTGCCTGATCCCTGTCCTGCATCCTGCAGGACCTTCCACTTGGCCTTGTTGAACTTCAGTGGGTTTGCACAGAGCCACCTCTCCAGGCTGTCAGGGTCCCTCTGGCTGGCATCCCTGCCCTGCAGCATGTCAACCAAACCACACAGCTGGGTGTCCTTGGCAAACTTGCTGAGGGTGCCCTTGGTCCCACTCACCAAGTCCCTGACAAAAACATTAAAAATTGCTGGTCCTAATACTGACCTCTGGGGAACACCACTTGTCATTGGATTCTATTTGGACATCAAACCGCTGTCACCATTCTGAGTGTGACCATCCATCCATTCTTCATCCACTGAGTGCTCCACCCAGTGCTCCATCCATGTCTCTCCAGTCTAGAGACAAGGATGATGTGTGGGACAGTGTCAAATGCTTTGCACAAGTCCAGGTAGATGATGTCAGATACTCTTCCCTCATCCATCACTGCTGGAACCTTGTCACACAGGGTCACCACTTTTTTTAGGCAAGGTTTGCCCTTAGTGAAGCCATGTTTGCTGTCATCAATCACCTCTTTATTTTCATGTGCCTCAGCATATCTTCCAGGGGAATCTGCTCCATGACCTTACCAGGCCCTGAGGTGAGTTATGATTTCATGCTTGACACAAAAGCAAGGAAGCATGGTTTAATTCCTACTTACATCCATGAGTAATAAAATAAAAACATCAAATCTGTAGGTGATAAGAATTAAAAAAAACCCCCAAAAATTTTGCCTGCCAATGTGCTCACAAGCACAGAACTTCCATGACAGCATTTAAAATAGACCCAGAATGTAAACTTAGCCCCACCAATTTAATGGTATGCTTGCCGAGTACTCCTTATCTGTGTTTGCAGAGTGTATGTATAAATAAATACATATTACAATAAAAAAATCATATCAGCCTTGTTTTTTAAAACTTGGCATGTATATTGTCTATAAATAGAAAAAAAAATGTTATTAAGCAAAAAAGGCCATGCCTAAAGAAGTCTGTGTTACTTTTATGATAGCTGAAGTTCCAAGATGGGCTTGCTCAGAATGTCCTTTAACTGCTCATTTATGTGATGTCTGTGACAGTAAATGGAAAAGTGGAGGTCCAGATTCTTTCATCCTGCCTGAGTAAAGCAATATTTTATTGGGTCTGTTTTGTGCCATCTACAGTTGACAAAACACTGAGATTGCTTTGTAATGCTTGATAGAAATGAATTCAGAGCCTAAAAGATACCTTACGCCAGAGTCCTCCCAGAAATGTGAGTCTGTATCCCTAAGTTAAGTGTGGAACAAGAGTTCTAGCTAGATTTCTGTTCCAGAAGGACAGAAGCAAAGGGCCAAGAAAATTGAAGGTGACTTCAAGGACCAGATCTCCATGGCTGTCACCTGGGGTGCGTGTGGAAGGAGTGGCAAGCACAGAAGGAGTCAGGGAAGAGCTCTGCTGTTCAGCAGAGAGCAGGACTGCATTTAGCACTTGCTGCTTTTGTTTTTTCCACTCTGTTTGTGGGATGTTTGCACAGTAAGTTTCCTAAACAAACCTTCACTTTTAGGACCAGGGATCACTTTCCTCAAAGAAAACAGACACTGAAAATCTTGAGGCCTATTGAGTCAAGAATCCAGTACTCAAAACATGGGCCAAACCCTTAGAGGTTAGATGGTGGCTGGATAAGTTAGGGAATGTATTTCTGCTACTGTGGTAGAAAAGCAGAGGAAAAAAAGCTGAAATTCTGACTGTGTTGTTTCATAGTGCTTTCAATTTCCTGAAAATGAAAGGAGTCACCTGAATATATTTGACCACCCGAGGAAGCAGGTTCTCCCTTTGCTTTGGTTCTTGGCGTGCCCTCCTTTGGACATAGCTGATTGTGGCTTTGGAGAGTATTTCACAGGTCCCAGCTGACTCAGGCACTGCTTGGCAGAGGCTGATCAGCCTTTTCTGCCGTTGTTTTTTATTTCTTTTTGTGCAAGCTCCATCTCTAAGTGTTCAAAGAACACAGCCCATTACACTTGATTACTAAGAACATCTTGCAGTCTGCTTTCAGAAGAAAGCAATGAAAGTTTTACCTTACAAAGCAGGAGCAGGAAATAAAAGGCTGTTAAAAATTAGAGAAAGAAAAAAGGAAAAACTGACTCAGTAACATAAGTACTGCATAAAATAGCAAGAACACTGCAATGTCATTTGAAGTTATGATTTAGACAAATATAAAGCATTTGCATTTTCAGCCTCAAACATGTAATTTCTTAATCACAGTTTTTTATGTGATTACAGCTGCAAAACTCCCAGAGGCTCTTTTTTTAAAGTTTTAATTTTTTTCTTGCTTTCATTTTTTTCAGCTAACTACAAATGGATTTGGGGGGAATTTTAAAGATGAGAATTTGTGTTTGGCTTTGATCATGACAATTTTTATTTTTATGCTTTTCAGGGGTGTGTTAGATAAGAATGCAAAGTTTCTTGATGAAATGTATTTTTAGTCAGTTTTATTACTTGGAAGAAATTAATCCAAATTTTTTTGTCAGTTTTATCAAGAGGAGAGTTGTTTATGATTTTCTGTTCAGCAATGGAATCTGTCTATGTAAATATTATACATTTTCATTTTTTCTGTGTGTTCCTAACTGTGCTTTCTGTTACTGGTTTCTTTGCATCTCATTCCTCCTTGTAAAGTAATAGATTGGTACCAATATGCTTTTTTTCCCAAATCAAATGGTTAAGTTCTTCAGCAATTGAATAAAATTTCTCACATTTCAGTGCATAGACTGTGCTGAGTGGAGGGCAGATAAATGAAATAAGTGGAGCAGACATGGAGTCTGTATGACTGACTGACTGCTGGCTAGAAAGCAATAGGGACAGCATTTGAATTCTGCCCAGCTCCCCAAACCCACATCTTGGTTGCAAAGTCTGCGTCCCCATTGTTGTTTTAACTTGGATCCCGATTGTGCTTTTGAGACAAATCTGATCAAGCCTATTTAGTGTGGGTTTGTCCACACATTTAAGAGCAGGTTCAGAGAAATGGGTTCCTTTCAGACAAAGCAGGCCAGATGGTGCACTTGTGTGCTCCTTCTACTGACACACATCCAGGCTGTGGGCATGGGTTACTGATATTCTGAAGCAGAAGCTGCAGAACAAGTGTAGTGTGAATGTTGGATCCTCAGCATTGTGTCTCTTACTGTGGCTGCTTCTTGCATCTTACAACTGCAGATTCAGCCAAAGTCAATGCTCAGTGTTCAACAACTTGGTGGAAACCAGAAAGACAGAAATCTTCAATTATATACATAAATATAAATATAATAACATAAATATAATAATATAAAATATAAATATAATAATATAAATAAAATACATTTTATTATGAAAGTAGACATATTTTAAATCTGGAATTTGGCTAATGGGTATGATTTTGCCACAGAAGTGAAGCCAGATGAATGAGAGGGAGTCAAAGGAGTTCCACCTGGAAGACTGGTAGACTGATGTAGAAACTGAGGAATATAATCCAGAAAAAGCATAATTTGAGTTCTTACTAATGTATAGGCTGTCATTGTGAATGCTGCCCAAAGCTTGTATGAAGTCACCATATTGTACAAGAACAATTTCACCTTCCTGAGAAAATTTGATTCTATATGAGTGTTTTCTAAGCTTCTTCGGGTGAATTTTCTCTAGTATTACACTGCTAGGAACCCTGCTCCAAAGGTTAATTCTAGCTCCACAGCACTTTCCAACTTTACATCTCATGTTCAAATGAATTATAATTCAAGTTCCTATTTAAACAAATCCTTTCAGTAGCTCTTCACCTTCTGAAATAGATTCTGCCTGTAGAGAACAGACATAGTGTTGCAATTTCCAGGACAGTGCTGGAATACTTATACCCAGAGTAAAGTTTGGATAGCTTCCCATGGTTTATCCATGAAAGCATCCAAGGTATTTTCTGGGCTGTCCTGCCACAACCAAAGACAGAAGCCCCACCACTGGTGTTGCTAATGGGTTGAACCGTAAAAAAAGGGTGTCAGCATTTTGTTCAGGATGAAGCAAATGTGCTAAAAGCTTGCACTAATAAACAGGAAACGTATGTTTGCCTAAAGCAAACACAATTTTTGCTCATGCAAAAGTCATGAGTATGTGCAAGGAGTCTCTGAGGTTTTTGAACAGTTTTTAATATGAGATAAAGCAGCTAAGTGACAGACTTTGGTAATGCTGAAAAGAGGAAATGAGAAGAGAGTCCATAATCTTTAAAACTATCACTCTTCAAGTATCTTAGAAGAGAAGAAATGGGAATTGGCTATAACCTGGTCTTGTGTGTTAGCATAGGTACAATTGCAAGCAATATTATTAGCATACAAATTGATATTGTGCAAAAGCAGTCTTTTGTTTGAACGTAATCGCCACGACACTGCAGAAAAAGAGAAGCTTATGTTCTAATGTAGCAGAGGAAGCAAATAAGCAATTTACACTGTAAAAACTTGCTGTTCCAGAAATGTGACTGGAAAAATGATCAGTTTGTATGCAATCTTTATGCTGATCTGGGAAATTTTTGAATGCAATTGCTTTGTTCATCAGTCCAACACTGTTTTCTGTTAAGGCACTTGTTCCTCTTGAAGGGTCAGATTTTGACACACTGGCAGAAATGAGAGCATGAGAGGATCACGATGTAAATGCTGCAATTAAGATTTTGTTTTTATTTTTTTCAACGACAAAACATTAAGATGTATATCCCTGGCACAAGGAACATCTGCAGGTCCTGATTTCACTGATGCATAGCCAGAGAAACACCCTCACCCAACAACATGTAATGTTACTCATCCTAAAGGCAAAACCTTAAGAAAGCAAAGTCCTAATTCAGCAGTTGAGAGCTCTGAGTGTATTTTGAAGCACTGAGTTAATTTTTATTAACCCACTAGGGGAGGATCTGTAGGACTTTTCAAAGGCTTGGACATTGGACATGAGTCTAAATATCTTGCTGAACACAACTCAAATGAATAGCTAGGCAGTGCTTCTTGACCAAAGCAATTTTGGGGTGAGATAGATGTTTCCACAGTGAAACAAAGCATGGCACTGTGCCTCTGCTGGAACTTTACAGTGCAAAGAGAGTGCTGCTTTGGGATGTTTATGAAAAACAGTAGTGCAAGCTCTGTAGGCATCCAGTTAGAGGTAAAAACATAAACTCTGTGTGAAGATTATCTGGATAATTAAATTACTAAGTAAGCATTATGTGAGGTGGGGGGATGATATTGTTATTAATGATTATATTAAATTTTGACAGCAAAGGGGAGACAGGTGTCTTTATTCCCCTCCAGATGATTATCTCTTGATAAACCAAATTCCCCTCAGCAGCATTATTGCAATTGGAGAACAGGCATATTATTAACAATACTGTGTTGTTCTATATTGGAAAAGATAGACTTCAGCAGGCTAAACAGGACCACCAGCAGAGCTACACAAATCCCATGGATCATTTGGACTGTTAACCAGGACTTTCCCATTGCCTATTTGCCTCTGGAATGTGAACTTCCAGGGTTCATTTTCAATCTATATTCTGGTGGGTAAAGCTTCCTGAAAATTTAGTTAAATTTAGGAAACTAAAATTACTATGAAGCTAAGAGTTGTCACCTTCTCGTCATCATCACCCACGCCCGGTGGCCCACACTGGTCTCTCTTTAAACACAGTAGTAACTTGGGCTTCCCAGGACAACCAGGAGGTCCATGAAGCAAAGTGTGCACTGTGTAGGGTACAGATTCCAGGGGAAAGAGACAGCCCCATTGCCTACACCTGAGGAGGCAGAACAGAGTTTTTAGCCTGACAAGCAGCACATCTTCAGAGCCCTCTGCTCCTCTTGGACACCTGACCCTGTAGAAGGGAAGATCCTGGTGAATGGAGAAATATTGTGGGGGACAGAGACAGGAGGAGGTTTCTTGCAGGACACAGGAGTGTTCAGAGAAAGGTGCCTGCTTCCCCCAGGGCTGTGATGGAGCTTCAGAGGGGCAGCACAGCTTCTCTGGCACAGCCATTTCTCACTCCCCATCCTGGCTGAAGGGAGCTGCTCTGGGAAGTCTCCTTCTGACTGAGCTCTGGGCTGCTGGGTTGTCTCAGGTACAGATGCCAGCAGGTACATCTCTCTCTGTTGTGCAAAGCTTGGGGTGTGACATGTGGGCATTTAATCTGCTGGGAATCTAATCCTGATACAAAAGACACACTGTTTTTTTTTTTTGTTCGTTTGTAAGAATATTGAAGACATCAGTTTTTATCTCTTCTCACTAAACAGAGAAAAGCAAACCCCAGAACATTTCAATGACATAGGTTAATCTGCTCTAATGTGTTATTGGCATGGTGTATTAATACAGGGATATGGACTACTTTCTTCCATGTTTAGTTAGTATGGGCATGTATCTTTGCACATATACAAAAAAATAAATCTGAAAAGAAATGGTTACTATTTTAGTTTTAATTTATACTCAAAGACAAGAGGTATGGTTTCTCTTCAGTAGTTACATTTCAGCTATTTGAAGCCAGCTGAGCGCCAGCTGTGTGCCCACAGCCTCTCAAGGGTGTGATTATTTAATGATAAAACTAATTTTCCTCAGTGCTCATGATTACCATTGCAAAAATTATTTTAACATAAACTGAAGTGGTGAATTTTTGAGCTGTCAGAAGGAAGGGCTGGTTACTCAGAATATTGAGCAGCCTTTCCAGCAGAGCTGTGGAAAGTCCCATAAAATAACACTACCTGTCAAAATCTAGGCTGAAGTCTAGAGTCCAATTTATCTTAGAGAGGCAAATAGTCTGCCCAGCTTAAAAAGAAAAAATTCTACTGTGCCACTAAGACTGTAATTTCTGGTTGTCTTTTCTTTAAAGACAACAGCTATTCCAGGTCAAATGGGCTTTATAAGCACTATATCTGGCATCCTCTGATGCCAAGATTCTGCATGGGGAAAACTTTCTCTTCACTCATGTTCAGAATGAGCCAGTCCTGGTCCTTTGGATCACAGAACCATAGAATCCTTTGTGTTGGAAGAGGCCTGTAAGATCATGGAGTCCAACCATGTATGAGATGAAGGCTGGGGGATGTGGTGGACCCTGAACAGGACCTCAGAAAATAGGATGAAATTTTGAGGCAGACAAAAAAGCCATTGTGGGATTCTTATGAGATATAAGGCACCCTCATTTTAAGGAAAGCATTTGCATAAATCACCAACTTTATACTTTCCCTTATTTTCCAAGTGGATGCATTCCCACCATTGAAAGGGCTACCGAGGACCATCCTGTCTTCAGTATTTGGAAAGGCAAAGGAATGAATGACATATAATACCTTATTTTTCTCCTGTCCAAATAGATGTTATACACTGAAAAGGAGAATAAAAAGCATTTTTAACTTTGTGAGGTAAATTGTTTTTAAGGTAAACCAAAAAAATGCTTTTAGGTAGGACCATTCCAGAAATAGAAAACTATAAAAAACTTTCATTTTTAGTTGCATCTAGAACTTGTAGATCTTGATGCATTATTTTTTACATTTCTCTAAATTTTAAAAATTATTCTTAATTTCTCTTTCACTTTTCATTTCTCATTTGACACCTGATACAGTTTCCAAATTTAAAAAGAGAAAACCTAGTTTAAAACATATTTTCGTTTACAAATAAAATATTTTTGTCTTATTAAAGTAAAGCATTTGATTTTGAAGCATCTGCATTTTTCATATTAAAATATGTTTTTTATTTATGCCTCTCTAAAAGTTTAATATTTGGATAAGATTATTAGCAGGTAGAAAAAAAAACCCAACCCCTCTAATTTTTGTGTTCATTAGCAGAATCTGCCACAGGCCAATGGTTCCAATTGATGAAGACAACATGAGCCTACAAAAACCACCATTAGTCATAAGCATGGGTTTTCTCTGGAGGATTTCAAGCACCCTCTGTTTGGGCAACCTTGCCAGATGGCAGCTGATAGCAGTGCAAATTTTTAAGCACAAAGCGGTACCAGCATTTGCTGTCTGATAGCTGCCCAAAAAATGCAGGACTAAAATTTCTATATTTTTAGGTGGACTGCACTGAAAGAAGCAGCCATCTTAAAATTAAAACCGAGGAATAGAGTATGGGGTATAAAGAGTATATCTGAGGGTTATTATTAGCATGAGTTATTATGTAAATGATTCCCCTTGCACAAATACACACACGCTTTTTTTCATCCTGATTTAAAGCATAATTGCAGTCCTTGACAGATTGCCATTGAATTTTTTCTCATAGAATGAATTAAAATATTGAAAGTAGAAAAGGATAGAATGGAACATTATGTCCTATTATACTAATCAAATGTACTAAAACTAACCCCTCCACTCCAAAACCACCTCCTGCTGCCATCCACTGCACCAAGATGGGTTATGAATGAACAAATCCACTTGGCACTTTACAAAATGAGGTCATGATAAGTGCATGAAAAAAATGAAATCAAAGCCCTTTATAGCTGGCAGGATTCTGTCTTTGTAGCAATGAGTTTAAATCAGGGCAGCAAGATCATCAAAGTGCTTACAATTCCTTACAAGAGCAAATTAGCATTTTCTGTTTCCTGACTGTCCTTTGTAGCTGTTGTGCAAGTTTGTTGAAAACACTTCACCTCTTCCCACAGGATGTTGCAGAGCCAATAGCAGGAATTGACTGGAAAAAGAGACCTATCATTTGTCGGGAGGATAGGTCCAAGGAAAGCTGCAGAACAGGAGGCACTGCATGTTCCTTCAGAGCCAGGAAGTCCCTCTGTTCCCAATGGTCAAAGCACAGGGCAGCAGAAGAGGGCAAAATGGAGCAGCATCCACCCCTGACTTGGAGCACCCATGATGAGAACTTCTGTAAGACTTGCTTCCCCTCCACAGCCTTTCTTATGGGATCCCTTCTGCAGTTATATTTAACTCAGGTGGTAACAAAAGGATTCTGGCAAAGGTCCTTTACTACTGAGAAATAACCACGGAGTGGGAATATAACTCACCATCTTCAGAGGGGCTGTTTGTATGTACTGTAGCAATTTAATTACTGTGACAGTTAGTCAATGCAATAGAGCCCTTGTGTAAATGAGCAGGAGATCTTTTTCCTTTATAAATTAACACTGAAGTATTTCTCTTCATTTAGGGATGAACGAACTTGAGCAACCTTAAGCTCTTTGTGCACTGAGTTTTTCAGGAGGTGAGTTCCAATCCAGTTCTGAGTACTGTTTTGGTTTAGTAGACATATTAAACCAACAAATCTAAATAAATAAATAATTGACTTTCACTTTGAATTGGGTGGAAAAGATTTCTCTACGCACACCTGGGTATGCCTCACATTTATATTGTTTGAGATAGACACTACTCAATTACTTTTGGTACATTTTGTAGAGAGTGTCTTCCTGTAGCAATTCCCCTCCTGAATGCTTATGCTTTAAACAGCTCCAGATTTATGAAAGGTCTCCCAGGAACTCATCTCTATTTCCTTTCACTTTCCTTTACACACCAGTGGAAGGACATATTTAGCACACTGATCTTTGCATCATACAGCATTTACTTAGGTTAGTGGTTTCTTGTGGTATCATGTCCTGGAGCTGCTCCTCTGTGCTAAATACAGTTTAGTGCTCTGTCAACTTTCAAACTGTTTGAAAATGCACTTCAGATGTGATAACTAATTTGCATAAAGAAAAGACATGATCTAATGTACCAATCTGAAAGGATCTTGTGAAGAATAATTTCAGATGTTTGCATATATTGAAGTGTTAAGAAAGATGTTCTTCAGTCATTTAATGTGCATGCACATTTTCAAGGCTGGTTTCTAAAAATGTGACTACTCAATGCATTATACCCTCTCAACTTGTAGTCTGAGTAATTCAGGTATGATTCTATTTCAGGTAGCAATGAAAGGAAGAAAAAATTAATAGAGGTAAAGAGCACAGAGGTTACACTCTCTTCACAGTGATGCATTTTTGACTGTGGCAAGAAGAGAAGTGCTGGCCTGGTTTTTACATATTAAAATTTAACTTTGTATTTAGAATTTGCCAAGAGAATTTTGATTATGGTAAAGATTGATTTTTTTCTCATTAACGATTTGAAAACTGGCTTTTTTTTTTTTTTGCTGCTGCTTGTTATCTAAGATGGTGAAATGGGTTTCAGTTGCCCCAACACAGACCATTTTTACTAATTTAGACCTTCAAGGGGTGTTCCTACCTGCCTCCATCAAAAGGATGCAAATTCCTCCCGGGTCCCAGGTTATATCTGCCAACATTCATGGATTCCTCAGATACATGAGGGGATCCAGAATGGCAATGGAGGTTTGTGCTGAGGCAGCTGAAACCCATTTTAGCTGCCTTTAAAATTCTAATTTGAAGTTACTTTTGTATATTTGCAAAAGCTATTGATTTTTCCTGAGTGGTTCAATATGGGCATTCAGTTTATTGCTTTATATCTGCAAACTGTTACGTGTGCCTTGTAACTGACCTCTTATATTAATATTTTCCCTGCTTTATAATTTGCCATTAAACATTATTAAATTCACTGTAACCCAGAAGTGACATGCAATTTTGGGGTGTTGGTTAGAGTAAGAATTATCCAATCCGGACTAAAAAACTAGACAAGGTGTCATTGGTGGTTTGTTATAAATTCCTGATTTGTCAGCTATGTAAATGGGTCTATTGATTAGTTCCTAATAACCTATCTTACAAATATATAATTTTTAAAAAGCATAAACAATAAACATGATTTAGACTAATATTCAGCTTCCACTGTGCTGGCTGTTTGGGAATAATGACATTCCTGCATGAACTACAAATATTCAGCTCTGTGCTGAATGCAGAATTAGTAACTAATATAAAATGAAAAGTTTGCAGCTGACATGGTTTTTAGCTAGCTTAAGCTAAATACTGACTTTTTGCAAGCTTTTGCGTTAATGAAATTGAGGTGCCTCATCTATATGGGAAACAAACTTGGGAAGAGTCGCAAACACAGTAAAATGAAAATTCTCTTTTGAGAATTTTGTGCTCAGACAGTATGGAGATAGGTAGCAGCACAAAAATCTTCAAACAAATATTCAAATATTCCCCCAGCACACATTTACAATATTTGCAGCTAGTCATCCATTTCCTACTGAATGCTCTGTTCTGGAAACCAAGCAAAAAAACAATAGTAGAGAGGCTAATTAATTATAAATGAGTCTCATAGCAGAGGATTCTTATTAGCCCTAAAACACCACAGTATCAGCTCCACCCTATGTACACAATAAGAATATGAAATGTTTATGGATTTACTGGGCTTTTTTTTCTGATTTGCTGTTTTATGCTATAGGGAAGACAGAGTGTGACCTTCTCAGAGGCCCCTTACATACATTGCCCAAAACCATAAGCTTGTGAAGAGGAGTAATTTTGGTAAACAACACCATTTTCATTTTGTTTCTTGTAAAGTGAATACCATGCAGATAACCTCTATTTTATTAAAATACTAATGAAACACAAAAATAGTTATTGATAGGTCTAAGGGAATTATTTTGATATTTCCATGTAATGGTCTTGGGCAGTAGTTTGCCAGGCTATCACATACAGGTTGAACTGCACAGAAGCACAGTCTTGGTACTTAGTGTACTGCTAATGTCTAATTATGAAATTATTTGTTTTTTTGAAGAGGTTATAAATGAACATATGTAGACCTACTAAGAATTCTGTACTGACTTGCAGTTTTTCTCTCCTTGAAGAATTGGTGTGTATGAGTACCTGAAGCATCTGAACATTTGAAATCTTTATCATGGTATTTAGGTTATTTAGGAGAGCAAAATAGACATAAAGATCATCTCTCTCCTGTGAGAGGAATTTATATGACAATAAGCAGGATGCAGAAGGAAACCAGCTTGGATTTTCTGCTTATTTGAGAATTGCTTCAATAAATAACTCAGGTCAGGAATATTTAGTAAGTAAATGTTACACTATCTGAAGCAGAATAGTTTAATGCTGGTCCATATTTTGATTATTAGGAAGGATCAGATTGCACTGTTTTATGCAGTGCTGTGTTCTTTCCAAGGAACATTTACTGCCATTTCTCCTCTTTTGGGTATGAAAGTAAGAGCTAAACAATTAGGCTTGTGGAATAAGCCTATGAAGGAGGAAAACAAAGGGATGAGTAAGGAAAATTGAGCATAAAGGTTGGCTGAGGAGTTAGTTCCATGTTTTAGATGCTCTTTATTTGCTCATTTCTCTGTTGATTTGTTTGTTGATTTAAACATTTTTTGGTTTTAAATTTTCCAAACATTTAAGAAGGAAAGTCTATGACACAGTGTCAATAGAAGGGTGTTTCTGAGTAGGTTAAGTTAATTTACATGGAAAAGTACTTCCATTTATAGTACAAATTAGAAAGAATGTAGCTGAAAAAAATTACTCCTGTTAAAAACTAATTATAAATTAGCTTCAGTGGAAAATTTATATGCTCATTTGAGAAGGATCTCTGGCTTTTGCTTTGGAGTGCTGAATGATGATTAGAATAAAAGTTATTCCTGCAGTGGAGCCAAATACACTATAAAGGCTGTACTGCACAAGCCCCAGGTTTCCATAGTGTGGAACCCTTAAGCATCAACTCATATTTTCCAATTAGGACTGACTAATGTTCCTCTGTGTGTGGTAAAAATGTAGTCA
>JAYDZK010000001.1:102574052-102649129 GCA_034509185.1 Euphonia xanthogaster
TAGTTCTTTGCTATAATTGAATATATATCATGCTATTTTTGTATTGAAGACCCCCCAGCTCTGAAATATTTAGGATTCACTATAGTATAGAGTGAGGTTTAGCCTATGCAAAATGGTTGCCTGCTGAGTAACAAAGACAAGTTATGAAGAAATAATGGAAAAAATAGACGTAGTAAACTATCCATAGCTTATTAGCATAGCTTGGATCATAAGAGATTTAACCAAAGGCTGGAGCAGAGTTGTCCCAGCTCCTGCACCGTGTGAGTCCCAGGTAAACTCTGTCACACAATATTTGGGCTGAGCGTCCAAGTATATGAGTGTAGAAGCAATGTTAACTCTCTCAAACTGAGCTTCTGGAAGCAGAAAAAAAAATTATAGCATTTTACATTATGTAAGATAATTTAAACAATATTTTACATAATTGAGGACACACTTTTGTCTTTTGTTTCCTGGATGACCTTGGTGATGATCCCTAGATGCTCTTTGCTTTCCAATGCCGTGATGAGAATGTTAATGTGAGACAGACAAGGCATGAAAGAGTGATCCCTCTGGGGGCTGTGGTGTTCTACAGTCACTGAAATCATAAAACCCATTCCTGACCATCAGCTTTAAAAGGTGGAATAACTGGTTATGTAATTTTAACAAAATGCTTTTTACAAGGCTCAAAAGGTCATGGAAAGCAAATGCAAGTACAGAAGGAAGGAAGCAGATTGAGGACTTCCTCCAGGTTGGACAGGAATTAGGGCTGGGGATCTTTTTAGAAATGAATGACTCATAAGCATTAAGCATGAGAAGTAGGTATTACATAATATGTCTGCATTATGTACTGCTTTGCCTGAAATGATATTCCTCACAGAAGGTGTTATATTTATTACCACTTTTAATAGGAAATGTCAGAAAGGTTTGTAAAGCTCATTTTCCCAGAATTTTAGACCTAGCTCTTCCTTTGTTGCAGTCTATTGGGTTTCTTTTATTCAGTCCCAAGGATGTATCTTTTCCTCCCCATGATTTGCTCCTCTTGGAGGATGCTAGTGCTTAGTGTCCTAGATGTCTTCCTTAGATTAGCCTCACAATAATACATAGCTTGATTTTAAACAAGAGCAGATCAATTTCAACATGCTGAAGGGGTAGTGCACCTTCTCTGGCTGCCACTTCAATTGTTCCTGAGCATCCCACTGTGTCTTGATTTCCTCATCCATAAAATAAAGATAAAAATAACAGCCTTTGGCTTAATTTTTTAAACCAAAAATCTCCAAAATCTGTTGTAGATGAATGACATGTATATGCTTAAAGTTCCTTACTATACCCACCACATGCATGTGATGCTTGATACCTCCCTCCCCTCCACTCCTCTCCCCTTCCCCCTGTAATTCCATGCTTAGATTTTGTTTGTGCCATCCTGTTTGACCTCTTTTCTAATTCCTGTATACACCTGGCCCATCATCTGCTCTTCTTAGTGTCTGAGCTGCTGCACTTTTCCCATGGTGAATCTCTATCTATATTACCTGAAAACATGCTTAGTTGCAACAAAATTCTTGTTTCTTTGCTTCTAGTGTTTGCAGAATTTCTTGGATTAGAATCCTCAGCAGAGTTAATTAATGCAGCCTATAATGGTGTATTTATATATGTAAGTGATCTGAAAAATGTTAAATAAGTGGTTAACATTGTGTACTACAAAGTTCATGAAGTTAAACCTATGCAGGATGTTGGAGCATCTCAGGTCATTGATTTAAACCAGCACACATTCATTTGGGAGGTAGCAAAACTCTCTTGAGCTCGATTCTCTGTTGACCCTGGATTTTCTTTTATTTTTTTTTTTTTCACATGGTGGTTCTTGACCCTCTGAATAGTAAAAGCTGGAGCCTCTTCAGGAGAGTAGGACATTCCTTCTTGTCTTTCACACTAGGGATACTGTCTGTAAATGTGACAAGTTGATCTCTCAGACATTAGTATTTATAATAAAACAGTTAAGGAATAAACTAGAGGGAAGAAAAGTATCAATACATGGTAATACAAGATGATCTCTAACGGGTTGACTAAAATGAGATGTGCCTAAGCTCTGTGCTTTTTCTAGCCTTGATGGTCTTTAAATGTCTCTGTGTCAGCTCTGAAGTCAATTGTCCTAGAAGAGGGAGCAGATTCTGGTGGCAGTGGGAGTTTGCTGCTGCTCACTCACCCAAGATACCTCATTGTCTGCTGACAGCTTGTTTCACATGTGGTTTATAAATGAACCCTCAAAGGCCTGATGTTTGGAAATCCAGTTGAAAATTAATGCTTCATCCAAAACCCTAAACCAGATGGTACTTGGACAGCACTGCTGTTTGGAGCATTTCGGTGTGTAAATAGCTGGCCAGCTTCTTTTGCTGAGGATTCTCTTCTGATTCAATAAGCTATAATACTCTTTTTAATGTTTGAACAAACCATTCACCAAAGTCATGGCAGGAGGCTGTGATTAAATGTGCAGTTCCACACAACTGCTAGAATTCCTAAAATACCTGGCTGAAGCTAGGGTCTGATACACACCAGAAGCTGTGGGAAACAAAAAATGTATTTTCTAGTCTCAGTGACAGGAACTAAATTGGAGCTCAGAAGCCAAACACCTTTGCTGGAAATAGTCTGATACCTGCTGATGCCAGTAATTGCAGCTAGTCTGCTAAAATAAGCCAAAATGATCATTGTCACTGGCAGTCTGCTCTGAGATAGCAGCTATTGCAAGCAAAGGGCTCGATGCTGAGGTAGCATGAGCTGATATCACAAGATGACATGCACAATTTCTCTGGAGGCTTCAAGCACATATCAGACACCTGGCATGCCTTCCCAGTGCTACATCTGCAGGAAGCCATTTCCTTGCTTTCTTTCTGTGATGGACTACTTCTTAA
This sequence comes from Euphonia xanthogaster, assembly GCA_034509185.1. Classification (NCBI taxonomy): domain Eukaryota; kingdom Metazoa; phylum Chordata; class Aves; order Passeriformes; family Fringillidae; genus Euphonia; species Euphonia xanthogaster. The sequence goes on from JAYDZK010000001.1 coordinate 102,576,932, forward strand.
TGGGTTTGGGCCATACTCCTCATTATTTGGCTGTACAACAGTTTGGATACCAGTGTTTTGCTCTAAAACATGGTTCACTGCCAGATCTTTCACTTTAATTGTACACAATTTGTTTTAGTACAGAAAAACAGAGGGTTGAGCTGCTTTGAGCTGGAAATGTTGATAAAAATCTGGAAGAGTCTTTTAACTCATTACAAAGGTCTTTGGAGACATTTTATTCTTATCTTCAGTTTAACAGTTCAGACTTTCGATGGTATGTGCACTTAAAAATGAATAACTTTGGAATAATACTGAAGGTGATGAGATTTTTGGAGACAATGAATGCATTCTAGCTCTGTAATAATTTCAGTTTGCTCAAGGAAAAAAGGCTAATATAGGCAATACTTGGATTTTTCAGCAGTGTGTCTCATGCTGCAGCATGCCAGGAGGAAAAAAAAAGCCCAGGCACAATGCACCAGATGTGCACAACTGTGTGTACAGAGAATAAATCTTCAAGACAGGCTGCAGCACTGTATTTTTCTTCATCCCTTACAATGTGCTTGAGAAGAGTGCCTTCTAGGCAGAACTCTGAGAAGGATGAATATATATTATCCTCAGTCTGAAATGCTTTGTGGCTTTGTGGCTGTGCTCACCCTCTGTGAGCTCCTCAGCTGTGCCCATGCTCAGTCCTGCAGGCGATGCTGCTGCCTATCTGCAAGGCACTCTGCTGGCTGCTTCCTCCAGGGGACATCCCTTTCTCATGCTATTCATGGGACTTCCAAACAATGCAATTTGCTACTACATAGCTGCTTAACTGCAAATAACCTAGGGTTAAATAGTTCTGATCATTTTTAATGTTTGTGTGAGGAGGGAAAGGAGGCTTTACAAACACTGCTGGTATGAGGGTTCACTTGGCATTCAGGTACCACAGCTGTATCACCTACAACTATTAGAAACTGCAACCATGCTCTGGCGGCAGTCAATAAGGTCAGAATAAGACCAGAATAAATACCTGCTGCTTTATCCTCTGATTTATTGCTTACTACCACTGTCATATTAAAAAAAAAATATTCTAGAGATTATGGTCTGCCTAGACATTACTTTGTGTTAGTTTTTTTGTAAAACAGTGCACAGTGAGGAATTTATTCTGGAAGAAATTTCTTAAACATTGATAGAACGCAAGTGGCACCTTTATACTGACTGCCTTTCATTACTCAAGACAGGAATGCTGCATTGTGTTGGCATGTTTTAAAAGGAAAAAGAGGAGATTGCCTGTTTTTTTAATGTTTAATATGGAATTTGAGTAGTGGTTCATATGGCATTAACTACTCTGAAATATATGCTGTTACTTAATATGTGTTTGTCATTTCTGATGTTAAAAGCTATGAATATATAAAGCAATCAACATGAATCCTACTTCTTGCTCACTTTCACATGTGCAAATCCATAGAGCTCAAGATCTACTATGAGCAGCTGACAGCTGGTAAAAATAGCTCTCAGTTAAAACTGTATGTGCTTACCTGCCTGCAAAACTTCTGTAAAACTTCATGCTGAATCTTGTGATTCCACAAAGATATTTTTCAATAATGAAACAGAAGATGAAATGCTTGAAAAGAATCAGTTCTTGCTGACACAGGGCAGAGATGCATGCATTAAAATGGTAAAAAACCCTAGTCTTAAGTCTTCAAGTTGAGTAAAGTTTTGAAAAAATTACCTAGCAGTGGGAATCCTGGAGGTTTATAAATACAGTGGTAACATTTTAAACACTGTTGTGAAATGTTACCTTCCATGTAGAAAGAAGCTGTTTTGTGCCCTGATTCTATTCACCTCTCTGCCCTTGCTTGTGCTTCAGTTCACGGGGAACCAACAACCTGTGATACCTCTGCAGGCCAGATTATTTCTTCATGTAGTCCCTACCCAGCCACAACTTTGCTGCAGTTTGGTTACACATTCATTTTGACAGATGCAGTTCAAAGTTCTGTTCAAATTTCAGCATCAAAAAACCTCCTCATCCAAGTTACAGCTCATTATTAGTGACTGTTTATGTTATCTCAGGGCTTTCTAGACAGAGAAACTGCAAGCACTACACTGAGCACTGGATTAATCAGTGTATTAATCAGTGTATAATCTAATGCAGAATAAGGCCTGGTAGTTATGGCTATAGTGTTGCCTATGAGTCAAAACACATCAAAGAAATCTTACAATAAAGTGGCCTCAGCCTTCAAAAGCACTTTTATACATGATTAGGATAATTTACATCAGAGGATTACATTCCCTATTTGGGAAAGGTTTGTAGACAGAGCTGGAGGCAGTGGAGGGACTGTGCCAGAGGATGCTTAGATGAGCTGGCCTGAGTGCCAATTCTTGTTTGTCCCTGGTAAAAGCTTGCACTTTTTGGATTACAACCTTATCCAAGTGTCTGGGCAGAGGCGTGGATAAGCTGTGTGTGTGGTGGCTTGCCTGTAACCTTCTTCCATTTACACTGTTATAACCATGTTAGGCCATGCTGACATCAAACACTTTTGATGGAATGAAATTTGTAAAGATGGTAGATTTAATTCTGGACATATACATGAGATTTTTATGCATAGAGGGCATATGAAATGCATAAAAATGCATTTCAATCACTAACAATCTCTGAGAATATGGTTTAGAAAACTCACATGGGCCAGCCAGAGGAAAAGTGAATTTTGTATTAATTTTTACAGAAAACATGATAAGATGGAAATGGAAATCTGCAGTGGCCAGCCAGCTTCCAGAGGCATTGCATTTTCTTGCCCTTTAGGAGATGTGTGGGAGAGAGACATTTTCATGGATCTTACAGTGCAGCACTTAGCCCTTGTAAAAACATGGTTAAAAGTACACCAGCATTTAATGGAGCAACTATTTCCACCAGCTCTGCTTCTGCATTTGAAGAATTCAGTGGTATGAGGGGAATCCTGGCTGCCTTAAGCCCAGAGAAACTTTTTCCTGGGTCGTTTGTGCTAGAAGGCTTAAGCTAGCAAAGAGTGATAGGGCTTTGCCCTCCTGAGCTTCTTAAGGTTTCACGGTTGCAGAGGCAAAGTGACTTACAGCTCTGCTACAGCCTTTAAACCTTTTTCTGCATATAAAATTTGAAGTGCTGAAGTGCTAAATTGGCTGAGCTCTCTGCCAGTTTACCTCTACATGCATGAGTTTAAGCAGTTGAACACGGTCAGACGTTTCTGTTGAGGACAAAGTGCTGCAAAACTTCTGTGGCTGGTAGATTTCCTTTGCTTGGCTTCATGTCTTTCTGGCCATAACCTGTAGCCTGACATAAATGCAAAGATGCTGTGGCTTCACCAGGAGAGATAAATCTGCTGGTTTGAAGGCTATTTTATGTTGAATTGTTTTAGAACTCATTTCTCTAGATATCTGTTATCTATATATCAATGTGGTACCTAAATAACTTTGTGAGTTGGGGGACAGGGTTCCTACCAATTTTCTCTTGAAAGGTACGGCAATACCTTTTTGAACTTGCTGTGACATGAAAAAGATGTGTTTTAAACAGCTGGAGCTATGGAATAAATTCTTTCTCTCAGTTACCTCAGTATTTATTCACTCAGGAATTAACATAGGGCAGGCTGGTAGCCAGGAGTGCAGAATAAGGAAGATGGGCTTCTTGAGCAGCAGAATGAACACTGAACAAGAGATTTGAAAGCAAAGGACAATATTTCTAACCTTATTACCACCACCTTTGTTATCAACAAGAGTAAATGTGCAGCTAAAGCCCAGCTAACAACTCTTATCTTTCATATGCAGAGTCACTGTGTCTGATGGCCCTGGCAGTGCAGCAGCTAGAGATAGATTAATCCAAGTGAGGGGCTTTGCTTGTCTGCGCGTTTTGTTTTGTTTGGGTTTTTTTAGTTTACAGAGAGTGAAGTTAAGTTACGAAATGCTAGGTTCGTACAGGTGCTTTTAGGACAATGTTCATAAAAATGCTCAGATTTCTCCATATGAAAAGCCATCAAGAGATCCAGGAAAAACTAAGAAAGCAAGAAGAGTGACAAGTTTTTTTTTTTTTGCAAGCAAGGAATGGTGGGTCTACATCTGCTTTTTAAGGTGTATTCTGCTGAATTATAAAACAAGATGAAGCTCATTAGCTTTCAGACATAAAACTGCATTGTATGGTTGACTCTATTCTCTGCAGCTATTCTTTCTTTTCACATTCAAAATCATACAGGCATTTGGTCCTTGAGATCATAAACTCAACCAGGCTGCCACCAATCCCGTCTCCTTTAATGAGCCCATCCATTAACACTGGATAATTCAACATGCAATATGAATTTATTAAAAATTCATCAAGAAAGTTCAGAATCTGGTTTAGTTCTGTGTTTTTGGAATAGTTGACTAATATTTCTAAAAAGCTAAGCCCAGAAACTGTCTCCAGTGTTTTTCAGGGATCTAATATATAAACAGGAATTGTGCACTTGTAAAAGTGTTGTAAATCAACACTTCCATGCAGTGCTAAAACATTCACCTCCTTAAGACAGGTGAATTTCTAAGGACATGCAGGAGGCCTGTGATGTTGCTGTGGAGCTCCAGGTGTATCACTACCAGATTTTGAGACCATATGCAAGTCATACATGGTCCCACTCACCCATTTTCCAACACCTTGGTCACAGAATTTTAGGCAAATGTTAATTAGTATTCACAGCAATACTTTTTCACCACTTCTTTGCAAACACAGGTGCTATTCTCAGCTTTTCAAAATACCAGTAAAATAAATGAAGCAGAATGAGGGAAAATTTTAATAATGCTCAACTTCTTAAGTGTGGATAACATATTCTTCAGATGAAAATGGTGCAAATAAGAAAATGGCCTTTCAATTAAGAAATACACTTGCTCTTTTAATCGTGCTAATTTGTTTCTAGCTAATATTGAGAGAAGACATGACTGATGCTTTTATTATGAGTTTATGGTTAATAAATGAGGAATCCATCTCAATTTATTAGCAAAATAATGGATATTGTTGGAATAAGGGAGATACAAATGCCAGCACCTCAGAAAAAATATTCATGAGAATTATGATTCTTCAAGGCTCTATTTTTATTGTATGATTCTTTTGCCCCTACTGAAAAATTTAAGAATTGCTTCAATTTTTAATACAATGGTCACAGAAGATATCTTATTGATTTCAATTCCTTATTTAGTTAGGTAAAATATTCAGGATTATTATATTTAAATATTATTATACATTATTTGATTTCTGTGAAACATGGACAAAAGGACATGGACAAAGTTTCCTAAATGTCAAGGAAAATAACACTTTCTGAGCCAGTAACCTGAATTTGTTACTTCTGAGTGTGAGTAAAACATAAAGCAGAAGCTTAAATATTTAAGGATTTTAGACTATATTCTGTATCAAAACATTTTTAAAGCTATAAATAATGCTAGATAAATTTGTTCCTTGCAATTAAATGTGATATTTTAAAATAGAATATTGTAAAGGTACCCAAAGGAAAGGCTGTAACTCCTTAGTATATGGCCAAAAGAAAATCAAATGAGTAGGTGTTGTAAAAAAGAATAGGATTAATTTCTCCTAATTAAAAAATCAGATAGCAGACATGCCAGATCTTTACAAACCAGATAGTCTTAAACTCCACATCTCCTTGCCACACAAATGCCAACAGAGCTCCAAATGGAGCAAGTACCTGACCTCTGTAATTTCTATAATGTGACAAACAGATCAGGGACTTCAGAATCCCTGCTGAGATGGTGTTTCTGAAAGTGATGTCAAGGTAATCTTCCACCCTGCCCTTTAATGCAGTTAATAAAGATACTGAAACTCTGCTGTAATCCAAGTCACTAATTGTTCATCCTCCTCTATGCCAGACTGTTTTGACAGTGAATTCCTAGAAAAGAGACAAAAATCTCACCTTCACTGGCAGAGAGAAATCTAATATGAATTAAAATTTGTTAATACCCCTGTGAGAGTTTCAGGACTGCTCTTTAGAAGATTTACCTTTAAATGAGGTATAAAACCGTCTTCATTTAGATAAAGCTTAGTTACAATTATTTCTCCTTGCCAGATGGGATTCACCAATGTCTCTTGTCTTTCTATAGAAGATATTAGCAATATAGGATGGAGCAAAGCAGGGCTTGCTGCTGTTTTCATGGGATGAATTTATTTTCCTACCTTATTTAGACTACAGTCTCAAACACACTGGTCACTCTCAGAGACGTGGTCCCTGTTAAAAAAGAGCATAAGGATGAATCTGTACATGAAATGATTTGTTTTTCCTTTCCCTCCAGCAAAATATTCATAGTTAAGAACAATTGTTACTTAACATACTCTTAATGATAGCGTTTTCCAAGGTTTTCCACATTGCCAAAATGACATTGAAAGAGTTAACATTTGTTTCTCAACAAATTATAAACCACAATCCTTTTACTCACTGGGAAGATAAAACTTAATTATCAGGGTATTTTCCAGATAATTCTATGTTCCAATCTCATTTAGAGAGGGCAACAATTGTTATGACCTTACAATTAATTTTAATAATGAAAAAAGCAACTGTGGTTTAAATTAAATTGTTTCTAGAAAAAACAAAATGAGGTATTGCATTCTATCAATTTCAAAAACTATTTTGAATATTCTTATTTCCAGACAGACAGCAAGAACTGGTGAGCAAATAAGAAATAAAAATGGGTCAGATTGAGATAGATTTTGGATAAAAAAATTAATACGGACTTTGGGCCAAAGGAGTTGAAATAAAAGGTAGACAAAACTTACACACAATTGGAGGCAGCAGTTAATACCAAAACTCTATCAAAAAAGAAAGGGTAAATTAAGATTATCAGAGGGCAGAATTTATGGAGCTGCTCCAGGACATCATTGTTGTGAACAATGGCATTAAAACAAAATATCTCCTATGGATGTATGTCCTTCATCCTCTCCCTACACACTGTAGATCCCTCATCCCTACCCTCAAATTGAATGCTTCTGCCTTCTTGCATTTCAGCCATTTCCCCTGGCTTGTCCCTTCCCTCTGCAGCCTCCCCTGCTCTCTAGTCACCATTTGGGAAAGGCCCTGAGGATGTTCAGTGCTTCCAGGCTGTAACTGTGCTGCTCAGCTGTGTGTATTTGCTAAGCTGCCACCAGAGCAAAGAAAATAGATAATTGTTGGAATTGGGTGGCAAAATTTGTGTTAGATGAGGCACCAATTTGTGCTGCTCTCTCTATTCTACTGCCTGTGCTCATGACAGTGTTTCCTTTGAGACTGTGCTCTGTCAGATTTGTTGGAATTGGCTAATGACTTCAGCAGCTAAAGGGGAAAGATACTGAGAAGAGGGAGATACAGAGAAAAGGGCAGGACCACAGTATTTTCACTTCCTTGAGAAGCTTAGGGGAAAGAATAAAACTATTTTAAAGAAATTTTGATACTCAGCATATGATTTACTGATTTTTCATACCTTGAGGATAGTGATAGGGCAAAGCTTCAAGTATTCAGGGAACAGATCCAGAAGTAAGTGTTTCCTGTTCTCGTCTGTGCCATTAGAAAAGAAGGTTTAATGTGTGAGTCCCCAGCTGAGCAGACAAAAACCTGCGCACCAGGGCAAAGTTCCTTAGAGCAGACAAAGGTACATAACAGTAAATAGGAGCTGCACTGCACCAGACAGGCTGAGGACACTGGAGAAAGAGAAGAAAGGGAGAGGAGAAAGCATTTACACAAAACAAAGTACAGATTATTGTAATACATGCTAACACTCTTATCTTACCAAATAGTTCCATAACAAAACCAACAAGTACAGTACAGCAATGGTCACAGTCCCCCAGGACCTGATTTCACCTGGGATAGAGTTCATTTCCTCAGCAGCTAGTGCAGTGCTGTGTTTTGAATTCTGTATAAGAAAAATGCTAATAACACATTGAAATTTTAGTTGTTGCTGAGCAGTGTTTACATTTAATTAGACACTTTTCAGTGTGTCGTGCTCTGCTTGTGAGCAGGTGCACAGGAAGCCAGGAGGGAACATGGCCAGGACAGGTGACCCAAACTATCCCAAAGGATGCTCACACAGCATGGTCCACAGCAGGTCATTCCCAGTATTTCAGCTGGGGGGAATGGGCTAGGAGGGGCCAATTGCTGCCTGGGGATGGGCTGAGCAGAGATGAGTGTGTGGAGAGCAATTGTATTGTGCCTCACTCGTTTCTCTTGGGTTTTATTCCTCTCTCTTTCTCCTTTTGATTGCAATTATTATTGCTATAGTTATCATTCTTTTATTTTACTTTATTTCAATTATTAAACTATTCTTATCTCAACCCACAAGTTTAATATTCTTTTGTTTCCGGGTCTCCTCCCCATCCTATTGTGGCAAGGGGAAGGAGTAAGCAAGTGGCTGTGTGGTACTTCATTGCCTGCTGGGCTTAAACCACAACCATTTTCCTGTTACTTTCAATTCCATACAGTCTCTAATATTTGCCCAGGAAAATTTGTTTCCAATCCATCGCACCCTTTGTTAGCTTCCTACCAGACCACTGCTGTCTAATGGGGAATGCCACCAAGACTCAGAGGGACACCTAAACTCATGAGGTAATTCATGTAACCTTACTTAGTCTCAGAGTGCTGAAAAAAGCCTTAATGGTTTTTCCAGTCTCTCCCAACAGACTGGAACATGCCATGTTTAGTCCCCTTTCCCCAAGTGAGCTCTCCCATCCCGGAGAAAAAGCATAATGGTCCTGAACAAAGGGATTAATAAAATTGCTGGGTATCAGCTGGCAATTTCTGTGGCAGAATGACATTTACCAGGGTAGAGTATCTTCTCAACTTAAGAGCAGGGAGATTGGTGAAAACAATTTTTTTGGTGTGTGTGTGTGCGTGCCCACATGAGGGCTGACATTTCCCATTCATTCTGCTTCAGTATATGCTGTTTGGATCCTCTATGAACAGAAACACTGTCATTGTCCTTTTTGGGATTGTGTATGAAGTTCGAAGGCCTTGATAGTTTTATCTGATTTTTCAAAATTTTACCCTTTTTTCTGCAATTATAAAATACTTTGAGAAACATCCTTGGTGCACTTGAGTTGCAAGAAAGGCTCAGTTTCACAGCTCTGGTTTAATCCAAGCTGTGGCACACTTGCCAGTGGCAGCATTTGAAAGCCGCATTTGACTTTCGAAGACTGATCATAGATTTACTTAATCTGCCTAGACAGCGGTTGTCTTATACTCCAGCTTTCCAAAACAGGTATCTAAATGGTGCTTTCCCTTTGCCTCTGACTAGCAAGGGAGAATGGTAGAGACCAGATCAATAACTTAAAAGACTTGAAGAGGCCATGACTGCTTGCAAAAACGGAAATAACATGGCATCTCACAAGACTGATGGAGTATTGCTTCTCAGGCCTTAAATCCAATGCATTTCATTTGCTGTGCTGATATTTCCAGCCCATTTCAGCAGCTGTCCTCTCCCTGGTACTCTGTTTCTCTCTGGTAACTGAGAATTCAACATATCAATTTTCCTGTTATAACAGGACCATGTTGAAAAATAAATAAAAAATACATAAACTGAAAAGCAAGTGTGAACAAGACAGAAAAAAATATTGGTCCTAGATTTTTTTTTACAGAAGCAAATACTCCTCCAGAGTCTGAAATGTGATACAAAATAAAAAGGATCTTTTACTCTGCAGGATAGGGCTGTGCAGAGGAGAGAGAATTTATGGCAGTTTGTTTTGTGGTAAGTGATAGGTCAGAACACTAAAAAAGGGATCCCTGTTGAGCCCAGCTACGCTCCATGATGCACATCTCATCCTGCAGTTCTGGATCCCAGGCTGGCTCCTGGTAGCTGGTGTGTGCTCAGCACAGTGCAGAGCTGCTGCCCTGGGCATGGTCTGCACTGCCAGATCAGGGCAGCTTTCCACCTTGCTGAGAAGCAGAAGTTTAACTCAGTGCAGAGACATCTACACAGCCTCTGCTTTGAGAGAAATGTCCATGCTCCTCTGCATTGTGGAAAACACGCTGGAAAATCTGTGTTTATCCAGGAATGGGTTCGCAACATAACAACTGGCTTGATTGCCTGGGAGTCTGGCTCTCAGATGGGTCTTCTCATCTTGCTCAAGTCTAATCCCAGGAGCCAGCATATTCTGAGTCATGTGTCTGGCAGGATGTGGGACCACTTAACAAGAGCTCAGATTGTGACCCTTTGGCACTCTGGTGTGATGCTTTGGCTCTAAAATCAGGTAGAGGCTGGGATAGGGTAGAGCCTTCTCAGGTTCAACAATTATATTCCTTGGAAGGAAACCTGTTACACGGTTAACAAATAAAATACAGATACTGCAGCAGGAACGTGCCCCTGGGTCCAAGTGTGCTGTTGGACATGCCAAGCACACTATGAAATACAATGCTTCTATCACCAGCTTCTCTCCTCCCCTCAAGATGCTCATGCTGCAGAGAGAAAGCAGCCCAAGGTTTCTGATTGCTAGCTAGATTCACACAACAGATAGGGCAGTGTCCAGCAGAGGTGGATCAAGAATTTGCTTGCTCTGCTAAAAACACTGACTATATTATCCCAGGGAAATTGGACACCACATTGTGAAGCTGGGAGGAAACAACTTTCAAGTGAAATTCTGCCTCCATAGAAGAAGTGACAGGGTACTGGCAGACATTGCTTTTACTGCCAATTTCATATGAATGATATTCACACCTGTAGGATGGACAAACAGATAAAACTTGTAAGATAGACAGAAAAAAATAAATAGTACAAAACCAGGGACTACCGCAGTACTCTGTTCTACAGTGAGATGTTTCTGGTAAGAGCTGAAAGGTCCTACCATGCACAGCAACATAACAACGACTGTAGATTCCTATCTCAACATCACTCAGAGATGTCATTTGGCTTCATTAAAAAAAGGGCACAAGTTTCCTGCTTCTTTGAAAATCCAAAATTCTTCCAATCATGACTATCTTTCAGTCTGTCATTCCGATATGCGAGTGCAATTATTTAACCACACAAACATTTTGTGAACAAAACAGTTTAAAGAAATCATCAACAAAAAAATGAATGGAAAAAATACTCAGCAGAAAATATCTTTTCATCCTCTCTTCTTGACACTTTCACATTAATTTGTATTTTTTTGCATTTTGTATTTTAAATGAGGGCAAATTCTATTGGATTTTTGGAAATTCGTGAGAAAAGCCTTCATACATCAGAAATAATTGTGCTGTACAAACAATTATCATAACTTTGGAGTAGTTTTTATTGTGTCTTTTATTAATGCAAGCATATCTGTTTGATTCAAATGTGAATTACCTTGTCATTTTTTCAATATTTTTTCAAAGTACTTGTTCAGATTAGTTTATTTACACTTACTGCGTACCCCCTTAATGGCATAGGAATTTAGTCCTGGGTGTAAAATCATGGCTTAGACAGCTTATTTGGGTTTTGAATCTGCTCTGACCAGCCTGTGGGCATACAACATGAATCTAAATGTAGGAAGTCTCACCTATCAAATGCATACATGTGGTACAGATGACCTGCATGTGCAGGAAAGGCTGCTTGTTGGACTAGAGAACATTTGTACAGGGAATGCATAAGAGGTAATAAATGACAGATAAATTTGATTTACTACATTTATTCTGCCTAGAAGTTCTTTGTTTTGTGTTAAATGCCCTGAATTCAGAACAAGTCAGGTTCACTTTGCCTGTTGAGATGAACTATGCAAATCCCAACTGTAATTTATATTTTATAGCTTGGGTGTTGCTGTAGAAATAGAATTCTTCCATCCAGTCTCTGCACATATTTTGGCATCTATTTATTGCAACTGTCTAACAAAAAGCAAACCTCTTTGTTTTGCAATCACATTGACATACATTAAGGGAAGCACATTTGTGATTTGTCTCTTTTTAATGATCTCATTAAGAAGGATGAGAATGCTAACCCAATTTTTATGTCAAAGTTGATTTAAACTCTGTATACAAGGTACAAGACATTAGATGCATTGGTATGTGGCAAAGTCCATTTAGACTAATTCTAGATGTAGGTGTTGTAGACATCTGTTTACAGATGTCTGGTCTGCTGCTCTAGACCAGGCTCCTGTTACAGACATGGAGAAAAATTCTAAAAGAGATCAGTTGTCTAATGCCTACAAGTACCTGTTTCTCTGCACTAGCTGTGAAGGGAGCTCTGCTGTGTGATAAACTGAATTGTATAGGTAGTCTTTGAAGATATTTAAAGTTCTTGCCTTTTTCAGTATTTTCTGTAGTAACAGAGGGGTTCACATCCCTGGCAAAGAAGCTCGGTGCATAAGATGCAGCTTACAGACATGACTTGCATTTACAACAGAAATGTTTTTGTTGTTACCCATTCTTATGAACAGAAACTTGGATTTCTGAAGTAACTGAGCCCAAATATTCTCTGTTTCCTCAAGACAACAATAAAAGAACATGTTTAATCTCTAAATTTAGAAATTGCTAAAATGGAGAATTTAGCCAGCTATGAGGAATCAGTTTTGAAGTCAAGACAGCCTAATAAAAATTCAAGAGGCTTTAGAAAAAGGTTAAGAAAAGTAGAAACAAACAATTGTTAAAATAGTTTAAGATTTTAACTTACTATTGATATCTGACAATACAAATTTTCTTAATGGCCTTCTATTTTTTCATTTCACACATCTTAAATTCTTCCTCCTCCCATGCTAAGTATGGAGCAATTATGATTGTGAAGTATTACTTTCCCCTGGTGACAATTGTAGTTTGCCATTTATTTGGCAATAATTGCTTATCTTTCTGTTCCACTCTAGGGAGCATCTGAGGACACCAGCTGGCTGTGCATTATTCTCCTTCCATCATCTGTATTTATAGACAAATAAAAGAAGCCTTTGGGAAGAACTAATGGTTTCTTTAACCTTAAAGTGTGCCCCTTGGGATAGTATGACCCTTCCTTTTTAAATCCCATGCTTCCTACTCTGAAATTTTCATGACCATAGTTTAGTTCCCACTATACCAGGATGTGTCCCAAATCATTCCATCTCCAGATCAGGCATTTTTCCATACCCCAAATTCTCCTTGTTCTCTTGATATTAAGCTGGAAATCTAATAACATTTTTTCACTTTTAATCTCAGCGAAGTGCTTCCACTGCAAAAAGACAATAAACCATTGTGCTAGTAGTTTGAACAGTCATTTGTCATCCATGGAGCAATTATGCTCAGAAAGAGCAGACAGAATGGACTGCTTTCTGCTAATGGTGCAACACTCTGCTTTAGAGCAGAAACTACCCTCAACCAAGCCCAGCTAATGTGTATGTGTCAAAAATGATGTTTCTGAAGCAAAATCTCAGGTACTTAAGGTATTCCTATTTCCTCCTCCCAACATCTGCTTAAGCTGATGAATGAGAAACTGACACTCTCCGGTATAATTATTGTCTGAAACAATATTTGCTGATAGCTGACTGTCCTTAATATTGATTACATGGAAAGGTCAGAATGATTCCTTGGTATTTTATTAGCTTTATAAATAGAAATGGCAAAGGCAAAACGTGAAAGGTAGCAGTGAGGAGATTAAGTGGAATTAAAAGTGTGAAAATGGGAAAGGCAGTGAAGATATCTCAGGAAAAAATATCTGTGCAGAATAGCAAGAAAAGTTTCTTGGTTTTATGTGATGTATACACATAATTAAAAGTAGTGTTATGAGGAGTAAGACAGAAAGCCAAGAGAATTGAAAATATGCCACCAAGAATAATCAAGAAAAGGTCACATTTTCACTTAGATTTAGATAATATCTTAGTTGCATGCCTAAGAAAGAGACAAAACGTGATTGAATTGGTGCATATAGCAGAACCACACAGGTATTTTGAGCTACATGAAGTGCCACAGCTATTGAAGTTAAAATGAGAATTTTAGTCAGCAGCAGCATTTTATACCCAACAGTCAATAATACTTTAGAAATGGCTTAAGCCACAAATAAGCCTGTGTCCTGGTTCTGGCCACGCAGGGTTGATTCTTGCAGAAGCCCGGAGGGGCATGGCTGGGACACAGAGGTTGTTTTACAGCACCTCACATCATTGCCAAGGCAATGAGGGAAGTTTTCCTGGGAGAGGGGATTTCTTCTGCTCAGTGACTGTGGCAGTGGGAGTGCTTGGGTGGCCAGGGAAGTGTGGCTGTGGTTGGGTTGGGTCAGGCTCTGCGGTGACCATTTTGCATGTGAATCACTCCCTCTCCTTTGTACACTTTTGTTATTAATATTGTTCCTCTTACTTTTTTTTTTTTTTTTTTTTTAATCTCATTGCTGTTTCCAGTACTTTTTTTCTTATTTCAGCCTGTGATTTTCCCCTTTTGTGCCTCCAGTTCTCCTCTCTGGCTTGACACAGGGGAGAGGGAGAGTGGGTGAGCAGCAGGTTTGGAGAGTCAGTAGGAGCACTAAATTGGGGAGTACCATTCCTAAACCACAGCCTAATAGCTCATCCTGGTTCATATTTTGTTCCCTCATAATTTATACTCTTTCTCAAAGTTGTCACATGCTGTCTAGAAAGCATCCTCTTTCATCTCTAAACAGGAAAAGGTCCCACGAGATTTTCCGCTAAATCGCGTTGCCAAAGCGCTGAAGACTTCATGCTTAGAGGTCTCTGACCATTATAATATGCAGATGTAGATGAGAGTCCTTAGAAATACACAGAGAGAAATAGTCACTATTAGTTTTGCTGAACCTGTTGTGTGTCACCACCAGCTGAAGTCCACTGCTACTGACCAATTTTCCTGTTGGTCAGGGAAATATATTTGTTCCCTTTGTTGTTTTTAGATGTTGGAGAGGGAAACCCCACTGTGAGGATGCATAGCTGTCCCTGTTCACCTCACAAGTTGAAAGCATTGTCACCTAAGGTATCATTCTATTATCAATTCTGTTATCAAGATGCATCAGTCACGTCTCATTTTACTGCCACTAAGCAAAACCAGGACCTATTTACCACAGAATGTGTACATTTCTCATATTATTGCCAATTTTAAAAATGAAAGAAGAGATACTTTGCAAGGTATGAAGAAATAGTTCTGAGAAACCATCCCTCCATGCCAATAAATTGTTTATGCTGCTTTAATTTGCATCAAATGACAAGACTGAAGCAAAAAAGCCTAAGCATTGATGGTGTTAGGAGACTCTTTTAGCTTGGTACTCTCTGAGATCATCTTTTTGCTAACATTTAGTCAACACTCCAAAGGGATTCCAGTTCTCTTACACCACTCCTATCCTTTCTCATTAATCTGGAATAGGAGAGCTGCAAAAAAGCCCCAAAACCCAAAGCCAAAGTCTCCCCTTCTTTGATAGTGAGACTCTCTTCTTTAAACCATATTTAAAAAAAGATTCTTTAAAGCTTTCCTTGAGAGAAACTACATTTGAATTAGGTTATTAATTTCGGTTTCTGCTGAAGAAATTTCAGCTCACTTAAATTTGATGTTATTTTTTACTGGTGGCTTTCTAGCTGTTTATAAGCAAGTTTTCCCCTGAAATTGCTAGAAGAATGTGTGTGACTTCAGGAAAGCAGAGCAGAGGTGACAAAAAGATCATGGTCCTGCCTTGATGGAAACTAAATGCAACACCTGTCATGTCACACTGTTCCTCAGATTCCAGGACGTGAATGGGTGCAAGAGATCTGTAATACAGAGCAGATCTTCAGCTGAGAGGTGAAGCAGAGAGATGAAGGTTCTGGCAGGATGCTTTTTCTGCCCAGTAGCAGGACTATTTTTCCTTTTCTCCTTTCAAAGCCCTGCAGCTTCATTTTTTGAATCTTTTCATGACTTGAGGATCTCAAATGGCACAAATCATCCAAGCATGCCATCTTACATTTGCATCAGGCTAGGTACTTATCGACAGCCCTCTCAAAATATTATTTTACCATTGCAATTATCTAAGCTCCCTTAAGAGATCAGAGTGCAGCCATCTGCTCTGCACTGGGCTAACCCTGAAGCCTAAGAAAATGTTACAACTCATAGAAATCACAGCTGCTTATTTACTTAATCATATTAAATGTAAAATATTATCTTAGTTCTTTCCCAGATGAATGAACTTCACATTGTTTTCTGGAAAAAATTCAAGATGTTTGTATCAGACTTTGGAAAGCTGTATTGGTGTTAAATACCAAAAAGACCATCACTGATGAAATTACAATATAATGAAAGTAATATTCCCAATTTCAACACCAGGTGGTTGCTGCAGATTTTTATAATTGTCAAGCTCTTGACTGGGCTTGATTCAACCTTTACATAAATATTTGACAGAACTAGAAATTTACTGAAGGGCATAATGAAAGGTTTACATTTTCAAACACTTGTGCTTTAGAGAGAATTAATTATATGAATATTTATTTTTTATAACATTTGGTTTTATATTTATTTTTGGGGTAAATGACCAGTTCATATGCAGTTTGATATATGTACATGAAAATCAGTAAAATGTACACTTACTGCAAGTAAATAGAAGAATCTTGAGGCAGTGTATTTTCTCAACTAAATTAACATAAACTAAACACTAAATCCTTCGTTTCAAGTTACTCTAATGAATTAAAAACAACAGGCAATGTATAGCTGGGCAGTAAACTCTTGAAAAATGTCAAAGAGTTTACATTTGGATATTTAAATTCACTGGAGGTAAAGTAAGAACTTTTTGCTAAGAAACTTGAACCCAAATTACGAGAAATTCAGTACATCAAATGTCTAAAGAGGCAGTATTAATTCTCTGTTAGATATTCCTCCCTGCTCTTTTCTATACACTGAGTCAGACTTTTGGTATAAATGCAAATCTGGAAACTAAGAAGTATCATGACACACATCTGGAAAATAAGACTTCTTTGTCTCGAGTATTAGTTCTTTACACTGATGGGCTCTCAAGGGTGATTCCTGACCAAAGTGAAAATGATAAACAACAGTCCTAAAATCAAAGCAGTTTTTCTTCCATCCTATTCACTTGTTGAATTACTTTTGCTCTTACTGTTTCCCCACTACTGTCTCTACATTTCCTAACATAACTGTCTTTAAAAATATTGTGCCTGTTTTGAGTCTGCATCTTGCTGGAAATAACACTTGCTACACCTGGCAGAGTCAGACAGCACCTCAATTTTTGACAATGCTTTCTTGCTCAAAATGTGGTTTGACAGGTGAATTGGACATGGGCTAAAGCCAAAGGCACCACTGAAGGAGCATGATTGTTGAGCCACTGAGGGTAACTACGAATCACAGCCTCTGAAGGAACAGATGGAGTCTATTTGGTATCAACTAGCAGCCTAACATTAGCTCAGACAAATTTCTTAACCTGATGAGAGGCCAAAATAAAGATGACAGTGTTCAGGTGTTACAATTTGTTGAACAAAGGTGTACCTAAGTTCACAGTGCTGTGGGATTCACAGTATTAACTGTGCCTAGCTCTGCTTTTGGACTGTAAACAAATGCTGCTTTGTTTAGGAGAGAGCAAGGTTTGAGGCTTTTGAAGCCAGACATGGTCTTTGCAAAAGAAATACTGGAATACAGAAGGCAGAAGATATTGGAGATCCAATCAAGGATTTAGCTACTCAAAGACATATCACAACTTTTCAGAGGTATGCTTTTGCAGGTAGCTACTACAAGTGCTCTCAGAGAACAGTTACATTCTCTCTGCTTTGTCAGCAACTCAGCTTGGTTTATTCTTTTGTGTGATAGAGACTGGTGGGGTCATGGGAACAGTGTGGCTTTTTTTGTATATTTGTTCCAGTTAAGATTCATTGATTAGGACTGTGAGAGTTGAAAATTGCGTACACAGTAATTTCTCCTCCATTATAGTTTCTAACTTCTGAGTTTTCTGCTTATAGCAGATATTATTTTTATTATTCCTTAAAGGCTTTCAGCATACTTTTAGTATCACACATTATCCAAATCTAAGTCCATTCACATCTCACAATATGATGCCCTTATCCTCTCCTGCACAGACAAAATCTCTTATGCTCATGTCTTAGCACATTCCTGCTTTGTTGTACTAACAAAACTGTAAACAATTTTAAGGGCAAATTCTTCAGGATTCTGAAATTTATCCAACACCAGTAGTTTGCTTTCAGCATAACATTATTGCCTCCTCATCAGGCAATTTAATAGACTTGTTATAAATCCTGTATTTCTATTCATCTTCTCCATCTTTTCCAGCAGAACTAATTCCTGTATTTCCCCATGCTTTGTTGAAGCACGTATAGATGACATCTGCTAAATTTCCCTCTTCTAGTAAAAATCAATCCTTACCAGAAAAGTTGTCAAATTAGTCTCTAAAAATCTCTTTGAAGGTCTGACACCCTGAATTTTGTATTTTTTCACAATTTAACATTGTATCTTTGATTTATTTTCATATCATTTGTCACCTTCTCCTTGTCTGGCTTTTATTGAGCACCTTACTTTTGCAGTTTGCAAAGCTGGGTTTGTTCATTTTCTTTGTGTCTTTCTCACCACTTTTCCCCCACTTTCTGAGGTGTTAAAGCGATAGCCAGAGATTAAGTCTGGCTTTGAACTTCCCACAATAGACTGTAAGAGTAATCACTATTTAAGCAGGGAAAGGGAAAGGAAGCTCTGCAAGTGTGACAGTATCAGCTGAAGCAGAGCTTCATATCCCATTATTCACTGATGAACTACCAATGTCATACTCTTCATGCTCACTGGCTGCTCTTGCTGGGTATGCCCAGTGTCTAATCTGGATCTGGAAGCTCTGATCTGCTGCCTCAGGCAAGCTACATGCCCTGGAAGTCACTGAGAGGTGGAGAGGGGTCCTCTGGTCCTGGTGGGGACTCAAGTCACTGGTGTCACTTTTTGTGTAGACAGTTATGCTGCCCTTGTGTAGACAGTTATGCTGCCCTATGTGGGCTCCTGGGCCTAATTCAGAGTATAGAGAATTAGATTCTCTTAGAAATGCAACTTCACCCTGATATTGAAAAGTTTAGGATTGAAAAATCTCCAGTAAGTTGTACCCAGTTGAGTCACTCTAGGGATATATATATATTGCTTGTTGAGCTTGGCTTCACCTCCAGGTCTAGTCATGCTGTTTTTGAAGTCAGCAGGAGTTTTCTCTTCATTCTGAAATGGAAGAAGGATCTGAGCTGCAAATATGTGCCGGAAGACTAGCAGGAAAGTTTGAGCCGTTAGGCACTTTTGCCATGGAGCCAGGCTTGGAGGGCACCTGGACAGATCAAGAGCTGCCACATGAACCAGTGTTGGCTCCTGTGCATGACAAGATATGTCTTCCTTACCTCTGCAATTCCTAACAGCCATTAGGAGAAAAAAGCTCAGTGCAAAATGCCACATGATTCAAATATCCTTCCTGAAATATAGATGTATTCCTATCAGTAGAGTTGCTCTTGATCTACACCCATGAGAAAGAGAACTGCATCAGCTCTGAAAATCACTCAGCACAGAAAATATTGATAGGCTCCCTGCTGTCTCACTAGGATAAAACAGTGCTTTTAAACTTCCACTCCAGGTAACTAAATCCTAGAAATGAGGTCAAAATCATTTTCACCAAGGGAATGTTAACTAAGAAGTACAGGAATCCAGTACATGTAGCAATAAAAAAAAATCAAATACTCAAACAAAAATAAAATATAGTAAAAAATGAGGCAAAAGAAAATGAAATTTAAAAGTTGCATCAGTGTTCAGGCATCCAGTCAAAAATGAAATGAGGTTCTAGAGCTACTGAGTAACAGAGTCCTCAACATTTCCTTTTGCTAAAAGCAAAGGAAAACAAACTCCAGTAAGATGTTTAGCCAGCATTATTCTTAGTAGTAAAAACTCCCCTGCTTCAAACAGCAACAAGAATTGTGCATAGTATTTGTCTTTTTAAAGCTGCATATTAAATGCAGACACAAGCATTTGTAAACATACTGATGGTACAGAGTTCCAGTAATTTGAGAAATGTGCTGTCTGACTGAAGACTTCAATATTTCTGTCTGGTAATTTATTCATTTCCCAAATCCCTGACAATGCTAGGAAGCATAAACTTAAATGTTTTTATTGCCTTCATCAAGTAGTGGTAGATAGGTAATGGTAAATAGGCAGTCCCTGGAAAGTAAAAGTGTCTAGAGTTGGTTTTTCAGTCCAAAAGCTGCCTACAAATGATTTATTGTACCAAGAGATACAAAAGTTAAGCAACATGAGAGGAGAGATTTCCAGTCTATAAATTATAAAGAAAATTATTTATTTCCCTTTTAATATCTTACTGTGTTGTCTTAATCTTGGCAACAGATATACGTATTATTGCTTGCTCTGAAGAAAATGGAATATCCTTGGTTTGGTAGAAAACACTGGTATGGATGTTAACCAGACATGACATAATGAAGAACAATGAAGTGTATAACTAACCATTCTTAATTGGCCAAACACTAGACTCTGTCAGCCAAAACAAGTGAAGATTAAACAAGAGAGTCAAAAAGGAGCTATAGTGGATTTTTACACCCAGAAAACCTGCTATAGCATTACTAGTGTAAAGTAGTTTCTTCTGGCAGTCCAAATCAGACATACCTGGAAAGTTAGCATGAATTTGCAGATAAAGTTGAAGAACTTCTTAAACAAACACATGTACACACATAAAGTATGAAGTTCACTAGATGTAATTTAGCACTGGTCATAAGCATTTATAAATCGTCATTCAGCTATGAAATGGTGTTTAAAAACCCAGGTCATTCATTTCTATAACTTTCTTAGCACAAGAACCCTTGAAAGGCAGAAATATGCATGCAGGTAAGAATAAAATATCACTATCATTAAAAAATACTTTTGAAGTGTTTCAACATCTACTGACCACTTGCATTTCATGTAATTTTACCTTCTTTAGCTGCTTTCAGCTAAAGAAACAGTGTTAACATCACTTCTCAAATAAGATTAGGGCAGGCAAATCCTTTGGTGATGATTTGAATGGGTCCAATATGAACTAAATCTTTCCAGAAGCCTCAGAAGACTCAAGCTGAACAGAATCTTTGTCTGTTTATTTAATAAAAAGAATCCTTGTATTTTCTGAGCTGTTAAACCTGATCCTTGGTTACTTGCTAAACATTGTACAGCACTTTCATGAGCTGCCTGTTGGATGTTCTCAATGATCCACAAGTTCCATTAGTCTTCACACAGAGAGAGCCAGCACAAAGTGATATAACTTAGCCTTTATGCTGGTATGAAATACAATTATCTAGCAATTTTGTGACACTAAGTTCTGAAATTTTCACACCTTTTTCTGACAACTTTGCCAGATTTTGTGAAAATCATCACTTTGGTTTTTTTTTTTTCTGCTGTTCCTTCACAATTAAGGATACTTGAAAGAGGGAAAAGGTGCAAAAAAAAAAAAAAGTATAAAAACCTAAAAGAACAAGCAACATTAGAAGAGCAAATATATGAAAGAATGCTGTGACTGGTCACATTTAAACAGAAGTTATTTGGTTTACAGAACTAACTCAGCCCAGTACATCTGTTCTTATGTTCCCATAAAAACACAGCAGGGCAAAGAACAGCAGCTATAATATCACATTTTTATCCCCAAAAGCAAAAGACATCCACAAATGCAAGATGAATTGGCTCTGTCCAGCTCCTGTTGCAGCTGTAATAAAGACACCCTCAAGACCAAGTACAGTGCATGCTCTGTCATGGCTGTGGGCAAGGGTGCAGGCTGAAATGTAGCCCAGGGAGCGTGTTCCTCAATTTCCTGGTAGGTTAGTGAGCTGCCAGGGACAGATGCACAAGGCTGTCCACCAGCTACCCCAGGCACTGAAGCCCTTGTGTGTGGACAGCTGCAGGTGGGAGGTGGAGTGGGTAGTGCTGCTGCTTGCCCTTGGGACTGCCTTTGTAAGAGAGGAAAGATAAAGGCTCGCAATTATGGCAGCTACATGACTGTAAAAACAGTCTCCCAAAGAGCTGGAGTGCAGAGCAGGCTATGAGTAGCTGGATACAGCTAGAAAGTGTACATGGCTCACCCAGCAATGATCTCTTGCCTTGGTACTTACACAAAAGAAGAAACCTTGCTAATAGTGTGTGAAAAGAGGATTTTTAAATTTCCTCTTCTCACTCTGGATCTGTGTCTGCTGTCCTGCAATGGATTGTTCCCCCCCCAAGGCAGTGAGGACCTATGGATCTAATCAGCCCTCACATGCAGATTATCTGTCCTCTTTGTCCTATGCTCCAGCAGTGTGGGAGGGACAGGGCACTGTCCCTCAGCTGGCTCACACCACAGCTGTACACACATTCAAGCACCCGCTCACAATACTGGCCTATAAACAATACAGCAGGGAGGCATTTTCTCTGCTCAGCTCCAGCTCACCTTGGGACCCACAGCTGTGCCCAAGTGAAGAAAGGTTTGCCTGGCATGTTTAAAATAGTGCTTACACACTGAAAATCTCAACAAAAGGTTATGGCTGGCAAGTTCTTACAGCTTTTACCAGCAAACTCTTGTATATCCTGGAAGAGGCACTAAAATCACAGTTGGGGTAAATATGAGAACTGAAAAATAAAAATCGTAAATGAATCCTTGGTGGCAGTACTTAAATGGATAAGATTATCCAAAGGTTATCCAGTCAAAGATGGGGATTTAGATGGGTTGTTCTGAGCTGGGTTAAGGTGTTATTTTGTGCTTCGCCATTTTCTACCAAAAGAGGTTTTTCTAAGGAGGTTTGGAGGACTTGTTAAAGGTTTTTATCTGCTTTCACATACTCTGTAAAACATAAATACTTTCATATATCTCAGACTTCTCCTTTTACTTGAATTTCTATTAACATTGTTTCTACATTAGTATACCATTACACTAGTTTACTTTATCTAAGTTAGATCTTGTAAAGCTCTTAAAAAATTGGTCATCAGCACACCCTGATTTCACCAGTATTTCATGAGAACATGACGTGGTAAAACCTCATTCTTGCCTCATCTAGCCTTGTATTAATTGAACCTATTAATGCAGTCCAAGTCACCCTGTCACCAAAACCATGGGTTGCCTTGCATGTCTACAGTTCTACAGTGACCTCTATCATCAACATATATTTCTGAAGCAGCAGTGTTTCTCTGGCACTGAGCTTCTTATTGCTCACCAAACTTTAAAATAAGCATAACCAGAAAAATGTTTGAATATTCAAGACAGCTCCTACGTAACATCCCCAGTTACTGATCTCTCTTCCCTGGGGTCTGGGAGTTGCAACCAACCTGACCACTGACCCTATTTGGTGGAAGAACACATATCACTGTTTTCTTTACTCAGGACTTTTCTGAGTTAAGGCCAGTGCTTTGCTCGTTGTGTGGTCTTGATAGCTGAATGAGCTAACCCACATTGGGGTAACATAAACATGACTGCCACATGCCCATCAAGGCTCTCTTAGCCCTCCTCTGCAGCAGGACAGGGTAAGAAAATAAGATGAAAAAGTTCATGGGGAGATTGCATACTAATTACTGTCATGGGCAAGACAGACTTGAATTGAGAAAGATTAATTTAACTTATTGCCAATTAAACATAGGGTAGAATTATGAAAAACAAAGACAAACTTTAACATCTTCCCTCCATGAACTCCATTCTTCCCAGACTCAACTCCTTCATCCCTGACTCTTCTACCTTCTCCCCTTGTGAGCACTGGGATGGGGAATGGGAATTGCAGTCAGTCCACAAGGCCTTGTCTTTATTGTTAATGACTCCTCACACTTTTCCCTTCCTCCACTGTGGGGTCCCTGCCATGGCATCTGTTCCTTATGAGCTGCTCCAATGTGGCTTCTTCCACAAGCTGCAGTTCTTGAAGACCTGCTCCAGAGTGGGTCCTTTTCAAAGGGGGCAGTCCTTCAGGAATGGATTGCTCAACTGTGGGACCCTCGCAGGCCACAGATCCAGAAAACCTGCTCCTGTGTGGACTCCTCTCCAGAGGTCACAGTTTCTGACAGGTCTCTGCTCTCCAGAGGCTGAAGCTTCCTTCAGAACACATCAGCCTGCTGCAGCATGGGGTCTCCAGAGGCTGCAGTGTGATACCTGCTCCACCATGGTCCTCCACAGGCTGCAGGGGAAGCCCTGCTCTGGGGCCCGGAGTACCTCCCTCTCCTTTCTGATGAGCTCAGCTCTGTCCTCTGGTGGGTCCATTGGAGCTTGTCCAGCACAAGCCAGTCTCTGGTTTTGTCTCACAGAGGCAACACCTGCAGTCCTCCAGCTGCCAAAATTTTGCCGGGTACTCCCAATACATCTCTGTTCTGAACTCTTGGGAATGAAAAAGTGAGCTGGTTAGGAGTCATGATAGTAAGGAGAAACAGGATCCCCAGGAACAACAGGTTATCTGCTCATTAACAACAAGCCTAGTCTGGAGTTGGAGAACAGAACCTTTGAAACACCAGTGAATAAACATCCTAACTGGTTGCATACTGGAAGTTTTGCTGAACTATTACTTGGCAGCATCATTAGCACAAGACTGTCTCTTGGGAAGCCAAATAGCCTGATCCCTGCCATAGGAAGCAGCTTCTACTACGTCTCTGGAAGCTCATAGGCTTCCATCTGTGCCCGTAACAGATGCTGAGAAGGCTGAGTGGGAGCCAGCACAAACTTGATATGACTCATATGGCTAATGACCACATAATCAGGTCTGGAGCTCTTTTTCACTGCACTGGACTCTGCGTTTCTCCAGGATGTGGTGGGGTTGGGCTTTTCCACCTTCTTCTCCAGACCTTTCACTCTCATTAACAGCTCAGACTGTTTATCACTAATAATTTCTGTTTTCACTCTCTTTTTTCTTTTTCCAAACCAAATAATTAAAAAATATATAAATATAGTGTCTCTTATTTTGTCATTGTTTTTTCATGGATCTCTTTCTCATTGTGCTAAAAGATTTCTTGTTGGCCTGAAGTGCTCTAAAGCTCTGGTAGCACCTATTCCTGTACAGTCCAGGTGTTCCTTTTCGCCTCCTTCCTGTCTTCCCTTCCTGGCAGCAAACCCTCTTTGTCTCAGCCACCGGCAAGCTTGGGCAGAGTTCATTCAGATGTGAGGTCTAAACTTACCTCAGGTCTAAAGGTCTGAAGTTATCCTTGCCAGAGCATATCCAAGGCACTCCTCAATCCATGCAGATGCCAGTAGGCTTTGCTGTAGCTGTTGTTGTGGCTTTAGTGGCACAGATGTTTCTGTTAATTGTGAACTCTGGCATGTGCTGAAGGAACCTGGTAGCTGGGAGAGCTCGGTGCTGGTGAGCCAAGCAATAAGGCTGATGTACTGTGGAATAACCTGGCCTCCGCCTCCCTGGGCTCCCCATATGGAAGGACAAAAACTACACCAGAGTGTGATTCAGAGTAGCTTCATCTTCTTCTGAGTGTCCCTGGCAATTGCCTCTTCTGCTCCATTGACAGTAAATATCACTAATGGCAGCCCCTCTCTACCTTAACCACTGCTTTAACAGGGAGTGGAAAGGTCACAGTCAGATACAGTAAAGCTTGAGAGCTGAGTAAGGATGAGAAAAGACTTGCAGATAATATACCAAAGTTATTATGGAGGTATGCATTAGCTGCAGAAAGTTGCTAATAACACAAAACAATAACAGCAAAAAAGCCTTGTAGACAGATTTTAATATTCTTTTCTACCCATCTTTATAAGTTGCTAATTCCCTGATCAGCAGAAAAGAGTAGCAAGGAAAAAGCAGAGAAGAAAAATATATTCTTATTATGTGGATTGCATTTTTGCCTGAAGCTTTCTTTTTCTTTTTTTCCCCCTTTAGTGTGACTGAGCAATGGCTGCTGAGCTGCCAGTGAGTGTATTTTATTGTGATCCTGTGTATGGCATCACCCTGCTGCCAGTGGCATGTATACTCATCAGTCAAACAGAACTATCCAACATGTTTGATTTACTGTCACTGAATCAAATCTATTTGTGGGTTTCCATAACATAAAACATTTCGCTAGAGATTAATCCCCTGATTTACATGTTGCTCTTGGGAGCTATATCATTACTTTCCTTGATGGATTCATTTTGAAGTCAAGAAAGATGCAACTTGATTTTTTACTCTGTATTCAAGGTGGTGCCTTGCTCTTTGTTATCTGACCTTTATATTAACTCTTCCCCTTGTCAGTCTCAGAGGCATTACTCATATTTGTGTCTGCTAGTGGAAGATTAAATGATTTTAGCTCAGTGAGGACAGTAAAAAGAGACTCTTAGAACACCTGGAGAAAGTACCAGCAAACACCATGTTTCTGAGTTTGGAATTGTTACCTTTTCTCAAGCTTGCTGCTGTGAACATGCTAGAAAATAAAATTGTAATTGTTCAGTGACATCTGTTTCAATTTATACTCCAAGATGAATATCCACTCGGATAAATACCTACAAAATTGGTCACTCGTAAGGAAGGTTATATATGGTACAAAGGTTGTTAACTTACTGTAATGTTTATAGGAAATTCCAAATAATTTGAGCACTGTTTACTGGAATTTTGAGACATAAGGAAAATATTTAGTTTTTAAAAAAGAGTTTATAATCTAATCCTCTTTTAATACTCATAACCTATTGCTATCTGGGATGGTTGCCAAAGCAATGATTTATAACTTCTCAATTCAAGCAAGTAAACACTGAATTTAATTTGGCTTGGTAAATCCAACATTCTTGCTTGAGCTATCAAAATAATTTAGCTGGGTTTCTTTCCTAGCATTATTAATGTTACAAGGGCTGCTGATTTTTCTCTTGCTTACAACATTGTGAACCTGATATTTATTCTTCATTCTTATCAGTTGTATCACTGGTCAAAGAAAACCCCAGTTTCAATGGGAATGGGAAAATACTGTCACTAAATGGGTCTCAGTGTCTGATTAATCCAGTCAGTACATCATTTGTTTTCAGCACCTTCTCATGTTTTTCATGCTATGAGAATGTGCCCCAACAAAATCAGAAGAATAAAATAAAGATGCTGGAGACTTGACTCTGTTCTCCACAAAAATTTCCAAGAGGAGTCTAGCCTGGTGCTTAACTAGTGCTGCAGAGTGCAGAGGTCTTCTGTAGGTCTTGTATCATCTTGGCCAGTGTCATGCAGGGGTGTCAGATACTCCAGGACACCCGAATGGCTCTGGGAACATGTGCTTGGGCGAGCCACCCCTGAGCCAAACCCATCACCCAATGCAGGCCACGGAGCCTGAGCTGTGCAGTTAACAGCTCTAGCTGGGAGCCTGGAAGGTTTTCCTGAGTCCATTGCCTGTACTGAGCAGTGATTTAATTTCCCACAGTTGAGCAACTGGAGACATCAGGGATATCAAAGATACCCCTACAAGACTGCAGGGATGGCACAGGGTCTCCTGGCCCTCCTCTGCTGGGAGTGCTGGGGAGGAGGGTGGCTCGGTGGCAGGAGCTCCTTCTGCTCTGGCAGCAGAAGTGTCCAGTCCCAGATCTCTGGTGGCCATTTAAGCCCATTACTCAGTGCACATATATTTAGCTAGATCCAGACACCTAAACTGTATGTGTCCATTTGGTGGATGAATACAAGAATCAATAAGAAAAGCCAAATCTTGGTCTCAGGCATTTCCATGTGTCCATACATAGAAATGAGGGATATTTTTGAAAGAGACATATTCCTAGGTCACTCTTGAGACACTGTCTGCAGGTGTCTGTTGCTAATATTGCTGAGATATGTCATGTGAGAAAAAAGAATTCTTATTCTGGAGTCATTCTTTAACAGAAAGAGCTGGAACCCCAAGCTTTATCTTCAGACAGGTTTTTTAATATATCAGTGCATTTGTCATCAATAGTGAAATGAAGTCAGTGTCCACAAGTGCCTTACCTACTCTTGTACAGTCTTGTAGTTTTCTTATTAATGTGGTACAGCTAGAGTCTGTGTTGGCTGGTACACAGATGTTGCCACTGAAAAGTAGGTGTTGGACAGTGTCATTAATGAATTCAGAGTCCTTTTACTGTTATGGACTTTGCCTCATCTGCTCTGAGTTCAGAGCAGCTGAACACCTTGGAGCTTCCAGACTGAAAGCTGCTACAGGGCAGTGTTTAGTGGTGTGTTTTGATGTTGTTAATCATGTTTCATGTTTTCATCAGCAAGGTTAACTACACACCTTGTGAGATTAGATGCAAGCTTGTATCCCATCTTTCTTTAGAATGGGAAGAGGCATGTTTGGAGTTTAGCTGAGGACAGTTAAACACAAATTCTGTTGTGTTCTGTAAACATACTTGCATCAATTTGTCTGAAAAAAGCCCCTAAACTGCATGCATTTCTCAGATTGCATTTCAGATGTGTGCATGGCATCATGTCATTAATCTTGTCCCCAAAGTTATGTATTAGGGTTTTCTTTCAGATTTGTGTTGAAAGGTGCTTTTTTTTCTATACATAAAGATCTTTTAAACTTTCCTCAATTCCTTCTGTCCTCATTTGTTTTCTTTGATGACTGTAGCTGGAATGATTCTCTTTTAAGATCTTGTCTGCTGTTGAAATTTCTTAGGATATTAACTAAGATAAATTCAGAAGCTGATAGGAATAGCCACAATTTGTGGTAGTTTAAAGCAAGACTAAAACATGACACTATAAGTGTTAGAATTTTGAAAGGCAATATACTATATGCATGCATGGTAAAAGGGGATGTAAAGAAAACTGGAGTTAATCTAATATTCTGGAAAGAGCTGACAAAATAGCTCATGAGTATATTGCTAAAATATTCTAAATATTTTATATTCTTCTCTGAATATTCTAAATATTCAGAGAAGAATTAATTAAAATAAGTAAGAATTGCCTATCAAAATACTGTTTGTCTAACACAGTTGCTTTCCTTCTACAGAAACTGTACATTTAGGACTGCCCATTTTTGTATTTTGATAAATTTTTGCAGGGCTTCTGACACAACTTTGCCAGACAATTCACTTTTCAATGCAGTGTGCCACCCTCACCGCAAAGGAATTTTGTCTCACGGCACAACAGTGCGCAAAATCCCTTTTGACCTCACTCTGACATACCTGAAATGCAATGTAAAGCAATTTCATGTGAGCTTATGCTGCTAAAATAATCACATCCCTGAGATGGATGGGGATGTGTTAAACTGTTTTATAATAGAAGAAAAACTGGTGATGAAATTCAATTAAACTTGTAGAGTACAAAGGAAAGCAAGAGAAATGGATTTTAAGAATATGGTCTGGGAAAGTATTAGCTTATATAAAATACAGAACACAGATGACAAACTTTTCCACATGGGTGAGAGCCAAACTTAATGAATATAGCTAATCAGAAGGATGATGTTTAATAGGAGTGATGTAGATGGATGAAACATATTTGGAAGGTACATCATTTGCTTGGTGCACCTGGGCATACAGAAATTAAATGGCTTAAAACTCCTCAGAGAACAATAGAGGAAGGTATAAGGAAGAATAAAGCAAGAATGAAGAAATAATTTATGCTTCCTGTTCCCAGTGGAAGGCAGGCAAGAAAGCTGTCAATGTTCCCTGAAGGAGAGAAGGAAAATGTGAGAGAACAAAGCCAACCTGGGGGACAGGGAGAATGAAGCTGACTGAGTTTTGGTGTTAAAGCCACAGAACTACTCCAACTGTCCCTAAACGAATATTTTCTTAATTATTTTTTTAAAGGAGAAACCTTAGAGTGAATACTAGGCCCTGTGGAAAACATTAGAGCTTTTTCAATGACTTAAACAGGAAGATTTTCCATCAAGCACATAGACATTCATGTGCTCCTCCCCAGCTCTCTATTACTCTGTAAAGTTCTGCTTGTCACACAAGATGCATATCAAACTTGGATCACTCTAAATATTAACTGGTACCAATATCTGGACAAATATTCAAATCCTCTGCTACTCTTTGAGTGCCTGACGCTGTTCAGGTGAAAGAAGCCCTTACCATTAGGGTGGAACTCAGCCCCATGGTTACTACAGTCACTGAAAAACAATTCCCCATCACCAATGGGGGAAAAAAAACCCTCCTAAAAATCACTTCTAAAATTCTCACTGAGTTCTGTGCAAAACGAGTACAGATTGTGTGGAGTGAGGAGAGAAAAAACATTCCTTAACTGGAGTTTACTGGGTCACCATTTCCTAGACTAAACTTCTCCTCCCTGTCCCTTGCTGCCCCTCTAGTTTTTCCCCTCTTGAAAATATATATGGTTTTTAAATCATTGGTATTGTGAGGCAAAAATCCCAAGGAACTATGCAAGATCTGGCAAAGGACCTTGAAAGGACAAATATGGAAATATTCCTGCATATTGTGTGTCTTTTTTACATTCCCTGGGAAGAGTGTCCCACCTACAGCACTTCAAAGAAACGCTGGGAGGAAGCCAATGGAGTCTCCTCCCTCTGAAGTCTTTGAAGGACTGAAAGCTGTTTTCAAAAGAGAGAAATGTGATTCTGCAAAAAGAGATTTTAGGGTCCAGATTTTCATCTTTGGTTTATTAGTGTGTATAGATGGGTGTATATTGACACAGGCTGTAGAAAATCTCTATAATTACTTCAGTGTAACTAAGATCATATTGCATATAAACCTACTCTGGAGCAGGTTGCGGATAACTTCAAAATGAAATCCAAAAGCAGGCAGTTTTTCTCTGCTGAGACTAGCTGTCCCTTCAGTCACCAATAGAGACAAAAGCAAATCTCATGGCTGGGACAAAATTTTAGAGTAACAATGTCATTGTACACCAAATGTTTAGGATTGTTGGTACTTTATAGCTCTGTAATGCATAGTGTTCATTTTGAGCTAATTAAGCTGAATAAAATGTATTGATACATTTGAAAATATGAGTTTGATTGTTGGTAATTTCTTCCCTAAAACTGGAGGCTGCTGAGTGGTTAAAGACTGTGACTCTATTGGACTAACATGGAATTGTCAAAATACTCAGTATTGATGTAAACATGTTTGTGTAACAGATATTGAGCAATATCACAGCGTGGTTCTGTAGAATATTTTTAGTTTTGGGTAATCAATTCCATAAGAGACTTGTGACCTGTCTTAGGCTCCAGAGACAGTTTTTCAAATGAGTTCTGACATAAAACATCACAGATGGGAATACAGAGCTGCCAAAGGGTTTAATCAGGTTAAAATGAAAGGGGGAGGAAAGGGAGTATGACTTTCATTGGAATCTGTCTATACTTAGCTATGTAACTTAGGAGCCTTGCTTGAGTCGTGGTCAGTGAAGAGAAAAAAGGGTGTCTTTAGGATGACTCAGGACTCCTGCGTGTCGAAGTCTTACCAACATTTTTCAGATACTCTGGAGGCATCTATTTTTCTCCATAGATGTAACATTGGGAAATAGAGGCTATTAATTGGTAGACCTAAGTTATATTGTTTTTCAGACCTTTGCAAAAATCCTACCAATTTCTACTTTATACCTGCAGGGCTGTATCTTGGAATTTATTTATTTTGGTGCTTTTGTCAAAAAAATAGCAGCCTACATAGAAATGAATTTGAGGCAGAGATTGATTTTGACTTCAAATCCCAAATTTATTTACCTCTTGTGAAATCAAAAGCCAGCTCATTAATTTGTTCCTGTTCCTCCATGCCCTATAGAGGAGGTAAAGTGAGTGAGTAGCTGTGAGTGATCAGTTCCTGGCAGGGATCAACCCACCACAATGGTCGAAACTGGACTGGAGGGGCAGAGGTGAGGATTGGTGTGAGGCTCTCTTCTTCATAAATATGACATAAAATAGAAACTTCAAAATTGAAATAGCTGTCAATATTCTACCCACCCAACTTGAAGAAAAAAGTTTGAATGTTATATCGCTGAATGACGTGATTCTGTCTCTGCAGAGATGTCACCTCAGAATTCCCTAGTGATAAAAGCATTCAGAGAAATGAGTACTATGGAGAATTTGGAGGACAGCTGTAAATTCTTATGGATGGATACCATATATCTAATTTTTTATAATTGTTATAATATTATCTATACAATTATACAGAAAAATGTTGTTAGGAATGGAGAGGGCATTTATCACAGGGAGACTGTGTTTTAGTTTCATGTACTACCATTTGGTGGCTTTCCAAAGATGGCACTGCAAGGTGCTCTTTGTGAAAGTTCCCAGCTTGCAACCTCTAAAAATCTGCTGATTCAAGGTGGAACACAAGTCTTTGGAATAGATAAGTAAGTACTGAGCTCTTGACTTTGGCAGAAAGATACTGGGAGCCATTCAGGTGCTTTGTAGCAGGAGTCTGTCTCTGGAGTAGCAACTCAGATTTTTTAATAGAGAGCTTCTCCCTATATAATATAATAGAAATCTTCCTGAAGCAGCAAATAAGCAATTTTTCCCTATGTAAAAATATGTGGCTTTAAATGTCTTCAAGGGCATGCTTTGTTTGCAGGCAAAATGCACTGAGGGATTGATAGCACAAAGTGCTTGTATTCACCTGTCACACTTTATTCTTGATGTAATAGAAGATAACTGATTTCAGCATGATTTGGAAAGAGACAAACCAGCAGAGAGGCATCTTGCTTCATTGAGCCTGGGGTACAATGTGCATTTCAACAAAATGCTTTACAGGCCATAGCAAAGCAGATGACAAGCAGGTCTGGTTCACCTTCAATTATTTCTCATATACTCTTGCAAGATGTTTTCCATCAGTAGAAATAATTTAAGAGCATTTATAATCCCACAGATATTAATCTGTTTTTTTCTGATAAGATCAAACAACAAAGGAAAGCAAGCTGTGCCTGCCAGAAAAAGAAAGCAGTGATGGATTCCAACATTTTTTATGCAGTCCTCAATATACACAAGGTCCTGAAATGTTGTAATTGAGCAGGATAAGGGTTTTGCTCTAAGGCTGTGGGAGAAATCTCCTTAATTAGGGTGAGCAAAAACTCACCTCCACTGCCCTCTGGGAGTTCTGCCCACCACATTTAAGACTGCAGGCCCATTTTGAATGTGCCAGAATTGCTGTGGGATGTTTTCCATTTTTTTTTTTCCATGGAGGAGTTGGCTGGTTTCTTATAAACCATCAGTGGTGCTCTGCATAAGCATTCTGCATAACAGCTACAGGAGGGGAAGAACAAAGGAAAAAGTTGGTCTAGTTTCAGATAATTATCCAAACAATATCATGTTAGGTTGTATAGTCATTTAAAAAAAGCAGTTATCTGGACTATTTGCCTTTGTAAATACCCTGTATTAGTCAGCAGATGGCATTCATTGTACATTAACTATTCTACCAATACCACCACAACTACTTTAAAGCACAAAGCATATGGTTTCCTCAAAGAGACACATTATATCCTCATTTGCAGTTCAGTGTTAATTGCAAACTATTTAGTGACAAACAAAGAAGGTAATTTTTCATCCCTGTTTACTCTGAGTAACAGATTAAATAGAGTCTACCATTGTGCAAAATGTAAATAAGACCCATGGCACTAAAAGGGTATTCAGGGTATATAAGTTAATGGAAGGTCACACGTCGGCTTTTGGCAGGAAACTCAACTGCATTGCTGAAACATTTTGGATAAATCTAATTGAGAGGTTCTAGCAAAGTGCCAAAAAGGGTAACTATCTTTTTTCTCCCTTCAACATTAGTTCAGATAGCAAAAAGCTCACTTAAAATGGCTTCAAAAGAAATTTTTGCATTTTCACTGTTAATGCAGGCCACACTGGAATGGTGATAACATACCCCAACCCCACAAAAGTGCTGATAATCTGCACAGACTGCCCTTTCAGTGTCTCTGGGGAGGGTCCGGCTGTTTCTCACAACCCTGATGCACACATTGTTCTCTGGCATGCCTTGAACCTATGCTCATACCCATCTGTCTAGATGGCATAATGCCTGCTGCTCATAAGGTGTCATATCAGTTTTGATAGTGCATAAGTGCCAATTAAAGATTGCTTTTCAGCTAGACTGTAGAAAGTGAAAAGTGTCATTTTCCTTTACAAGGGGAATGTCCTAGTAGAAGATAATAATAAAATGAAGCCCATGTCCCTCAGCCCTTTTGATTACAGTTACCAAAAGAATTTTGGAGGCCAAATAAAGCAAAATTAGTACAACAGGAAATTTGCAAAATTCTCATCTGTTTTCACTCATTTAATGTATAAATTTATGATGCTTCATTGTTTTATTTCTCAAAGACATCTTTGAATTTAGAAATAATTTTACAAGTGATAATTTACACACATGTACATATATATTTGCTTACACACACAATTGATTTCCCTTTTTCCCAACCCCTGATATCTCATTATGGAAATTCTAGTTTGAAGTAGTCGTGAGCAAATACAGCATATTCCTGATGCAAAGTTTTCAGACTGTACCTTCAACCCATTCACCAAATTCTGCACTCATGGAAAAGATTTTACTCAAATAGCCATTACCAGGAATGTATTCATTGAAGGTAGGAGGTTATGTATTCCAACAGCTTTTCCTCATCCTCATTTTTCTCCTTCTAACTGTTGTTTGTGATCTTCCTCAGACAGAATTATAGATGTACCTGCTTAACAGGATAAAATCATCTACTTTTTCATTTACCACATCTCACAGAGAAGTCTGAAGTACAGTAGGATTTAGTTATTCTGTGCTGTAATCCAGTATTAGGTATCTCAGTGTAACAATGAGGAGATAAAGCACTGTCCTAAATGGTAGCACCTATTACACAAGTCAGTAACCCACAGCCACAGGGATGTCACTACAACATCTAGATGCCAAATATCCTGGGCTCTGGCATGATGTTCTTAGCATGCACAGGAGCCAGTTGGCAGTGCATTTGGGAGTCAAGCTTGATGAGATTGGATGGCACACAGGCGCATACTTTACTTTCATAATGTTATTTCACAGTGCAAAAAGACCATGGTATTGCATAGGAGAGTTCCTTCCTGCCCACCTTTCTCCATCCTAGCAGGAGAAGGTTCTCCTTCACATGGAGGAAACAGGTGAATGAGCTCACAGGAACCCAGGGAAGCACACATGACAATGGTTATATTAATGATTTTCTCACAGAAGCAAATTTTTCTCTGAAGAACTAGATTTTTGGCATCTGGGTGAAAGTCATCAAATCACTTGGTGTTTTTTTAGAAATTGGCCATACTTTAAGGGATAATATAGTTAGTAGCTGTATGCTTGTCCTGTTCTTCCAAAGAAATTCACTAGTGTCCATATGAAGCTTCTAATTCATAATTGCAGAAAATGTTTTTGCCCTGAGCAAAACACAGAAACATTTCCACAGGCGTATGTCTAAAAGGGTCTTTCTTAACACGTAGGAGGCAATCTCGGAGCTGTGCTATTTTTCTGAACCAAAATAGGAACATTTTTAGCTGAATATACCTGACACCCAGAATATATGTACTGCATGGTACTGACATTTCCCAGGTGAGGATATGTAGAGTATTTCAGGTCACTGACTCCAGTGTATTTCAGAGCTGTTCAGTGAGCCATGAAAACTCAGTGTGGTCACCGGTTGTTGATGTTCCCCATCACAAACAATAATTACAGCAGTTGTTACTGTGGCCAGTTGGAAAATGCCATCCACGACAGGGACAACCATGTTGTCCAGGGGTAATGCCACTGTGTGTTTATTTATGCAGAACTTCTTGTTCTGGCCTAAGCCCGCAGATCCAGGCTAGTCCTTTCTTTATTGTCATTGTATATTTGAAATTATTATCTCTGGAAGTCTATTCTTCCCACACAGGCAGTAAGGTGAGATGTGTCTTTATGGTCTGTAATTACAGGGGATAGGAAATGGAACAAATAAAGCCACAAGCATCAATGGCTATCAGGGAATTTTTGTCTCCAATACCAGTTTTAGGCTCTGCAGGTTCCAAGAACATAACTTATGACAGAAACAGAAAAGAGCCATCTGGTCCAATTTGTCTGCATATTTGTGCTGTTCTGAATCCCAGCTCTTACTTTATTCTCCAAATTCCTTATTTTCCTTTCTTTCCACAGATATAATTTGATATTTGTCACCGAATGTACAACTCTTTGCTTTCATTATTTTCCTGGATCATTTTGAAATTTTATGTCTGACCTCTGTGCTGCATTCTCCTCTACTGTGTTCCACATGTGTTTTGCTTTTGATTCCTGTTTTTTTAGTTAGCATTCTGCAAAAATTTTAGCATAATACTGGTGCAAAGTGCCTTAATACATAACATTGCTTAGTGTGGCCTAAGCTTTTGCAAAATTCTGTGATGTGATTT
Organism: Euphonia xanthogaster; assembly: GCA_034509185.1. NCBI lineage: Eukaryota > Metazoa > Chordata > Aves > Passeriformes > Fringillidae > Euphonia > Euphonia xanthogaster. Next base: position 102,612,916 of record JAYDZK010000001.1, read on the forward strand.
TTCAGCCTGATCTATTTTTTGTAACTAGAACTCAAAGGCCTTTGTTGGAACTGTACAATTTATTTGGTTATAGTCTTTTTATTCCAGCTTGCTGCTATTGTATTACAGAGATACATACTGTGATCTATATTCAGAAAGACCACTTCTGAAGTGGAGCTAGGAATATCATCTCATTATTACCAGATAGCAATGTATTTACAACTACATGGTCTCCCTTTCACTCACATTCCTCTCATTAAATCCATTGTTTCAGAAGCTCTGGATACAAGCCTGGCTCTGGCACTATGATAGAAATGTCTGAAATTCTGAACCTTTGAATTTCTGAAGCGGTCAGATTCCAGAAAGACATGAAGGATATCAGCTGAATGTTATGGAAATATTTCCTTTAATACCAATGCAAGATAAGGTGATGGGTAATAGAATAATAGAATATTCTGAGTTGGAAGGATCGAGTCCAGCTCCTGGCCCTATAAAGGACACTCCAAGCATCACACATGTGCCTGAGAGCATTGTCTAAATGCTTTTTGAGCTCTGTCAGACTTGGTGCTGTGACCACTTCCCTGGGGAACCTGTTTCAGTGCCCAACCACCCTCTGGGTGAAGAACCTTTTCCTCATATCCAACCTAAACCTTCCCTGACACAAATTTAGACCATTTCCTTGGGTCCTGTCACTGGTCACCACAGAGCATAGATCAGTTCCTGACCCTTCTCTTCCCCTGATGAGGAAGTTGTAACTGCAATGAGGTCTTCCCTCGGTTCTCTCCAGGCTGAACAGACCAAGTGACCTCAGCTGCTCTTCACACAGATTCCACTCAAGGCCCTTCACTATCTTCGTTGCTCTCCTTTGGACACTCTTTAACAGCTTCATATTTTTCTTTTATTGTGGTGCCCAAAACTGCTGACAATATTCAAGGTGGGGCTGCCTCAGTGCAGATCAGAACTGAACAATTCCCTCCCAGGTGTGCCAGTGGAGTAAATCTGTTTATTGGGCTGGAAGGTCATCCACCTTTAGAAAAACAATTATCATTAAAGTTAGATGTGTTTAACATTAGAAAAGTGCCATGAAGACTGGCTGCTTTACTTCATTCTTCTGGTGTTGAGCAAAGGATTTTGATGATATGTGGATGAACACCTCTACCCAAGAGATGAGCAAGGGATGGAATTTAGGCAGCAACATCAATATTTCCAATTTATTTGAATTTTAAATTGATGGCTTTCTTCTGTATCCTTATGTTTACTAAAATTTTAAAAAATGATTAATTCATTAGAAGATGGACGTAACTCTGACCAGCTTGGTAGTTAAGACATTACAGGAAAGCCAGAATACCAAACTTTGTTCCAGCTCCACCAGAAGCTGAGTGGTTCGGTGGATCCCTTTCCTCCTCTACGCCTCTGTTTTTCAATCTGTAGAAATAAAACATGTTCCACTTTTTATTGTTTCTCTCTAGTCTTCTCCCTCATATGTGAACATAGTCTCTTTGGTCTCTTGACTAAAGGTGCTGTTTAAGTGTCACCAGGATTTTGTCCTGCCTAAGAGAAGACATCCACAGTGTTTATTAATAAAATCCTCACATAAATTGCTCTGATTTTAGACTGCTAGAGCATTTGATGAGAGCCATGTCACATGTTTTAAAGGTCATGAGTAGACTTTGCATGTACAAAATGTACTGTGAGTGGCCAGTCCAGGTGATGTTTACACATCAGGGGTGAGGTGAGCTGCCTGATTCCTCAAGCCCTGGTGTTTCAATGCTTTGGAAGAGATTGTTCTGCATAGTTTTTCTCTACACAAATATAACAAAGCTGTAAATAATTCTTTTGAGTCACAGATATTCAGGGCAGAAGTAAACAAATTTGTTCTGATTAGATTTGGTTAATTTCTCCAGTAATGTTGCCTTTATATGTGAAATTTCTTTTTTGTAAAAGCAAAAGCAAGGCTGCAAAAATTTCTTTTTTGTACAAGCAAAAGCAAGGCTGCCTTTATTGTCCTTAAAAGAAGACCCTAGGCAATTTCACCACTTATTGTGCTAATGAGCCTCTCTGCAGTCAACCCACTGAATGCTTTCTGCAAGAAGTGGCCAGCAACATCAATATTAGAATAAAATACACTGACCTATTTCACTACAAAAAGAGTAAGTAAGGTGTAATTTATCATTTAGAGACTTTTCTATATAGAGGGAGCTGAAGTTATTGTTTCAGTGAAAATTCACCATGACAATAATCCAATTACTGATGTCTGTGATCTGCTATAAAAGAAAAATGCTCTTGATGGCAGCAGAATTCTAGTCACAGGCGTGTAACTCATGTCAGCACTCCAATTAAGTATTTTGTGCCATGTCTCTGCCACATGTAGGATGCTGAATAAGCTTCAGCAAGCTGAATCTCAGCTGTGAGATTTCTTGCGCTCTTTGTTTTTCGTTTTTTTTTAATTAAGAAAACCCATTGAGTACTAAAAAGTAACTGAAATGGAGGAAATCACATAAAAATTTTATTACTTTGAGGTTGGTTAAGATGACGGCCTTTAGTGGAACTGATTTTTTTTTCTGTCACTCTGAACACTGATGTATAAATTTCAACAAAAAATTCTCAATGAAATGAATGGAATGGTGTGTTATAAAAATTAATTTGTGCCCTTTTTTATGTGAGCAAAGTGGGTAGAAGAAGAGTAAGCTTCATATGAGTTCCCTTTGTCAAGAAAGATGTAAGTTCTTTTTTTCTTGTTTTGGGTTCCTATTTTAAATTTTTTTTCCTATATATTTCCCGTTTTCTGCTGTGAATCAAGAACTCATTTCCTATAAAATTCATATTGAACATGTGGAAGAGACTGCATAGATACATAAAGTCAGACGATGACAATGAAGTCACATCCAGTATGAAAACATGCTAATATAAACATTTTCAGAAGTATTTCTCAGAGAAAAAAATAAGTCAGTAAGAATAAAAAGAAATTATTGTTGGTTCATTCTAAAAGTGTCTCTGGCCACAAAAAAACTTTATTCAGACCATCGATGTTTAGGAGTAAACTTGAAGAGCCAAAAGTAAATGGCAATTTAAAATTAATTTTTTTCAGAATCCCTTAACTCACTCTTCCTTCTCAAGCATCCTATAGTTTGTAATTTATTACTCTTTATAATACATAACTACAAGGCTAAAAAACTCTCTTGCTTCTGCTCTACAAATAAGAGATTGAAACCATGCACTTGGAAAATCTTGGTTACATCAAGTCGTGTCAGAGGAAAATAATTAAACCCAAGAATGATCTTGAAGAGAAGAAAAATTTATATATTTTAAATATCTTCAGTAAACTGTAAAAGACCTGGTAATAAATAACTAATAGAAAACTATAGTCTGAAAAATTGAAATTGACAGAGCTTAGTGAAGGCTGGATGTGTCAAAAATATTCAACACCATTCTTTTTGGAGGGGCATAAGCATCCTTGAGTAATTGTCAGTCAAAACCTGCCTTTTTGAGGGAAATTATATGCATGGCCTGTGGACAGAGAGAAGTGTCCCTGGTAGTTTGGAGAGGCTTCTGCATGAAAAGCAAGCTGATGGGGATTGTGAAAACTGTGAGCAGAGTCCAAGAGCAGACATGGGCACAGGTGCCTCTTCACCGTGCTGACACTCCCACCCATCTGAATGCTGTGATTTCTGGGTTTGTTTTTTTCTTTTTATCTCACTATGTAACTATGGGCCAAACTTCTCAAGATGTTCCATGTTCCAGAAGGGCTCAGGGCTGGGGACTACAGAGATGTTGCACCAAGTTATGAGCCCCATGACAGCACTGTGCTTCTACTTTACCCTCAGGTCTGGTAACCAGTGAGAACAGCTACTGGGCCCCTGTTAATCAACACACAATAATTGTCTGCTATCAACATCCCAGTGGTGTTTCCTGGGTAGCAAATAACTGAATGTTTTTTACTGAGGACTTAAACATTAAAATTTTTCTTCTGCGCTACAGAAAACAATCCCTCCTTTTTTTTTTATCCCTAAAAAAAAGCAATTTAATAAATTCACTCAGAATTGTCCCAAATATAAGCATGTTGTAGAAAATAACCTGTCCTGAAAAGCAAGGAGGAGAACAGTGTTGGGGAAAAAGAAAATCCTATGTGGCTATGGGACATTCACCTATGAATTAAGGATTGACTAGCTGTGCTACTGACCATGGCAGCGACATGAGGTCTATTAACACAGTTAGTTTTTGCAAAACATCCTTATTTGAAAGGAGATGGAGAGCTAAAATGTCACCTGGAGATTGCAGGGAAGGAAGTCTTGGCTAGTTCTTGCTTTTGCCTCTGCTGTGGCTGCCCCATATGTCACCATTTCTCCTTCCAGCAATAGCACCAGAAATCCAAGATTTCCAAGATCCTGGTACAGGATGCTGCTCCTTACTGGCATTTATATATCTGTGCTGTTGGACTGGCAATTATTTTTGTCAAAGGAGCAACAATATCCATCTGGGTTGTGATGGAGGACATGCTTCTTTCAGATAACACCACTGTCTATACCTTTATATACCCTTATATACCCTTATATAACTGTCCCTTGCTGAAGCAAAATGAATTTCTACATTTTTTCCAGAAACAGCATGTTAATTTTTCTCAGCAAACAGATTTTGCTTTCATTTCTATCTCTTGGTGAATCTTATTTAAAGATTTTTTCCCTTCCAAACTGACACATGCAGTTATTTCACTTCCATACATAATATGATTTCTTTTCATGAGAAAACAGGATTAAAAATTATTATGTAGACTGCCTTTTCTGTCCCACACCTGTATGTGAATAATCAAACCAGATTTGCAATCTTCTTCTACTCCCACCATATCCAGGGTTTTCCTCCTCTGAACTGTTGTTGTTATCAAAATATGCTGTACCCACATATTCATTTTTCTACTTGTTATTTATTGATATCACATATTTCTTGACTAAGAGTTTCTGAATTGTCACAGAATAATAAAAGACCTTAATAATATATTGTTCAAGGAGCCTGGCATTTTATCCTGAATATGTCTAGTCAAGCAAATCCTCTGACTTCTATGTGGTTTTAGCTAAGGCATCAACAAACACCTCTTAAACACTCCTGCCTTTCATTTATCTTTCCTAGGTCAGCAGTCTTTAGTGTGTTGGGTGTCCTCACAATTAATTGCACTGCATTGCTGAAGATTTAAGATGCCTAGAGAAGCGTCACCAGGTGAATGTAATTGGTGTCCTTGTGAGTGTTGGCTGCTAAAGTGTCTGGAGAGGGTCAGGAGAGGCTGTGGCTCTGTGTGCATCTCTGAGCTGGTACTGAGCTTTGCTGGGTACTGAGCTGGGTACTGAGTGGGAGAGCCAACTTCAGATGAAGTTTGAGAACTCTTTGACAGACAAGCTGCAGTATCTGAGGTCCTGAAGACTTTTGTGGCAATCAGAGGTGTTAGGAAGAGTAAGATACAATCTGATTTCACTGCCTGGGACAGAAAGCTTTGTGAGTGTCCTATTGGGTTCTATAACCCAGACTGCCCCCTGAATGCAACCCTTGTGGTTCAGTGATTGTAGAGAACTGGAGCTGTCACATAACTCTGCTTTTTCAGCTACCAGACTCTGACAGCCTGACCTCTTAATGCTGTCCTGAAAACGAAAGCACGAGCTCCTCCTCTGGCCTTCTGTCTCATGGAGTGTAGCTTCTTGTGTCTGGCTTTTCTGCGGTGAGCATTAATTTACTCCTAACTCTGCATCAATGCTGTCCAAAGGTTGACATTCCTGCCTGTTACAGAGCTATTTGTATCTATTTCACTTGTCTTGCATAAGCAAGCCTTATATATTTTCTTTCTTTAATCTCTACTTCAAATATTTATAAGCAATCTGATTTTTGTCCTGTCTTCTTTTTGAACAGCTGATGTATGGTTGTAGTGTTTCTTTTGCCTTCTTTCTCTGACTCCCTAGTCCTTCTAACTCTATTTCTGGCTACACACTGTGTATCCTTCTCTAACAAGCTGTAGTTCTCCTCATGTAATTCCTCCCAGTAACTTACTTTTTCCAGGAGGCACATGCTATTTTAAGAACTCAGCAGTGTCACTGTATGGATTCCTCTTATGCTTTTGACACAGCTTTACAGTTTTAACTTCCATTGGGGAAACACAGTGTCTGCTTGGCAGATGGAGTGGTAAGGGATTGTAAAAGGATGGGGCTGCTACTGACTCTAGACTCTGGGTTTTATACCATGTGTGCATGTCCTGGTTTTGGCTAAGGACTGGCTTAATTTTTCACAGTGGCCATGAGGGGATGGGGCTGGAGCCATGTAGTCATGGCCAAGACCCAAATGTTATTCCACACCATAGAACATCAGTCTGTAAACTGGGGGAAAACATCAGCAGCCTCCAGTGACTGCTCAGGGATGTCCCGACTGGACATAGGTCAGCAGCTGCTGGGCAATTGTACTGTGCATCACTTGTTTCTCTTGGATTTTATTCTTCTCTCTTTTTCATTTTCATTGTATTTATTGTTATAAAATTTATAATTAGCATGGTTGCCATTAATTAAAATAATATAGGTTTATTTATTATTTTAATAACATTTTTATTTTAACCCATGAGTTTTACTTTTTAAATTTGCAATTCTCCCCACCTGGAGTACTTCCACAGCAAGGGAATCAGCTCAGATACACCAGGAGTAATACCTGAACACATGGGTACTGAAGAAAATTTCCATGAAGACCTTAATTCAAACAAAAGAAAGGTGAAAACTCTGAGGGATCCTGGCAGAAATTAATTGTTTTGTAGTATTTTTTCTGCAGTATTTGTAGTATTGTTTCTGCAGTATTTTTAGGAGATTTGGCAGAAAAATCTGTTTAAGAAATTCTCCTTGAACACTTGTTCTACCTGTTATGTCATTTCCAAGGGGCTAAAGTTGGAAACAAGATCAACAGTGATAAGAACCTGAATAATATGGGAATGACTGGAAAGGCTTTATTAGAGTTAGATTTTGGAGACCAAAGAAATTCATTTTGGAGTCCTCTAGCCCACAGGGGAGAGATCTGATCCTGGGTGAGTGGTTATGTACACCACAAGTGAGAACTATAAATATATTTTGTTCACAGCTAATCACTTCAGAGAGATGTGTGTGGTACAAAGGTTTGGTCCAATTAATACAGTCTGTTGACTTTCTATATAGAGGATTTAGCAAGGACTGTGATTAAGCTCAGAAATACATGCCCCTTGAATGATTTCTCTGCCTCAGAAGAAAAAAGGCACAGGTGAACTTTTTTAATGGAGGAGGACAAATATATTAAAGCAAGATCTACCGTGCCTTTGAGATGTATGCAAGAAATAAAAGCATTAGAGCAGGTTGTTGTTATATCCAAATTATATTTTAAATTACTCTGAATATAGACACATTCTTTGTTTCACAACACATTTTATATAATTCTGCTCCTGTATAGAAACATGATTAATTTTTTTGTGTTTACTGCTAAGGGACATATTAGGATGTCTATACCAGCAAAATGAAGAAAATTACTATCCATCACTTTTGCTTAGAATTAGTGCTCTAATAAATAATCATGTTAATAATTCTGGAGTAATTTCAGCTCCCTGAATCTTAAGAGCCCTTCAGTTATAAATGGAAGTCTATATGTAGCCTGCTATGTTCCTTTGTAATGTGTAACATTTGTTTTGAAAGTCTAATTTCACAGAGAAGTACTTGCCCATGACATCAAGGATATATGTTTCTGTCTCAAAGAGACAGAATCCCATAAGAGTTTCATAGCTAAGGCGGTACATTTTTCCTCTTTCTAGAAATTTTGGAGCAAAATAGTGTTGAGACTGTGGGAGAAGTGTTGGGTGAGAAGAAAAAAAGCTGTAGACCTGTAAAGACTGGAGAAGCTTGGTGACCTTTATGAAGCATGCCTCTTGGGAATCCCTCTTCTTGAAGGAAGCAAAATGCATGGTTCCAAACTGTTAAGCAAGTTTCCACTATGTGAACAGTACTATCTTAACTGCAGACACAGAACTTAAGGGAAATTCACCCCAGGCTTCTGGGAAATGAATAAAGGATATTCCCTTGGGGGGAGGTCAGTTTATGAGACTGATTCCTTCTGAAAGGTCGGCATAGTGTGTCTAACATTGTTTCGCATACACATCCATCTTAAAACTCATGGTGTGTAATATGTTATCAGGTATCCTAATGACACAGTTGATGATGTAGTTCTACACCAATCAGTTTTTCAGGGTTATTCTTAATTATGCCAATGAAAGCAAAAGTTCTTGGATCTCTATTTCTGTTTGCAAAATTATTTGGTCTATTTTCTCATTATTCTTTCATCATTTACTGTCCGCAGCTTGAAGAGTAAATGTATAGATGACTTTTAAATATGGTTGAGAAATCTTTTCATTTTACATGTTATGGGCCTTGAGTACACAATCGCAATGTTTTTCTGATGAGCTGAGATGCAATTCTGTTTTAAGGACAAAGATAAATATGTTCTCAAAACTTCAAGTTCCTCAGTGTCTGTAGAGGCAGGCTTTATAGTTGATCAGACATGAAGTGTACCTGGGTACATAACAATATTCCTCATATTTCTTAGAGAAACCTATTTGCAAATGTAAATGTTCTGTCAATGATAACTGAAGCTGGGAAATATGTCAGCAAAACTTAATTTGTTTACTCTATGTAATTTGTTTGTTAATGAACTGTGTATGAATGGAGTGCAATCTCAGCATATGCATTTTCATTATTCAGATTTATTTGTTGAAATGTGTTGTTGACAGGGCTTGCTGCTCCTTTGTGATTAACTCATTAAATAGATTTGTTACTCAGTATTTTTAAAATAAGTTTTTCTTCTTCAACATAACAAGCACATTGACTGGTTGCTCCTTTAATTTTGGTGTACCATATTAAAGCTCAAGATCCACATGGAGACTCCTCAGCACATAAACATGAGGCAGTTATTTTAACCTGCAGTGTATTTTTTGAATTTTATTATTATTAGCATACCTGTTTTCTAAAATGTCCTTAAAAAATCTTACATGTCATTTTGTAGTTATGGTAAGTTTGCATAAAAATTCTGAAAGCCTTTTTATGGAGAAATTTTTCAGTCAACTCCCCAAAATCCACTCATAAATAGCAAGAGAAGATGAAATAGTTTGACAGTTGCATGGGATGATATTCTAAGAGTCAAGTTGTTGTTGAGAAAGAAGGAAGTGTAGATGGGCTACACTGGGAACTTTTCTTTGGGGCTTTATGACATAAGAAGAGATCCAGAACATTATTTGTTAAATCTGAAAATGAAAATACTCATAAATTATTCACCCTACTAGCTGCTTTATGAAAAATAACTAGATGTTAATTTTAAACTTCTAGGAATTAGAATATGAAGTGTATAGTTATCCTTTAAAAAGACATAAATAAAAATAATTAGTGGTTCCAGTGTTGGGATCAAATCCCATGGAATTCATCCTTGTTTTCCTCTATGAAACTGTAGCTATAAATAATTCTGTCTATGTTTTCCCATCATATGTCAGAATATATTTTGCTTCATATTAAATTAATATGTATTTTTATTGTGAAATTTAAAGACTAATATATTGTCAGTGCAATAATAAAAGAATAGTTGATATAAGAAGGAGTAACTTAGGTTGAGAGGGAAGCCTCATTTCAACTCACTGCATGAGACAGGGCCTGATTTTTGAGTATGTCCAAGGATGTCATTTAAATCCCCTGTGTGCACCTGTTCCAGTGTTCCACTGTTCTGCAACCCTTGCTATTTAAGACCTTTTTTATTTTTTCTCTTACAGGGCTTCTGTTTATGGGGCAATTTGTGTCCGTTGCCTCTTGTCCTTTGGTGCACACTTTCAAAGCACCTGGCTTTACATCCTTTGTAGCCTCTCTTTAGTTTCTTCCTTACTCTACTCTTCCAGAGTGATCAAACCCAGTTCTCCCCCTCTCCTGGTGTGCCATGCACCCCACTGCCCTACCAGTGCACTGCCACTGGGCTCATTCCAAAGTGTTCATATCTCTCTTAAAATGACCTGGCCAGAACTGGACCAGGCACTCCAGAAGTGTTTCACCAAGGCTGAGAAGACAGGAATGTCAGCTCCCTTCATCTGCCAGCTGTACCTTAGGCAGCACAGCTCAGGATGTGGTTTGCTTCCTTTGCTCCCTGCTGACTCACACTCAGCTTGTTATCCACTGGGATACACAAGCCTTTTTGTGCAAAGCTACTTTACAGCCAGTCACCCACCAGTCTGTACCAGTTCTTGAGTTAGTCCTCTGAGGTGCAGAACTTGACATTAACTATGGTTGAGCCTGAAAAATTTCCTGTAAATGCCTTTCCCCTGACTGACAAGTCCTTCTCAACAGAAAACCTGTTGGTTTGGTATCATTCACCCTTCTTCACTTTGATATTATCCATAAAATTTCTCAGGATGGACTGCATCTTATCCTTCAGGACATATATAAAAACAAAAACCAGTATATCTCAGTATATCTCCTCCTGAGTATCACTGGCAATTTTCCACTGCTTGTCTACTGAGCCCCTGATTACAGCCTTTTCAGTTTGGTAATCTGGCAATAGTTTTCTGCTCACCTAACTGTCCACCCATCAAAGTTGTATTTCACCAGTTTTGTAATAGGATCTTTCGGAAATTTGTATGCAAAGCTACATTTAAGGTAAATGACATCAACTGTGGAGTCTTGTTCACAAAGCCAGTAATTTCTTTGTAGAAAATAATGACATCATGCATAGATGGAAAATCAGCCTTTTTATGTCTTTTGCCATTTGGTCTCTGGCCCCATTAAAGAGGGGTCCCATACTTTCTGTAATTTAATTCTGTTGGTGAAATATATATAGAAGTTCTGGTTGTTGCCCTTCACATCCCTTGCTAGTTTCAGCCCCAGCTGAGATATATCTTTCCTAAATCTTCTCCTTAAGTTAAAACATCATGTCTGCATTCCTGCTAGGAATCCTGTCCTTGTCCACAGTCCTGAATGCTGCTTTTTATGAGTTCATTCTTAAGTGCCTTTTTCATCCATGCTTGCCTTTGACCACTCTTCCTTAGACTTCTGCACACTGTAGTTCATCTGTGTGCTTTGAGGAGGTTGTTCTTGATCAGCTGTTCTGTGCCACTGTCCTTCAGGGCTGCCTCCCATGGGATCCTGCCTCAAGCTAATATAGTCTGTCCTGACACAAGGGATGTTTTTCAGTGGATAGTCAGAGCTTTTAGAGAGAAGTTAGTTCACTTCTACAGGGTATTTCTAGGGCTTGAGCCAGCCCTGTTGTACTTGATCTCACCCCAGTGGTCTGAGCCAAATACACGTTATCATCCCATGTAACAGAAACACTGAAGCCTCTGGCCCTGAAGATTTAAAGATACCTACAGTAATTTAATTGAAAACTAGAGTATTTCTACACAGATAGGTGGATATAGCCCTAAAATTTCTTCATTTAGACAGTGTGAGACCTGAGAGTGAGCACACGCCATCACGATGCAGTAGCAGGAAGGAATAAGCCAATCCAGACGCAATCTGGAGAAGTAGAAAGAGGAAATACTGAAAAATATTTCTTCACTTACTGTTGGCAACTGCTATCTACAAGATGAGGGATAGAAGGATCTCAAATTGCCTGTCAATTTCTTTGACTTTACAAAGTCTGGGTAGCTATCAATGGAAAGCTAAACAGATTAGATAATTGGACCATTTAGATGATTACAGAATGTTAAAATTATCCTGGTTTTGTACAGGATAGAGTAAATTTTCTTCTTAGTAGCTATTACAGTGCTGTGTTTTTTGATTTGGAATGAGAATAATGCTGATAACACACAGATATTTCAGTTTTGCAATGTAGTATTTATACTAAGTCAAGGCAATTTCAGTGTCTCATGCTCTGCTATTAAGGAGGTGCACTAATCTGTGAGGGATTACGGTCAGGATGTCTGACCTAGACTTGCCAAAGGGATATTCCACACCACAGAATGTCACACCCAGTGTATGGACTGAGGAGAGTTTGGCAGGAGGGGCTGCTTGCTATTTGGGTACTGCCTGAGCATCAGTCAGTACCCAAATAACAACCACCCCCTCCTGGTGGTGAGCAATTGCATTGTGCATCAGTTGTCTTTCTTGTGTTATATTTATCTCTCTGTTTTCTCCTCTCGTTAAGGGTATAGAAATTCGGTAGAAAATACCCCTCCCCCCTGAAAATTTAGCACACCATTTTATTTAAAATTCTTGTTCTCTGAGAGTGGATGAGAGTGAGGAAGTTGCCCAAAGGAGCTGTGGATGCCCCATCCCTGGAAGTGTTCAAGGGATGAACACTTTGAGCAATCTGATCTAGTCGAAGATGTCCCTGCCCATGACAGGGGTTCCAACTAGATGATTTTTAAAGTTCCTTCCACCCAAATAATTATATGATTCTATGTTTGTTATTAGATTTTATTTTATCCCAGTTATTAAAGTGTTTTTATCCTTTTCTTCTGATTCTCATCCTCATCCCACTGGAGAGTGGGTGAGCAGCTGCATGGCACTTTGTTGCCAGCTGAAGCTAAGCCAGGACAAAGACTGAAGATGAAAAAGTCTAACATGGATCTTATTCTTCTTCCCAAATTCCACCGTTCATAGAACAGAGAGAAAAACAGTGCATATCTATCTGTCCATCATCTATCTATCTATCTATCTATCTATCTATCTATCTATCTATCTATCTATCTATCTATCTATCCTTTTTCTATTCTTAAACCAAAACCACTGAGTGCTTCCAGAAAAGAAAATTTAAGGAACTTTTATGTCTTTGTTCTCTGTAAATGCAAATGACTGCTTTATTTGTTAATAAAGTGCACTGCTCTGCAAACTCACATTAAAGATTAAACTGGAGGGTCCAAAAAGTAGTGAGGAACATCTTAGCTATCTGTAATGCCACCTGAAGGAACACCACCATTTCCAGCCTGGAAACCAAGAGATGTGTGAAGACAATGTGAAGAGATGGAGATGAAGTTTTTGTTTACTGTGAACAGTGGGAAATTTATGATGCATTTACTACTGTTTAGTGCTTAATTTGCATGGGCTGTGAGGAAAAAGCATGCTAGATAAATAAACTGCTCAGTGAAGAATCTGATCAAGTGAAATTCTGACACACTTGTAAATCAGCACTGACCCATACTTAAGCTCAGTTGTCTCATGCTTTTTTCTTTATTTTTATAATATTTCTGAATAGGATAAGAAATACTTTCATTAGACAATAATAATTTTAATTCTTTCTCCTGCCAGGGACTTTGTACTATGTATTTACCTTTTATTATCTTAGTCATGCTAACTGTACTACTCTCCTGGATATTTGTTCTGTGTGGTTTTATGTGTTTTTAATTGAGTGGCATAATATATTTTTTATTTGCTCAGAATAAGAGTATGAAATGTAAGACATACAAATTTCTGCTGAGTCATTATTAAGAATGAGAACTCAGATTGTATGACTTTTTTTTCTCAGGTTTCAACATCTACTGAAAATGCAGCAGAGAAGCTAAACCTTTTATGTCTAATTTTATTATGTATTGTTAATCTACCTTTCTTTCTGAATTGATGACTTTGTGCCCTTCTGACCCATGCTGTTGTTAAAGCATTATGGCATATATGATATCTAAATTTAATAGTATATATATCATAACTTATAGCTTTAGACTGATGTTTGTCTCTAACAAAAAACAAACAAACAACCAAACCAAACCCAAACTAACAACTTTAAGAATATTTTCATAGTATTTGAATTTATTAATTTAGAAAGAGTCTGGAAGGTTACACTGTATTACATAAGATCATACATAATCTAGTCTGAAGTACTTATATGTAAGAATCTTCTTACTCTATTAAGAGGTGTCCTTAAAATCTGTGTGTTTGAAAAACAAGACAGAAGGATGCTCAGAAGGCTATTAACTTTGTCTTGGGAATTTTAATGTCTTCAGAACTATTCAAAACTATTTTTGTGTCTAGGAGATAAAGAGGATGTAAATAAAGATAGTTCTGGACATTATTATTGTAACTCATACTGATAGTCTAGAACTGGTTAATTCCCCAACTACCAAGTAATAAGTGGAACGCATAATTAAAGTGAGAGCTGTTAGTAGGATAAGTGTGATTTTGTGCCTGATTCCATTTGTTTATATATTTTGCTAATTTAGTCAAACGGATAATATATTGTTAAATTCTGTAATGAGTTCTACAGAGTTATAAAAATAACAAAGGACACCTTGCCATTATATTGACATTGAAGACTCAAAATTACCTCCACTGACATTACAGTGTAGTATACTCACAGGTGTATTGAAATGGGTTTAAAAAGTGCCTGAAAGCTCAGGTCATTAACTTGTAAAGAATACTGTAAAACCTCATCTCTCCAGCAGGAAAGACCAATGTAGGCTCCCAAAAAGTTTAATATCCAGACTTACATTTATAAAGTAAGCAAATACTTCAAATATTTGCTGTCTACTTTACCTTCTTTAATGTACGTCTACGTTTTGTCACCGTACTGGAGGTGAGCTCACATCAGCAGTGTCCAGGGAAGACCTGGCTTTAGGGCTTTATGTGCCAGCAGCAGAGGAGCCCCAGGCTCTGCCTGGCTCCACCGGGGCTGGGGCTGCAGCAGTGACAGCCTCGGCCGCTGCAGAGCTGCTGGCAGCTGTGCCTGGTGGCTTTGTGCTGGCTCGGTTGTCTCCTTGCTCTCGAGCTGTGACCTCTGTGTCTGTAGCCTGAATGTGAGCATACTGAGAGGATGCAGGTTTTAACAGAGAAGGGAGTGCATGTAAGCATTGCAAGGTGCACAAAATGAGTTAATCTGTTTTGATTCTATTATACAACCTTATTTTAAATGTGACAATACTACTGCTCTTCTTTCCCTCTTTACGTTGCCATTCATATTTTGTGTTCTGCTTTCTACATCATCCCAAGCTCAGTTTGTCAATTATAAATAAGAACTAAAGAGACAAAATGTGGAAGGAACATCTCTCTGATAGTGTCTGATCATTTTTGCTGTGTACTGAAACACCTCATCTCTGTTCTCTGAGGATTTTTTTTAGAGTTGCAAACCCTGGGCAGGGAAGGGAAAATGTTATTTTATGTGTATGATCACAATGGGGGAATGAGAATGGGAGATTGCTCCCATTAATTAGTTAAAGAAATGGACATTTTATGATATTTTCAGACCAAAGACAGAACAAATATGCTGCTGGTGTTGAGTGTAAGATGGACAGGAAAGGACTGTCTCAGATGTGTTAGATCCAGGCACCCATGGACTGGGGAGACAGCTGAGAGGCTAAATGCTCCCCACATAAACATATCACACATATCATACCTGGCAAAGTCTTCACAAACTGAAAGCTCCTTTCCTCTGCGAAACCCACCAAGCTGATAATTGACAGAGTAATGCATTGGGGATTTTATATTTTATTTATTTTATTTAATTTTTATTTAATTTTTGATACAAGTTAGCTCAGTTTTTCCTCAGTTCTGGCATGATGGATGTTGAGCACTTTTGACATGCAGATCTTTAAACAAACTAGGAGCTTGGTGTGGTAGTAGTGGTTTCATAACCTGAATGAAATGAAATGTAGTGGTTTCATAACCTGAATCCCTGTAAGTGTAATATATATCTTGTGTCAACAAGATAGATATCATTCTTCAGTTTATAATAGTCCAGTTTTGGGAAGTGGATCAAATTTCTAGTTCCCTCACATAATATATTTTCTTGTAATGTTAGTTTCCCTTAGGATGGTAAGTTGTTTTTTTTCTTTCTAAGTAATTAGGGAGAAAAAACAGACAACACAGCTAAAAAGGCTTTGGTTGATTGTTTTTAACATTTCCTTCTCTGATGAAAAAAATAGACTGTAGCTGCCTATAGTGATTGGTGTGATGACAAACCTCTGATTTCCAGGTCTTCAGGAAAATTTGATGAACAAAAATACCTGTGGGAGAATATGATGCATTAAAGTTTTAAAATTTGCCTTTTCTGCAATTCAAGTTTCATTTGTCTGTTGAGTTTATATGTGTCTTGTATGTTCCTCATTAGGGAAAAAAAGTACAGAAAAGGTTTGCAGTGAAAAAAAATGTGCCAGATTTCAGAGATATTTGTATGACAATGTTGGGATGCAGGCAGTAAAGCAAGGGTTATGATGAGATATGCTCTTCTGCCTCTCTGTGCCCTCTGCACACTTCCAGCAGCTATGTTTTAATAAGATTCTTTGTTGAGAATTTGAAGAGCAGACCTAGTTTATTTTGTGCATTACAATCAAGATTAATGATTGCAGGAAAAGAGTATCTAAATAAAAGTTGTGGTTTTAGGCTTTTTTTTTTTTGTTTCGTGTGCTTCAGCATGTTTTTCTGCTTTGAATTACTGATTTCCCAGCTTCAGATTGGGAAATGATTTATAAATACATTATAGTCACAGAAACAGTAATTAAAATCTTTGTAACACAAGTTAACTCTTTCCTGAAATTGTTATCAATTTGAATTAATTATCAGACATGACAAAAGAGAATGCTCTTTCTAGGAGTCTCAGAAAGGGTAATGAATTGTTTAAAAATGAAATCCAGGAACATCTGGTTCAAATGAAAAACAAAAGCATCTAAAATACTCTTCTTATAAGCTGCATAGAGCTGCTGAACAGTAGTTGTCTCAGCCATCTTTTGTCTCTGACTTCCCTTTAGCCAGTTTTAGCCAGCTGCTCAGGCTGCTGGAAACATCTCTCTTATGAGGAAAGTCTGAAGGAGCTGGGCCTGTTCAGCCCTGAGAAGAAATGACTGAGAGGGAAACTCATCACTGTCTATAAGTATTTGAAGTGAGGGTATCGAGAGGATGGAGCCTTTTGCAAGCTCCTCTTGGTGGTGCCAAGCAACAGGGAAAGAGGCAAGGGACAGAAATTGATTCACAGGAAGTTCCACCTGAACATGAGGAAGAATTTCTTCCCTGTGCAGATGTGCGGTCAGTGGAACCGAATGCCCAGGGAGCTGTGAACACTGGAGATGTTTAAAAACCATCTGGGCACAATCCTGTGCTCTGGCATGGCCCTGCTTGAGCAGGGAGATTGGAGCAGATGACCCCACTGTGGTCACTCCCAACCTGACCCATTCTGTGGTTCTGTGACTCAGTGAAGACAGGGTGGTCTCCACTCCATGGAGCACGAAGGAGCAGACTTTTCCTGTTCCTGGCTTAGTGACATGCTCTTCATCACTGCACAATGAACAACACTCAAAGTATCCAGCTTCAGCTCTTATGTTTTGTGTAATTCTACTATTGATGTTAGTGAGGCTAAACCTGTTACTTGCAAGTTGACCACATTGCATATCAGACTCCCTCACCTTTTCATTTGCTCTTATTTTCTCCTTCTTCTTTAGCTTTTCTGCTTTTCTGCTTTTCACCCCTCATGGTTCATCCTCTACAGCCTCAATTCAGCAACGCTATTTCACTATTAGGTGTCTTGGTTATCAACATGGAAAAAACAAATTATTTTCCTTTTTTTTTTCTTAAATTAAAAAAAAATAAATATTGTAGGTACAGTTAAATGGGTAGTTTTCAAAAGCAACCCAAAAGTTAAACCCAGTGAAATGTCATCCTTCTCCTGAGTCGCAAAGGTGTGCAATATGTCACGATGCTATTTTGGTTTAAGTCCATACAATGCTGTCCTAACTGCTTTGCTGATGGAACCCTATGCTTCCCCGCACTGTATACAGCTTCATTTTCTTTCTGAGCTTTATTTCCTTTTATTTCTTTTCCACTGCAGTTTAAAATTAGTGGAATGCTATTGCTTGCTGGCATTTACTGATTTCAGTGTGAGTTTTGGTAAGTACCTGCAATAAATTGAAAATGAAGAGATTTAGGTCAAGAGAGAGTCTAAACTCTTGAATTCAGTTCATTCATTTTGCTCTGTCTTTCTGACCTTTGGCAAATCTCCCTGAATGCATTGAAAAAAAGAGGAAATGCAGTGAGGATTACAGAAATTTGCTGTTATAGAACTGATAAACCATAGAGTTTATTAACAGCAATATAGAGTTAACAAATCAGATGCAAAAAAAAAAAAGAGAAAAAAATATTAGGAAAAGAAGATTACAGCAGGTAAATCTCTTTGTGACTTAACTAGAATACAGCAAGATTCCCAGTATTTTGCTCCATGCAAGGCAGTTTCCCAGTTTATGAGGAACTAGTCTAAGACACTGCTTCCTCAACAGACTTTGATGGTAAAGGTGCAAAACAATCCCTGAGCTGTCTCTGGTGGATAAAAACTATAAAAGCAGCATTAACTCTGATCTCCTTCTCCTGCAAAAAATGGAAGAATGAGATCCTAGTTGATGAAAGGAGGGAATTTAAGGTGTGGGGCTTTCCAGGAGATGTTTGTAAACTGAAATCGAAGAAGCATTTTTGGAATATGGAAAAAATGAAATTTTTTTTAGGAAATCTTACATGAAAAAACACTCCTCTAATTTGATTTATATTTTTCAGGCAGATTTCTGGAATGTTTACTCTTTTAAACACAGATTTGAATTAATGTTCTTGCCAGCAAGATCAACCACAGAGTCCTAAAAAACATTATCAAACAAAGCAAGAACAAAACCTATGAAACCAACTACTAAGTCCATAATGGACTACGTAATTCCATCTATAAATTTTTTGAAAATAATCATTTTAGCTAAATGCAAGTCAGATTTAATATAAGGATGTATTTGATAATTTAGACCCTTTAAATCAGGATTTCTTCAAGATGAATCTATGAGGAAAACAGTACAGGCATAGGTACTCTTGCTTTATCTTCTGATGAAAGACTTTATAAATAACTGTTATAAAATAACTATTAAGAAAGCATGGTGTGGTTGTATGGAAAATGTTCGGAGATATGACAATCACATTGGTTAGAAGAGTTGTATTTACATGAATATAACTTTTACATCACAAATTATTCTGGCTTCCATGCTGTACTGAAATATGAAGAACATTGCTTTGTACTTGTGATGAAGAGCTGACCTAATTTTTTAAGCTTACTTTGTGTTATAGTCGCATATATTGAAAGAATTCAACTGTAACCTTTTACAATTAAGAATAATGACTAGGCATGAGATCTGAACTGCTTACAGGACTTAAAAATCAATTAATTTCTTTCTAGTTGCACTGTACTGATTAAACCTATTCAACAAAACACAAAATAAATTTCTGAACTGAGCTTTGTGAAATAAACCCAACCTGGTCTAATAGTTTTAATGCCTTTCTTTCTGATTTAATTGTGTTTGATCCTATAAAGCAAGTTGGAAATGGGGAAAAAGTTTTATTTAATCTTACCTGATGGTGTAATCAGGATAATGAAATATCTGTAGTATTATAAAACTGGCTAACAACATAAACTAGACATAAGTATATTATGCTGTTTAAAATGTGTTTATGTATATGTAAATAAAATACAGCACAAGAATGCTAAATTTTTGATCTGAAAAGGAATCAAATGTGTAAGGAAGTATAAAAAAATGCAATGCTGTGTTAGATCTCTTGCAAAGCTCAGTCACGTTCATGGAAGGCACCTTGCCACACAGTCACAGACCTTACCAAACTGGCACATAAAACTGTTTACATTTGCTGGTTTTGGCAATACAAAATTATTGCACATGGGTGGAAAGAGATGCTTATGTGATCACATGTGGGACACTTTTAGAAGCTCTCCCACATACGTGCACAGTTTCCCTTCAGGTAGCAGCTCTGTGCTGCAGAGCCTCACTGCTCTAGAGGCAGAAAAACTTGTAGTTTCCAAGTTAAGTTTGTTGCTCCTCTTTATACAATCATTTCTTTGTAAGCCAAACTAATTTTTTTTTGTCAGTATCATATCCTGATTTTTCTTTGCATTGATATTAACTTTCAGTTTCATGTCACCAGAAACGTTTTAGGCATATTTCTGAAGCAAAACAGTAAAGAAAGTTTATGAATAAATCTCAAAACAAGAATGGCTCTTTTAGTGTTTCTGAAAAACTTATGTATCTGTTTTGAACAGGACATTTTGTCTCTCACTTGTGTTGGAGTCCACATTTTTCTCAGCCTCTTACTCAGAATACATGTCCTTTAGGAACTTCCAACATTTGCAGATTTTTCAAGAATTTTCTACAAGACACCAGGAAATGCTTCACTGAAAATCCTCACTGCAGGTATTTGTCACACTTTCTTTGCTTAGAAAAATCACTTTTCTCATAATCTGACATTTTATCTTTCAAGCATGTGTCACAATAAAATGGCAATTGCATGGACTCAGAATAGCACTGGTTCAGAAATCCCACCTCTTTCTCTGCAAACTAGGCAAGATAAGAACAATAAAGAAATAAGTAAGTTTTAATGTAATTCTGAATAAAAAATTATAGCTGTGTACAGCACATCTTCTATGAGTTTATGAACATTTAAAACTTCTATGTGTCAACACAGACTTTACAGTGATGAAATTAAATTTAGAGTAAACCTCCAAACATGGACTGTGAACTGCTTCTACATCAGCCCTGATAGCACTGCTCACAGGATTTGATCAAGGATGAAGGAGGGATTTAAGGCTTGTGATCTTATTTTCACTGCATGTTTTTCTGACAGCATAGTGAGGAAATGACTTTATAAAACAGCTGGAAAATCCATTTAATTTTGACTAGAAGAGCTATTGCGTTCAAGTTGTTGGCTCTGCAACAATACTGCAGTGCTTGCCATGTGCCATTACATTTTGCTTTTTTTACATTTATGTGCTGAAATTATCCAGTTCATTATTATATAGGCAGTATTAAACTAAAGATTTCTGAATTTGCACTGAGACCATTATCTTAATTTGATCATTTTTAAGCAGGCAGATATATACTTCAGTGGTCTAGTTTTGATCTTGCAGAGAAGACCATACTTAAGCGCTTTGCTACATGGGATCTGAATGTGCCGTTCTTCCAAAAGGATTAATACCACTTGTTCAAATAATTAAAATTATTTTATAATGAAAATTCTCCCTTTCTCCCAGTAGGAAAACTTAATATTTGATGTGCAGCTTCAACATTTTCATTTCATATGTGCTGGATGTTCTGTTTTCTATAAAAGCTTTATTTGTTGGAATCTGAGTTTGGAATGTCCTATGGTAACTTTGAAAACAGCAATAGGACATTTCTAGCAAAGGCATCTAGGAGTTATTTTATAGAGTTAGGACTTTCCTTCTTGTGATTTGATGTTTAGAAAGGTGGTACACAATAAGTACAGTAACATGGAAGATGAGGTGTTATCCCATCATGCTAGATACAATATGCTTCTTGTTCCCATCTTGTTTCTATTACATAGAAAGCAGACATTTAAAGAAGAGTGGAGGTGACAGAAATTATGACTTTTCCTCCCCTAACAGCCAAATATCCTGTTATGGGCTAAAAGTTTAAATCTTTCATAGTGTGTTCATGAATATGTTCTGTACAAATGCCTCCTTAATTTTTCTTACAGCTTTAAGGTGGAGTTTATTTCTATATATATCCAAGTATGTATACCTAAAACCAAATAAGTACTCATATATAGAGGATGGCATTCTTACCTGTTTGAAATTGTTACTAATATACTTTTAGTTAAATATGGTCTCACATTTTGTTGGAATTGCTCTTATGTTGTGAAACCAGTCTCTTTAGTAAATAATTAAAATTTTCTGTCCCTGAAAAATGACTTTCTCAGGAAGATGCTTTGTGGAATGACTCAAATTTGTAGGCATTTAGTGAAATGACTGGAAAAACAGGCACTTTGTTACCCAGTTGGACTGCTGTACTCAGTTGTATGAAATCACAGAATATGAGTTGGAGGTGACCCATCAGGATCACTGAGTCCAATTCCTGGCTCTGCACAGTACAATCCATAAGTCTCACTATGTGTCCAAGACTATCATCTGAATGCTCCTTAAAATCAGTCTCTGAAATCAGGTGCTCTGACCACTTCCCTGGGGAGCCTGTTCCAGTGTCCAACCACCCTGGGTGAAGAAACTGTTCTAATATTCAATCTAAACCTCCCATGACACAGCTTCAGGCCAATCCCTCAGGTCCTGTCACTGGTCACAGAGAGAGATCAGTGCCTGCCCTTCCTCTTCCCCTCAGGAGGAAGTTGTGACTGCAGTGAGGTCTCCCCTCAGTCTCCTCCAGGCTGAACAGACCAAGTGCCCTCAGCTTCTCCTCACATGGCTTCACCTCCAGGCCCTTCACCATCCTCATTTCCCTTCTTTGGATGCTCTCTAACAGCTGAATGTCTTTGCTGCCAATGTCCACAATATTCAAGGTGAGGCTGCTGCAGAGCAGAGCAGGACAATCCCCTCCCTTGCCTGGCTGGTGATGCTGTGCCTGATGCCCAGGGCATGCTTGGCCCTCTTGCCTTGTCCATGTCCCTGTTTTTGAGGTTACCATCTGTGGCCACAGCTCTCTCCACAGAGAGTAGCAGGCACAACTCTCTCCCAGGATTTTTCCTGGGGAAAGCAGTGAGAAGCTCAGAGAAGAAAAGAAAACAATTCTTATCTCTACTTGCTGCTCCTGTTGTTTTGCACATGTGGAATGTGTTATGGAGATTGTTTACCCAAAGTGATTAGTTAATTGGATTCTGCTGAGGGTTGTTTGGATTGATTGGCCAATTGGGTCAAAGCCGTGTCCTGACTGTCTCCAGACAGTCACGGGTTTTTCTTTAGTATATTTTAGTACAGTGTCTTTTTAGTATAGTTATAGTATAATATTAGTGTAATTTAGAAGAGCTTAAGAAAGCAATTGTTCAGCCTTCTGAATCATGGAGTCAGAGTACATTATTCCCCGTCTCGGGGATTGCCTGTTTCTATGATAAACCTCCTCATCCTGTAACAGGCTGATGTCTTTTCTACGCTGCCTTTTGCCATTAATATATTTGAAAACCTCATTTTATTGTCCCCCACAATTCTGACTAACTTCAGCTTCAGGTGAGCTTTGGCCACATGACTTTTCTCCCTACAGTGGCAAGTGGCATCTCTGCCTTACTGTTTTGGGCAGTTTATTAAATCCTCACCTCGGTGAAATCTAGCATATTAAAAGCTGTAGCATGTAGGATGTTCTGCTACAATACTGCTACAGAAAGTAAAATCTTCCATCAAAATGGTACTCTCAGAAGCTTTTTACAATCTGATTTATACTTGGTTTTAGCTTGATACTACTTCTTTTCATTTGTAACCCATTTCGAATTAGATTTGGGATTTTGTCTGCAGCTGCAAGCGTTGTAGAAGAGAGGTCACTGACAGCAGAGGGTGGAAACTGGGGTTTTGGTTTTCTAGAAGGGAGCTTCATGACATCCACTGCTCTTTTGGAAAAGCAAGCATAAGTTAATTAGGTCACTGATGGACTTATATTAGGAAATGGCAATAAACTGTTCTCAGTACATTGCATTTCCATATAAAATAAAACTCCTTGAACAGGCTTGGGTTTTTAGGGGAACATAAAGTCTCCTTTTAATTAGATATACAATGCTGCATCTTTGGCATCTTACTAAAAACATTTTAAAATCATTGCAATGTTGGCTGTGGGTTTAAATTTTCTTTACTCACATTTCTTTATAATAAACCACACCAATATTTATACAGACATTGCAGGTCTTTCACATTTCTGTTGCTTTGGACTTGATAATCCTGATGGGTCCCTTCCAACTCAGCATATTCTATAATTATCAGCAAAGTCTACTAGGTAGAGTGGCTACATGTTGTACCTAAATGCCACTAGGTACTGCTACTTTAGAATGAATACATACATATATATATATATATATATATATATATATACACACACATGCACACATGTTGTATACTAGAATATATATGTATATATATTCTAATGATTGGTCAACTGTTGAAAAACATCAGCTGTAGGGAACAGGAAAATGATTGCTTTTTATGAAAGTTCTTTTTTGATGTGTTTATAGATGAGTGCACCATATACTGCTAGTATTTAATGCTTCTAGCATCTACTCAGAACTCACATTTGTAATACACTGTGATAATAAAATTCCTCCCCAAACCCTATCTAATAAGTTTGCTTTCTTATTTCATTATGCCTGCTCCAATAACATCATAAAATCACCATTAAAAACATATTTTTGACTCCAGGGAAGTAGGCTTAGAGAAAATGCTTAAGGCTTGAAGCAGAAAATTTGAATACAAAATATTTTTGCAGGATGTATATTTGTAATTTGGGTTGAGGAGGAGGAAAATGAGGCCCCTTGCCTTGTGGAGATCTTGAGAAAGGGAAATGGAACTCTATGAATTTTTAAAAGTTTTATTTTTTACAATATCTCTTAATCTCTCTCTCTCTTTTTTTTTTTTTCTACACAAAAAAGCCTTGATAGACAACATGCCGTGTTTTTTAATTGTTTTTGCTTTAAAAAACACTTTTAGAAATCCATTTATAGAGAAAAAGAGCTGTTTCCCATATTTACTAGGGAAGAAATCACAGATGATCTGCACACAATCCTATTTCACAGCAGCACTGTAACTTTCCTCACTTTGATTGAAATTCCTCAAGGTTTGATGCTAGTCCTGGAATGAATCCCTGTATTCCACACATGTATCTTCATCTTGAAGGGTAGGTATGTCTTGCAGATGTTATTTGGTATAATTAAATGAGTAAAGAAAATCTTGTCTCTCATTTAATGCAACTGGATGAATTGATCTCTGACATCCATTTTCCCTGATTACTTTAGAGAGACAATTTACTCTAAATTGGCCAATCTTCACAATAAAAAAGAAATCACAAGAGAAATAAAATAAATAGGAAAAACTTCAGAGTTTCTATAGAAAACACTGTGCAGCCAGAAGGTAAACAAGGATTTGGTTTGGTTTCAATTAATATTGCAAAGCCTGAAAAAGCTTTCTGAAAACATACTTTGTATTTTCTGGTGGGATTCAAGTGAGTAAATAAAGACCTTTAGCCAAGTTCTCACAAACTGATATGTCGAAATCATTCTTGCTGCTCTCTTCAAAAAGTCAGAGCCAAAGGTGACTATTGCTGTTGTAGTCTTCCTCACCTTGACTCTCTCAGGCCAAGTGAGATAAAATCCACATTTAGTATCTGCATTGCAAACTGACAGCACTCAGCTGAACATATCCCAAAAGTCTTAAAAAATATAGGTGTTTTGGATATGTGTTTTACCATATTTAAATAGGTTTTCTGATGATATTTCACATATCGGGGAAAATTACCCACATCCAGGATCTTGAAAAAATGTCTTGCAAATTTGGATAGTGTAGTTTTCCATCAGAGCTGGGAAATGAGTTTAATGTATTGGGTTATTTATTTAATTTTCCCCCAGTTTATTGCCTTTAGTCTCCAATATTTCCTTGGTCAGGTGACTAAGGAGGTTACACGAAGAATCTCACACAAAAGTCTCTGTTGGCTATAATCTATCTTAGATTTTTCCTGTGCTTTCCCTGTCAAAGCTCCATGAGTGGCTGCAGTTTTAATGCAGTGACATTTAAAATTTTGTCTGATTTTCAAATTAATTTCTTGTTAACATCTATCACTCCAACTGCATGCCTGAAGATAAATAAAAAAATAGAAAAAAAAATCACATTAATTTTGCATTTCATCCATTCAAACCCTTCAGTTTAATGTCAAAATATCAGAAAATTGTGTACTTTTGTTGGCGAAAATCTGACTAAAATGAAGGAATATGCCTTTAGGAAAAGAGGATGAAATGTCTTTTTCATTTTTAGAGGTATTGAATAAAATATGTATGTTTTACTGAGATGAGGAGTTGGTCTACAGGTCGTCTATCTCCTTCAACAGCATTGTTATTGGCAGGCTAGAGGAAAAGGTTCCTTATTGTTTTCACTCTGTTTCTGTGAATATTTACTCTTTTAAATGTGTCTCTGCTTCCATTTCAGTGGCTGAGACTGCCCTGTGGCTTTGAACCACTTTGATTTGATTCTATGATTAATTCTGTTATTCTGTGAACTCAAAAGTAGAGGTTCTTTTCGTAAGTTCGTTTTTCCAGATGAGAAAAAGCAGACCTGTGGCTTGGGAGTACCTGTACCGTGGCTCAATAAGAGCATTATTTTTGTCCCTAGTGGAAAATTACATATCAAATGACATTGTGTCTTATTTGCTGCTTTCTGAAGCAGACTTTGTATTGGAATACATCAACATGTACCTACAGCAGGCATTTTAGTCATCCAGTCTTGCTATGCAGCTTTAGCAAGAGGGCATAAGCAAAACACAAATTATTCCAATTATCCCAGGTCCACATAGCTGCCTTCTCTCTTACCCCTTCTGCCTTCTCTCTTACCCCTTCCCACCCACAGTGAAGTAGAAAAGGTAAGACTGAATAAAACGCTAGTGGGGAAAAATTTAACTGTATTAACTGTTTCTTAGAACTATGAGACAATTCAAATTTAAGATTGTTATTCTAACAAAATTAATTTTATATGTATGGATTTTGAATAATTTTGAGCAAATAACTCAAATACTTTCTCTTTCAGCTTGTAGTATATGTTATATTTAAATTTGACTCCAGATTTAGAGCCGTGGTAATGACTTTGGAAGATTTATTCATCCTTGTCACTACTATAAGGCAATTTCACACTTCCCTGACTCTTTAGAGGTGTAATACTGGGAAGTGTTAATTGACCAAATCCTCAGTAAGAGGGAGAGAAATAAGGGAACATGAAGTATAATTCTGTTTATGAGTTTGACTTGGAAATGACACATCACACAACAGATATTCAGAGGCAATAAAACTTAAGCTCTTTTCTATTTCAATAAACTACTTTAAACTCTCAAATGGACTACTTGGATTACATAATATATATACCAGCTTTCTGTTATATTTTACAAATATGCCAGGAAAGCTGGTTGGGCCAGACACTGACCTTAATTTGAAGATACACCTTTCTTCTCTCATCCAAATGCTTCAACAAGAAAAGACAGGCATGGCTGTGAATACAGAATAGAAGGTATTTTCAGGTGTGGGGAAACTGCTACAGTTACCTTGCCTGTAAAAATCCCATGCCTTTCCTGGATTTGCCAAACATTGCCATCTGTCTTTGCTCCTGATGCTGGCAGATGTCAGAAGGTCCCCTTCTCCTACACAGGCAAATGAAGTGAAGCTTTTCCAATGAAGTCTGCGTGGATCTAGGAGGACAAGGGAATGGGTCAGCAAAACAAACCCCTGGTCTTGTTTAAGTAGACAGGTTGTGGCTATTCCTGTTTAATCTGACTGGTCTCTTTCTCATGAGTAATACAAAAAAGAAAAACAGTTATTTTTCACTCTGTTTAAGAGCAAACATTAGTTCCTGTTTGTGTCTTTTTCGCCATAATTTTCACCTTCCTCATTTGAGAACAAACAGAAGAGCCAGCCAAAATCAACCACCAGTTTTTCTCTTAAGACATGTATTTAAACACTACCGTCTTCTGATTCTTGCTGAAGCTACACAATCAGCAAATATCTGGGTGTGAGTGGCCTTAGTAACAACTGTGCTTACAGAAAACGTCACTCTTGTTCTGTTTGTTAGTCATCCACAGTGTGTTTCTTTTAAAAAATATGTGAAACTACCTTGGCTTTGGAGACAAAAGAGAAAGTGAAACAATTAATACCACAGAGCTTACTCCGACTAAAATCTGCATTTTACCTTTGGCTCCTGAACGGACAGTGATTTGCATTCTTCCCTGCCCTCCCTCCCTGCTAACCCGAGGTATAAAGTAATACTTCAAAACTTAAAAATGTGTCTTTGATAGCTTTAAATTACTCTTAATACCACCTTGTCTTGTCATAACAAAGCAGGCTTATACTCCAAAGGGGACTGTGTGGTAGTTTTGACTAGATCAGTGGAATTATCATGGATTATTTTTAACTTTGGTTCCAGCTCTTTGAGTTTTGTTCTGACTGTCTGATTGAATTCATGGGAAAATTGAAAGCAAACCCTAGCTAAAGCAATGGGGTTTAAGGTAATACTAGTCAAGGAAGTTGATAAAACTCTTATACAGACTCTGTTAAAGACATAAAGCATGTTGTGATCCAGTTCAGGTATTTGTAAAAAAACGGGTGAGACCTGAAGGTAGGTATCATATATTATGACTTGTTTGGAAAGTCATAAAGTTTTTTATTTAATTGGAGGTAGGGGAGCAGAGTTGAGCTTAAAATCAGTTATAAATCTCATCCTTTTCTTGCTGATTTGTTCTTACAAAAATAGTTTTGATCTAGTATGATCAAGAACTATTTGGTGCTTTTTTTATGTCCGCTGGAAATGTGGGACACGCACAAGGTGAAAGAGCATAAGAAATTTGAAGAAGTAGAGAAAGTAATAACCAGAAGGAAAAGAAACAGAATCAGAGTAAACTGGATAATGAACAGGAAGAGATAACACTGAGAAGGGAATGCATGTTTAGGTAGTACAGATTCTTTTATCTCCACTTTTTGGACTGTATGAAACTAATTTCCTGGATAAGCATACTTAATTGGAGGAAGAAAACTAATCAGATCAGATTCAAAGTTTACTACAAAAATGATACTTTAAGGTGATAAAGTAATCATTCTTTGTTCAATCTTTTACATCTCAATTGTTTATTTTAAACCACAAAGTCTCGTAATTATAAAGATAATGAGGTATCTGATTTTTTTTCTATCTTTCCTACTTTGTCATTGTCAGCCTCTGTGCCTCCCAGTGCATCATGAGCAGACTCTTCATTACAAATCTCTTTAGCAAATCTAAGCCCTTTCAAAGGGGAACAGCCCTGTGTTTCCTCCCTGGAGAATCCTGGAATTTTAACACTTTTTAGGTGTTAAAATTGACTGTGTCTCTTCCTTTAACTGTGATATAAACATTATAATTAATGCAATGATGAGAAAAGAAGTATTACAAAAAAATAAAAAGAAGAAAAAGGGGAAACTTTGAACCTACTAGGGTCAAAACCCTATACTGGTTCTGTCCTTCAGGGATGTGTTAAAAAGCAAAATGCATCCATTTGTGTCTGGCAATTTAAAACAGTCCATCTGAAGCTTCAACATAATCAGGCAAATAAAATTGTTTATGATTAGTTATTCTGGTTTTATTGCCTTCTCTGTCTGGAAATTAGCAAGAGAAAAACATTTCTGAGTTGGTTTAATGGAATTACTTGAAGGAACAATGTTTTGGAGTCTAAAGATTGGAAAATTACCACAAGTAATTTTACTCTTAAAATTAGTTTTGGGTTAAAATCTGTCTCTAATAGAAAGAAAGAAAGTGGTTTTCCTTCATATTTTTGATCACTTTAATGTGAATGTTACACTCCGCTGTGTACTTTTTTTAAAAGGTTGGCTATCAAATTCAAATGTGCCTATGATCTTGCATAGATGTCAGTGCTTTTAGCATCTCTTTAATTTAGTTTGTCTTCTATTATGTCAACATGTCATCCCTTCCTTCCAAACAGGAGTAATATAGGGTTAGCTAGTAATATATAAAAGTTTTTTTTTTGATTAATAAATGAATGCATAAAAATTCAACCCTGCATAGGTAGATTATGTACTAACCACGCACCAGTTTATAGTTCATAATTGTCTTTGATACTCCAATGAAAGTGAACATTTTAAATCATCAGTCAGGAACATCCCTCTGTTTCTGGATAAAATAAAACTCAAAATAAACAACACATTTTAATGTAAGCACCCATCAACATGGATATTTTTTTTTAAACAAATATTTTAAATCTTGTATTAATACAGGCAGCTGCTGGGTTTCTGAACACCTTTTGGAGACAGGTACAACCATCACCAGCTGTATGATCTGTAGTCTAAGGACTGTACTCGACAACCAGACAAACAAGTCCATTGACTCCTTGCATTTTAGGTTTTTTAAATGGGCTCACAGCCCTCACATGGAGCAGATTTAGTAGTTCTATTTACTTTGGGGCAATTACTTAAATTTGCTGTTCCTAAAACTTTAATACCACAATAACGACAAGTAGCAAGAATAGAAATAAAGCTCTACAGTCAATCTAGAAAGAATAAAAATGAAGCTCTACAGTCAATCAGGGGAGTGTGAATGAGTGACAGAGTGAGGAAGAGGAAATAATAGATGGCATTTTCTAGCTGACTAGGACAGGTCAGTAAGGGAATAATTGCTTGTAGGATTTCTTTTAGTGGCAAGGACGGAGGAAATGTCATATGTGAACTGTAAATACAACACTGATAAGATTGGAAAAATTGCAAATGTATGTCATTATGTAAAGTACTTTCCACTTATTCTGACAAAATCAAAAGCCAACTTGTGCTGCATAGCTGGTAGGAGAGTATTAGGCATTCAAAAATATGATTTGTGCTGAGTTGATATAGACACCAAGTAAAGGTCAGATTAATCCTGATCTATAAAAATGTGTTTCTTAATTTGTTAAATGAGTTATTTTCTTCCAGACATAGAGAACTTTCCTCTTGGATATCCCCATGCTATCTTCATCCATGGAAGTCAATGTAATTTAATGGCTAAATCAATATTTGGGATCTTAGAGTTGCATGAAGAAGTCTTTATTAAGATTCTGCTAGACAGGACTCAAAAAAGAATGTAATTTACAGAACTGTGGTTCCCAGAATGGCTGAGAGAGGAAGGCACCTCTGGAGGTTGTCTAGTCCAACAGGTTCAGTGAGAGAATTGCCTGGGGACATATTTGGTTGGATTCTGAGTATGTCCAAGGATGTAGAGTCTGCAGTCGCCCTGGACAACCTGTGGCAGTGTTTTTTTATGCCCACTCTTTCTTACTCTTACTCTTACTCTTACTCTTACTCTTACTCTTACTCTTACTCTTACTCTTACTCTTACTCTACTCTTACTCTTACTCTTACTCTTACTCTTACTCTTACTCTTACTCTTACTCTTTTACTCTTACTCTTTTACTCTTACTCGGCATTTCCTGTGTTTCTGTTAGTACCTTTAGCCTCTTGTTCTGTTGCTGGGCAGCACTGAGAAGTGTCTGGCTTCTGCATTCCTTCTCCCATCAGAGTTTTACACAGACGGATAAGATTCCCCTGAGCCTTCTCTTATCCAGGCTGAGCAGCCCCAGTACTCATCCTCTCCTCATGTAACAGCAGCAGTTCCTTAATCATCTTCATGAGCCCGCACTGGATGTGCTCTGGTATGTCCATCACCCTCATACTCAAGAATCCAGAGCTGGACCCAGCATTCACAGAATCACAGAATCAACTAAGTTGGAAAAGACCTTTGAGATCATAGGGTCCAGCCTATTCCAGATGTGTATCACCAGTGCTGAGCAGAGGGGGAGTTCCGACCACTAGACTTCACCTGCTGGCAACACTTTGCCTAATACAGAGTACCATTGCCCTTTGCCACAAGGGCACTTTGCTGGCTTTGTCAAACCAGGATCTTTAAGACATATTCTGTCAAACTCCTTTTCAGCTGATTGGCTCCTATGTTATACTGGTGCCTGGTTTACTTCTTCCTGGGGATAGGGCTGCCATCTCCTTTTGTTGAGCTTCATCATGTTCATGTGTTGTCCCATTTCTCCAGCCTGTTGAGGTCCCTCTATTCAGCTGTTCTATTTGGTCTGTCAGCCGCTCCTCCCTGTTTTGTATCGTCAGTCCACCTCACTTTTCACTTAGTCAGACTCTACTCCATCAGCCTTTCTGTGGGGATGACATGGGAGACTACCAAAAGCCTTGCCAAAGTAAAGGAAAACAGCATCCACTGCTCTCTCTTAACCCACCAATCATCCAGTTGTAGAAGGCTATCAAGTTGGTTAACGTGACATTTCAAAGATAATTGAGAGTCACCTTGCAGTGACATTGGCCAGCTCCCTCCACACTTTTGGGTCTATCCCACTAGGTCCCATGGACTTGTGTCTGTCTATTCTCTTTAAATGTTTCCTAAGCTGACCCTGCTCTAGTGAAAAGTGGTCTTTGCCACTGGTCTCAGGGGCCTGCTGAAAGCCAAAGGCAAATAAGGCATTCAGTACTTAGGTCTTTGCTGTGGCTTTTGTCACCAGATCTCCTGACCCATTCAACAGCAGGCCCACAATTTCCCTCACGTCTTCTGCTGCTGATGTAAATCCTGGAATCCTTCTTGCTTTTCAGCACCCTCATGAGATTCAACTCCATACAGACTTGTCCTTCCTAACTATGTCCCTGAACTCTCAGATGGTGCCTCTCTGCATTTTGTGGGTCACCTGTCCCAGCTTTTGCCTCTTGCCCAGTTCCCCTTCATGTTTGAGATTTTCTGGGAGTTCCTGTTCATCCATTCAGGGCTCCCACCACTCTTGCTTGACTTCCTGCTCACAGAGCTGGGCCCTTCTTGGGAAGTGACACATTTCAGTGGCAATTTCACAGTTCAGCATACCTACAAACATTCCATTTTTGTGGCTCAAGCCCCAGACATATTGAGCCTACTTTAATAATGACCTTAATTTTACTGGTGCATTGTTCCATCCCTAATGACCTAAATAAAATTGCAATACTTTAGCTTGATAATTAACTTTCTTAAATGAATATTTGCTTGCTCACCAATTTTAATAAAATCAATGAGGGATATGCAGATTTGGGTTGCTCTAACAAATTAAAATATGGTACAGGAACTATGAGGGCATGGCTAGTGTCAAAGATGTAATTTTTAAACAACTCAGTTCATCTTTCAAATGGATATTTAAATATTTTTAGACTAGTATTCTTAGAGCAAGCTATGTGGATTAAGAAGAACTCCCTTGACTTCACTGAGAAGGAGCAGTAATGGCTCCTCAGGCCAGGACCTGATGCAGAGCAGTAAAGAAGCTGATCTTTGAAACAGCTGAGTGCCTTGCTTTCAGTTCTTTCTGAACACTACAGAATCACCTCTGCTTCTCTATGGCAATGGGAATTGCACTCATGACTGGGACTTACCCCAAGAACACTGTGGTTGTAACCTTTCTCCTTCAGTATGCCACTGAATTTTTTTTATAAAGTTAGGGGTGAGAAAACTGTGAAATGTACATGTTTGAATTGGTCAGACTAAGTTTGTCAGGTACCCTTCTTCTGAACTAGTTTTTTGTCTTCTAGTACATCATACAGCAATAAACTACTTGTTTGGGATTGGGAAATGGAATGAAGAACTCTTGGCCTTGACATACTCCGCTGTGTACTTAACACCAAAGCTCATGTCTGCATCTGAATATCTTCTTGTCACAGTGACTGCTGTTCATAAAGTGTTACTGGTGGGATTTCCACCAGTAAAGGGTTTAGAAATCCCAGAAGATATGCACTGTCAGAATCCATGGACAAGCTTGAAACACTACCAGCATGGAATACTTTTGGAAATCCTTGCTCACATGCTACGGTGCAGGCAACTGGGAGATATTATCTACATTTTTTTGTCAAGATGTCAGAAGATAAACAAATACCTCAGTCCTGGGTTAATCAAATAATATACACTCAAAATCTATTATGTGAGAAAAAGAAATGGAGAAAAAAGGTCTTGGTAACAAATCATCTTCATTCAAAGCCTTTCCTACTACTCCTTTCATGAAGTAGTAAAATACCTAAACAATCTCAGCTCAGGACAGGACACTAATCTGGCATAAAGCCCAGATTCTGGACTCTTACATTTTGCTGCATAGCTAAATGCAGATACTAATAAAGCACAATTTTAATGAATACAGATTTTGTTGTTGAATATAGAAACAAAATTTTGGTAAAAAATACCAGAAATTTTAATAATAAATGAGTTATTACAAGCTGCTTGAGCAGCTGCATTAAATGTCTCTGAAAGCCATTTCAAAAACTGAAATGATGGGTGACATTTAGTTTACATAGTGGGTAATATAAAAGACAAAATAATTTTGAAATATAATTGGTAATAAAGAGAATAAATAGTCTTATAAATATGCTAACAAGCCATTTTAGTGATATTTAGTATAGACATACTTAAAAGCAGTTAATAATCAGATCTTCACAGTTAATGATGTTACTGTTTAATGGTGTTTCACTGCTTGATCCCTGAAATTATGTCTTTAAATAATGTTACCAACTGTAACCACTACTGTGCTATCAATTAATATTTGAAATTGTCTGTGATGGCAAGAAAAAGACACACGTAACATGCCTGTGTAATAAAAATCTCTATTAATGTGAATTTACTATATGAGGGAGAGAATTTTTGTATATGGCTGATTTCAGTGCTGGTGTTCCTTTTAGTAGCTTGATAGCTTTCAGGAGGGGATTAAAAAAATTTCTTAGAATGATTATTTTCAAGGCTAATCATATAATTTCAGAACTTTCCAAGAGGACTGTCAAAGGAAAATGGTTTATATAATCAGTTATCTTGCTGAAAACCCCTTTAACCTGTGAAACTATAGAGTGAATATGAATGAACCAAAAGCCAATGCATGCAATTATTCATCGTGTGTGTGGAGTAATTTTTATTGAGCTAATAACTAAAGATAAACAAGATTTTAAAAGAAAACATATTTATTTTTTTCCAAAACATTGTGAGAATTTAGTATCACTAGAGAAAATATTGATGAGTATCTTTGTGCTGTGAACAAAATTTCCTCTAAATATTCTTTGGACACACACCCCCTTTTTGCATATTAGTGTGACAGTGGAATAGATGCAGGTAGTGCTAGGGGACTCCATGCCTTGCTGTCCTTTCAGCTTAGTCATTTAGGCAATGGCTTCTGCATCTTTGCAAGTCAAAAGGCACCTGATAAAGTCAAAGCAGTTTAAGCAGCAGACCTTTGCTACCTGGATTACTCTGAAGAGGACAGGGGTAGTCTCAGATTTGTAACTCTGAAGATCCATGCAAGGGGAATGGACCAGGAGTAAGTCAGGGAGTCCTGGAGGAGGAGCTTTTCTTCTTTTCCATCATGACTAATGAGTCCAGAAATGAGAAGTGCAGTGGGGTGGATCTGCTCCAGGGAAATCCACCCTGGAAAAATCCTAGCACAGGGACCCTTCCTTTACCACTTGCACTTGATGTGCAGGCTAGGAAAGAAAAAGTGTATTAAAGATGTGGAAAAGAGATACTCCTGTCACTTTGTTGCAGTGGTGTCAGATAGTCCAAGTAGCAGGAAAGTCAGCAGTTTTCACACTGGGCTATTTTCCCCTGCACTACTTCTGCTCTCTGTCTCTTTCAGAATACACTAGTGCTGAAGATCAGAAATTCCTATGGCAGAAACCTTCAGTATTTTTATGCAGGGTGATTTTTCCTTTGTCCTGGAAACAGACATCCTTAAGATTCTGTTTTGTCTGCTCTTATTCATGGCTGCCCAGAGAAGCTGTGGATGTCTCATTATTGGCTGTGTTCAAGGCCAGGTTGGATGGGCTCTGAGCAACCTGATCTAGCGGAAGGTGTCCTGCCCATGACAGGGACATTGGAAGTAGATGATCTTTAAAGTCCCTTCCAACCCAAAATATTCTATGACTTGGTGCCATAATTTCTAGTGCTTAATTGCTCTCCTAGAAAAGTTTTTTCTTTATGTCCTTTTATATGTCACACTGCTCTTTGTAGAAAAAGAATGAGAGGTTGCACAAATATGATGGTGAAATTAATGCAATTAATTCAAGATCATGTGACTGTCCCAAAAATATTTCCAATTTAACTTAAGTAAATTGACTTAAAAAAGCAACAAACCAAGACCATACCTTTGTGTGCCTGAGTACATTAATTCCTCATCCTCTATTGCATCTGGAACCTTTACACTTTATTCAACTACTGACATTAAGTTTCACATGCTGTGATTTTACCAGCAAAACTATTATTGACATTTTGTATTTTGTTGCAAGTGCCCTTAAGGTTTCTCCCAACTCAAAGTTAAAATAGTGGATTTTTATATTGCTCCCTAACCCCTCCCATGCCAGTGTATTTTCAGACCACTGAAGAAAAGTATTTGGTTTATCAGTCTTTGTGCCATGATTTCTGATTATCATGTTCTGTTTTACCTCAATTTTGAATTAGAAGCCTTTTTTTTGGAGTGATAGAGGTCTTGTCTTTAAGTGTCTAGGCATTATGGAAAATTAGCTTCTGGTTCATGTTTGGGTTCATTAAAGGTCCAAGAAATAGTACAGAAACATTCTAGAGAGTTAATTGCAAATATTGGTGTACAAAGGAAAATTTGAAGCACAAATAAAAAGTTTCATAAATCCAATCTCTGACAACGTCAATGCATAAATTTTTTTTTTTTATATATTTTTGTAACCAGAAAAATAATGCCTTGGTCTTACACCTGGAAAAGTAGATTTTTTAAAAACTATCAGAAAGCTTACAATGTGAAACTACAGCTTATTGAGATCGGAAGAGCGTC
>JAYDZK010000001.1:102649229-102668770 GCA_034509185.1 Euphonia xanthogaster
CGACGCTCTTCCGATCTACAATGTGAAACTACAGCTTATTGATTATAAGAATTCTTATATCTTAAATCTCAAGATTATTCTTGGAATTATATTGAAATGTTATTTGCAAGGAGCAGAGGATGGCACTGTTGGACTGCAATTAGAGGTGATACAGACTGCATATCTTGAATAACAACATTACACTTTATTGCAGAAGTTCTATCAGATGTCTTACAAGAAGCGAGAGCAGGAAAAAGATTTACACTCGTTTTGATCACCAACATTGTGCTTGAACTGTAGCAGTGAGATAGGAAAAATGATTCTTTTTTTGAATGGGATGTGGCTGTAAAATAGAGTAATGAAGAAAAAGTGGGTGAATAAAACCAAAACCATTAAATCACATATTTTGGTAAATAAATTATTAGTATATTGTTGAAGGGCCTTTCTGGCACTGAGTCCTTAGCTGTGAAGTGCCTGAGGTACTGAGTATTTGCAAAGTCTTTGGCTCTCTGAAGTGGGCACCATGGTATCCACAGGCTCTTCAGATGAAATAACCTACAAAGATTGTAATTCACATGGGAACAGAGGATAGACCTGCAAACCTCTTTAAAAAAATGGACTTTCTATCTCAGATGTATATCCATTCCATATTGGTATAGGATACTGCTAGCCTGTTTCTCCAGATTTCACAGGAAGACTTTTATCTGAAAAAGCTATTCAATATAGTGAAAGGGGAAGAATCACATTCCAGGAATGTTAATATGAGTATTTAAAAACCGTGCAGTCAAATAATTCAGTTTTGTTATGCAAGAGGTCATTAACTGTGCAAGCTTCTGAATTTTGCTGTCCATGTGTTACCAATAAAACCAGCATTCACTTTATTAATTTCTCTGTAATTCTAGCTAAGCTTAAAAAAAAAAAGAAAAAACCAAAAAAAAAAAACCCACACCTTCACCTTTTGGTTAAAGAAATTAAATTTTACCTCTAATCTGACTGCTGCAGTAGGCTCACTTGGTCTTGGTCTACAAAATTTTGGAAGAGCATTCTTTTTGTGAGAGTGGTGGGGACTTTTGTTGGATACACACAAGCCACCTTGCAGTTCAACAGGGTTTGTTTTCCAGGATTGCTTATGCTGCCAATTACATTGAGACAAACTTGGAGGAATATACTAGAATGCTAGTATTATTTGCAGGTTATTATCTCTTAAAATAGGATATCTGCAAAATAAAATTAGAGTAGAAGTAGAATTTATTTGAGACCATGAATTTAAATCTGAGAATTTGGCATGATCATTTTACTGCAACTGGATTGGCATTCAATACTCAAGACCATTTCAAACTGCTCCTATAATTTTGCATTTTAACTACAAACCCCAATGAAATTCCATATTTTCTTGGGAGCTTTTTGAATTCAAATGTAATTCTCAATAAATCTCAGCTCAGTTTCATTGCAGTAAGACCTCAAAACAAGTGATTTTTTGGTGTTTACAGTTTTTATAATAAATCATATTACAGAGTTCTGCCAATACACGTTTTCTCTATGTTAATAATGTGTCACTGTTGCCTTATTTATTTTTCTGTTATGGCAAAGACATTTTTTTCCTTTTTATTTTTTTAAATTCAATTGAGTCATGGAAGGAAAGAAGAGAGAAACTTTACATTCTGAACGCCATATTTTTTCATAGTTCTTGTCTCTGTCATTCCCAGTTTTATTGGCTCCTTGTGAACAATGAATGCACCAAAAATTATATTGTCAGCAGTTGTGGTTTGTTTTCTTTCCCCAGTGAGAAAGACTGCATGATTCAAGCAAATTATTATATCTTTTTACTGGGAATAACTCCTGTAAGAATTTAATTTTTAGGAATCCTCTTTAAATTCTCCTCAGCAAGTGTAATTTAATGCTCAAAAATTAATTTACATTGGTCTAAATTCTCTATAGTCATATGGTTTTTGGCCTGAAGGTATCTCAAGGATACCTTGTGACTATTTGTACCATTTTTTTGTTATCATTACTCTGGTGACATTTCTGGTTTCTCATGGTTTTCACTTTTCTAAAATACTTACAGCATAAAACCTGTCAAAACAACAATGATCAAACATAAAAACAAACATACCAAAACTCATAAAACTATTGATAAAAATGCAACGTAGTGAGCAGCTCTACCACAGCAGTAAGAATCCTCAGATTTTTCCATGTGCAGTCTCAATGTGTAGACTTTCTAAACCTGTCATCTTTCCAGAAAAATCCTAGCAGAGAAAATCAACATGACAAAAATAGTTTCTGGGATTATGGCATCTGCAAATTGCTGCCCACAGAAGGAGGTGGCAGCAGATAAGCAGTTTGATAGAGAAGTAGACAAATTCTTGGACTATTTATCCATAAATGGATCAAAAGACATCTAGGCAGGGATGTACCTTTAGCATCCCTAATGTATGAGCTGCTTAGGAGAATGGATCCCAAGAACTGGCCCAGCTGGAGGGATTGGTTTGACCAGAATCTTCTTTGCCACTGCCCTAGGCTGAAACTTAGGCATTCATGGATGCTTGGTCAGACACAGCAGTGCATTGATTTTATTCTTACAGACTGAAATGCAGGGCAAACTTGGGTCTTCATATCATTGCATATATTGGTTTTAACATTCAGAGTTTGTGAAGCCTTGGAACAATGCTGCAAGAATATTCAGGACTGCTCTCAAATCTTTCGTTAGGAATATTCAATATCCTGTTAAATGACCCTTTTAAAATAAAATGAATCAGATGTTTTTGTTTGAGAATGAAGTCTTTCTTTGGTTTAATTTTTTAATAGAGTGACAAGAAACATTTGTCTCAATAAATAATTGACACACTAGGATAACTTTGTGCAGTAGCTTATTCATTTGTAGGCCCTAATGCTGCTTCTTTGTGTTAAATATATGAGCACAGGTTTTATTCACTATTTTAAAATACTATCAGGAAAATCCCCTCTAATTCAGATTGTATGTCAGATATGTAAAATTAGATGTTCTTGAAATAATATCCTACAGTCAACACATTTTTGGATAATATAAAAAAGAAACTTCCGGGCAGTATAACAGACTAAAATATTTGGCGTTCTTAAATTATTGGGATTAATATATTGCATTTTAGATTTTAAAGCACAGAAAGT
Organism: Euphonia xanthogaster; assembly: GCA_034509185.1. Classification (NCBI taxonomy): domain Eukaryota; kingdom Metazoa; phylum Chordata; class Aves; order Passeriformes; family Fringillidae; genus Euphonia; species Euphonia xanthogaster. The sequence continues at coordinate 102,652,353 of JAYDZK010000001.1, forward strand.
CAGAAATTAAATGCCAGATTGAAATATTCAGGGTGAAATCCCAGTTTTACTCAGGCTAGTGACAAAGATTTTATTACTTTCTGTGGGGCTCTCCTACTAAAAGCACTGTACAATATGCATGCTTGATTTACCATTAATATATATTGTGTATCTATATATATAAGGCACAGCTGAGAAATGAAAACTTAAGAAGAAAAATCCTAACAAAAAAATTTCAAAAATTTGAATAATTTATAACTGGAACATTTTAGATCTTTTTTCTTGTTCCCTGACCTTTTGGAAAAAAACAGAGGCAAAATGCAAGCAATACTTGTGTAGAAACATGAGTGATGCTGAGCTTTTCACATGCACATAGGGAGGAGTGACAGACCAGTTTTCCTTATGAATAGAGATAATCACAAATACCAAAATAAATCAGTTGAGAGTCTTGTCAAGTGTTTCCACACACCCCCCCTCCCCCATTTTCTACCTGTTATTATCCAAAGTACCAAAAGGTTACCTTGTACCTGCTCTTTGATTCTTTCTATAACAGCTTCCATATCCTGACTTTCCAAAATATGTACAGGTACTCACAGCAGTACTCCAGGGTAATTGGTCAGTGTAAAAGGCCATCATGGTTTATGGGGCAGCAAATTCACTTTAGAGATAATTAAAGACTATTTTTGTCCCATACCATTATTTTTCTTGTTCAAGGGCTTCACAGCAATAGAGAGCTTGGCACTGTTAATGATTTCTATAGCTGTCACCAAAGCAAAAAGAGATATATTTGTCTGAAACTATCTGTCTAGTGCTATTTATACAGTAGCACAGTAAGCAATTACTGTACACTAGAGAGTTCAGGTGAGAATAGTCAGACCAACAATCATGTGGCAGGCAGCTCTGAATGCCTGCAGGGATTAATCTCTCAAATCTAATTTAAATTGGTATATTTTCACATGTGCAGCCTGCACCTCAGATATCTTTAATCCCTGCAAAAGTCTAGTTCCCATGAGAGGTCCTCAGGAAACTGAGGTCATTTCAGGAGTGAGGAATCAGGGGTTTGAAGGAAAATGACTAAGTTATGAGGGCTGGAGAGGGGAAGTTCATGGAAACAAGTAAACTCTAAGATGATTTTCCTCTTAGGGTATTTGCACATATATATAGTCTTGTTATTGAGCCACAGGCTATGCTTTCTTGATTTTATTTTTTTATTATTACCATTACTTTCATTATTTTTTGTTTTTATTTTGTTATGATAGGTAACTCAAAAGTTATGCAGACAAATCCCCTGGTAAAACATGCAACGATAACCCTCATATGGCATTCAGAGTATGGTGGCTGAAGACCTACAGTACAAAATACTTTTTGAAACAGTAAAATTGCCCAACCTACCTAATCAAGCAAGTTTTCATGTCTTTTGAAAGAAGCTGAAAAGAGCATACAAAGAGATTTGTCATTTTGATTGCTATTTATTTTTCTCTGTATTGATCAAAATATATACTGTGACTTTGGAATACACTACTATTAATAAAGCTCAATAGGATTTGCCATCAACATTACTTCTCCTTTAAAAACAAATTCAGGTTTTGTATTTTGAAAATAGAATATTAAATACTTACTTTTCTAAACCTGTTTGAAAATTGTCATTAGAAAACTGAAATTAAATGTGTGTCTAATAGTATAAAAAATTGATCACCTGGATGTAATATAAATGAAAACGTAAAAAAAAAAAGGTATTTTTGTATTCCTCCAATCTGATTTCAGCTCATATTTATAGACTAGAGAGGATTTTTAAAATAAAAGTGACATTTTTCTTGCAGACAAAGAGCTCTCTCTATTTTTTTTTTTTTGAGTTTGGCAGCTCTTTTAGACTTACTGTTTTATGTAATGATGAGAACGAGGCATAAAAGACTCTCCTGGCTGCTAGATATTTCTCTCTATTATGAATTTCTCAAAAACGAAATTTTAATGAATTATGTCTCATATCTCCCTACAAATACATCTTTTCAGTGGGTTTTTAAAACAAAACTACTTTTCCTAGTGTTCTTGTGGGTCTTTCCTCATTACAATAAGGCAGTAGTTTACTGGATGAACAATAGGTAGCACTTGTTTGAAATGCTGGTCATCAGAATTTTCTGTCTGTGCAGACACTCCACTGCAGCTTTAATAAAATACCTTGTTACAGCAGTATTAAATCTGTATTCTGTTGGCATGACTTTGCATTCTCTGCCAAGGGCACTTCAGCTCATTTGTATGAAGATAAAGTAGGTAGGCAATTCTGCGTTCACCAACTTGCCTTTGATCTGCTGGCAAGAATATGGAGTTTATACATACAGAATCTCAGTTTAATGACTGACTGAGCAGGACAGATTTTTACAGCTTTGGATAACAATGTGTTTTCTTCTATACTGCATCTGTCTTCATAACTTTTACTTGAGATACAAAATATACACCTAATTTTCCCTTTAAATCTTGTGTTTGCAGACAAGCGAGTGTTCCTTTGTGAGCTGTCCAAGTTTCTGCTACAACTCCAATATATTAGATGCACATGGTTGAATACCTTTAAACCCTGCTGGCACGGGATAAACTGGTGAAAGTGTGAAAGTTGGAACTGTTTTTCTCTAAAAATGGAAATTTTTCCTATATAAGAATGCTGAATATTTCCAATCCCCTAATAAATTTTTTTTTGCCATCTAGGATTTTATTAATGTAAACAAACTACATTCTTTGGATTGTTCTTAATAAGCTAAACATATAACAAATAGAGTAAAAAAAAATATTTGGGTATCTGTTATGAACCTCACTAATTAAGTACTTTTGAACTGTTTGCACCATAACAGGCCTGAACTATATCATATCAGGTCATTGCCTTTTGGCCTCTTGTATTATTACTCTTTTTATGCTCAACTGTGATAGTTAGCCTTTACTTCTTACCATACCCATCTAAATTTGATCTGAGATTTATTAAAACTATTATAATAATATCTGTCTAGGCCAGAAGTTTCCCAGAAGATCATAGCATATTTAGCTTTTTAATAGTTAAAAGCAATTCTTAGAGGGATTCAGGTATTGTATCTTTGCATTTCATAATTTTTGGTGTATTTTATGGATTACACTCTCACATATTTTTATCTCTATATATTTAAAGTTATATAGATGCAGTTTTATGTAGTGTGTAGGGTAGGTATACACCATATACCTGTAACTTCTGATGGAAGGCCTTTCAGCACAATCTGTAGATAAAGCCCTGAAGAACAGCACAGCAGTTCCTAATGCCTGTCACCAGCACGACTGACACCTGAGACATATTCCTGGCTGAAGATCCTGGAGAAGAGGCTAAATGCTTGGCTGCACATCCCAAACCCAATGCATGTTTGTGGGACAACAAGCAAACTTAAATGCTGGTCATGGTAGATATCAAATAAACAAAGCTCAGCTTCAGAGTCCAAAACCCACGAGGGATAGGATAAGTATGGAAATAGTGAAAACCAATCAACCTTTCTTTGCTTCCTGGAAAATCATTCAATCCTTCAGCTTTCCCATACAACTGTTAGTCTTCAGGTCTTGGTCAGCTGTTGGTGTGCAAGCCCATCACAGGTGTGTTTTTGGTGGGCAGGTTTGTGTGAAATGCTGCTTTTATGTAAACAGCTCAGGAGGGTGGAATAAATTAAAGGGAATTGTATCTGCTGGTCCGTTGGCTCTGCTGTCTCCTAAAATGTGAAACTCCTCTCTTGGACCCAGAGGGACATGAACCCAAATTAGGATCATGCAGGAAAGGTAAGTCCATATGTGGACTGCAAAAAGGTTTCCTTGTGTGAGGATTCAGTCACACCAGGTGCTGTGCATCACCTCAGTGCTGCTGACACTTTAGCACACTCCACCACATGCTCCAAAGTCTGCTCAACCTACAGAAATGAGACAGGTGGATAGGAAGTCTGAGTAACTTATATCTCAGACATAATCCTCTTTTGATGTGTAACTAAGTGAGAGTGGGCTGTGGTTAAGTCCAATATGTTCCCAAACTCAAAAATATTACCCAGAAACAGTTATGATCAAGCAAATATGTCTGATAAAATAAAAACTTTGAAAGGGTTAAGCAGTGAGGATTTAATGGTTTACAGTGATTTAGAAACTAATGTTTTCTGGAGCTAGAACACGGCTGAAGGCCTTGAGGGGATCAGTAGTTGCCAGGGAAAAACAGGTTATCCAGAAAAAATAAACTGATAAACTCCCTGAATTTTTAAAGTGAGATTACTGTGGCTGCATAAATATGTGCTGTTCATTTCATAGCTATCTGCTGAAAACAGTATGATAAGAAATGAAGAAATTTGGTGTGACCCAAAACCTGCATTGCTTTGGTAACAGTCACTGTTGTGAGGAATCCTCTGTGAAATTTCTTGTATTTTAGGAGGTGATTATAGCCCGCAGAGAGATTAGGGAGAAAAGGATGAGATACCCATGGGTGCTTGGAGATGCCTGTGGAACAGAGGCAAAGAAAAGCCAGGGAGATTTTCTTTGTAAAGCTTGAGGCTAAATGTCTGAAGAAGTGAGTTGAAGGCAATGGAGTGTGCTCTGAGCTCGCCAGCACATTTAGAAAGAAGATAAGGGCAGACTCTTCCCTGTGCTGGAAATCTCTTGTGACATCATTCCCACAGGAAAAGCAAGGATGATGGCAGGGCTGCCTCGGCCCTGTGGATATGTATGTGGTGCTTAGCGCTTGAGCATGAGGAACACACTGAGAGAACAAGTTATTCCAGAAGAAAACAGGAGAACATGAATGAAAAACACTTTCTCTCCACCAGCTATTTCCAATGTTTCTTTCCAGTTTCTGATACTCTGGTAAAAATCAGCTCCACGTCAGCAGAATTCACCTGGGTTTCCAGCAGTGAAACTAAGATTAGATTAAGAAGTTTTGTCTATATCCATATCTACCTATACCTATATATCTGAAGCTTGCTGGCATTTCCTAGATAAATCTACCTTTAAATTTATCTGTAATAGTACTATGCGTTAGAATCATGAGTTCTTAAGGAATCCAGTGAATTGTGGTGAGTGCTAGCTGCAGTTTATTAGGCTCAATCTGTTCACCAGTGGCAGTATTTAGTCAATGGCTGAGCAAGGCTGATTCCTCAGATGGTGTAAATCAGCCCAGCACCACTGACGTTAATAGATCTTTGCCAATTTACATCAGATAGGAGCATCTCTTGCTCTTTCTTCCCAAAATTTACGAGGATTATGCAGATGAGCTGTAGCCCTAGTGGTAAATGTATCATTTACATATGCCAGGTCTCTGCATAGTGTGATTGCTGTGCTCTCCAAATCTTTACAGACATTCTATGATATATGTGATGACTAAGTAGTGGAAGTCAACAGAAAGAAGAGTAGGCATAGCATATGGAATTTTTCTTTGGGTACTTTTCCCTTACCTTTCTTTCAGCCTAGGGATGAGGGTTAAAATAATACTCAATACATAATTTCATTGAGTTAGTAGTATTTCAAGTCATCTTTACACTTGGGTTTCCTTCTTTGCTACTTAATATCTTCATCATCAAACTACTTGTATCATTTTCAGGGTCTGAGCATTCTCTTCTCATCACTTATTCACATGCTGCCTACCAAGGGCTGAGGACCTAAAGGCACTGCTGAGCTTACATTTCATACAGAACTGCTGAGCCTGTGCTGTGAAAGTTGTAGATCTGTGAACTATGGTAAAAATAAAAACTTAGGCTAAGAAAACCAGAGCCCTGTGAATCCTGAAAGCAACATTTATTGTGGCTCCAATGAAGATTTCTCTGAATAAATTCAATATTTCATTTTTAGATATCTATGCTTTAGTATCAGAGAAATAAAATTCATGAAACAGAGACAAGGAAGGAAAATAGCAAGTAAATACACATTTCTTTTAAGAGGCCACTCCATCACCAGTACCAATTTCTTTCCTTTTCCTCTGTGGCTTAGAAATAGGAAAAAAAAGGACCTTGGAAAAAGTTGAACAAGAAGTCTCTCTTTTTTTGTCTTTTTTACCTCATGGTATATTAGAGTTACTTCCTCTTGTTTTGCTACAGAGATTAAAATTGATAATATTATGTTTACTTTGCTGTTTGCATATCATCACTGAGGATGTCAACTATTGAAAGAACCACCTGCCATCTAATTACTAGCAAAAAATTAAATTAAAACTTATAAGTTTCTATTAGGTTGATGACACAATACTTTCCCAGTGACTTCTGATCAGAAAGATCTCACTTTTAGGAAGAACATGGAGTCCTTGAGGATTTGTGGTGCCAGTGCTGGCTCCAAGAACAGCAACAGGCTTGCCTTTCTCCTTTGGGAAATATAAATACTGGTGTGAGATTCGTATAACTGTAGGTTAATATGACGAGCATGAATGTTTTTTAATGGCCAGGAATAGCAAAGAAATATCATGTGAAATGTCAGGAAAGGACATGGGAGATGGAAAAGTGCAGTAGTACCCAAGCAAGTGCTGCTGACCAGGGAAAGCAAGCCTCTCTTGGCACTTCAGCCCTGATACAGATGGACATGGGTCCACAGCTCTTCATGGGTGAAGAAATAGAGAACTTGGATATTACAGCAAAGAACATATTTGTCTTTCGGCAACATTTAGTCTCAGCTCAAATCAGGCACCTCAGGGCTTTGCACAATGCAAACAGAAAGACATTTTTGTCCTGCAGACCTTAGAATACATATAGAGATTCCATCCAAAGAGCAGGAGGAACTCCTCCTTAATTGTACACAGCACATTATATTGCTTGTTATATTAAATTCTGTTCTGTGGTTTGGGAATGGAAAACATCCTGCTTTGTTTCACCCAAGGTCCACGCCTCCTTCTGGAAATCAGTTCCTCCCAAGATGGCACTCAGACTCTAATATGAAAAGTTGTTGAGCAGCAGATGTCAATGGCAACACTGTAGGAATAGAGCAGGGCTCTGTTTTGTTGATCATTAATAACAGAAACACATGATAATAACAGATCCACATGACTTTTTAAGGGTCTCAGTGCTGCTGTCTACTCCTGCCTATATGAATGCCTCCTACTTGACCTTCACTGCCTTAGTTCCAGTTAGAAGTCACTGTAGAGATAATTTATAATTATATCACTGCAGATAGACACATTTTTCTGTTCAATATTTTTCTCTCAATTTCCTCTATGATTCCTGTATGACCATGTGTGTTTACCACACTGAAGAAGAATGAAATCCAGTTGACAATTTCAAGAAAATTAATCAGAATAGGATTCAAAAGGTATTAAAATCTGGTTTGTTCATGAAAATATGTTGTGAAATAGAAATTCAATACACAGCTGTCCTGAATGAAGGGATGGCTGATCTTGTTGGACACAGAGAAGTAGCATAAGAAACAGCTACAATGAACAAGTGAGAAAAACTCTAGGAAGAGATGGCATACATTGAGTGCCACAAGAAATGAGGCAGCCAGAAGAAAATAAGTTTTAAGTTGGCGCTCCCAGAAATGGTTTTCCTAAGTCTATAAAAATCGGATAACCTCATGGGGTGCAAGAACTGATCTCTTCACTCTTGTGACCAGTGAGAGGACTTGAGGAAATGGCATGGAGCTGAGCTTGGGGATATCAAGGTTGGATATCAAGAAAGAGTTTTTCACCAAAGAGGGTGTTTGGGCACTGGAACAGGCTCCCCAGAGAAGCCCCAAGCCTGACAGAGCTCAAGAAGCATTTGGACAATGCTCTCAGGAACACGGTGGGATTCTTGGGGTGCCCATCTGGGCTTAAACCATGACATCCGGACTTGGACTTGGTGTTCCTGATGAGTCCCTTCCACACCATATTCTGTGATTCTATGAAACAGAATTGTTGCAGTTCATCTAAATGCAGGCATATTCACTTGCTAATCTGGTTTATAGGCTATTTGATGGTGTACCCTTATTACTCCTTTTCTGAATGCACTTATGGCTCAAGATGTGCTTTTCAAAAAACCAAAATCTTATTAGAAAATGGAACAGGTAGACTGCTGGTGGAAGCAAAGCCCTTCTGAGCTTTCCTGTGTACAGGGCAAGCACACTATAATGGCAAGCATGGATTTATTTGGGCCACCGTTACTGAGATGAAGCAAAGAAGGCTGGCACAGGACAGGTGGGTGTGCCCATCAGATTCTCAGGGTTTTACAGGCTCCAGGATCATATGAGAGCACAAACTCTGTGTGTAGTTGATGCCAGTAATGCATTCATTTTCGTTATCTATGCATTAAACCCACAAAGCAGTCAATGTATTTTTGAATCAATAATGACCAGGAACAATTGAGTGCCATACATCAGCCTAATTTAACTGCTTATATTATGGTTTATTCCCAGTGTAGGGTCAGGTAGGTACATAGAAATCAACATGTCAAAGGAGTTTTGGCAGATACTTCCAATTCCTAAAGAACTGCTTTAAAAAATACTTTAAAAGGGGAATGTAGTGGAAAGTGCACTATTTTGACAGAACAGGAATGGCTGATTGTTTCTCTTGCTGAGCTCACTGTTCTTATTTACCAGCTGTTTTTGAGTATGTCTTTATTGAAGATATGAAAATAGAAATATTTATATATATCTACATGAGTGTGCATGTGTGCACACACACAGAGACACACATATATTGGTATTCTAAAGCTCCTGACATCAGTTATAAATGTCATCTGGAATTTCTAAGCTAAACTTTAGCACTGTGTTCTTTAACTTACAGGTAAAAATTCATCATGCTCAAAATAATTTTAAGCCCTTCTTGATTCCACTTCAAACTCTCCAAATTGCTCTGTAACCTCTGTCATTAAAAAGGTGCAGGCTGGTTGTAAATCATTTTAGCTGTTGCTGCTGCTTATTCAGACAGTAACAGAAGTCATGACCCTACTGGAGCAGAACCCACGACACAAAGTGCTGTATGAAGATGAGACAGAAAGACAGTTTATGCACTGTGAGTGTGAAATATTCTGTTTTATACACATTCAATATATTTGATACACAGTTTTCTTCCCTCTTTACCCCTTTAGCTCCCTGTAAAGGTGGGTCTGGCTCGTGTGTTACAGGGAAGTAGAGACTGTCTTTTATTTTCTAAGGTTTGAGATTAGTAAAGAGTGGAACACTTTGTGGATCTAGAAGACACTACCAGAGTAACATAAATATACACTTACGAGTTCTGCTAATTAAACTATTTTATGGTAACTCTGGTGCTCCCACTGCAGACAAGAGTTCTTATCCTATACATACACATTTCTGAAGGAGCATAAACGTTCTAGCAAAGTTTTTCTGAGCAAATAATATGGTTCATGGTTGCCTTCCTCACATAACCCATATTCTTCTTTTTCTTCTTACTTTTAGTATTGAATTTATCTTCTCCCTTCTCCCCTCACATTATTGGATACTATTAGAGAATCAGATTTATTTCATCTGTTCATTCTTTGCAACAACTGTTTTTTTTACTCTGTTTTATGATGTCCTGGTTTATTTCTGTTATATGTTAAAAATAATAATAATAGCTTATAATAAATATGAACTACGTGAGTACTTCCAGGTACTCACTCAGGCAAATAAAACAATATTTTCAGGCTGTTTTTCACAATAATGTGCATGCAGTAGGATGGACATACGTCAGGAGGGCTGCTAGCTGCCCCTGTGGCTAGATGTTTTTCTGTAAAAGCATGTTTCTCAGACTGTCACACACCTAAGGAAGAGTTATCTGGGGGGTAAAGCCTTCCCTTCCTACACTGGTATACTGGGGAATTTGAGGAAAGTTGCAGTGTCTCTGCTGGCCAGAGATACTAGAACACAAAGCAATTAGGAAGGCTTTTCCTGTTTTACAACAGAACAGCTGTGGCTGACCTCTCCCTGACCAGCCCTAGAGCTGCAAAAGATTAAGTTTGAAATGTGAAATTTAGCATGAAAATACTGTGAACTTCACTGATGGGTAGGTAAATGGATGGCCTAATCTTAATGGGAATTAGCTTTGATTTGACTATGTTAAGGGTATTTGAAAAAGTATCTTTCAAGGCAAAAACTTGCTCTAAAGCTGTGGAATATGTACCTACAGATGACTGATTACACATATTGGCTTAATATTTCAGTTTTGCAGTAAATTTTTCAGATACCAGGTGGAAACAGGATTCGGTCACGGATCCAACAGGTTTGTGTTGGATTTTCAGTTCAGCTCCTGACATTATGTTATTCTACAGCTGAAATATCAGCTCTCATTTTTAAGCAAGATGTTTTCTTCTAGGCTACCCTCCCCAAGGAGCCCTGTGGAGGCACACCTTGCTGGTGAGTAGCAGAGGCTCCTGTGTGGGTGGGCAGCCTCAGCTGCCACAGCCCAGCCCGGGGGTGTAGAGGATGGGCTGCTCCTGTTCTCAGAGCCCAGGACATCGTGGGACAAGGCAGGAACAGGAGAAGGGCTCCATTCTATGCTTTTAAGGGAGTAGAGAACATGACTGTTTCCCACATTGCTGCTCTGGTGGACAAAGAAACCCTTGCAAACTCTTGATGAAATAAAAAGTAGTTTACTTCATTCCCTTTTCACTAGTCCAGTTTAAGGGATGAGGAACAGTGAAGCAAGGAAGAGCTTTGCCTTCATGTATGAATATAATTTTTTTCAGGATTTCCCAGAAGTACCCCACATATGTTTCACAGAAGACGTGCTAGTCATTATGGCTGATTGGAGAGTTAAGACACTTAAATCACTTTAGATCTAACAGAATCATTTAGTGTTAAACAATGCAATGGATTTTTTTTTTCCTGTAAATACCATGTATAATTTTCAAGACTACAAAGTTTATATGCTGAATCTTATAGAGGGCATTTCCTAAAAGTTCAAAACAAAATACTCTATTAAGATATGCCTACATATGATATAGATCAAATAGAATTAGACAAATAAAAGGCTTATCTATCTGTTATCTATGTGCTTACTTACAATGCCTTGTTAAAATAGTTTTGCATCAAATATGTTGTGAAAGCAGAATTCTTTTGAAATACAAAGTCTTTCAAAGTTTTCCACAGACAAAGAGGAGCTTTTTTAAACAAAAGAAGATTATAAATTTCATTGCTACATGATAAACGTTTAAAAAATGTATTTATGTCACCAAAGGAATATACCACACTGAATTTGTGACTTTTCTCATATTTAGCACCCCTGTAATCACTCCCTTGGCCTGTGCAATTAGTTTTTCCTGGAGGTCTGCCTCATGTTTTTGTGCCTTCCTAGTTAGCTAGGAAAAGCTTTTGCTTGCAATTGTGTGACAGGTCTATTCCTGTAAACTCAGAAAGAAATCATCCATAAGGAGGTTTAAAATCAGGGCCATCCTTTGCTTAGGAAACAAAGTTTAGTTAAAAACTATTTTTATCTATAAAATAATCTTTAGGGGATACACAAATATGAAGGTTTTAATAGAAAATCTTTTCTACTTTTATCTCTTGGCTATGTAAATGAAGCAGAGGAGCTGCAGGAAAAGATTCACACAGACTGAAGGATGAAAACAAGTCCATGTTCGTCATCACTGTATAAGATGGAATGGTCCAGACATACATATTTATTTATTTATATTTAATGTCTTTGTGAAATAATAAGAACATTTTTGGTTTCATTGTATTGATAAGAAAAGAAATAAAAAACTATCCTTAGACTGGGTTGAAACTTCGTTTTTCTTACACTGTCTCAGGAATTCTTCTAGTGCTCTGTCAGTAGTTTCACAGGTTTTCATTTTCTGATATACAGAGACTCATGGAGTCTGAAGGGGAAAAGAAAAAGAGACATTAATTTGACCTGGTTTTGTGGAGAACTTTGGAAATCTTTGCAGCACTCATCTTATCTGTGCAAAATGTAGAAGTCCAGACTGAGCTATTACAGTTCACAGCCTGAGCTGAAATAGTTATTCCTCAAAAAAATGATCTTTTCTGCTTAGCTTCCACACTACACCTTGTCTATGGAGAAGAGTCTGAGGGTTTGCAGAGGTTTAATCCCAGGCAACAGCTCAGCCACACACATCTGCTTGACTGCTTCCCCCTGCTGGAATGGGGGTGAGAAAGGTAAAACTGAAAAAAACCTCGTGGGCTGAGATAAAGACAATTTAATAGGTAGAGCAAAAACTGCACATGCAAGCAAAGCAAGACAAGAAATCCACTCATCACTGTTATGGGCATATTATTGAGAGATACCTCTACCCAAATTAAGGTGCGAATAACACCACATGCTGAAGTCAATGGTATGGATTTTATAGCAATAAAATGTTATGGTAGAGAGATAGAAAGAAATAGAAAAGAGAGGAGAGAGAGAGGGTGCAGAAGTGAGAGAGATTGATCAAGCAGAATATATTCACCCCCTGTGTATCCAACAACATCCCAAAGGTCCTTCTTCACCACCTTTCAGTGGTGGGGGTGCTGAGGTTGTTCAAAATGTTCACTATTTATGCATTTTAGCCACCAAAGGGATAAATGCACTTGGGCTACACAGTTCTATTGGTTAAATGATTGCCTTGCTTCTAATGCTGATTAGTCTTCATGCTCAGTCTTTCTCTTCTCTTGCATTTCTTGGGGTGGGTTCCTCGGGTCAGTGGGCCCTGAGTTGGTGGTCATGATCTCCCCTTTGACAGAATTGCCTTTTACCCAGCTGGGGCTGATTTCAGCACAGTTGCTGAGTTGCCTTTCCTTGTGGCCCAAAAATTCTGTATTTTTTTGTCCAATACATTCTTCTCCCCAAGACTTGTTAAACTCCCCCTAAATCTGAGAAACACGCAGACAAATAGTACCACCTTTACCTTATTTGGAGTTCCTGCTGTGGTGGCTTAACTTACAGTCCAAGTTCCAGGTATTTACAGAGGCACATTTTGGGGGAGCTTTGGCGGTCGTTGATGGCTACAGATGCCATCAGCCCCATAACTTGGGGTGATCTTTGTTTGATGGGTGACATGCATATGAGCAGTTGCTCGTCTACACAGTTTGCCACAGTGGGAATTTTTGTCCCGATGCATTAACCAGGATGTGCTAACCTGGAGTTAGCCTGAGGCCTGGAATTTGTGCCATTCTGTCCCTTCCTTCTATACTCATCTCATAGCAAAGTTGTTCTGTGGCCTTAAGAGTTTTTGAGACAAGCCACTGTGCTTTTAAGTGCTCTCTTAAAACCACTTCCCATGAGCAGGCAGGTATTTGGCCATCTCCAGGAAAGCTGGACTTCATCTCATGCAACAGTGACTTTGGAAGACAAATACCATCATTCAGAATGTTCACCCTTTCTACTACTTACCCCAGATTTATTGCTGAGCATGATGCCCTGTGGTGTGGGATATCTGTTTGATCAGCTGCCATCAGCTGTCCTGCTTGTGTGCCCCTCCCAGCTCTTGTGCCCTTCCAGCCTGCTCACTGGTGAGTGTCAGGGAAAAGCTTAATTCCGTGCTAACACTGCTCAGCAGGAACTAAAGCACCCCTGTGTCATCAACACTGTTTCCAGCACCAATCCAAACCGTAGCTCCACATTAGCTGCCATGAAGGAAATCAACTCTACCCCAGGCAAAAGCAGCACAAAGGTGTACATACAATTATGTCTTCAGTGTCTGTGTCAATTTTCCCCCATCAGGATACATTGAAACCTTATTTACGATTTTATAGAGGTGGCATGATTTCTTCTCTATAGTTAATCACACTTAATTTTCAAGTCAGTTTGTTTTGGTTCATGACTTAACATTCTTTGTCTTCTTCAGCAATACCTGGTAAGGATGACCTCCCTCTCCACAGCAAATGGATATAAAAAGGAAAAGCTGCTTCTATTCCCCCTCTCTCCAGTGGAGGTTCATGCTCCACTGCTAACTACTAAAAGCTGAATGCACTGATTCCATCAGCATGGTTCACAGCCCGTGAAGAGTGAAACTAGATAATCCTGAAAATGTACATGAATAAATGAAAAGCCCACTTCTAAAGGAATGGAAAGTAATTTCGGGCAGACCCAGGATATTTCAATGCCTCTCATCAGAACTTTTTATGAGGGCATGGAAGTTCTTTTCCAAGTTTGTTGTCTGCTCAAACTTTGACAAGGCTTTGGCCCACTGTCTCTACAACATAGATGTGTAAATCCTCTGGAAGTTAAGTACTTACAAAAACTTTTTTATACATTAAGATTGAACTACATTCTCTAATGACATAGCAAACAATATCTCCTTTAACTTCTCCTAAGAAAAAAGGGGGAACTCAGATGAAGACAGATTTAATTTCTTGTTTTCGTTTACCCTGTACCTTCACTTTAAATAAAAGCAGCAATTACACCTGAACAAAACATGTATTCTAATTTTAATAAGGTGTTACACACTTATAAACCTTTCTAAAAATTACTTTGTAGTTATACTATCCCACTTGTGATTATGGGAAAAATGGAAGTTCTGACTTCGGTTATGGAACAATCAATTGGATACTTTGATTTATGGCAAATATGGTGCCCTAGCAGACTAATGTGATACAAGATTTTGAGAACATGTGCACAATCCTGAAAGTGTTTATTTATTCTAAGTAATTTCTATGATAGCAGCAAAATTGACATTACCTATTTAGGTTCAACTCAAAACACACAAAACAAAAACCAAGTAACTTTTTTCCTAATTATGTACAGATAAAAGGTGCTGCTTTTCAAGTCTCCAATTATTGGAAAGATCATGATTTGTTACTGTATAAGTAATGTGAGTAGAACATATCATGATGAGCAGACTAATAGAAAAGGACACTGGGTTGAAAAAACAATAAAAGAAACCTGAGATGGTTGCAACGCCCAAGAAAGCATGCAAGAAAGTTCTGCAGACTCCACAGTTTCACGAAGAACAAGACAAAGGTAACACAAAAATAAGGAGGTGAATTTCATGAGCTGTAATGACAGAGACCACTGTGATACAGGCACAGTGCTTACTCGGCACTGGTGAGGCCACACCTCAAATCCTGCGCTCAGTTTTGTGCCCCTCATTACAAGAAAGGCTTTGAGGGGCTGGAGTGAGTCCAGAGAAGGGCAGCAGAGCTGGGTAAAGGTTTGGACCAGAAGTCTGATGAGGAGCAGCTGAGGGAGCTGGGGGTGTTTAGCCTGAAGAAAAGGAGATCCTTTATCACTCTCTACAAATGCCTGAAAGGAATTTGTGGTGAGAGGGATGTTGGTCTCTTCTCTCAAGTAACACAACAGGAAGAGAGGAAATGACTGCAAGTTGTGTGTGGGGAGGTTTGGATGAGATATTAGGAAAAATTTCTGCAATGAACGAGTGTTCAGGAATTGCCCAGGGAAGTGGTGGAATCATCATCCTTGGAAGTATTCAAAAGGCATGTGAATGTGGCACTGGGGACATGGTTTAGTAGGGAGCAAGGTGGTGCTGAGTTAAGTTTGAGTCAATGATCTCAGAGGTCTTTTCCAACCTTAATGATTCTATGATTCTATGTAATGACTAGGAGAAGGAAGATTGTTCAGACATGACTAAGTGACAACTATATAATGTTACAATAAAAACCAAGATGAAGGCATGGAGTTCTATGCCTATTTTCATTATTCAGAATAATTATAAAAACTTCATGTAAGTTAGTAAGAAAATATCCCCATTTGCCACATAATTACTGTCAATGACTGACCAAGAAAGTAGTTCATCTAGGTATTTTTTGTGGTTTCTGTCAAGTGCCAGTTCTAAATCACCACAAAAAAAAGAGACATGGTAAGAAGCTCAGGCCACAGAGACAAATGAGCTTGAATAGGATGGAAGTATAAAGATGTCCACATTAACAAGTAATGCAGGTCAACAGGGCTGTATCTGCAGAGAAACAGATGGCACTCAGGAGCTGACATTCATTCCATAAGCATTTAGAAGGATTATTATTTCAAGCAGTCTCTAAACCAAGCCCATGGATTCAATACCTGGGAGTAGTTAAGAGAGCATTAGAGGTACCCCTGGAGTGCATATTTCATTTTAGATTCATACAAAAGATTCTAGCTGTCATCCCAGAGACTGCTCTGAAATGAGAGTCAAAGAACATTTGAAGGGTTGTTTAGCAGATTGGATTCAAAACCTGTATTAGATCTGAACTAAAATGTTAATGCAGATGCAGCAAACATACACACATATCTCCTCTGGGAAACAGAGCAAAGATTAGTTTGCACTGAGATCTGTGCTGCTTTCACTTGCCATAGCAGAATTTTTACTGGTATAAAACTTTTCATTTTCTATGAATGTCTGTATGTTTTTTACCTAAGAGGCTGTGATCTTTCTATCTTGGAGAAAGTAACATTTATACCATACGTCTTAAAAGATGAAATGATGATTAAGGGAAAAGAAAGGATGGCTGAAAGGGCTCAAAATTTTAAAAGTCTAAAATTTTAGATAAATATACTCTTCTTATTGTATATGTGTCCTCTTCTCTTGGAGACCAGGATGTTATGGGGGGCTGTGTCTAAGGCTTTGCAGAAGTCCACATAA
>JAYDZK010000001.1:102669605-102687229 GCA_034509185.1 Euphonia xanthogaster
GCCATGTGATTATCGGGGAAAAGTACCCATCTCTTAAGCTCAGAGCTAGAACTATTGAATTTCACAGTATATAAAGAGAAATAATTTTTTTTTCCATTTTAGTTAGAATAAATTTCTCTCAGGAAGACTGTGCCTGCTGTGTCAAATTTCTTATCTTGAAAAACTCTCCACATCCTTCTTTGACAAATACAAAAATGAAATTTCTCCAGTTCTACCATGGAAGAAGTTTTAAAACATGAAATGCTTCAAAAATCCACAATCAAAATGAAACAGTCAATGATTGAAACAAGGTGTTTCAGATTATTCCAATGTAGTTTCCTTTACATATTTTTACATGGTATTTTTCTTTTTATTCTGTGCTAAAGATGGGAAAAGTGCAAAACAGGAGATGGACAAATAACAGAAATATTCAAAGTTAGAGCAAGATGGAAAGTCAGATTCGTCTTCTGCTCTGCAGAAAGAATTCAGTTACCATGAAAATCATGTCAGATTATGTGCGATGATAAAAAGATGATGCACTGTTTCAGCTCACCTAGAGAATTGATTGCCATCTGAAAACTCTATCTCATAAATAAAATATGCTTTTCTGCTCACAGGACCTATGAACAGATGGATCTATAGTTCATGGAATGTGCCTTGAAAGGCTAGAGGACAGTATCACTTTTGTGTCATGGGGGAAATGTGGTAAAACATTCATAGAATCACAGAACCACAGATTTGAAACTGGAAAGGACATTTGGAAGTTGTCTGGTCCAACCCCTCTGCTTAAGAAGGGCCACCTAAAGCCACTTGCCCAGCACTATGTCTAGATGATTTTTTAATATCTCCAAGGAGGAGATTCCATAATTTTCCTAGGGAAACTGTGTCAAGGCTTAGTCACAGAGAAAGTTGTTCCTGATGTTCTGAGTGCTGCACAGACCCTCCTGTGTCTCAGTTTGTGTCCTTTGTCTCTCATCATGCTACTGGGCTCCACTGAAAAGAGCCTGGCTCCATCCTCTTTGTAGCATTCCTCCAGTGTTTACATGAATTAGTAAAATCTCCCCTGAGCCCTCTTTTGAGGCTCCACAGCCCCAGCTTTCTCAGCCATTCCTTAAAGGATCCCTCTCATAGGAGATTTTTCCAGTCCCTTAATTATTTTTGTGGTCCTTTGTTGGGCTGCCTCCAGTATTCCCATGCCTCTCTTGTACTGGGGAGCCCAGACCTGGACACAGCACTTCACTTCAGGTGTGGCTTCACCAGTGCCACAAGAAAGAATCTCTTCCCTCAGCCTGCAGCCAAGACTTTGCCCAATGCAGTGCAGGACACCACTTTCCCTCTGTTTTTGCAGGGGCATGTAGCTGGCTCATGCACAATTTGTTATCTGCCAGGGTTTCTCCTTTCAAGCTTCTTTTTGCAGCTGGGTGGTCTCCAACATATACCAGCCCTTGGGGTTGTTTTTTGGTTACAATAAGATCTGTTCAAGATTTAAGTGAGTCAATGCCCTTGCTAATATTTGACAAGGGGGGTCTCACAATGGGTTCATCCTTTCATTCTCAGAGATAGACACTGTTATTTTCTGTTAAATTTTGAGTTTACCCTGGGATATATATCAGGCTCAGGAAGAAAACATCAGTTAAAAATATCTTTAGTATTCAGAAAAAAAGCCTTCACCAGCTCACACTCTTGCTTACCAATCAGTCAGAGTGACAAGAAAACTTTTCTCTGCTATTCAGAGCTATTCCTTCCTCTTGGGCTGCTGATGGCACTTGCATCCATGGAGGGTCCCATTTCTCTGCACTGCAGGGGGAGATGTGCTTGGCTGGACTGAGTGTGTGCTACAGGGACCAGCCAAGGTCCCTGTAATGTTTATATGCCAGCTTTCTGACATATAAACACAGAGAGAGATTAAGTGTGATTTATAAACAAGTGATGTACTGGCAACATGTGACACTTCTGGAAAATCTGGAAGTTAATCCAG
Organism: Euphonia xanthogaster; assembly: GCA_034509185.1. Taxonomy (NCBI): domain Eukaryota; kingdom Metazoa; phylum Chordata; class Aves; order Passeriformes; family Fringillidae; genus Euphonia; species Euphonia xanthogaster. The sequence goes on from JAYDZK010000001.1 coordinate 102,671,563, forward strand.
ATTGCTAAACCTTTTTTCCCCTCAGTTTTAATGTTGCTTTATTACAGCAGTTGAAAGTGTTTGGTCCATGTGCATTTGATTGTTGTTCTCCTTATACTATAGAATTCATTTTGTTGCACTTTGCTTTCTTTGCAATATTTCTATCTTAAGGGAAAAAAAAAAAGACATTTTAAACCATCTGAAAATCCAAATCCATTTTTATCTCTATGAAGAAAGGTAAAAATGGATCAAAAACCTTTGTAACATTTCTTCCTTCCAAAAGTATTATAAGTGCCTTTTCACTGAGGTTTTATTTTTCAAAAGCAGATATTACAACTGTTTAATTCTGAGACAAATGTTTTTTTTTCCTCTTCATAGCTTTGAGGAGCTGAAACAGAAAAAAAAAACAAACAAAGGAGGTCTCATGCAATTTGAAGAAATTGAATTTATATCTGAGGAAGGGTTCTGAAAAGGTCAATGTGTTATCCTACAGAGCCAGATGTTTATGGGATAGGCAACAGTCACAGTAAAAATCACACAGCCATAGAAATAATAAATTGAAGACTGCTAGAACAGAACTCTACTACATGCTTCACACTTCTGGTTAATGAAAACTGAAATTTTATTAGACTATCAAAACTCACTTAGCACATCAGTGTATTTTGTTTCAAAATACCCTCAATGAGCATTTTGTACAATCTCAGGTTATTAATTGTCATATTTTGTTCTTTCTCTCCCCTCCCTTCTCCCCCTCCTCCCCTTCTACCATCAGCCATGGGCATAACCTATATTTCATTTAGATCTAGAGGCCAAGAATATAAGTTTTTGGGCATTATTCCCTGGAATTAAATTTCCTTGTGTTTTTCCATTATGGTAGTGTAATTATTTGCACTTTCACATAATGTGTATAAAATACTATCAATTCTGAGTTCTCCATCCCATCACACCTAAGCATCCTTTTTACCTGACTTTACATTTGTCTGTAAAATTCATGCAGCACCCCTCCTGACAGAGCTCTACTCCTCTGCTTTCCCCCATGATCTAGTTAAGAGCTGTCAGGCAGTAGAAATCCCCTACTGACATCATGAATTGAGAAAAATATTGAAAGGTTGCTAAGAACAGACATAAGTTGTACAGTTATGAAGGAATTTGGCTCAGCTATCAAAAGATAGTGTTTCACCCCAAATACCATGATGAAACTAGAATAGCACATCCTTGTCTTAGTGGTTTTATACATTGACAAAGAGGGATGAAAACACCTTCTCACTTTCCCATTAGTTCCCCAGATATTTGCTGCCACCTCTCACAGCTGTAAATTGCAGCTATTTCCATTGTCTGTCAACTTCACAAGTCACATTGTGACTTGGCTCAGGACAATATTGGCAGCTGCCACAGAATGGGATTAGGAAAAATCACTAGGATGAAGTAAGAAGAAAGTGAACATATAAACAGAATGAAATGATCTTCCTCCTAAAGCGCAAAACCCAAAGTAAAAGCAGAAGGCTCTGGGCTAGTGTATGCAATCCTGGAATTGATAACATTTACCTCTAGAGGAAACAATGTTCTCTTCTCAGCACAAAATGCAAATATTTGTTCGTAATTCAAGTATGCAAACAACTTGTACTCCATTGTCACTGCTGAAATCTATGCACCAACAATGAAGTGCCTCTTTCTCTGACCTACAAGAGTATCCAGAGAGAAGGGTAATTGTAGATAGATTTGGGAGCAGGAGTGTATGCTTAGTCTCTGCTATCCTGTGCCTGAGCTTTGCTGTTTTTAAGAACTAGGACAGTTTATTCTTGATTAATTGGGGTCAGGGTTATAAATGGAGATTGTATTCCTGCAATGCCAATCATCCCCCTTTTGTAGAAGGTATAAGCAGTCATAAAAAATAAATACAGAAAATGTATGAATTATTTGGATGCTTGCAGAAAATGTTAAATGGGCACACTGAGCCATTGCTTACCTGTTGACAGGACTCCCTTCTGAGCACAGCTCTTTCTGCGTCCCTGTGGGCTTCTTGGGAATATCTGTCAGCAGCCTCTGGTTATGGTATTTGTCATTGCTCTGTTATCTGTCACAGGGACAACTTGCTGGACGGACCCTGCCAGGCCACTGGGACTTCACTTTCTACTGACACGGCTCAACAAAAGCTTCACCATGAAAACGTTCCCTTCCCTCCCTTGGTGACTCCATCTGGGAGGTGCTGCAGGGATATCTGCAGAGTGGGGAGGCACAGAAGCAGTGCTGCTCAGACTGAGCTTGCAGCAGCTCTGGAGGGCAGAAGGGGCAGGCCATGGTCACAGCTCTCCTTGGAGCTGCTCCTGCCAGCACAGTGCCATCCCTGTGCTCAGCCGGCTGAGCGAGGAGCTGGAAGGTGCTCGGGGCTGTGACACACTTACAGCCTAAATTTATTCACACACAGTTACACTCTTGGATTCTCAAGTCAGCACTGGTTTTTTTAGCTTACTCAGCCCTTCTTTTTTTCCTGGTGTTTAGCTACCCCATCAGCTATATTTGCAGAGCTCAATAATATTCCCAGTTGCCTTATTTTTACTAGTCTGAACAGTAGACAGTTTTTCAGTCTCCTATTATACAAGAGGTTATACATTTCTTGATTTTTTCTTGTAGCTGTTCTGTGTAGCTCTTACAGTATGAGTTAATTTTTTGGTGTGGGTGGCTAAAATGAAACACTATTCATCCTCAACAATGTCCTCATTTCACTGGAAACAGTCCTGAATTTCAAGGTTTGGAAGTAAATAATGTCTTTGTTGACTATGAATTACACTAAACAAGCCAGTATAGGTCAGACTGAAAATCCAAATATATTTAAAGAATATTAGAAGTTGTCATGGAGTAATGTGGAAGTTTATATGCTTCAATTATTCAGCTGGAAATTAGCAGCAAGAATGATTTTAATAATTTGTAGGAGGTTACTAAATCTCACCTGTTTTCTTTCCAGCCTCCTCAGAGATGTAGGTATGTTTGCTTTTACTGACACAGTACTGGGTTTGCTGCATTGTGTTTAGCTTCGGTTAGACTGATGGGATCATCCAGAAACCTGTTTGGAAAGACCTTCCCATAACTATGTGTTTATCCAGTGGGATAAACAAGTGAATTTAATCCTTACTCTACATAAACAGTCATTTTCTCTGTTAGTCAAATGAATTCAGAAAAGTACACAGGTCTATCTTTATTGTCCAAGTGATTAGAAATTTTGACATTGTTCATTTTATTCAGGCTTGTAATAATTATTTTCAGTACCCATATCTCAAACTTTTTCTAATAATGTACAGATATCAAAGTAATAGTGCACAGCAATGTGTACTATGCACACCACCATTCTTGTACTACTTCTATAATATATACACAAAATAGACAGAAATTGTTGAAAAAGCACAGCAAGCCAAATAAACACTTCATCACAAATATGATACTGAAAGCAAAAAATACAGAACTAAAGCATCAGCACAGGTTAACATGTTGTTGATACAGAGAGAAACAAAGAATTCAGATCAAAGCTCAACCATCTTTCAAAGGCAAAAGTAAGCAGAACTGAATACAAAGGAAAGTCATATCTTGTAGTGATTTATCTCTGGGAGCAAGACAGAGATGGAAAAAATAAAAAAGGAAAAACAAAAGAGCTGAAGAAGGTTTGAAAAAGGAAGAAAGATTAAACTAGACAGAAGCAAGTGTGGAGGAGTAACAGTGGAATGAAAGAAAATAATGACATTCTATCAAAGGAAAATTGAAGTAAGCTTTCCACAGAATGAAAAAGAGGTGACTGCTATTCTGTGCAGATAATTTACATTTACTACTCCAAAGCAGTTTTAGAAATTTTATCTGATTAAAATCAGAGAGGTTTATTCATTATGGAGGTCCAGGTTCTCTATATTTTTTCATCTGTGCCAGGCTAAGTTCTCCCAGTGTTGTGCAGTCACGTGCTATGCCCCTGGAAAACAATGCATGCTTTACAGATCTGTAGTTCTGCTAAACAACAGTGAAAAAGGGAGAGAAAAATGAATTAAAAGAGAGTTGTGTTTATTTTAGTATTATTTTATATGGTACAGTGTTTCTCTTTCTCATTCTGTTTGTACCATTTTTATTAATGAGCCTCAAACTACCCTTTGGGTTATTCCACAACAGCAGTGCTTACACCTGCACAGCTAAATCCCTAGGAGATTTTTTTCTTATGTATTTCCTAGTTATTTATAGCATATTTTTATTTTCTGCAGAGATTTCTGAAGATTTGGGTTATGTTAATTCAGTTCTAGAAAGCAAAATATAAATAGGTGAAGGAAGTATTGCAAATACATTTTAAATAAATGCCCAAAAGGAATTCCTTTGCATAACACATGCTTCTGTCCCCAGTCTCCACCACTAAGTGCTGCCAACCTATACATTTATTTGATGTATAGAAAAGTTAGAGAAGGATGTCTTTAAAAAGGTGAGACTTGCCACTGGTCTTAAGAAATAAAATATACCACAGGGAAAATTTGCATATTAGACAAGTCTTTAGTAGGACAGGAACTTTTAAGGAGTTTGTTCATTGTGACTACTGCAGGAACATTCTGCTTGTCATCATGGAAAGCAACGTGAGGAAAGAATAAGCTTTCTTCAAATACTGTGTCTCCTAAAAAAATAGGGTTTGTGCACTTGTTTTCCTTTTCAGTGCAATTACTGAAATTGCAGAAGATATTTAGGAGAAAGAAATGTTAGTTACCAGATCTTTCCCTCAGCACAACTACAGAGGCAGGGTAACAGTCTGAAAATGGTGACTCAGAAAGGATGAGTTTGGGACACAGAATGCCAGACATTCAATTTGATCGAAAGTGTGAAGAAAAATAAAAGTGTTTCACTGTTCCATATTTTTTTAATATATACCATCACCTCTTCATGGCATTTGGTTTTATTCTCCCTTATTTCACTTCCTTTCAGCTAGTTGCTCAGAAGACTGAAATGCATAATTAGCTTTGACTACTGAGTCCACAATATCCTATTTAATAGCCAACTGCCAGTAGAGATGACTGAGATCTGCTGATGTCCAAATGCTCTACATATACATTTATGTACAACTGTAATTTCAAGTATATCGACAACTTCCTTATCCTTATCCTTATACAGAGGAGATGGTACTGAATTGATTCCTTCATGATGAGGTTAACATAATGGCATATCACTGCTCCAGGTTCAAACATTCACAGAACATAAGCTTGGCAATGATCATGATATATGTTAGGGTTCCTCAATAACTTGGATCACATTTTATAAGCATTCTCTAATTATAAGTAAATACATTTTTGTGGAAGTAGAATTTGAAGAGGGTTTGATTGTGATCTCTTCTCTGTGGTGATCAGTGACAGGACCCGAGGGAATGGCCTGAAGCTGTGTCATGGGAAGTTTAGGTTGGAAAACCTATATCAGGAAAAACCACAGAGAAGGAAAATGTTTTTGAGCCAGAGTGGGGTTGGGCACTGGAACAGGCTTCCCAGGGAAGTGATCACAGCACCAAGACCGACATAGTAAAAAAAGCATTTGAACAATGTTCTCAGGCCCACAGTGTGATTTTTGGGGCATCCTCGGCAGGGCCAAGGGTTGGGCTTGATCCTCGTGGGTCCCATCCGACTCAACATATTCTGTGATTCTGTGAAGTTAAAAGAAAATCACCATGCAGCAAATTCTAGCAGCTCATCCATCCACTGGAAGAGTTCCTTTTTGATTCTAGTTTTAGACACCATGTCTGATTTAGATGAATTGCTTAACAATAGCTAGGCATAGCTCTAAAACTTGCAGCATCTATTAAAGATAAAGGTTTAAAAAGGAGCAGGTTAAAAAGCAGAAAATATGAGGCTTTAAACACTGTTTTCTACATAAATCTATCCTGAACTTGTCATATTTGGTCTTCATGACATTTGCAAATTGTCTCAGAACAGTATATGCCTGTTACAGGAAATCCTGAGTTCATCATCACATGTGGTAGGTATTCGAAACCTACTGCTGACTTTTCATGTATGATTAATGGGTCTGTTATTTCAAATTTGATGTGCAGTTCACACAATGCACAATTGAGTTTTGTTTAATAAAACATAAAAGTGAGCCTCAGCTTTACAGTTCTAACTATTCTTAGCAATTTTTTTTCACGATTGATTCGGATTCTTCTTGACTTTCAAACTTTCTTTTTTTTTCTCTTGTAACAAGGTCTTTTACTATCTTACAAGGCAGATTACATCTGTAAGCTAATTTCCTTTGATATCCTTATGGGAGTCCTCTTGATTGTTAGAATAAAAGTTCCTAATAGATTTCCAGTACCTATGACAGCCTAACAAGTGTCCTCCATTATTTAGTTCTATGAATATCATGTTTCATTGAAATATAAAATACAAAATTGGTATTGTTGGCAGCTTCTAATGTGTCCAGAGAAGCTGCCAACAACAGTTTTACTTGTAATAAATTCAGCAGAAAGTTCACAAGGATTTAGGTGGAAGCCATTGAATTACAGAATAATTCAAGTTGAAAGGGAACCCTAAGGGTCATTAGGTCTAAAAATGTCAAAGAATAAACAAAAATAAAGGCCAATACCTCAGAAGAACATTTACAAGGTGGATACTGTAGGCCCTGACTAAATGATCAGTTCAGACACTCATTCTTGCTCAGTCTCTCACCACAGGAGTACCTGGCAACTTGGACTGTAGCTCTGTAGGACTTGGAGAGTGCAGAAACCCAAAAAAAGCCCAAAGGTCTGTGGTTGCACCCTAGTTCAAAGGTCTTCCTTACTGGATGCTCTCTTCCAATGACCAGAGGGGGTCCTGCCATGAAATGCCAGCCTACATCTCACCTCTGCACCCCTGGCAGCTGTGAGCAGAGCTTGTCCCAGACTCTGCCACACTGTCACAGTGTGCTGCCTGTCTGTGAACAGCCCTTGCACTTGCAGTGGACAACGAGAACCAAGACTGGACAGGAGTCACTGAAGAGCAGCACAAAGCCAGAACCCTCTCCCAAACGCAGATGACCCCTCTGTGCAATTTCATTTCCTTTACTCAAAAGTAGGCCAGGGCCTCTCAGGGATGGGAAAAATTTGTTTAGGGTGTAGGTTTGTGAAAAGAAAGCATGTAAATGTGGTGGTGGTATTTATTTGTTCCCTTTTCTGTTGTTGTTTGTTGGTTTTGTTTTGTGTTTTCCTTTTCAAGAGTGGACACAGAAGGCCCCAAAGGTTAACACATCAGCTATTTCTGGCTGGTAACATTGATTAGCTTTCAGTTTGTAACAGATAACAAATTTCTGAACTATAGTTTAAATTTAGGCAAGAAAAATCCTGAGTGAAAGCTGATTTTAAGTGCTGTCCTTCAACCTCTGATAATCTAATACTCAATGGTGCCAGATATATTCATTAGCAGAAAAATAAATTTTTTTTACTGTCTCTACCTTAGATACTTCTTTTTGATATCCAAAGAGAGAAATACTTACTACAATTACTATTATTTAAGTGATATTTTTGTTGATTATTGCTAGTGAAACCATGCTTTTGGTATTTCCTTTGCAGTTCTAATAATCTGAATTATTCGATTAAACCATCACAACACGAAGTGAAATAGGTCCAAAATAGCTGTGTATAGCTCTATAATTCATTATTTCAGGATTGCTTGTAATGTCTTAAATTCATGTGCATTTTTCAAGGATGTGTTATTCCATGTGCTGCTGGAGTACCTCCATGCGTGTCTTGCAAAAGCTTCCAATGCCAGCACTGATTATAAACTCTACCAAGCAGATGTGCCTTGGAGTAGCTCTTGACTTGTGGCTTCTTCCAGGTAAGGAAATGCATGTGTCAGGTTATCTCTTTGCTTTCTCTTTGTGACTCACCTGCTTTTCTGTCCCCCTCTTTCTCCTTTAAATTTTTTTTTCTCTTGGCTAAAATTTCTGCTGCTCTTTCACTGCAATTTTGCTATTACAAGTCATTGATGTTTTCAATTTATTTAAATATTTAGCAATCAAATACATTTACAATGTGTAAGGAAGAAGGACTAATTTATAACCTGAAGGTACCTTGTCTGATGTTTTTAGAGAAAAGCCCATGTTGTTTAAAGCATACTTTATAATTCCTGTACAATTTCCTGGTCCAGAGGAGTTCTGTATGTATTTATAACATTTTCTATCTGCAGCAACATTCTTTTAAAATTATACCCAACTAAAACAATACAGATTCCAGATATGTGTTTTTATTTAAATTAATCTTATTTCAGTGCTGTTTTTGTATTGCATTTTTTTAATGCATTGCAATGAAAAAGCTCTTGGAAAAGATATAAAATTATATTATACTGCTTTCTTCTTTTACAAATATTTATTAGAAGCATTTTTTTGACTTAGGAACAGAGAAGGCAGAGACCCATTGTGTCTGCTGGTCTTAGGAAAGGCATGAATTTTATTAATGCATTCAGTTCCTGACTGTCAGGGACAGTTGGCTGAACAGGCATGTGCAAATACTGGCATGAAAGCTAAACAACAGTTACAGGAAAAATTTGGCCTGACTTGTCTTAATTCTACAAGCAATGTAATCCACACAATATTTTTTTTTCTTTTCTTTCTTCTTGAGAGAGCATAAACAATCCTGAATCTCATGGAGGAAACACACATTCAAAACACAGGTTAGAGAAAATCTTATCAGCTGAGAGTTATTTCCATCCCATCTTTCATTTGTGTCAGCAAACTGTGAGTAGAGATTGCCTCACAGTCAGGAATTTTAAAGGGAGCCCAGATGCTGGCTTTGTAACACTAAAAATAATTTTTATTCAAGGATAAATAATCCTTTCCAAAAAGGTGAGAGTAAACTTAATAATTAAGTCATCCTTTGTTTTATTCCTTTGAAATTAATGAAGTTTCTCACTTTTATTTTCTCCTCTTTGACATTTTTATTAGTGTTAACAGGAGTATCTCACACTAGTGTCTGGAAAACTGAGCACTGAAGTTTGACAGCATAAACCTCCACCTGGGGACAGCATGAGGTATCCTCTGCCTTGTCATTGACATCTGTGGGACTTTGTGCACAGGTAATATTCTGAGCTGCTGTAAAGCACAGGGTTCTGGTATTTACATGAGTCTGACACCTGGTGCAGAATTGCTTCACTGATTGTTAAATGTGAATGGGGGTAGAAGTTCTGCAGAGCATCCCAGAAATGCAGCAAAGACCACAGAGTAGTCAGCCCAGCTTAATGCCTCTGGAATCCCTGGGAAAAAAATGGAGTGTTCAAATTTTCCATATAAAACCATACTTTGTTTTCCCCTTCAAGCATATTCTGAAGTTCTTGTTGTATAAGGAATAGGGCCATCTTTGTTCATTTTAAAGCAGTATCAGAGCAAGATTTGGTTTGAAACACAGCAATATAGAAAATCCTCTGAGGTCACCAAAATTATTGGTGATCCACTGATGTTAGGGTAATTACAAAAATGATAAAAAAATACTGACTTACTGCAATCAGATTTTCCTCTGGGACATTAAAACAAGATTCATATTTCAATTCCACACAAAGGCCAAGTGAACAAGTAGTTTCTATACATCAAGGAAGTAAGGATATTATAACTTATCCAGATCATTCTTGATAGGCACTTTTGATATTGATTTGTGAGCTAATCTTACAATATGCAGACTTAATCTGAAAAAAATTAGGATGATGGGTTGAAATATTGTGTGATCTCAAACCAGGAACTGGGATGAAACCCCCCAAAATAATGGTCACTTAGAGAACATGTAGAGTTTATCTAGCATTGTGCAAGCAAGTGGTTACGTGCTCACAGCTATGGATTTACGGCAGTTTAGTGTGTCTCTAGAATTTCTGGGGTTCAGCCCTAGAGCTTCCTCAAAAATGTATTTAAAATTAAAAAAAAAATTAACAATAAAACTCCTGTCATTTGCATCAACTTTCATGTAGAAATAAAAATTATTCAAATTACAACAATCTGAAGCTCCTTCATCTGTTTCTGTCTGCTTTACAATTGGGCCTGGACATGGGCATGTGTGCTAGATGAAAATAAATTGATTTCTGATTAGGGTGAACCCAGTATGTGTCACAAAGCAACCAGCTCTCTCTCACAAGACAAAGGGCTACTGATCCAGCAGGCAGAATCTCACTTCAGAGGTGGACGCTTATTTTGTGACAAACTATGTCAACTACAGAACACATCTTGAAACTGTGACCTTAACAGCACAGAGGGCACTGTTGAGTTTTCTTTAATTTTTCAGGTTTATGATGCACTCATGGAATATTGCCCCAAACTATAATCCTTCAATCATTTGGTAAATATTAAGAATGAGCATTATTCCCATGTGGGCTCTTGACTTTTAGAGTCCAAAAGTAGGCAAAGTACATTAATTTATCTTAATAAATAATAGTAAGATTTTGAAGGTTAAATGAAGGATTTTGAGAGAGGATATTAAAGAATTAGATACTTAAAGTCCTTTGTCTTTAACAAGAATAACCTGAATAGGCATATAGGGATATCTATCCCTATATATAGTCCTACTACACATAAGGATAGATATGTGACCTTTGCCAATGTCAGAATGTGGTCTAAACCCCTTATTTGCTAAAAAAACGTTGTCTATTTTGGTCTTAGGAAAATATCTTTCTGACTACGTTATATCCCCATCTTCTGTTTTACCTCTTTTGTAAAATAAGTCTATGGATTATCAGATGAAAATTGGAAGAACTTACAACTGGAGGTCTCTCTGTGAAGTTCTTGGAGAAATATGGATAAAAGCTTATACTTTATTGTCCCTTTCATATTATTTTTTTTCAGAAGGGTAGTTTCTTTAGGATATTGGTTGAGAAGAGTTTGGTGGTTTTAGGACATATTATTATTAGTTGTGTTAATAGCATTTTGTTTGGGTTTGGAAATAAATAATGACAGACCTTGACAGTTTCACAAGTTGAACCACAATACTGGCAGATGCAAACACTATCTAAATGATCATAGTTAAGGATGGATTGGAAAAAAAGTCAGAAAAAGACCTCTGAAGTACTGGATTTCTACTACCATATTTTGTCTTGACCTTTTATTTTTACTTTTGAAAGAATATACTGTATTCAAAACTACATAATCTAATGTTTTCTGGTTTTGAATATCTGGGTTTCTGTTCTGTTGGTGATTACAATATAGCAAATAAATCCTTGGAAAAACAAAACCATGGAAGTTTAGAAGGAGCACTGTGACATGAACTGATTAGCAAAACAGCTGTTCCATGTATGTCATCATCTCACCAAGTATTGCTTTTTATATCAGAGTTCAATGCTATACTTTGTTACAGACTATTGTTTCAAAGGACTAGATTTATTGTGTTTAAGCAAATGCATTGAATTCTCCGAATCTAAATCCCTAGGCAATTATGTACAATCCTGACCAGTCATTACACAAAAGCATTTTTAGAGTAATTGAAAATCAATGAGGTAAAACAGTTTTATAGGAGGTCAATGAGGCAAAACAGTTTTGTAGGAGGAGCAGGGCAAAATTTGTGAAGGATCTATGAATATACACACATATATATATATGTATATATGCTCATTTATAGTTACACTTACACACAAATATAAATACATACACTTACAAATATAAATAAATACACTTACACAAACATAAATACATACATTTGAAGTAACACTACTGGAAAAAAAAGAACATATTAAGGATTCTAGTGTTTATCATATGAACTTTCATCACAGGCAGGAAAATCTACCTCTTTTAGATGTTAAATTAATGAATCTGCTTTTTGCAGAGGGGACCAGAAGGAACAGTGGAAATTTTGCTGAGAAATTGTCAGCATGAATCATGAAAATAAAATCCTGTAAAATATTCTTAGGATATTGGTAAGTAGCTTGGTGAATAATGTAATGAATATTAAACAATCAATTTACACAATTAAAGCAATAATTGAGTTGTGGTGTGAGCAGTTTAAAAAGTCAGCCATCTTGGCAGCCTGGCTATTAAAGAAGCTGCTTTGCAAGCATTTGACAGACTCTTGATTCTGGTTTTGAATCAAAAAACATCAAAGAAAAACAAGAAATGCTTGGGGAAATTTGTTCTGAAATGACAAGTCCTGACACTTTGGATGCATCTCCAAAATTTGTAGCCATTAAACTTCTCTTCTACTTTTAAATTTTTTAACTCAGTAATGTCCAGTCTGGTGCTATAAGCTATATGAATAAATGTGTTTTCTTTGGCACAATTGGCAGGATGAGTTGCATGATGTAAACTTTTACCTATTTATTAAATGTGTTAAAAATTCTCCTGACCAGTGTCTTTGCTGATGGATAAAGACTCAGAAATAAGGAGAAATAGTGATGAGACATGGAGATATACATATACATACTATTTAAATTAAAATAGTCATCTTAAAAACATCTTAAAAAACAAGATGTTTAACAATTAGATCATATTTTCATTTTAACCAAATGGAAAACCCCACAAATATGTTTTCTGATATTTTTTGCTATTAATTAAAATAGGAAAATGAAGTATACCTCTTTGAAAACATGACTAGACTAGAGGGGACCAGAGAAATCATGCCTGAGGATACCAAGCATTTGATCCAAATCCCACTGAACTCAGGGGGAGTTTGTGTCAACTTCAGCAAGGTTTGGATGAAGCTAAAAATGAAGATGCTACAAATGTAATTAAAAAGAAAGGAAGAAAGTTACTTTAGTTCTTTCAAATAAATCCCCAGATAGTTATTTCACATTTTTTATACTAAAATTTGGGCTCAAATGTAGAAGTATTCAAAATATATGTTAATTGCACTTTATGAAAGCAACAATAACTCACCCCTTTATGTTATTCCAACATTAACTAGCTCTTAACCTGACCATTCCCATCTATTTACAGTATTAATGCACAGAACCAACAATTTCTGCTTCGCTTTATTTTTCATATCTGGGCATAATTTGTAATATTTTGTTTTTGCTTTATCTAGAATAGCATTAAGTAATCAGTTGCCACCTTCATTTTAATGCTCATTCAGCATCAGTTTGAGTTAAAGGTGCAATGTAAAGTAGAATGTGAAATTGGAGAGATCTTTGGACCTTATTAGTTGCAGTAGGAACAGGATTAATTATCAATACCCATATCAGAAAAATTTGTACAGAAAAATCACTTTCCACTTTGTTCCACCCTTTGACATTTCGGAGTACAGCCCCTTCCCCATGTTGCTCCCTCTTTGGCCAGGTCTGTGCAATATAGGGCAATTTAGAGGCTGGGTTCAACCCAAGGAGCAAAACTTTCTACCTGCATCGTGGCACAAGAAGGGGATGGCTTTGCTGCAGTCTCTTGGCTTTGGCACACCTTTTGTTGATCAGGGACTGCAGCAGCTGCCTCTGAGCTGCCTCAGAAACCCTCCCAGCACTGCAGGGCAAGGTTCCTCCTGTGGGCTGGGTGCACAGGGCAGCCAGTTAACACCTGCCCAGGTCTTGCATCTTTGGCCGGAGACAAGAGCAGGCAGAGAGTGGGGATGACTTTACAGTTGGTAGAAAAAGAAGCTGGGAATGCTGTTTGTGGTCCTGAGTGTGCGAAGGAGAGACAATGGTGACTAGAATGCCCTCCTTCTCCTCTCCTTCCTCTGGAGAAACAATGGGTTTCAAGGAGAAAGGAGCCCATGACTGCAGTTTCATATCCAGAGGGGGCTGACAAAATCTGAGAAAGAAGCAGAACTTATATTATTACACTTAATCTGTCTCAATATTAAATTAGTTGTTAATCACTTAGGATGTCCCTGTAGTCATTGGAGAGGCATAAGCTCAGTTCACCCTTGAATACATATCTAAACAAATAGAATAAATGTGCCCATTTTCTGCAAGAAAAGGAGTGATAGGGAGTAATGCACCCTAAATTTTAAAGCAAGAGTCCTATCTAGTCTTTGGAACAAAGCTAAGATATTTCCCTTGGAGTATGATACAAGATACTGTAGATTCTTGCTCTCAGCCTTAAAAGAATTACAAAGAAGCAGTCCTAGCTTTCATATTTAAAGCTGACATGGTGTGGACGTGGTGTGTTACAGAACCAAATTGTGGTGTGACAGACATCCTTCCCCTGGGAAACCTGGGTAGAAACACATTTACTTTCACACAGGCTATGAGCTGCTCTGCAATAATCTCAGCTGAGGTGTTTGTGCAGAAGACCAGAAGCAGAAAAATTGCTGAGTAAAGAATTTTACAGTAAACCGTCTCAAATAATAGCATCCTATTTATTGATTTTTGGCATCTCCAGAGCTGGAAGGCACCTGAAGTGTAGTTTTAGTACTGCAGTTATGCATGTGAGTAACTACCTTCCATCCACAATCCATACTATCTTTTTTCCATTAGATTCTCAACAATTAGCCAATTGTTATTGTGAAAAAAATAGCCAATTTTTAATGCGAACTGAAAATTCAGCTCATTGGTCATGTGTCACTTTTGAATTCAAGAAAGCCTGAATGCTTGTAGGATCAGCAAAAATAATTAACCTTAAAATGAACTAAAAAAGTCTTAGCTTAGAAAACAAGAAAGAGTCTAGCATATTAAGCAATAATAAAGAGATATATTTAAGGTTTGTTCCTTTTAAACTCTTTCAGCTGTTAACACAAGTTATTTAAATAAGACAGAGAAAGCACCTTTTTATAGGCAATAGATAATGTTGCCCTGCTTCTAATGTCACAGCCTAAGTGAACAGATTTCAAAAACAAATTCATAAAACTGAAGATAAACATACTAGCAAAGGGAATAAGATACCATACAGGAAAAGAAATAGAACCTTGGACAGTGCTGTTTGTGGGTCACATTGTACTGGAAATAAATAAGAATTTATGAGTTTTGTTAATGAAGACAGGGATTTCCAGCATTATCAATAAAGTTTGCCTGGAGTCTAAAAGAAAATATATTTGTATATTATAATCAGATTTTTTTTTCAGTATTTAAGGTCAGTTTCTCAAATGAATCATTAAATGGGAGAAATTTACAGAAGTAAATTTATATTTCCATGAAGTAATCATTATTCCTTTACTTCATCTCAGAAAAGAACTATTAAAATGAATTGTCAACTTTAGAACATGGGTAAAAAATGTTATTTACCCTACATCAGGCAAGGCTGGAATGGCAGTAACCAATTTGCATTACAAAATAGAACAAGACTGAAAGGGTGGTACACCTGCTATATTGAAGGTGGGGAGAATTAACCTTGTTCACCATCTTCCCCTATCCTATATGAAGATGTATGAACAAGAGCAAAGAAAAAGCCCAATTTTTCTATAGTAACTGGAATTAATAAAGTTCCTAAGGCAGATATACAGGGAAGTACAAAGCATACAGAATACTTGCACCCATGCAAACTTCTAGTGTTGTGCCTTTGAGTCACATTCTCTCAAATAATTGTCTAGTCATTTTACTTTAAATTGTATTATGATTCTGCTAGAGGAAATTGCTTGAATGTCATTTATC
This sequence comes from Euphonia xanthogaster, assembly GCA_034509185.1. Classification (NCBI taxonomy): domain Eukaryota; kingdom Metazoa; phylum Chordata; class Aves; order Passeriformes; family Fringillidae; genus Euphonia; species Euphonia xanthogaster. The sequence continues at coordinate 102,686,991 of JAYDZK010000001.1, forward strand.
ATCAAGCAGTTGCAAGATGTAAAAGCTTCAGCAAGGAGAAGGGAGAGCCCTGCATTCGAGTCACAAGTCCATGCAGTGCTCCAGGCTTGAGGCAGAGCAGCTGGAACACTGCCCTTTGGTGAAGGAGCTGGGGGTGCTGGTTGACATTGGCTGAACATGATACAGGTGTGCCCAGGGGGCCAGGAAGGCCAAAGGCACCTGGCCTGGATCAGCAATAGTGTGGCAGCAGGACCAGGGCA
>JAYDZK010000001.1:102687329-102709160 GCA_034509185.1 Euphonia xanthogaster
TCCTTCTTTACTTGAACACAATACCACCATCTCAAAAACTCTGTAACAAGCTAAAAGATTTAAACATTATTGTGAAATATTGAATTCATTTGTTTCTTTAAATGCGTCAGAACTGATTTTCAAAATATTGTGATAGCTATTTCCTGGGAAATATATGACCTGGTGGCTGAGGTGAACCGCAATCGCTCTGGTTTCTTTTGGCTGCCTGCAGCTCCCCTTGGGCTATCACAGCCCTTTTGTGCTCACATGTAACCATCTCAGAACAACTCTCACCTGAGAGAGAAAGAGGTATGTGAGGAAGGCAATATAAAATGCATGACTATTAGTATTTTTAATTTAAAGCAGTTTATTATTAATTTATTTTTTTCTTCAGAGTTAAAGAATTGCATGAATTTTTAATGTTTTCCAGTAAAAAAAATAAAGAAGTTCTTAAGGTTCACATATTTTTTTTTTTATTTTTATAATCAATCTGAAGAAAGATTATAGTAAAAATATAAAAAGTCAGACCTCTGGAGCTAAGCAGGCACTAGTGCAAAGAAACTACAGAAGTGCTTACATGGCCCAGGCACTGCTGAAAGGTTCAGCACATGATCTTGTTTGACATACAAGAAAAAAGAGAAATTAGGCTAATAACAATGTTTAAATGCTTATCTAAAAAACATTTTGAATTTGAAAGTATCTAAGGGTAGGATAAATTTCTGAAACATTTCTATTGATATTAAGGTGATGCCAGCACACTAAGGCTCTTGGGGAAAATGTTTAATAAGGCATTATTTTCAAATGTTCATCTGTAATTTGCCTGGTATGTACTTATATTTTGAAGAGTTGCTACATGATTTGGAGTCTAATTTTAATCACTGAAAGATGAAATGGGAGAATTTTAATCCTGCTTTAAGTGCTCATTTCAATGCAGCATTAACTGTAATGTTGCTACTGATACCTCTGTAATATATCTGACAAAAACAGCTTGGACAAGTTGGATCAATCATTTACTTCAAAGTCAATGAATTTTTTTCTTCCAACTGTCTTTTCTTATACTTCATGAGAATCCTGTGGACTTTTCATGACTTAGGTTAAAATGAATAGTAGAAAATGGGTCATGGTGTAAATATAATAAGAGGATGAAAAAGTAATTAATCCAACATATGTGTGTGAAACAGCACAAAGAAAGTAAAAGGTTTTCCATTTAATGATCGTGAGTTGTTTTTCATGGTTTTTTGGTTTTGTTTTGTTTTGTTTGTTTTTTTTTGAGGGGGGTGTTGGGTGGTTGGTTGGTTGTTTGGTTGCTTATTTTCATTGGGTTTTTAATATGATAGAAATTAATTTTTGTTGTTGTTTTTGTTTTGTTTTATGTTGTTTTGTGGTTTGTTTTTGCTTGTTTTTCTCGAGTCTCAGAAAAAAAAAATCAGACCAGGATTTGATTTTTTTGTACAATTTTTGGTTTGGTTCTTTTTTTTTTTTTCTGTCTATTCATGGATGTGTTTGTTTTTCTGGCAAGTGTTTTTCTTGTTCCTTTTTGAACAAGGGGGAAAGGAGGCCTTATTTGAAATGAGGAAATAAATAGAAGATAGAAAAATCTGCTAGCTTTAATGTTTGTTGTTACCAGATTAGAAGCATCCATAACACTCAGTCATACATATACTTACACTTATGCTTATATAGACACAATTATATATGCCTGAGAAAAATGATACAAAATTCTAACTTTCACCTGAAAATTTAATGTGTTTGAAAGCATAACATGAATTGGTTTTCTTACACAATTCCTTTTTTCCCCTAATGAGGTCTGTAAGACATGTGATAGGTAAATCTGAAGTCTGCTGCACTGAAATTTTCTGAATATGTAATTACATGAAGCTTAGAGAGAAGAAAAAAAGCTCTATTATGAAAGTATGGACGACTCATGCTGATATAAGGGGTTTTATTGCTGCAACAACAAATGGTTCTCAGGTAGGGATTAATTCCTCTCTATGCTTCCTGACTAAATAATTACTGATGTCTAAGGCATTGAATGATTTTGAGAGCCTCTATGCTGCAAGATGCTGGCTCATTTCTACCTACTCTGACAAAAGCTTCACAAAATGGGACTTCTCACTGGCACTTGGGAAGGCACACTAATCCCACTGTGGGTTTCTGTAAGCCAAGGATACAACAGAGGAAGATTAGCTTCTGCCTAGCACATTAAAACTGCAAATACAATTCAAAAACCTGTCCGTGCCTTCGTGTGCTTTGCCATATAAAATCTGCCTCACAGATTCTTACCTGCTTGAAATGGTTGAAGGGAAGGTGAAAAAGCAGGAAATAAATAGAAGTTGAAAAGAGACTGTTTGGTCTCAGTTCTGCTGACATTTGACATCTGAAAAACCCTCAGCATGTGGGAGGTCTTATTAATTTTCATTATCAAATTCTTTAATATAAAATTGTGTGTATGTATTTTGGAATCAAGGTTGTAATGCCAGGAATACAAAAGTAAGCATAAAATGGCACCTGCTGATAGCTGTGAATCCTTCTCTTCCTCTTCTTGATCCAGCATGTGCCAGGGGGCCAGGAAGGCCAAAGGCACCTGGCCTGGATCAGCAATAGTGTGGCAGCAGGACCAGGGCAGGGATTGTCCCCTGTACTCGGCACTGGTGAGGCCACACCTCAAATCCTGTGTCCAGTTTTGGGCCTCTCACTACAGGAAAGGCATTGAGGGGCTGGAGTGAGCCCAGAGAAGGGCAGCAGAGCTGGGGAAGAGTCTGGAGAGTCAGTCATAGGAGAAATGGCTGAGGCAGTGATGAGTGTTTTGCCTGGAGGAGAGGAGGCTCAGGGGAGATCTTGTCCCTCTCCACAGCTGCCTGAAAGGAGATTGTAGCAAGGTGTGGGCTCATTACTTTCACCATGTAACAAATTACAGGATCAGGAAATGGCCTCAGGGTACGCCTAGGGAGAATTAGATTGATATTAGAAAAAATTTCTTCACGTAAAAAGTTATAAAACATTGAAACAGGCTGTCCAGGGAAGTGCTGGATTCACCATTCCAGGGGGTATTTAAATGACAGGCAGATGTGACACAACATGATTTAGTAGTGGACTTGATAATGCTTGGTTAATGAAATTAACCAAGCAAATGCAATTCTTTCTTAGAGGTCTTTTCCAAGTTAAACAATTCTATGATGCTAAGATTCCATGTATTTTCCCACAAAAAACCCATTTACTTTTAGTGACTAACAATGCATGGCAAACTTCAGTTTTAATGTTACTGACCAGTAACTCAGTAGAATATTCTACACCTTAACAGGTAGAAATGAAATCTAAAAATTGTAGTCTCTTGTCTCTTACATGTCAGTTTGACAAAGTATTACTTGGCATTACAAACACTATTCCACTTCCTTTAACAATCAGTTTGGATGATGCATTTTCTTCTAAATATTCTACTTCATTTGATGCAGTTTGTGACAGAACTGCATCTACTGCAGAACAGCAACTACTAAGAAATAGTTTGATGATAAGATAACTTAGCCATTAAACTGGTGCCTCTGACACTAGCAAACGTAATCGTGGTTGCTAGTGGCTATGACTTGGTGTTCACTCCAGTGCCTTCCCAGATAATTGTCCCTTTCCCACTTTATACAAATTCCTTGCTTTGTTGCAGCTGTTAAACACTGTATTTTGGTTGGTGTACACTTGGATTACACAGGGGTTCAAGAAATGACAGCAGTTTTATCTTCCATAGAGTTTCTGAGTTTCAAAAAGCTGATATGTTTTTCTATTTTCACTGGAGTTCTGCCAGTTAAGCAGTTTCTAAATACATTAAGAGCAATATACATGAAATATTGTGAAAAAATGTCAATCCTATTTCAGTATGGAAAACAGATTTAAATTTGTGTTCTCTGGCAAGTGTATTATTATGTCCATTATACTATTTCCACGGTTGTATGTTTTCTAGAACATGACCAGTAAAGCTCTGGTTTTGATATAAAAAAGTAGTGTTTCTAGTCAATAGCAGTGTGGAATTTTAGCATCTGGGAAAAAAGATAATGGCATGCAATGCCTTTCCTCTCAAACATGTCTTGAAAACTTGCATACAAGTTCACAGTGAGAATGGCTAAATGTTATTACAAGGTGATGGCTGCTTAGTGATCCTCTTGAAATTATTTTAGTGGGTTCAGCCCAGGCACAACATTTACATCTCAATTAGCTAGTACTGGCAGAAATAAGATAGAATGACCTTTCTTTAAAAGGCAAAAAGGTCATTATGAATATCCAGTGCTATTTCAGAATTTAATGAGGACTGTTTTCACACAGTCCCAATGGGTGAGGGAAGATGACAACTTGACTGCTCCTGTCACAATGCTGTTAGATACTCACTCAGATTTTGTGTTCCCTCCCTTTCCCCCTATGCTTTAAGAAGCCTCTCAGCATGAAAGACACAGGACAGACTTGAAATCTAAGAACTGCAAACAAATGAGTAATATATCTGAGAGTGTTTGAAAAGGCTCTCCCTTGAAAGTTGCTCTTTAAGGGGAAATACATCTCCTTAGACTCTAAATACATCTCCTAGACTCTCTAAGCAGCCATTCAGCCACTTGAGGCAGACTTGTCCTGGGAGACACTCGGAGGAATAATTCTAAGAGGAAAAGCTACATAGGAAGGAAACTTTCAGATCTAACCCTGGCCCAAACACTAACTCTATTCTTAACTCTGCCCACTTTGCAGGGCTCGGGGGAGTCACACTTGGCAGGGCAGGGCTGATGTCAAGGAAAAAGAAGTCAAAAAGAGGGTCTGCAAACAGTGGAAGTTCCTGTGGGCCAGGCAGATGCAGCTGGAATGCCTGAGGTCAGATGAGTGTTTGCCTCTGCTAAACAGTGTGGGTAAGGATTATATCTGTGGTTTGTGTAACATTCTTTGAATTTTGCATCATCAGGGCTTTTGCTCCATCTGTATTTGGCACACAGAACAACCTCTGCCCTCAGCTACTCCTGTCCTGAGATTCACAGACACCTGCTGACTTCACATAAACATTTTCTCTGCCTCACTGGGAAATCTTCTTACTGTGGGGTGCTTCTGCTTGTAAGGAGGAAAGAAGAGAAGGATCATTATCAATTTCCATCCCTTCCACCATCCTGGTAGGAAACTGTGTGCCAAGTACCACTACCAAACACTGGAGAACTGGCTGCTCTTTGTGCCATTGATAGAGGAGTCATGCAATGGAGATGAGCAACGCAGAGGAGAAGACAGCTGCTGATAAAACTGTTCATATTCAGCTTTGACATCAGTGGAATCTGTAAACTTTGCAAACAGGATGTTACCTTTAGATCATCCTAATAAGCTTCATTAGTGATGTGTAGATTTCAGAACTCAAAGGATGATCTTAGACATGACAAGAAACTTAATATGTTCAGCTTAAAACCTGTTCAACAGGACCACCCCAGGGTTTTCATTCATTGCCCATAAACGTCAAATTTTCCTATGCCTGCGATACTCAGAAGTGTCTTGCTTCAGAGTCAGACGTGTTGCTAAAATTAATCTGAAATAACTTTAAATAATGTCTCAGGAGGTATTTGTATCAGCCCAAATATCTTGTTTATTAAAAATCTGTAATGTAGTTGGTGGTACACTCTTGTTTCTGAAGTAATACCTAAATAAGATACTTGTGTGACAATGTAAAATGTGTTTTACATACATTAATGTCATATTTCCTTTCTACAAAAAGGCATCTCTTTAAAAGGTAGGATTCACTTGCACTTCTGTTTTTGTTTTTGTTTTTGTTTTTTTTTTCTTGTTTGAACACATATGTATATTTGAGATTAACGGTCTTCTATGGAAAACAAAATCTACGTTCCTTTGCCCTGGCAGCCAGGAAGACCAACTATTTCCTGGAGGAGATAGGTACAGCATCACCAGCTGGGCAGGGGAGGGAGGGGATTGTCTTGCTCTGCTGTGCACTGGTGTGGCCTCATATCGAATATCGTGGGCAGTTTTGGGCAGCACAGTATGAGAAAAGTATTCACCTGTTAGAGAACGTCCAAAGGAGGGTGGTGAAGATGATGAAGGGCCTTGCTGTGAAGCTGCGTGAGGAGGAGCTGAGGGCACTTGGTCTGCTCAGCCTGGAGGAGACTGAGGGGAGACCTCACTGCAGTTACTTCCCCTTCCTTGTGAGGGGAAAAGGAGGGGCAGGCACTCATCTCTGCTCTGTGGTTACAGTGACAGGACCCAAAGGAATGGCCTGAAGCTGAGTCAAGGGAAGTTAAGGTTGAATGTCAGCAAAAGGTTCTTCCCCCAGAGGGTGGCTGGGCACTGGAACAGGCTCCCCAGGGAAATGGTCACAGCACCAAGCTTGGCAGAATTCAAGAAGTGTTTGGACAACTCTCTCGGGCACATGGTGTGACTCTTGAGGATGGTCCTGTGCAGGGTCAGGAGTTGGACTCAGAGATCCTGATGGACCCCTTCCAACTCAGCATATTCTGTAATTCTGTGAGGTAAACTGAAAATAAAAACATTTTGCCTGATGTGTCATTTGATGCATGACAGGATAAACACAGAAAGGAAAATTTGGCTGCAGATCTCATGCTGTTCAACAGGTCAGCTGTGTTACCTTCTCTCCAGAGAGTTCACGCTTTCTCTCACTGTCTTTTAGGCTTTCTGTATTTTGTGTAAATGTCCTTTCTCTGCTCCTTTGATTCTTCTCACTTTTCTTACTGCTTTCTTACTTTTCACACTTCTTGTGTTTTCCTCTCCATTACTCTTCTGCATTTTCACTTGCCCTTGACATGCTTCTGTGGGGTTTATTTATTTATTTTTGTGACCTTAAAACATTCCATACCTTGCAGATATGTATTCTGAATTATCTGAGAGATCACATGCTACCAGTAGTAATACAGTGTTTTGTTGTAAAAGGATTGATTAGTTTTTCATCTGTGCATTGTGCTATAACACAGGTGATTCCTCTGTGAAAATGGCACTCAAATCCTCTTAATTCCTGATTTTCATTTCCACTTAATTTTGGAGATGAAAGAGGAAAAATCATAGGAATAAATGGTCTTTAAAATAGGCTGTCATTTTTTTTGGCTCTCTTACTGTTATTGTTTTCTCTCATGATTTTCTCATTCTTCTCCTTCCATTGCTCTCCTTTGTATTTAAAAACCCCAATGCCTACAATATTTAGTAATAATGCTATTGTTATAGATGAGCAAGTTTAGTGCATATATTTAATCCAAATAATCTTTTATATTGGTCAAATTAATATTTCATAGTCCCCAAAGGAATTTTTTTTTCAAAATTAGAAAAACTGATCAATAAATCAATTTTTTCAGAAGATTGATGTATTACTATTTGTCACATGCGTTACCTCATTTTAAACATTTTTCTAAAATTAAAATTTTAAATTTTAAAATTTTTTACTAAGATCACTACATGCTCATTACTTTCCCCATCTATTTTAAATCTCAGTGATTAAAATGGAACATCCTTCTAAAGGTAAGGTCAGCCTCATCTCAGATTCAAAAGAAATATTTCACTCCTGTTTTCTCATCTTGTTTTGGAGCTGTACACCTTAATTCTTTGTAAACAGTACTGCTTTTTTGTCCAGTAATCACTTGAGCAGCTAATATTCACTCAGCAGATGGTTAATTCTTCCTCTGAGACACTAGTGCCTGACCAGTTAATTTCCACTTTGTTGTGCATTTCCTTATTTATGAGAACCATGCTAAAGTTCTCCTCTTAGTAATTCTATTTTTACAGCTGCCTTAATTTATGATTGAAATTTTCCTGCAGATGCTGTAAATCTCATACACTTAATACAAATAATCCTTTGATTTATTTTAACCTCAAATCTTGCATTCACCAGTGTATTCTTTATGATTTTCATGAAAATGTGGAAAATGAAACTCTATGGTGGGCTTAGGGAACTGATCCTGCAGTGGTAGAGGCAGATGAACCTCACCCTTTCCAGGAGCACTCCTCAGATTTCTACCAATATAAATGGAAGTCTGAGATGTGTGAGAGCTCAGTAACATCCCTGGAGGAAGTTAGGGTATTTCTGCAGGGCACAGTGCAAACTTCAAGCAGCAGAGAATTTAAAAACCCTGTATTTTAGAAATAGATTAGGGGATAAGGAATAGATGGAAAACTCTCCAAGGAATTATCAAGGATTTTTTTCTATTTTATGTTTGTGGCTAGATTATTTTCCATATTATTCAGCCTGTCATCCACCTCCTTTGTAGTGTTCGTTTGATGTGGAGTGGTTTTGGATTAGGGAAGAGGAGGATGAGATAAGCAAAACCAACCAGGATTTAAGGAAAAGGACAGAGAATTTCCTGAGGACAGGAGCTGCTTAGACAGTCAATTTTGGAAAAGAAAGAGACTTCCAGAAGGGGAAAGTCCAACATGAGCATTGCAGGCTGTCAGCAGAGCTCCCAGCCGCTGTCCTGTAGTGCTCAGTGACCTGCTGAGGGTCTGAGCTCTGCTGGGACACATCAGCGTGTGGCTCTGCTGTGCCCAGACCACGTCCCACCCACAGGACACATTGCCATAAAGTCACAGTCACGTCCTGCTACAAGTGCTCCAGAGGGACAGTTAATCTCACTGCTTTAACTGCTGGAGAGACAGTGATGGGAAATTGATAAAAGCTTAATGTTATTAAACACCTGTGAGAAACCATTTAAGGCAGAAGACATTTCTGCATCGCTGAAGCCATAACTCTGCATTCACACTTCATGATGCTTTTAGTGGAAAATCCAAGGCAATTAATGGTTCTATTTCAATAACTGTTCTGTACTTTATGTCACCTCATAGCAGTCCCAGGGAAGTACACATAACAAACAGATAATCATGAAATAGTTATGAAAGCTGATGGTCAAGTGGATGGACAAGTACCATGGTCTGCTTGGCAACTGTATTTTGTACATTCAAATTTATCTTTTTCTGAAACAGAAACTTCAGTGATGGAATTGACAGCTAAACTGAGAGAATGAAAATAGTATTTTTGCTGTTCCAAGGCAAACTAAGTGACTGGTTAATTATGCAGTCCTTGTTAAATAACTTGAGGTGGCCGGGCCAGCTTCAGAGAAAGCTGTAAAGGACTGAAGGCAGATAGGCAGGTGTTGAGAGCCCTCACTTATGTTCTGAATGACAGTGGTGTGAACCAGGTCATGTCTAGGAGCCACAGGGTTGTGGGATGAATACGGAGTCATGCCTGTGCTCCTATGACCTCTGGAGAGGCAGAGCTAAATATTGTGAACACAATGAAATGCTAAAACTTCTCTGGGAACTCTGGATCAAAGCTAGCTTGAAGCATAGGCAGAACTCAGGCATACACTGAATCAAGCTTAGCTTCCAATTTTTTGTAAGTTTATGCTTCAAGAGATCTGATCTTGCTTCCTGGTAAACCCTTAATGACAGTGTATCATGAACCATTAACTTAAAGGAAGGTAAATGCTGTTAAATAATTTGCAAAATTTGAAGTTTTGAGGGCATGAAGCTATTTAAATATTTTAAATTTTATTCAGCTTCTCTAAATGTAGACTTTTTCTTCAGAGTTTATCCCCATTCTTTTTTGATACTGCAACAGTGCCCAGCAGGCAATGCCAGACTGGAGGTTTCTTGGTAGAAAGGAGAGAGAAGTGCTGAACTCCCTCTATGGGATTTTCCAGACCTTAAGGACTTCTGTAGTTCAGAGCTACTGATTTATAAGCATTTATCATTGCATTTATAAGCATTTATATGTATGCTCCCTTTGCCAGAAAGGAAAGAGTAGGTTGAAAAGAATGATATTTTTGCATTTCTGTGTTTTGATCAGTTAAATATAGAACAGTGAAAACATAGGATGATTTTAAATTGATGAAGATTAGAAAGTAAATGCTCTGTGAATAAATGCTAATTATTATTTTTTAATAATACATGTGAATTAGTAAATCAGGAGTGTAAATGGAAGCTGTAATTTACCAAACAAAATACAGATTTAACACATCTGTGTAGTGAAAAGCTGGAATTTAATACAAACATGTTGTTATTTGCCAGGAGAAATCCCCATGAAAGAAAGAAGATTATTGTCATCCTATGACCAGTACATTTTGCCATGTTTTCTGAAAATGTCATTGTGGTAAAGGTCCCATTGTGTCATTGTGGCTGGGGAGCTCGTTTCCCTTGCTCAGTGGCTGCCCTTTGGCAGAAAATCGATGCTGGGTTTGGGTTTACAGACACAGAGTACATTGAGCCAGAAGAGCAACAGGTCTGTAGCAGAAGCAGGAAAGCAAAACCCACCATGACAGGCTGACAATTAAATACTCTGTTATACAGAATATTTTGTTTTGATGAGTTATTTCCCAGTTTTCTGCAGACATCTCTGTACTAACTCTTTTGGTGATTGGGTTCCAGCTCAGTACTCAGACTATGCAGAATTACAACAGAAGCTTCCTGAGGGAGAAACTTTGGATTTGGGCTCAGCCTTCATTAACCTATAAAATGGAAATGAAGTAGAAAACATAAAACTTTTGACTTACATTGTAATTGAAACAATGAAAAAATCCTTAAATGATAGTTGTTTTAGAGACCATAAATCTTCTGAACTATTCAATTGCTGATCAAAAGTAAGATTTTTTTTTAAGGATGTGCTATAGTGACAAAAAGGGGCTGTTTTCTGCTGTAATAGGGGATCTGATATGAACTACAGTGAATGTGTCAAAGCACATTGTTTTTACTCCACAAAAATAGAGGTAATGAGCAAAACAGTTTTACCAAGTAAGATCTGTTTCCTCATAAGTTTTGATTCTCAAGAGAACTATTGATTTCCTATAACCTTGGCTCCATGCCTTCTGAAACACAGACAAAAAGAAATCACCATAAAAATCTGCAATACTTGCTGCAGGCTGCAGTGGTAACTTTCTATCATCTCTCCTTCCCCTCTGATATTGTCCTGTTGTACAGAAAATTCTGCAGTGGAATACAAAAGCCAGCTTGTAGGCAACTTTTCTTTTATAATGTTTTGAACTGCTGTTTTGAGGGGAAAAGGGCACGTTGTGAATTGTATAAAGTACTGTCACCACATGGTTTATGGATTGTTTTGCTGTCACGCTGTATATGGTGTGGCACCAAGAGCCCAAGTACACACGAATGCAGACGAGATAGCAAACCTACAATGCCAGGAGAGAGTTAAGGCTGAGCTGTCACTCTCTGCTTTCTTCATATTCATGACTTATGAGATAATTTCTTTTGCAAACATAGAAAAGTATGAAATCTTAATAATATCTTTCACCATTGGAATTTGAAGGAAAGAAAATTATTCTGGTCTTCATGGAGTTGTGCACATCTAATAAGTGAGATTTGGATAGGAAGATGTGTCTAATTCAGTTCCTACATGCCCTGAGTGTCTTGTGGCTTCTGCACACCTGTATATACACTAGTGTAGGTAACTCTGGAATTGGAGAAATCCTAAATGCAATTAATTGTTTTCTCAAAGCAAAATCAAAATTGAAGTTTTTAATCTTTTTCTTGGTCTAAATTTGTTTGTGCTGGCATAATCTTCAACAGTGAGTGTGCTGAAGGCATTCACTGCTGTAACATGGCATCAATTTGGTTCATGAAAGGATTTTATTGCATCCTTAAACTTTGATCCATCATATATCTGAGATTTTGAAAAATGTGGGAAGTTTCATGTAAATTTAACAAATACAGTATCGACCAGAAATATCAGAAAAGAGAAGGCTTTAGTTTCTGATTAAATGTCTCTGCAGTTGATATATTGAGGTTGGGGAAGAATGAACCTGTTTCTGGGAAGGCTTTCTCTTTACATTTTATGTCAGAAACATAAAAAAAATAGGTTTATATGAGCAAGAGGAAGGATGAGGAAAAAATGTCAGTGATTAGGGAAAAGTAAAAGATATGTAAAAGAAGAAAACTTATGGAATGATAGATATTACAGAGAGGTAACAAAACTTGGCCTCTTACACCTGAGCTTTCATTGGTTATTATTAGTTCCTTTCCAGTTCTGAACCTAAACTTAGGAATTTTGGAGGGCAGTGTGGGATTTCCTTCAGTGCACTTCTCTGGGAGATGCTTGGTAAAGTAAAACATCTGTTACACTTTGAACCTATTCCATTTATTCTGAATAGCAAAGAAAAAATAAGCATGAATCACAACCACACTAACACTTGTTGGATTTTCGTTTTTTGTTTTTTTCTATTGCTTCTCTCAGTGAAAACTTTTGTGTATTAGAGGTGTTGAGCTTACAAAGAAACACTTGAAAATATATCTAAAAAGGCAAACAGAGTTTGCACAGAAAAGAACAGTAAATTGGAAAGAGAATGAATTCTCTTTCTAAATCAGGAAATCAATCCTCTGTTCAAAACAAACAAACAAACAATCCCAAACAAACAAACAAAACTCCCAAATGCATTAGCCAGTTCCCCAAACAAACACCATGCCACAAATTACTCAACACTTGTTAAAGAAACTTTTGGCAGAATTTTGGATTTTTGATCTCTGGTCCCTGTCAGCCTTTGTGAGTTTACAAGACTTGGCATCCTAACTTGTTATTTTTCTTCTTTACTCTTCTGAATAGTCCAAGTCTATGTCAAGTCTTTTTTTTTCTTCTTTTATCTGACATATACATCCTTCCACCTGCCAGAACTTGAATGCCTAGATATTCTGGTGTGATAAAGGTCTGAGGAAAAAAAAACATTTTAATATAATCATGCCATAAGCTTAAACATACAATAAACATTTTTTTTCTCTAACTTCTGATTCATATTTCTTGTGGCATTTTCATCATCAGGATTTCAGGAATTCTAACAGGAACACAGTAGGTTTAGGATTGAAATGCTGTGTGCTTGAGGATGTGCATATGGATTTTATCAGTAGTTTTGTTGTCTTCACAGGGCTTTCTCAAGAACTACAATAATGAAGATGCCAAAATTAAGTCTGATGAAATTGAATTTTTCCTCCCCTATCTATGGAAATGCAATTAAATAGGGCAATACAAAGAAAATCCTGCTCTTCAAAACTGCTTTCATTCCAGTTTGTCATTTTTCCTTCATTCCACAAAGTCCTTTTCTGTTCAGTGCGGGGTCACATGAAGACAATAAAAAGAACAACTCTGGAATGTGCCTTTAGCATCACAGAAACTTAAGTTCTGCAGACCATATTGGGTGCCTGGAGCAGGTAGTGCATTTTTAAATGAAAGCATAAAGCAGAATGGGAATGATATGCAAATTGGAAAAAATCAGTAGCTTACACAGGACTACAATAAACAAACTGCCTTGTTTGTATTCTACAGCAATAGATCTAACCAAAAAGAAGTTGTAGGGTTTTTTGGTGTGTGTGTGTGTTTCTCTAAATAAAACATTTCCTAACAACACGAGTGACCAACCCAGAATGGAAAGTCTGTTGAATCTCAGTGTTGGTTCAGTTTTTGGAAGCACAGAGTAAACAAACTAAAGGCAGGAGAATTCTCATGGCATTGAAGTGTACCTTACAGCAGATGACTCTAATGTTGAATATGTGAATACATGTGGATTTATACAGGTGAATATTTGAGGTAAGGAATGTTTATATAAAAAAAAATATATATAAATGTGTGATATCAGTCTGTGGGTTTTTTTGTCATTGAATCTACCATGACGCAGTAAAAATCTAAGAATGTCTGAACATGTTTTGACCCAAGTCATTACTATGTTTTTATAATTAATTAAATAATGCATTCAAGGTATTACTGTACACTTAAATATGTTTAAGCACAGTTTAATTATTAGAAAGTCTGGATTAAAATTACAAATGTTTAAAATTTTATTGCTTTGCATCAGAATCTAGGGAAATGGGAGGACATTATATTGCTCATAGCACATGAAGCAAACAGTGGTCATAAATAGCAGTAATTTTGTCTTGTATTAAAACTTAAACTATTTTGTGGAAAAGGTTAGCAAAAAATCTAGAAAGGAAGGACTGACTGCCCCTGAAGGGTTCGTACATGGTGGAAAACTGACTTCAGAGCTAGAGCTCTAGTGAGGTAAATGTTCTGAAAAGAGTCAGAGATAGCAGAAGGGCAGAGAGGGGGGTATATAAAAAGAAATAATGGAAAGTCAAAGGTATAAATTAAATCAGCTTCAAAAAAGTACAGCTTTATAATACCTGTGAAATAAATTGATTTGGAGAAAGAAAAAGACTTTGCAAGTTTTTAGAAAGTTTGGGTCAAATTTTGTTTATTCTGGCATCAACTTATTAAACTTCTGTGCACATGCAGTACACTCAGACTCCTGAGGGCTTCCTCTTTTCCCAGAAACTTTCTTTGTGGTCAAAATGCTTAGTCACAAAAAATTGTGGGGATTTTTTTTTTTTGCGTATTTTGACTATGCCGATTTTTTATTTTTAATATGTATTTGTCATTTTAGTCCTAGAAGTACAGAATCATAGGTGGTTCATTTTCCCTGTGTAAGCAATCTTATAAATAATCCCTGTTCTTAGATCTTCTAGAGATAATGACTTCACTTAGCTCTCCACAGAACATGGAGAATTGTAAGCTTTAAAATAAAGATATATTCAGTAGATTAGGCTCTGGAAGTCAAACAGATTAATAACACAATTTCCTTTAAAACAGAAACAAGTAGCAAAAATTGAAAAAGTGAAAGCTCACAAAATTATTGAGGATGGTACTAAACTACGGTTGTTATAGCCAATTTTTTTATTAGATATGCATCTATAATTTCAATGACTGTGTGGGCTTGCCTGATTAAAGCAAGTCATGATACAGACTATAAGACATAACTCTGTATGGTGTTTTTTAAATGATAATATATAAATAAATAAGTATTGAGATTTAATTAATGAACAACTGCTCTGATAAAGTTAAGAGTTGCTATTTTTTTAAGGCAAGGAAGTAACTTAAAATCTGTCATTAATACCAATAAGTGGACAGCCCAAACAATTTTTAAAGTTTGAAAGTTTTAAATATCACAAATTATATCTTCTGCTAAAAAAAGTGTAATTCATGAAATATTACCCACTTTTTTCTTTTCGTTGATTAGTGACTTAAATACTAAATTTTTCATTTTGTCACATATAGGTTTCTAATTCTTTTGAAACCCAATCAGGACAGACTATCCAATTTTTTGTTTGTTGCATTCTGACATTTTAAATTGAAAATGTAATGACACTGCTTAGCCATTTAATATAATGTATTTTTTTCATATGCTTGTTTGCATTGATAAAAACCTAATATTGACAGGAAACACCACATGCATCTCAGAGCTGTATGTGCAAAACTGCCTGTAAAGTAAAAAACCAAAATTTAGAGCTAGAAAAATGAAATAATTATACACCAAGAAAAAAGAAACGAAATATCCTTGCTTACACAACTCCCTAGGTGCCTTCTTCCCATGCTACAGGCTGTTTGTTATCTAAAAAAATAAAAAAGGGATCTTGGAAGGCTGTTTATATAATTACATTTTAAATTATGACTTTATTAATTTAAATAAATGGTGATATTTCCATATGTCCATGTTGTGTTAACTTACAGAATGTTAGAGTATTGATATATGCTGGAGCTTTGCACTACCTAGACCATGACAGTGGCAGAAAATGAGTGTGACTACCAAGCTGCTATTCTTAAAAAAAAAAAAAAAAAATATTACCTGGAGAAACCAGGGAACAACTCATGTCCTCAGCAGAGTAGAGGATGAGATCTTTATAAATTTCAGTCATAAAAGTAAAAGCCTTGGCTGGTGACTGCGAAATTAGATTTCATGAGTTATTATTTTTCTTGTATTGTAGAATGAAAATTAACTATGCAAATAATCTTATAGTCTCAGATTCCTGAGTCAAAGTTCATGACAGAGAATACATTCAACATTTTTTTACGTGTACTTCAGACAATTTTTCTCTCACTCACTCTATTCTGTGATGCAATCCAACATTTAATCCACTACAAACTGAGAAAGGATGATTTATTTAAAGAAACAAGTAGGCAGTATAAGAAACTAGATATGAGATTGCAAACAGCATCAATCTCTTACCCACAGCTGGGCTGTAAATAGTGCAAATGACTTGCAGTAAAATTGAAAATGGTTGGTGTAAAATCTGTAAATCAGAGTAAAATATTATGACCCCATTTGGTTAAGTCATTTGCTAGCTTGTAACATCAAGACCTGGATGAATGGAAGAGACAGTGGCTGTGAACTGGAGAGATTCACCCCCTTTAGACCTGCAGGCATTCTACAGACTTCAAAATCTCCACACAAGGGCATGGGCTTCATTCATCTCTCTGCAAACCACAAGCCATGCCAGGGATATGGCAAGCTAAAGCATTAGTTTTTCACAGTTCAATGGAAACATGAAATTTGATGCTAACTAAGTTCTTTCTGCTTATTTTAGTTCTCACTACTGAAGAAAGTTTAATACAGGACCTCACTACTGTCTTCTGAAACTCTGTAAGAAACATCCTTTATTGGTCTTGGTACAGCCCATGTATCATGAGCCAAAGCTTCCTGGCTCGCTGTCTTCAGATTTCCCAACAGATCCCATACAGTGATATTAAGAGGTCAGAGAAGATCAGACCAAAAGAGGACCTATTTTGTAAACACCTGTGAACCTGTAGTGTTCCAGTATTCCAGAAAATGGTTAAGTTTGTGCATAAATGAGTTCAGAACATTTTATATTCTGCACTGATATTTGCCAGTGTCAACTGTGGAACGACCACAAATGGTTAATTCTGTCTTTGTACTGAATGTGGTGACATGCAAATATCTGTTCTCATTTTCTCTGTCATGTTTGATGTCTGGAGGTGGGCTGGCCTGGGTCTGAGAGCAGCTAGCACACATCCATCCTGATGCTGGCTGGTGATTCATTTAGCAGACCACAGTGATCTGTCCTACCAAGTCATGATTGCTTAGATGAGTAGGGGACTGTAGCAATCACAGGCTGTGACAGCAGGTCTTCTCAGTGGGGGCCAAGAACACATCAAAACTGACAGAGAATATTGCATTCAGTTTGAAATCTAGCTATGGTTGTGTAGCACTCATGGACAAATCTGAAGCTAACTAAAGGAGTCCTCAAAGCTCCAGTGCAAGCACTCTGGCCGAGAGTTTTATATCTTCTACCACTGTGGTGCAGGACTGTAGAACATTTTTTTTCTCATAGCTTAGAATCACCACAAAATTCAGGGGTCCTTGGTCTCAGAATAAGTTACTACCCTTTGAATTTGTCTTTTCTACTCTAAATACACTACAAAATGTAAATTAAAAATTAATAACACTTTTCCCCATCACAAAACATCCTAACCATCCAAGCTGTCATTCTGCACATGGGGTTGTCCCAAGAGAATTAACAAGAGTCATACAAGCTATGCAGTCTGGTGTAAAGCTCTCCACCACAAGGACAAAGATGCAGCCTCACTCTGTCATTCCCAGGTGAGTTGGCTGGGCAGGCTCTGTCTCTGTCACCATTTGACACAGAAGTGTTAACGCTGTCATAAAGAGAGTGCTTAGGAGTGTCTATTCATAGAGCAAGAGCTCCTTTGGGATGGATGTTTTTCTGTACTGGTTTACACCATGGCCACACTCATGAGACATTCTTAACTGTCTGAAAGCCTGAAAGAGTTGTGGCAGCACAGGGAAGTGGTGAATAATGATAAGAAGCATCGAGTCTGTCAAACAAAAGCAAATTTGAGTTACAGGTTACAATTACAAATGGCTGACATGCAGAATAAGACTTGCTAGCTCTTACTTGATAAGTAAACCAAACATTCATGGTTATAAATCATATTAGACTGACAGTTGTGTCCTACAGGTGACTGAAAGAAGCTAAATGCTATTATAATGGGACCTGGTAAGACTCACTTCCAAAATATGTTTTATTACATTTTGAAATAGCTTGTATTAAGCTAAACAATGAGGGATTTAATTATTTCAAAGCCTGTTGATTCATTATGAGACATCAGTTTTTAGTACAATATTTGGCAGTTGACTCATCTCAGGATTCAGCTGGTGCCTTACATAACATAATGTGGTGATTGAGACACAGCATAAATCATGCAGCACTGAATATCTGAGAAAAATACATCCACAGTTGTAAATAACAGCATGCTGCATAGAGAAAAACCAATATCAAACCAAGTATCAGTTTCCTATTTGCACATAAAAAACCACTGCATGCACAATTACTCTTTCTGTTGCTCTCAAATTTCCTTGCCATTTTTTATATCAGGATTTCTTACTGACCCTGCCATCTCTCATAAATAAAACAGCTCTGTTGGTAGGTAGTTTTCACTTACCAAATTAGACTTGAGCCCCTTATATTTTTTCACCTACTGTTATAATTAGACCCCGGAGAAAAGAAAGGCAGCTATTTTACCTCTCTCTCATTGTGTCATCTTATTTGTATTAAAACTGAAAAAATCCCTTGTAGTTGCAGTGTTGTTCTGCAGCAGAAACCAGCAGAGTCATTAGGCTGAACAGAGACTGACCCTTTTCCTGCTGTGCCCTGACTTTTCACCACATACAGGATTACTCCACATTTATTATGATTTAAAATGTATGTGGTGTGTGCTTCTTGCTCTGCTCAAAACCAAATCTGTTTGAACCATGTGGAAGGATCCTAGAATAACAACGTCAGTTCATCTTAGGCTGCATTCCATGAGTGAATTTTATGCCAAAGTGCTTCCTACATGAAGAGATATGAGAATAAAAGAGATAATTTTTTGCTATACCTAAGGTATGCATGGTTAGAAAACCTGAATCCCACGCTGTAGTTGTTGGAGCTATGTTTTCATGTTAGCTGTAGGTTAAAACTCCTGGCTCTCCTCTGTGTCCGTGAGTTGGCTAACCTGCAGTGAGCCTGGAAAGGGAGATGGAGGAGGGCCAGCAGGGCAAGAGGAGACCCAGAATGTGCTTGGCTTCTCCCCTGCAGGTAACGTATGCCCAGCTGGACTGACTCCCATGGCTGCACACAAACAGGGGTGTCTATCAAAGTAATCTTCATTAATACCCTTCATTTTAGTAAAACCTGGGCCACAGTACCTGCTACTGCCTCGTGTAAACTCTGTGCTACTCATCCATGGGTAATGGAAAGGAAGACTCATCTCTGCTGATCAGCTGCAATACAAATGCATAGCAGATTAAATAGAACAAGGAATATTATGGACAACAGTTTCGTATGAAATCACAAATGAATTAACTCTCATAATCTGTAACAATTTTTTCAATTGCCAATAACCTTTACTTTACTTCACTTGTGGTATCTTCTTGCCTCTGGCAAAATCACACGGGAAATGAGTGTTGGCGAAATCATGACCTCTGTCTTTGCTTTTAAGTGACACACATTTTCTACTAAACCAGTAATGACTCATTAACAGACAGATGTACACTGATGGTGGAATCCAACATGTTCACAAGCCATAAAGTTGTCAAAAAAAAAATCTTTTTCAAACCTTATTTCTGGCACTATATTAATTTTTATTTTCAATACATATTCCTACACTGAAGAGATTTGACAAATTTACATTTGAAAGTTTTGGTGACTTCCCAAATTGGCATATGAATGCTTGTAATTTCTGATTTATGCCCTAAAGTTGAAAAATCCCTAAAAATACTGAAGTAAAAATCTATCTGTGGTAATTTATTGTAGTCTGTGTGTTTGAAACTGTGCAGGACAAAACATTTAGAATGGCCACGTGTTAATTTATTATGGCATTTTTTTTCAGCTACATTGTCAGAAAAAATGCTCTTAAAATGAGAAAATACTATTAGCTGCCTTATTTCTACTTTATCAACACATATTAAAAGGCTGAAAAGTTAATATTAATGATTCCCAATTACCCAAAGTTTACCAAATATTATTGCTATGCTTCATTGTGTTAAAATAGGAAAATGTTTTGTACTGTTTTTTACTTGAACTAGATCTTCTTGTGGTAGCTGTGTTTGCAAGTTAACTGTTAACATACCAATAGCCATTAAGGCACAGACCTTAAAAAAGCAGAGCACAAAAATGTCTCACTAAAGTCAGCAATAAAGGTGGGTAGCTGGATTCTGTGGGAATCTCCCAGCCCTGCAACTCATCCATGGTGTTTTGCTGGTGAAGAATCCACGCAGAAAGGTATTCAGTGTGGAAGCAGTGCCAAATGCTCTCTGAGGTAAAAGGAAACAGAGAATCTAGTTCAGCAAGCTCTTTCCTGGTGTATTTAAAATGTGCACAGATGCATGTTGGCTGACAGGGGTCTCCTGCAGAAAGGCCTGACACAGAGTGCCAGAGGGGGAAGCAGGTCTGTGAGCAGCCTGAGCTCAGCCTGCATTTAGGGTAGTTTAGCCATGCAGTGCTAAGCCTCAGGCCTTCTGGGCTCAGTGGTGGCACACATACAGCTGAGTCAGAAAATAGGATGAACTTCATCTGCTCCAGGACTTGTGTTCCCAGGGACAGTGTGAACACAGCCTGAAGCTAAAAAAAAGCACGCTATTGAGGTTTTGGTAAAGTTCCTGAGAAACAAGATGTTAAAAATGCTCATAAGTATCAGGAGGTAGTAAAAAAGTGTGACTCAGGACAATGTGTAAGAGATAGGCAATATTGTGCAGAAGCAAGACATGATGGTTGAGAGAATGCAGAAGGAATTTGCAGTTAATGGAAAGGAACAAAAAATCCTGGAAGGTTTATTAATTACATTATGATATTTGTGAATAAAACTTACATTTGGTGTAAAATGGTGAAAACTCAGCAGCATAACTGTCTAATGCATGAAGAAATGTCAAATTTTTAGCAAGGAAAAATGTCTTCTGCTAGATCAACTGCTGGAAAAGAAGAGTGGATTTTGGATATGTGAGGTCTTCATCAAAGGGAAGTTTTGAAGTTTTTTACTAATAGCATTTTTTTCTAAAGAGAAATATGATCAAGATTTTGCCCATGTATAATAAAAATAGGTGCTAAAAATCTGCTCAGTGATCATCAAAAGAAATTTAAGTCACTTAAGTGGTAAAAAACCCCTAATTTTTGGAGAAGTACTAGAAGTGAAACAGTGACATTGTGAATTGCTTACTTTTGAAGGTCTTTTAAGAATAGGTTAGACAAACATGTAGCCCATGTATCCAAGACACATTAGTCAGTCTTTCTAGTCTTATTTGGAAATGCACTTAATGGTATGACTGAACTCTGATTTTCAAGGACATGTTAATGTGAGAGTTCCTTATTTTCTTTTTCCCTTTAACTAAAAGCTGCTACTTGCTGATTTCTGCAGTTTTTGCTGCTATCAAAAGGAAACTAAATGTTTAGTTAAATTTTAATGCTGTAATCTATATGCAACAATTGGAATACTGTTAAATTATTTCAGGTTGTTCCCATAAACATGTGAAACACTGATAATTATGTGACCAAATCCATCAAAGTGATAAGGCTCTTGCTGAGTGTACAGATTCTCATGTGAAAGCCAGTATGTTGCAAAGGAGGGAGTGAGTAGATTTTCACAATCAAATTTCAAGATTAAAAAAACCCAAACAAACCAACAAGAAACATCACTGAGAGGCAAAAAATGAAACTCTCAACATAAAGTGAACTAGTACAGAAAATTCCAGAAGAAGATGTATCATGGAAGAAAAGCCAAATAAAGGGTCAAAAAAGTAAACATGTTTTGTTTTATTTTATTTATTTCTTAGATGAGTGATTCTATGTCCTCTGGGGTTGAGTGAAATGCCTGAAGGGATTTGTTAGAGCTTGAAGAACAGCTTCTCCACTATTTTAAGACTCCACTCACCAATTTCATTTCATTATTTTAAAATAAAAAAATATGTGTATCTTATACTGCAGATATCCTGACTGATTATAAAAAGCAATCCCCAGATATTGCTGATGTAATAAAAAAACCTGCATGCATATATATATATA
>JAYDZK010000001.1:102718158-102795544 GCA_034509185.1 Euphonia xanthogaster
GGCTGCGGGGGGATCTCTGCATCCCCCGTGGATCCCCGCGGGCTGCGGGGGGATCTCTGCATCCCCCGTGGATCCCCGCGGGCTGCGGGGGGATCTCTGCATCCCCCGTGGATCCCCGCGGGCTGCGGGGGGATCTCTGCATCCCCCGTGGATCCCCATGAAGGGGCACAGCTGCTTCACCTTGGCCTCACCATGGCCTGCAGAGGAATCTTGGCTCTGGCTCCTGGAGCAGCTCCTCCGCCTCCTCCCCTGACCTTGGTGTCACCATCTTGTTTCCCTCACATGTTCTCACCTCCTCCTCTTCTCTGACTAGAAGCAAAAACCTCATGGCTTTGATTTTCTTCTTACATATGCCATGACAGAGGCATTACCAGCCTCTGTCATGGGCCCAGCTTTGGGCAGCAGCATGCCCATCTTCAGAGCCATCAGGGAATGGATCTGCAGCCATGGTGGGAGCTCCCAGCAGCTCCTCACAGGGACCATCATTGTGGCCCCCACTGCCCAAAACCTGGCTGTGCCAACCAATACAGATGCATAACAGAAAACTCACTAAAACTCACACTTCCCCCTCTCCCTCAAAAGAAAAAAAAAAATAAAATAAATCTGTATTTGTCCAAATCCTTAGAGAAAGAGGTAGGTTAAATAAAAAAAAAAATTGTGAAAATTTTATTCAGGCTGTGCTAGTGTCCTGGCTAAAGCCAGGCTGGGATTCATTTGGATTAGTCTCCATGAGTTAGTTATCTACAGACAGAAGTTCCTTGAGAAAAGGAAATAAACGAGCTGTTAAACCACCTAAATTAATTGATGTTGTATTTAAATTTCTAATACAACTTTCTGTCATGTATGCCAGTCTCCTTCCAACCAAGGGAAAAGACAAGTAAATAGGAAAAAAGAAATACTTTCTTCTTAGTTATTTTCTAAGTAGGCATTTTTTATTGATTCATTCAAGTGTTACATATTTATTGCAAATTGATGCATGATCTAAGCCTCTCAAGTAAAGCAGAGTAACTTTATTTCATGATCTCTCCTTATCAAGATGAGACAACCAAAATTGATTATGTTTCAGAATTAATATCAATCCCATCCCTAGCTGTCACATCCACAGTGACTCTGAGAAAACATGTTCCCCACCAGACTAGAAAAGTAATTGGGAAATACAGAATATTCTATTTTTCAGTCATATGTGACTGCTGCCATATTTAGAATGTTTAGTGAAGCACATCAAATATTCTGTGAAACAAACAGCTCTTTTTAGAACTTGCATATTTTCTCTTCTATGCCTATTCCCTGTACAATTATGCTTGAAGAAAATTCTGAAAACACATTTCATTTGGTAGGAAGTAGATGCAGAGTGTGTTGTAATGAACCACAGAAGACTATATTACTATATTACGTAATAGACGCCTCTCAACCTACCTTCCACCTACCCTAAAGATGTAAATATTAGTTTTATTATTATTGTTATTCTAATGAAAGTGAAACTCCTCTGTAACATTAACAAATATTAAAGCACACTCAGAAGCACAACATTGTGAAATGTTGAATTATGAAAATGTGCAACCTGCAGCGAAAATAAGCTTCATTGCACTACCCTATTTATAACCATGGGTCAATGCCATCATTGAATTTGAAGAAATAATTGTTGTTAGGCTAGGTAATGTTAGATTACAAATATGGAGATCCTTGCAAAGAAGGAAGTCATTGGAAATAGTTAAAGAGCGTGCAGACTTCATGAAGCATTTTTCTCATGGTTTGCAGTAGCAGCATTGGCTCTGATTTAGTAATCTCATGAGATTGCCTATTCCTGCTCTTCATATGACAGCACCATTACTCTTCTAAATTCATAAAAATATATAAAATAGGAAAGCACACAAAGCTTCAGCAATTTGGGTACTGCATTTCAGTGTGACTTCCCACTAACTTTTCTTATTTTCCTGGGGTCTTAACTGCTCATTGAAATTCATATCTGAAAGAAGGTCCTGAACAGACTTGTCCACCATCATCCATCAAGCTCTCGGGGCACGTCTGTCTGTATAATTCTTGTAAATTACTTCAGAAGTGGCACTTGTGCAAGAAGGAGTAGAACAATTGCCACGCCTTGACAGCAGGAGCTTCCTTTGGTTTTGCTACATAAACCTGAAGCTAAGTTCTTCTGCTACCATTGATCAAATCTTCTACAGCATTTTTTTTTAACCTCACTGCATGCCCTAATCCATCCCTGAAGCTGTCTTCAGTAGGAGCTCTTTCCTTTCATCTTTTATCTGTCCTGAGCTTCATCAAAAGTAGAGTGGCCAGCAGATTGAGGGAGGTGACTCTGCATGGCCAGGCTTTGGTGATGGTGGAGCTGCAGGGGGGCTTCTGTGAGAAGCTGCCAGAAGCTTCCTCCTCTCTGGCAGAGCCAATGCCACATGGCTCTAAGAGGCACACACTCCTGGCCAAGGCTGGGCCAGTTGGAAATGGCGGTAACTCTTTTGTGATAACATATTTGAGAGGAAGGAAAAAGAGTTACTGCACAGATGTAACTGTGGTCAGAGAAGAGCAGGGTGAGAAAACGAGACAGGAACAGCTGTGCAGACACGGAGGTCAGTGGGGAAGGGGGGGCAGGAGGTGCTCCAGGTGCCTGAGCTGAGATTCCTCTGCAGGCCAAGGTGCAGCCCATGGTGAGGCAGCTGTGGCCCTGCAGCCCATGGAGGACAGGGGAATGCAGAGATCCACCCACAGCCCACGGAGGAGACCCAAGCTGGGGAAGGTGGCTGTGAACTTGTGGGAGTCCCATGATGGAACAGGCTCCTGGCAGGTTTCCTGGTAGGATTTCTGACCATGTGGAGGACCAACACTGGAGCAGACTGTGCCTGAAGGACTGAACCCTGGGGGAGAGTGATCCAAGTTGCAGCAGTTTGTGGAGGACTGTGGGGTGGACTCATGGTAGAGCAGGGGAAGGATTCCTCTCTGTGAGCAGTGGAAGAAACAACCTGTGATCAACCTCCATTGCCAACTCCCTGCACTGCTGGGGTAGAAGGTAGAGGTGGGTAGGAGAGAGGAGTGCAAGGAAGGGCTTTTTAAGGTCTTATTTTCCTTCTCATTCTCCTGCTCTGATTTTGTGAGTAATAAATTCAATTAATATCACTAATTGGAGTCTGTTTTGCCCACGATGGTGTTTGGTGAGTGTTCTCTCTGAGTCCTTATCTCAACTCACAAATCCTTTGTTATATTCTCTCTCATCTGTCCGGCTGTGGAGGGGAATGACAAAGGGGTTTTGGTGGGTGCCTGGCATCCAGCCAAGGTCAACACACTACAACTCCTCTCAGCTGAGACCCCATTTATGCTACTACATCCAGCTCTGAGATTCTCAGCACAAGAAAGACATCAACATGTTGGAGCAATTCCAGAGGAGGGCCACCAAGATATTTAGACCTCTTGTATGAGATAGGCTGAGAGAATGAAGCCTCGAAAAGACAAGACTTCAAGGTGACCTGATTGCACCCATACAGGACCTGAAGGCAAACTATGAAAAAGATTAAGAGGGACTTTTTACAAGAACATGTAGTCACAGGACAAGGGGAGCAGATGAAACATAAAACAGAGTAGGTTTAGATGAGATATTTGGAGGAAGCCAGTTCTTTGCAGTGTAGTTGGAGAGACACTGACACAGGCTGCCCAGGGAAGCTGTGGGTGCTGCATCCCTGGAGGTATTCAAGGTCATGTTGGGTGGAGTTCTGAGAGCCTGGCCTCTCCATGGCAGGGGAGTTAGTATGAGATAATCAATCTTTAAGGTCCTCTCCAACCCAAACCATTCTATGATTCTGTGATCTTCCATTCACATCAATAAATAATAGAAAAATACAGCAGCTCTTGGGACATTGAAGAAAAGCTACAATTTCTGGCAATAAGCTATTAAAATCTAATGAGAAGATACAATCTACTAATCCAGCTGTAGCATCTACTGTAATTTAAAACTTTTCAAATGCCTCTTAAACTTGAATAAATCATGCTCGAATGACAATCATGCGCAAATCATGATCTACAAAATTTTACCATTTCTTTTGCCTGTATGGGAAATATCTATAATTCTCCTCTTCTAATAAGATTACTTGCTGCTGTTTTTGATAGCATGAGCAATGCTGAGCTAAAGGGTAGCAAGGCACATTTTTTCTGAGTATTTACTCATTTTGTCTTTAGAAATATTCAGAGTATAATTGCTTGTGACATCCCTCAAGTCCCAATTTCTAAGCTAATCATGATCTGTGCAATAGTATAAATATCAAGAACACAAATTTATAGCTGAAGCAATATGTCTGAATTATTCCTCATCTATTTTGATTTCACACATCGTTTTCCATTTTCAAGTGGAATTTTAGGTTTTTTATAAAATCTGAGTTGAAAGAAGCAGCAATATCTCTGATTAAGGAATATGCTATTGGGAGCTACTTAAGTAAGAGCTCTACTCTTCCTCTGCTTTGTGTTTCCTGAAAGCAGTACCACTTCTGATTCCAATCTCCCAGAGCCTTTTGAATTCCTCATTTCTTATGTATAATGGAGAATCTATATGTTCCTCAGAAGATTAGACTTACATAAACAAACTCATAAAAATAATGTATTTTTGTTCTTTCATTCTTTAGTCTTTCTGCTATTGAGGATTTTTTTAAAATAAAAAGCTCCCTCCAATCTTTCTAATTTTTT
Source organism: Euphonia xanthogaster (assembly GCA_034509185.1). Lineage (NCBI taxonomy): Eukaryota > Metazoa > Chordata > Aves > Passeriformes > Fringillidae > Euphonia > Euphonia xanthogaster. The sequence goes on from JAYDZK010000001.1 coordinate 102,722,839, forward strand.
TTTTGCTTTAATTTCAGGTGCCACCACACTCTTTCTGATCACAGGTGCTTGAGGCATGTGCTATGATCTCATAAGGAAGATTAAAAACTTACATAAATGGGTTAAGATAGCTAATGCTTGTATCCTGTAGGAATTTTTTTTCCTAACAAGCAATTTTTGTGTTAGCAACTTTCCTGCTATTTTGAGTTCTGTTTTTTCTTCCTTCTTGTTAAACCCCACCTGATTTTCCCTGTAATTTTCCTTTATAGTCTGTGTTACAGAAAAATGCCCTGAATTAGAGTTTCACAGATATCAGAAATTACACGACCTCTCTTTAGTTTCATTGCATCAATATATTTTACTTCAGCCTTGCGGCAGGGTCTTCTTTATCTTTTTTCTGATTTTTTTAGAAATAATCAAGACCAGACTGGCTGGAGAATATCTGCCAGAGAAAGACATATTTACTGAATGCAGAGTCAAAACAAAAGCCTACCTTCTTGCCTTAGGAAGGTGGGGGAAGGGGTTCTGGAGTTCTCCCTTCTGGCTCCTAGTTTTGGGCTCTGTTGGCCTGGACTATGCCTCCTCCTTCCCTCTCGCCAATGGGGCCTGAATTCCCTTCCTGTTCAAAGAACTCTCTTCCCTCTCTCCACACCAGACCTACTCATACAGTAGTTATGAATAAAAGAGGAAAGCCTAGGCTTCAATGAAAGTGCTTAAAGGCATTTACTCAGGTTGCAAAAGGCCAAATGTTTAATGCATTAGAAGGTCAAGAGTAAGAAGACCCAGAGGTGTGAATTCTGATTACTTTTGTGAACAAAGCTCCTTCTGTGTGTATGTGTCACAGCCAGATGGAACACAGATGGAACACAGAGCACAATGAAACACAATTTTATTTTAATGTGTATGCCAACAGTGAGCCGTGGGATAGGGAAATGAAAACTGCTGAGTATATTACTTTGCTGAGAAGTGGAGAGGGTTTTTGGACACGGAATTCAGTCCTTCAAAATATATATTTCAGAACCCAGTGGAAATGAAAACACCTTGACCAGCAGATGTACACATTTCCTGTCACAGATGACAGCTGGTTCCTGATGGGAATTCATTCCCAGTGGGAAACATGGTCAGTTAGAATGTGGAGACCAGTGCCAGGAAACTGGTCAGCAATGCCATATATTTTAGGACAAAGCATGTATGATAACCAGCTTCCACTTTATAAAAACAAAGTAAATAAAAGAAAAATATTACCAACGCTACTTTAGGTCAGAAACTTCTCACTATAAGGAGGAGCAGCTGAGGGAGCTGGGAGTTGTAAAGCCTGGAGCAAGGAATCTCAAGGAAGACCACATTGTCCTCTACAACTAACTGAAAGGTGGTGGTAGTGATGCCTAAACATTTTTATTTAATTCTTTATATATTTTTCATATGTTTATAGCCTTGTAGATTTTTAAAATATAGTTGCATGTTTTCTAGTGCTCTTCCTGCCCTTTCTCACAATAAACTAACCCTTATTGAAACATTCTTGAAATTATGTTTAGTCTTGTTCTTAAGAAGAGAATTCCTGACAAGAACATCTCTTTTCCTCCAGAACTTAAGAGACATAGCAAGAAATGGAGCAAAGAAACCCCTGGAGCAACTCCAAGGGGCAGAACTAAGGGTGGATTACTGGGGCAACTGATCTCCTACAGGATATACCTGCCAGATATACAAATTAATTAACCTTAAAAAACTATAAAAATCCTTTATCACACATGTGCAGAGATGCATTTGTGCTCCTGAAAGCTTTCATTAAAAAATTGCTTTTTTATCTTACTACTTTAGCGCTGTTGCAAGTTTTGTCTTTTGAATCCAGGCAACAGCAGCAAAGATGTAATTGGTAGCTTTTTCCAGAAAACTGTAAGAGGACAAGAAGAAATAACCTCAAGATACACCAGAGGAGCTCAGGCTGGACATCAGAAATAATTTCTTCACTGGAAGGGTGGTTTAGCATTGGAATGGGCCACCCTGGGAAGTAGTAGAGCTACTGTTTCTGGAGGTGTCCAAGAAATGACTGGCCATGGCACTCAGGGCTGTGGTTTAGTTGGCATGAAGGTGTTTGGCCAAAGGTTGGACTCAATAATATTGGAGATCTTCTCCAACCTTAATGATTCTATGATGTCTCCATCCCTTCCTTTTTTTTTTTTTGGGTTATTTCAATGGAGCTACAATGAATGCCCAACCCTTCCTCCATTTTCATTTAAGGCTTGTTCCTAAAACAAAGTGTTTTGATACATTTCATGAAGACTTCAATCATATTTCTATTTACATTGAGGCCTTGTGACAAAAGAATACATTTTATGAAATATTTAAAGTGATTAAAAAATTATTGAGTATGCAAATGGTAAAAAATACAAAATATGTAAAAGGAACAATATAGTTATTTCTGCTAAGTCAGGTCTGAATGGAGGTAATTACAGTCTTGAAAAAGACACAGGAGGGGTTAAAGTATTGGGTGTCTCTTCTTGCTGTCTCTTACGAATTAATGTGCAAAAGAAATCTGTAAGTTTATTTTAATGGTGTGTTTTGGATAACTTCCTATAAAAAATATATGGCCTGTGTGGTGCACTATATCATTAAGCTGTAGTATTTTACAACAAAGATATTTTTGCAAGAGCCAACTTGCAATTTAATCATAACTGCAGTATTTCACTCTTAGTATATAAATACATTCTTTATGAAACATACAGTTCTAGTTTAGAATTTTAAAAGAATTGATTAAGTGCACACTGAAGTTAACAAATAAAAATCTTTGTCTGCAAGCACTGGGCTTTACTGCCAGGTTAGGTAAAAATGTTTAAATCAAAGAAAATTTTTTTTACATGTTATGTTATTTAGGACCACTCCACATCTTTTGGAACGATGTTGTGGAAGAGACAACACATTTTTTGAAAGAGTGAGTATGCATCTGGGAGGGTCTCATATGACACATCTTTAGATGAACTGCTAGAAAAATAAAATGACAGTCCATAAATAGAAGCTGGCATGCTGCAGCAGAGTAATAATTCTTCCCTTTGGTGTTCTGGACAAAGAAGACAAAACCAATTCAATCTGCACTACACTGCATTATGGCATATTACATCCATTACTCCAAATAAGCTTGATTAAAATATAATTAACGTGGTGCTAGCTTGCTATTGATGTCTCATGAATAAGATATTTTATATTGTTTACTGGTACATTGTTTTTGTTTGTAATGTGTACTGCAAATATACTCGATCAGTTTTACTGTATTTATTTAAATTTGTTATATTTACTGGTAAATATATTTTATGTTCTCATCTTCAGTATTTGAGATCCAACCTCTCTGACCAGTCTCAGAGAAAAGATGAATCCAGGAAGGCTGGATATTCTCCAAGAAGGAAATCTTAAAGGCTCAGTAACAGGCCATGCCCACCGGCTGGAAGACAAGGTGTTGGGGAACACTGGCTCAACTGATCAGAAAGTTTTGACTGGAAGTCAGGAATAAAAGGAGAGTATATGACCTTTTGAAGAAGGAGCATGCAGGAGGACTAAAATGATGTCATGAGCTTATGCAGGGAGAAAAACAGAGAGGCCAAAGTCCAAATAGAAATTTGGACTAGTGCTGTGAGACAATAAAAATATTTCTATAAGTATTATAGAGACAAAAGGATGGCTAAGAAGAAATTTCATCCTTTGTTGGATGTAACAGCAAACATAGTGACAAAGGAGGTGGAGGAAGAAGCTGTGTACTCAATGAAAGTCCTGCTTGAGTAATCTGATCTATTAGGAGATGACCCACTGAGGGGATGAGGGAGAGGGTGTGGTATGCCTTTAGTAAAGCTTTGACATGTTTCCTACAGCATCCTCCTGGAGGAATTGGCTGCTTGTGGCTTGGGAAGGTGCACTCTTCCAGACAGGTAAAAACCTGTCTGGATGGCTGGGCCTAGAGAATGGTGGGGAATGGGGTTAATCCAGCTGCTGACTGGTCACCAGTGGTGTTCCCCAGGGCTCAGCACTGGGGCCCTCCTGTTTAACATCTTTATCAATGATCTGGATGAGGGGATTGAGGGGAGTGGGACAGAATGAGACAAGAAGAGCAGGGCACATGTTAAGGGCCTGACAGAATCACAGAATTACAGAATGCTTTGGGTGAAACGGAGCTCTAAAGTCCTTTGGTCCAAACCCATGCCATGAGCAGGGATATCTTTCACCTGGATCAGAAATCTCAGTTGATGATGTGATTGATGAGATTCTGCATTTACTGATTGACAAATACGGGGGTGGCAGAGAACTCTGAAAACACAGAATTGCACATGCTGAGCTCTTGGTATTTGAGAAGTGCACAAGTGTGGCTTAGTTTGTAATCAATATGCATTGTCCTTATTTAAATACTTCACTGGCCTCTAGTACTATAATGTTAAAATATTTAATTTGCAGAAAAAAAAAATAAAATGTTTTTTACAGAAAACCCTATAAATTATAGAAGGTCTGTAACTCAGGCAAAACAATCTTCAGTGTATTGAGATACATAAATATGAGAAGATTTTGGTGTTGATTGGACAATTTGTTTTTGCTTATAATGAAAACTCCACATAGCTGAGGTAACATCTTTAAAGCTTATTTTGGGGGGCCCAAAAATAGATTTTCCAATCATTATGAATTGCAACACTTTGTATAATTTTAGTGCTATAAAATATTCTCACATACTATTTGTAACTCTGAACTTGCAGTTGTTTTATTTTCCTTTTTATCCAAATTTTCTGAGGCTATATGATATAAGAAAATGATGACTCAAAAATTGTTAAGTCTAGCAAAATAATTCCCCTAATTTATTCTCATTTGGGAAAACTTTTCTATGAAAATACGCCTCAGGATTTGTCCATGGTACTCATACAATCATCAGGAAGGTCAGAAAACCAAATTCTATTATCTTCTTGGTACAATCAAAAAGGAAAAAAAGTCACATTAATATTTTAAAGATACTAAGTCCATTTGGAAATGTTCTGTACAAATGCACTTCCTAAATTAATAATATCTAGTAATAACACTTTTCCATCTCAAATGTGTATTAATTATCACATACAGCAGTTTCAAAGCTTTCTCTGTATCCTTTGATAAATGGTGCCTTTTGACAGCTGAATTAGGAAGTGCTTTGCTAAAAGTTAGATGGTTTTGAGGTTTCTGATAAGCGGATTGTTCCATTATCATAAGCTTCCTCTGCCTCCTACTTAATTCTCTTTTGACCATTGATTTACATCAAAAATTTGCTGATGGTTCAGAATTCTCATCTTATACTTATGACTGGTAGAAGAATGTTGTACAACGTGGATCAGATTATTAATGAGAGAGATGAAATTCCTTTACATGAGAAACACAATAGTAGAGTATTACTATACTGCAGTTCTTACAGTGCTCCATCATTATGACACCCAGACCTAAAGGACGTGGCAGATGATGAAGGCAGCTGTGTTAATGCACTGGGTGTGGGTGTCTGTGTAAAGAAAATTTCAATTTGAATCTTAAATGCATTGGTTGCTCTGTGCTTTAACAGTGCTTTACACAGAAAAACAGGTATTCTGATATGATCATTTGATGACAAATGAACTGTTCATAGCTGATATGATTAATGGTGTCTGGCAAATCAAAACTTAAATTTGATGTTGAATACATTTTTGTCCTTTCCCTTTCCGCAGCATAACTGGAGAATACTTAAATGTCAACTTGCACTTAAATATAAGTCTGAATATTTACAGTCATCTTATTTCATGTTTATTTGGCTTGGGAAAAAAATTATTTACTATGAAGCTTGAGAAATGGTCTAACAATACATAGAAAAATGTTTATAAAATGGATATAAAAATTTAGCCTTTGAATAGGAATGAACAGTTTGGCTTTTAAATGAAACTATGCCTAAAAATTAGTTGCCAGAGGGGGTCCTGAAGTGATAATTGATCATCCATCACTTAAGGAGAATGTTGAGTTTGTTCAAAGGTCTGTAATTCCAACCTGAGATCACATTAAGGAAACTTGATTGATAATGTCACTGCTGACCTTTGATATAAAAGTATTCTGTGCAGGAAGACAATTTAAAGAACATACAGCATCTTAAAAGGCTGGACAAAACTGAAGTGACCTGTCCCAGACTTTGCTGTTGAAGAAACAAAATAGGAGGAACAAAATGCCTTTTGGTTTCTTGACTGATGAAAGCAAAATTCACTTTTGCTGTGGTGGTGGAGAAGGGATCTGAGCAGAGTGGTAAGACTGCAAGTGGAAATTTCTCCCTTGCTGTCTTAAGTTGTGCAAACGTCTCACTCTAAGAAATTGCTCTAAAGCACAGATCTTTCCTTAAACACCACCCAGGATGACTGAATTTGTTTGCCTGAATCCTCAGCTGGCTGATGGACTTGATGCCAGATGAAAGCAGAGACATGAGGAAGGCTGAGTAAAGCTGGGTGCTCTAATGGCAGCAGCAGCCTAAGGCTGCCTGGAATCTGTGGCTGCCTGTGCTGCCCATACCCACCACACTTCTACTTATACAGCCACAGGTCTGTACATTTAATAATGAAATACATTTCTGTGTGGGTAGCATTAACTCCTTCTATAATATGCCCCAATTCAGAAGACTGAAGTAAGAACTATAAGCTATAGAAGTTTCTTCCAATGTTGGTTGGGTTTGTTTTTTTTTTTTTGTTTTGGATTTTTTTTTTGTGTTTTTCTTTGTTTATTTATCTGAGTGTGAAAAAGAACACCCCCATTTTTGTATTAAGCATCTTATTCATGCATCCTTTAGTAAGAATTTTCCAAAAAGAAGATCTAAATTTGGTCTCTAAAAAATGGCATATCATGTTCACTGATGCTTCTGAAATACCTAGACCAAACATCTTCTCTAAAGAATACACTGAGTGAAAAATACAGGGAAAATAGCAAAGGATTAAGATTGGCACTAATATTAAATAAAGATTCTCAGATTTAAGTTAAGGTCAAGAATAATCCTTTCAAGGGTTTAGGTCATATTTGTCTGCTTTTGTTAAAATTTTAGTCATCTGAGGCAGGGATCTGATGGACAGAGAGTGGACAATTTGAACTGATGATGGAAAGGTCATCTTTCAGCAGCAGATTGTGGGCTTATCTTTCTAAATAACTATTTTAGTATATGTGAATATTCTTAAGAAATTGAAAGTTTAGGTTTTAAAACAGTCAGTGGAAAACAAAATTAAATAAACACTGGTTCTGACATAGTTGAATGCAGGTCTGAAGATTTTCTAGAAGTAAATCCCAAATGAAGAGCCTTGGATTGACTGGGGAGATTATACATTTGCTAGAAATTCAAGGCAACAATAAAAAGGTGCTCTAAGGCTTAATAAGGCAGAACTATTGAAACAGTACCTTCAGATGTACCAGAGTATATTTAGCAGTGCTTAATATTTTCAAGTTCATGATTTATTGGTTGAACCATAGTTGATGACATTTGTGCAGCTCAATAGCTGTTCAAATAATGGGAAGAATAGCAGCAGTTTTGTCTAGTAATAAAAGGATAAATTCATTCTGGTGTTGAAGCAGGTTTAAGGCTGAGCAATAATGGAAGAGGCACAGGAGAACCTAGAATATCTGTGAAAGAGGCAGTGATATTGTAGATACAGAAATGGATTTGACTGCAATATCATGTAGAAGGATTGCCCTGGAGGACTGGTAATCTATTAAAAAAGGCAACTGCAGACACAAAAATTATGTGTAGGTTGTATTACTGCAAATATATTTTAAAGCTTTCTTTCACAGAAGGAAAGCATTTCCAGAGAGATGGATGGGTAAAGAGCAGAGAGTTCAGCCCTGACAGGAATGCCACCGGTGTTTCCTCACTGCAGAGGCACACTTGGAAATGTTGCTCTCAAAGAGTATGAAATGTAAATGTAATATATTCTCTGCTAATTTTAATTTGACAAATCAGAACTGGGTCTTTGGGCCACCTTGTACGCTTTGAAGTTTCTTTTCCTCAAACCCACTTTCCTAATTTTTAACTATTAGAAACATATCATGCTCTGTCTCTTCCCCCTCCCCTCAAAGAAGCAAAGACATTGAAGCACCTGAGACTGCTCTAATTAAAATTTCAATTATACAAAAAATTCTAATTAGTTAGAGAGAAGAATTCTGACAGTTTTTCCCTAGCTTATCAATTGACCGTTTCATGAAGGAAGTAATGTCAATTTTAGAAGTGGAACCTTGAATAACTAGACAGCAATGACAATGTTAAATCAGCCATTTTAACCAGCATGAAAAAAAAGCAACCCAGCTAGTGCACAGCTTGTACATGTTTACTGGATTTTCTTGTACAGTCTACACAGAGTTCAGACTGATTTTCTTTCTAGTACACTGCTTGCAAGGTGCCTCTAGAGTTTTTGAATTTGGGATGCTTTTTCCATATGGAATTCTGGGCCCACGTTTTGGGAAGTATAATTCCCTAATGCATGCACGAAGAGAAAAGAAAGGGCATTGGAAGCTCATTAAGTACAAAATCACAGCACTGCATATCCTATTGATCCCTGGCAGTAAAATTTAGAGCTCTGGTTTTAGGTCTGTAGAAGAAAGTATAACGCCACTGTGATTCATGGCAGATTTGTAACACCAATGACATTACCCTTAAGGACAAAAAATTGTTCTAAACTGCATGCAGCCATGAGACAGAAAGATGACAGAGGATATGACCAAAATTAATAGCAAGAACACTCTTTTTTTTTTGGCACAAGCCAGATTTGAATGAATCTAATTTTTGTTTGTGCTGTGTTTGTTATTCTGTTCCTGATACTCTGTGCTACCTCTGCCTCAAAACCTCTTGTATATGCTCGTATGTTTGGGCTGTCTGAGTTGCCATCTCGGAAATTACATTTTATACTCATCACAAAGCCCAAGGTTTCTCTATGGAAAACTTACTGCCTCTGAGGCAGACTTGGCCTTTTGCTTGAGAGTCAATAGACACTCACCTGGGACATGGTGAGCATTTCACTTTTATCAGCAGAGGAGTTGTCCTCTTCTCGTACTCATGGAGATAATGTAAGGGACTTACTGCATTTTCTTCAAAACATGGAAGGATACAAGAAGAAAATCTTAAGATACTCTAAAAACATAAAGAAATTATACATAATTTTATCAGAATATATAGTAATTGCATACACTTGTATTGTGTAATTACTGACAGACATAAAAAGGCACAGTTGTTTTCCTTTCCAAAGAGATACACAGGGCAAGAGAGGTTGAACTGATCATTATAATTAAAAAAAAAACACAAGAAAAACTCTTCTGAGAGGAGATGAACTGTATTCAGGCAAAAAGAATATACCTTTAAATTTTGAAGCCCCTGAAAAGGATTTTTTAATAAGAATTTCATTCTGCCATTTATTATTACCATTACTACTACTATAACCTGGGTTACATTAAAGTGTGCATGCAAGAAGGAAGAGCAGAGAAATGTTATCCGAGACTTCTACTACAGTTTATCACCTTGAATCTTTTAGAAACTAAAACTGAATAAAAATAAAGACAAAGAAATCTGCTGAGAACTGTCCTTACTACTCTGTGAAGTTACATTAGGTAATTTCTGATAACCTCCCATAGCTGAATTTACTTCCTCTCTTCCCCTCCAAGTTGTTGTTAAACTAATACATCAAAGAGTTTGATAATATCTTATGGCCTTCTTGGATTTTCCTTTGTTAAGCACTTCCAATCCATTACTACATATTCATGATTCATGGTGGAGAAAACATTGCTGCAAGCTTAATCCACTCTTATGATGCATTCATTGAGGTTTGGGTATTCTTAAAGTACCTAAGAATCTGATACACTGATCATAAAAAGTCAAACAAAGTTTCAAATTATTATGGATTACTTGCCCTATTTTTCAAGGTGGAGCCTGCTTTGTATTAAAGGACCAAACTCAACCCCAAAAGGTATACTGTAGTTAGATAATATATAGCCAAAATATCTTTCTATAAAACTGTTGGATCAAGATTTTGTTCATTTCATGTCATGGTTATTCATGTATTAAATATTATATGTTTGGATTGTCAAAACTAACTTTTCAATAAAAAACCCACAAACTAAAAGAATGTAAGAATAAATATTAATAACAAGAGACAGAAACACTTGCTCCAGGAAAGTATATTGTGAAAAAAAATTGTTTGGATTGGATCTTGAAGTGAGCTGCAAATATCCTGCACTAACCATTTTATTTCTTACTGATTTTTTAAATCTCCCTGCAGCATTTTAGCACTCACTAAAAATTATAAATCCATAGCAGTAACATGAACTTACTATGTGGTGTACTCTAAACCATAAAAAGTCTCCTACAGGTGGTGTTGTACTTTCTTGTTTTTTTCCCCAGGGATTTTGTTCTGTGGTGTCAGATTTCATCATTCATTGCTAGATTTGCTATTTCATTGACTACTCTATAGTATATTATATAGCATTTTAGTGTAGAATTAGTTCTTGAAGGCTATTAAATGCTTCCCATCAGAGAAAGTTTTTTAAAATTAAAATGGATATATAATAGAATCATAGAAATATTTGAGTTAGAAGGAACCTTAAAGACCATTTAGTTCCAACCCTCCTGCCATGGACAGGGACACCTTTCACTACACCAGGTTGTCCAGTGCTTCACCCAGCCTGGCCTTGAACACTTCCAGGGATGGGGCATCCACAGCTTCCCTGTGCAGGCTACTCATGTGCCTCACCACCCTCACAGTAAAGAATTTCTCCCCAGTATCTAATCCAAGCCTGCCCTCTTTCAGTTTTAAGCCATTCACCCTTATCATCATCTGCTCTTGTAAAAATTTCCTCTCCATCGTATGATATATTATCATTAAGAATACTGCCCAAATTCACTGAATCAAATGACCTAGACATATATTTTCCTTGTTACCTGCTTAAAGGTAACAGCCATCTGCTTTAAAGCTGCAGACCCCAGTTTTCAAAGTGGAACTTTTAAAAAGTCAGTAAACCACCATCACTTAATATAGGAACCTCCTGAAATACTCATGGTATGTATTGGGGAGTTTGTTTCATGAACAGGACGGGACTGCTGAGATACATTCCTTGAGCTTTTATTGCAGCATCAGCTTCACCACGAGGCTGAGACAATAGGAAGATGGCAAAAGCTCATGTACAGCCAGCAGCAGCCAAAGATTTCTTTGTTACAGAACATTTTAAAAACTTTCTAGCCAATAGCATATTGCTAAAGCTTAAAGGCAGTTGTTCTGGCCAATCACTAAAAGCACACGAACACCTGCTTCACACAATGCTTGCTTGTCTTCTTTCCATTAACAATACACAATACTCCATTGTTAAGCTTAAAACCTTCTACTATCTTGCTAAGCATATTTTTCTGCAGTCTTAAGGTATATCTTAGCCAAGCCTCAAACAGAAGCTGTTGTTTCATGCCTTTGCTTGCTACACTATTGTAACTTTTTCTACCTTCAGACTTTGCAGCTGCAGCTAGTTCTAATTTTCTCTGCTCTTTCTGTTTCTAAGGCCTGCTTTTCCAGCTTTCTGAAAATCCTCTTACCTTTACTAGTTCCCATATTGGTAGCTACTTACAGCACAATAAAACTTGTAGAAAAAGTAATATATTGCAATTAATGCAGTACATAGCTGTTTCTACAGTACTCTGTTTGCTGTTTGGTTTTTTAAAATTAAAGAGTAATATTTATTATTCCCTATGTTTATACATTGTTGTGATATGCAGCTTTGTCCTTGTGTAGTTTTATAGTCTATGGTCACTCAAAACAAGGAACTATATTTCAGTTACACAATAACTGAGGAAATATCTTTTTGGGTAAACAAATTTTTCCACAAACTTTTACAATTTAGAAAAAATATTTTCTTTTACTTTGAATACTGAAAGCATTCAGTGGGGAAAATAACACAATACTTCAGGATAAGAGTACATTCAGGATTCAATATACTTTTGTTGGAATCACAAATTGATAGTTTCTGAAAATTAGCATTCAAAAAGGCATATCAAAAATGCTTAGTTATAGCAGAATATTTTAAATCATGTTATCCATGATATATTCATGTTCATTTCCAATTAAATTAGTACCATGTAATGAAACCAAAGGAATTACTAAATCTTAGATATTGCTAAGTAGAGTAGTCTATTATTTTCCTGCAACAAACTTTCATTCTAGTTAATATTTTCTGGACTTAAGTAATTTGAAAAAGCCTTTTTCTGTAAAATTTTTCAGGTGCCATTCTGTTTGCTTTTCTTTCTCCCTCTCCTATTAGGTCTCTTCTATGTTCACAGAATATTTCAGTGACTATTGATCCTGTGAGATGCAAGGCTATTTCATACTTGAATATGACAGGATCTATATTATAATCCTACAAAAGCAGATTTTCTCCAGAGAGGTTACCTTACTAATGATGAACTTGAGGCAACAGGAATGGAGAATGTACAGAAAATCAGAATAGCACATAGATGTTGGACTAAAAAAAAATCTAAGCACAGTGTAGTGGGAGCAGATGAAAGGTGACTTTTAAAGAAAATGGTTAAAAAGATTTCCTTCAACACTGCTGTTTGCTTGCTGCACATGTGCACTTTATTAGTTATCTTTTAGGAAAGAATGATATTTTTGTTCTACTTTTTACAGCTACAGAATGACATTGGTACTTTGTTAGCTTTAATTTCATCTGAAACAAGAATAATTAACATTCTGGAATCAGCTGCCTGTATTTCATAGAAGCTGCTCAATGCCATATTAGGAGTCAATACTCTGTGTGGTTGCTGACATTCCTTCTACTGCATGGCTTTTCACTTAATGTCATGAGACATAGTTTTCAATAAAAGCAGTCACCAGGAGAAATAAGCTGACATAACCTTTGACATAGAAGTACAACCTTAAAAAAGTTAGGTAAATAGCAGCAGGGTGGCAATCATCCTTGGCTACTTAAGCCAGGCAGAAAAGTAATGCTTGACTAGATAGGTCTCCAAACCCAGTTCAGGATGACTTCAGGAAAGCAGAGGTCTCTTACCCTAATAGACAATTTGTGGTTAGAAGTTCCCTATGAAGAGACTGCACTGCCTATCAAGCATGCTTTTCTTCCTCTCTAGCTGGGAGACAAAAAACAGGACACACTATTTAAAGCAGGTTTAAATATTTTTTTTAGCCTGGCTGCTTATTATTCTTTAACCAGCCTAGCTCAACAGGAGGCCAGCAGGCTGGCCCAAGCCCAGGGGATGCTCTCTCCTTCATCCTTCTACTGGATCTTTGGGATGGAGCCAGGAAGCTGTGACTACTTCTGGAGATGGCAACCAGCTGCTGCCTAAAAGGGTGACAGGAGGGGCAGGGGGGCAGTGAGAGCAGTCTGGTGACCCAGCTGCAGCCCAGCAGCTCCCAGGGCTGGGCAATTCTCCGTGCACTTGGCAGGAGTACTGCACTGGAACTCCCCAGCTGTAAAGATACCATTCCTGCTGCTCTGAAGAAAACAGTTTTCTCCTGAGGCAATGTCAGCTCTTTGCTGGTTTTCTCACCTGTGCTCTGTAGAGATGCTTCATCGTCATCTCTTTTATACAAAACTGATAGCTGTCCTGTCAACAAGGAGTGATTCTGCTCACCTGGGTGGAAATCTGAGCATGAGAGAAGAGGCTCTTGATCATTTCCAAGGACTACAAAACTTTTCGATTTTGCAATTGCAAATAGTTCTAAATTTATATTGCATGCATTATAAAATTAAGCAGTTACTCATAATGATGAAGCAGGAAGAGGTCAAGAAAGTGAAAACTCACTTCCACTTCAACGAAGATCCTCATTCCAGGAATATCACTTTCTGTGAAAAGTGGGGAAAAGAGAGAACATAAGGAGGAGGTGCTGAATATCTTAGCATCAGTGTAACCACTGCCAATGTAAATTTGAGCACAAGCCTCATCTCTTTGTTACAGGGGGAAGATGGAGTCAAGGGATAACATTTCCCCATAAAATCTTGCCTAAACACTCACAGAAACAGGATTTTTAAAACCAAAAAAATTCATTAATGTATTTACAAAAGGTGGGTCCTTCCTGTGCCTCCTGCCTTGAAGGCCATCACAACTTGGAGCACGTGCAGAGACTGTGCAGGAATCAGGATCTGACTTCTCTTGATTTTGTCACATGAGACAGGAGGAATCACAGCCTGTTCTGTGCCATGGAGGTTGGAGCATCTCCTCAGCAGATCCGTTCCACTGTCCAGCTGAAAGTGCCCTGCTGTTCATTTTCTTCCTCCCTCTCCTTCTCAGCCCTACTGGAGGTTCCCCCCGGCTGCTGCTGTCAGAGCCAGTGCTGCTCTGCTAGGGCAGCCAGTAGGGGCCAAAAAGTACCAGGAGGATTTTGGCAGAGGCCCAGAAGCACCATTGCTGGTAGGCAGAGAGAAGCACACTTCCCTGGCTGAGTCTTGGTGGCTCCTGGCCCTTCTGCTCCATCTCCTCCAGGATCCAAGCTACCTCTTGTGTTTGCTGCTCCTCATGCTATGCTAAAGCTCTTGTGTGACATTTTCGTTCTGGTCACCCACCCCCAGTACTCATGGCAGGATGCTCAGCACCATCAGGATTTGGGTGATGTTCCCAGCCATGGCCTGAAGGAGCAGGAGGGAAAGGGGCTTAGCTGGGCTGGGTGGCAGGGAGGAGGCAGCTGGGACAGGAAACACAAGGGTCTGGAAATGTGAGTGAGAGGGGATGTGGGAGCTCAGAAGCATCATGGCTGAGGTTGGTGAGTGCTGTAGGGATGGGACCACATCCCCAAAGCCCTTGGACACTCACCATGGCTGACAGCTCCAGGCACCTTTCCACCCAGCTGAGGGCAGCACCTGCCCTGCCCAGGGTACTGCCTGGAGCTCCTTTCCTCCCCTCAGCCTCAGAAACACCTTCTGGCCTGGCTCCAGCGCCTTTCCCTTGCCTGTCCCACTCACTGCTGGCCCAAGACAGCCCTGCTGGATGGTGGCAGAGCTCTGTGACATGGTCTGTCTGATGTCCCTGGCATCAGAGCCACATGCTGGCTCCCCAGCTGGACAGCCATGGCCAGCACTGAATAGTGCTTTGAACTCAGCCTTCTCTTCAGAAAACCTAAAACAATCCTATTCCCCTCAATAGATTGCTCTGATTTTAACTTTTTTTTTTAAATTATCATTCTATAATAGACTAAATTTTAGAGTAGCTGCATTTACTTTTACTCTTTGCATTCTTTTTTGTTGTTTGGGCACTGTGACGTTGCAAATATTCCATACACATATTAATGAAAACATATGTTCATTTTTTTTCCTGTATCATTATTGTCCTTCCTATGCTGAACCTCCCTTTTACATGTATGTACATCTAGCTGCTGTCTCCTGCTTATTTGTGGTGAAGAGAAGGACGAAGAGGCCTGATACCCATCAGGCTGAAAATCCAAATAACAGAGTCATTTAGAAAGAGAACTTCAGCTCTGTTGTTTCTGACATGAAGCATTTACATAAGTGGACCCAAATTTTGTCCAATGTCTGTCATAGGCCCCCTTTAATCCAGCAGCTTTCAAACTTTCTACATCCTGAGTATTTAAGATTATTTTATGTACCAATCATAGATCAGCAGTTTCTGTGTTGTGGTACAATATATAGTGCAACATTTATCTGTGATAAAATATAACAATATAGTAAAATCAGTGGTAAGTTTTTGTGGTATAGCACACATTTAGCTAAAGGAAATAAAATTAAAAAAAAAGAATAATGTGCTTATTTTCAGTAATAACCTACCTTGCTACTTGTCAGTTTTCATTACTTTTTGCAACTACTACTAATTTAGTGCCATTTGAAATTTCACTAAGGTGATGTTAAATCTTTCTAGTGCTTTAATTTTACTTTCTAGTTTTCCCCTGGGAGAACAATCAAACTGTAAAACAAAATGGGTAACTACATTCTAAACTATGATTCCTCCTGAGGAATTCTGACATTTGACTAAAGGAAAGAGCCTTTGGTAAAATTTTGTTTGATTTACCCCTTGTAATCAGTTGCAGTTTCAAAACACTTTTAAAAAAAGGGGGATTTAGGGTTGTTATTAATGTTAAACTAAGTAGAAAATTGATTCCCTAAAATTAATAACTGTGCTGTATAGTGACAATGGCTTGAAAAAGAGAAATGACAGAGACCTAAAGCAAACCCAGGGCGTTTGGATGGCACAGCATCCAAGTGGGGGATAAGGAGGTTCTCACAGAGCAGAGGTATGCAATCCAGCTGTGTGGGTGTTTGTGAGAAAGAGATCGCTACTGAGTCTGGACACTGTAAATAGTGCTCACACCCTTCAGTAGTAAAGGTGGTGGAAAGAAAATAGAACAGAAAATAATGGAATAACTGGAGCATACTTGGATTTTCCCTGAGGATCCTTCTTAATGTGTGCTTCTGTACAGATAACCAGGGTGGCGCGCAATAAAATTGGTGATGCAAATTTCCATCTCTACTAAGTGAAGGAACTATAGATAAATTCCTAAATTCCTGGTGAATACATTGAGTAGCAGCACCATGGGATGGACATAACCACAAATACTACTACATTGACACTACAAAATATACTAATTTTCAACCTATTGGTAACTGTATCTTTCTTGACATGCTGACTAGGGCTGGCTTGATGTCAGTAAGGTGCTTCAGTGCTTCTGTTAAGCATGCATGCATTTTCACACCTTCTAGCAAAATTACTGTTAGGAAGTGATTAAGAAACTAATTGGGTTGTTACCCAGGAGGAAAAACCTGTGATGCTTATTACCAGTTATTAAATTTCATCACAAGCTCTTAGCTTTGTCTGTAGTTCCCAGTTACAGTTGCTCTAGCAAATATAACTCAACTGTAGGACATGACTAATAAAGTTATATTCTCCAGCCTAAATTCCTGAACTCTTGTAGATTTAAAGAAATAGTTAATCACAAGTTTTAGAGGTATATTTTTAATACAACACTGTACAAGGTCTTTTGATGACTATCTTTTGGATGTCATCTTAATTCTTTCTTAGAGCTAAGACTTATCATTTTAGACATCCTGTAGGAGAGTCACACCCTGCATCCACAGCAGAGATCACAACTGCAGGTGTTCAAGATATTACTGTTTTTCAGATGATGACATTTTTTTCATTTGCATGGATACCTTCCTAATTATTTACAGTTCATATCTTTAAACATGCAGACATCTTCAAGCAAAATGGTTTCTGGTACTGGAGAGGCTTGCTCTCTTATTCAGAAGGCATCTGAGAAATCTCTGCTTTCATCCTGAAATGGAAAAGTATTACTTTATGTCCATATGCTATATTGATTTGTTTTAATAGAAATCCCAGGACAATCAGTTTTTCTTGCATTTATTTTCCTTGCTAGGCATTTGATTACTTTTACGGTAGCTTAAGAAGGCTATGCCAGCTGTGACTCAATGTTTTTGGAGGAAGAGTTTTCTGTAGGGTTGTTATATTCTACATTTTCCACTCTTAGCTTCTCTGGTTCATGAAGCTGTTTATGTAACCTGCATGGTTTTAAAGATTTTCCACAAAATTGGTGCCTTGTCCAATTCTCTTCCTGCTGCATGAGGAGCATGGCAAGTTGTAGGTATTGGCCATGCTAGCATGAACTTTTTGAGTGTCTCCTGGACTTTCCCCTTACTGTGCAGCAACTGGGTACCTTACATATGTATTTTTAACATAAAAGTGGTGCCTGGTTTTTCAAACAGCTGATGTTAAGCAATGCCAACAGCATTGTACAGAAGGAATGTAATCCATTTCCAATGCAGTAAGGTGAATGTCAAGAAAAAAGAAATCACTGGTATTAACAGGGAAAAGAATACTTGGTACTTGCTGCAATGTCATGCTGATCTGAAAGAGGATTTTTTTTTATACTCATGACTTTGAGTATTGCATTAAAAGGCTTGATTTGCTGGGCAATTATTAACTGCTTTGCCTGCATACAAGGGTTTTTTGTTTTTAAAATTACATTGTGGTAAATAGTACTAAAATACCTGGATAGCTGACAATGTCACCTGTTGCAATAAATTTAAATAGTGAGTATCTGCTCTAATTTAATACTGGGCATCAGATCAAGAAAGTTTCTCCAGTATCCCACTGATTTGCCCTGGGTGAAATGGAAAATATAAATATATTACAACAGAATAGCAATATGTGAATGTAGATTTACATATATGTTTATTTTATCTTGATATCAGTCAAATTGGACATACTAATTAAGGACTTCTGCATTATCAAAATTAAGCTGGATGTCACACCTATTCTGATTATCCTAGTTAGAGTTAATCTGAAAAACTGCTGTGTCTACTGTTGAGGTACTGTGATGAAATTGTTATTCCTGCTTGGTTGCTAGGAATTTAAATATTTCTTCTGACACTTTATTTGTGGGGAAATCTGGGAAAGAGGAGAAAAATTATTCCAAAGTAACAACTTGGTTTCTGATTTTTCTAGAAAATGGGTTTTTAATCAAAGTTATGGACAAACTTTTCAATATACATGACACCACACTTCGCAAAAGTTGACTTTTGATTCCTCAGTGTTAGAAGAATTATACTGAGGAATTACACCATTCTGTATAATGTCTAAATCCATATGCCACAAACTGACATTTGTGCCTCTGGGGTTATCATGACTCTGATGGCAGAGTCACACCCTAAACCTCACTTTTCAGTGGGAGTGTTGCATTTATGCCCATGACATACAGCTTATTATATCTTTGCATTATAAGAAACTTAGAATTTCCATCCTTTTTTGAGTTAGTGGATGTTTGCTGTGCTATAATGAATCAAAGTAACTCATCCTTACTTTTAAACAAGAAATGGATTTTGTGGATCTCACTGATCTTCCTATTCACATCATGAAATGATATTCTAAAGAAAGGAAAATATCTGTACATATAGTTTTATTCTGGTTAAGCACTATCTGAATCCATAAGCCAAAGGATTCCCACATGGTAGTCATGGTTCATTGTACCCTTACATTAAGGGACAAACAGAGATTCTTCTGGTACAGTGAGCAATTTCTACATCTCCTTCTGTGTTAGCTGGGATGCACAGTGTCAGAGACAGACACAGAGGGGTAGCAGGAAAGTCTGGCCTGCCCTTGGAGCTGGAAAAGGCAGGCTGAGGGGGCAAAAACTGGAGCTCTTTTGACTATGGCAAAATATTTCATTCCTGCATATACTATTCTTGATAGAAAAGAATATGGGATGCTCAGACATGCATTCTCTAGCTGTGTAGCTCTCCTATCCCTTAAGAAACCCTCTTCCCTGTAATCCATGGATTTTCTTCTTTCCATGCATTTGAAATTACTGAAGATAAGTTATTCTGTGGGAAGAGTGCTGATAGAATGCATGAATACCCAGCTGTAAGAATCCCTGCAGTTGTCCAAGAATGCCTCCTCATATAATTAAAGTCACTGACCAAAAGAGAGTTGGAAAAAAAATCTCAATTTGTTCTATGTATTTTGTGTTTAGTATTCTGGTGTTATTGATTCTGCTCAGTATGCTTCAAATGAATGTTTTCTACACAGCACATAGCTTTTTGTCAGGTTCAATTACAGTGAGAAGTGTATAGCTAATATCTTTCATGGCTTGGTGGAAAGAATCATTGAATCCCAGGATGTCCTGAGTTTGAAGGGACCCACAAGGATCTTTGAAGTTCAAGTCCTGGCCCTGCACAAGAACACCCCAAGAGTCACACCATGTGCCAGAGAAAGTTGTACAAACATTTCTTGAGCTCTGTCAGTCTTGGTGCTGTGACCACTTCCTGGGGGAGCCTGTTCCAGTGCCCAACCACCCTCTGAGTGAAGAACCTTTTCCTATTCTCTGACCTAAACCTTGCCAGACACAGCTTAATGCCTTTCTATTTGATCCTGTCACCCCAGAACAGAAAATAGTGCTTGTTCCTTTTCTTCCCCCCATGAGGAAATTGTAACTGCAATGAGGTGTCCCTTCAGTCTCCTCTTCTCCAGGATGAAGTGGCTAAGTAACCTCAGCCACTTCTGATATGGTTTTCCCTAAGGACCCTTTCCCATCACTGTAGCTTTTTTTGACAGACTTTTCTGGCTGTGCTGATGACTGTGTTGTCTTGCAGGTTTTTTTCAATAACTGCAAGAATAATCTTCTTTATAATAAATTTGCCTATAATTTTACCATTCAATAAAGGGCACTGCATAGCCAACAACTCCAAAAGCAAGGTGCTACAGTCAGTAAATTGCTATCTGAGTGAAGTTTGAAATAAGCAAAATACTCTTCATTCAAGTATTTTGGGCATATGATCTATATGTGCAACTGAGCATTTCCCATATGATGGAAGAACCACAGTTGTCCTTCTCAGCCAAACCTGTTGGATAAAAGTGCTGGGAATGCACAGCAGAAAGTCCCTGGCTGACACAGCTGATGGACACTCTGGTGCAGCTTCAAGTCACAATGAAATGGCACAAGACCTGAACACTAAAGTGTTGCACTGCCCCAAAAAGAGACATAGGAGAATCTTATCTGTTACTGTAAAGGAATTAATCTGATGTAATGCACAGCCACATAGGACAAAAGAGATTTGAAATAGTTGCTTGATAATAATCCTGTGTATAGCACTCTTAACCTACCTTTTCCTTGAAAAAATTGCTACTGACACTGTTTCTGAAGGGTTGGATTAGGAGTTTTTATAGACTTCAGAATGGAAATTCATTTCCTCTATCTACATAGAGGAAAAAAGAATATATTTTTCTCTTAAAATGTATTTTAATATTTTAATATTTAAAAGGCTGTAAAACATTTGCATAAATCTACTATGTTTTAGGTGCTTAAATAATTTGTCTTGTAGCTATACTAATTCTGTTAACATTTTTTTAGACCCCTTCTCATTAAAATAGACTGCCTGCTGAATTCTCTGAAAAATACTGTAATGAAGTTGTTCACACAAAATCGGTAGAGAAAAGTTCTTAATTTCCTGTTTAAGAATGTACTGTTATAAAGTTAAACCCTTTACATTTTTTCCATATAATTGAAGAAAGTTACAAAACATTCGTTTCATGTTGGCATAGCTAAGTGTGACTAGCTTCCTTCTCAACTACCTCCCCCCAGCAGTAAGAGAGACAATAATTTGAACTGGAGTAATGGACACACAGTCTTGTTTTGAGGGCTTTAACAGAACCTGCAAATTTTGTTGTAAGTACAATTTCATATTTTCCTTTTGACTTATGAAGGAAGAAATATAATAACACTTTTTCCTTTCAGTCTTACTGCCAGCAATTTCTATCTGAAGTAATGCCATTAAAGAGTCTGGAGTTAATTTAGGTTGTATAAGAAATAAGATCAGAAGCTCTGCTGCTCTTTACAAAAGGTATGAACCAGAATTTTCCTGGATTTGAGGGAAAAAAGATTTCTAGGGCCTGTGTTCATACTTCTTGAAAAGCTTTCCAAAAGCAATTGATATACTTAAAGGCTGGACAATAAGCTATCCAACTACGAATCACAGGACTTGATTGCCTGGAGTCCACAATAAGGCTTTTTGAAGAAGTTCCATATAAAAAAATCAACCTATAGATCCTGCTGACGCAAGCGTGATTCAAGATGCTCAGAACCAACCTATACACCCATTATTGTTACTGTTACAGCTTCAGTATGGCTGTTCTTCCCTGCCATTGCTCAAGGTTCTGCATACTCCACTTGAAGCTATGTGAGGTTTTATTGGTGGGAGAGAAGCAGCTGCAGGCCTGTCTGTGTGCACACACTCCTTGGGTTACACTGCAGGATCTGCTACTGCACCGCTGAAGCTGAAGAGTCTCATTGCTTCCTCTCAGTCCTCCTCCTGAGCCAGTTTTCCCCCTAGGACACAAGAATGCAGCATAACAACCCATGTACTTCTCTTGCTTTTGCTGCTTACTCTACAATTTCCACTATTTTACTTCAAATGTTTCCTGTAAATCATTTCAGTTACCCCTTAAATCTATATCCCATTTTTTGCCTTTGCCAAGCTAATCTAATCTACTGACAAACTTCTCTAGTTTAGAAAATGCCAAAAAATCTCTTCCAAGAATCTATTGCTCTCTCATCTCTTTTCCAACTATTTCATATGCCTAATTAGAAAGACTTCCCTCTGAGTGGGAAGGTGCCAGGTTTTTTCACCAAATACTTATAAATGTTCTGCTTTAGTGAACTGATATGAAAAGTATGTGTGATGAAAACTAGTAGTGCATAGAAAGATTTAAGAATTTGTTGAATTTCTTCTTCACTTTATTTCAGTGGACTGCAAACCAGCATCTTCTGAATTCCATGCTCTGTTGTGTGGAAAGTATGAAGGACTGGAAAGCTGAAAGAAATAAGAAGCAGACACTGAATTTTTGTCTTCTTTCACAACTGTGCAGAGCAGAGAGTGATGTCAGAGCCCTGAGCATATGCCCTCCCCAGGAGTTTCAGAGACCTAAATGATGGTGTGGGAGTCCCATTTTGTGAAAAGTGTTCTTCAAGAAAATTCTGCTGGTGAGGTCTCAGCAGGAGCTGTCCATCTTCTCTCGGGAACCTCTTTTAAGCTGTGGCTCTCCCCCCACATCCTGCTAGAGCTGCATTCCAACTCTGATGCCACTCTGCCATTCTTAGCCATGTCTGTTGCTGATTTGGGCTGTACAGGTGACCTGCAGGGGTGCCATGGTGGCCTGACCTGGCACACACTGTGGACTTGCTCTGGCCCCAGCAGCCCCAGTCTCTGCTGGCTTTACTGAGAGCTGGTGGGTGGGAAGTGAGGCCAGTGCATCCGCTCTTATTCCTGCTCCCATGTTCCACTTCCCCTACAAAGCAGGCTGCCCCTATGACTCCCTGTGAGTAGGAATAAGTTGAAAAGTTAATTCCTGCCACAGATAAAAAAATCTGTGTATTTTGGGCATGCTTAAATGCACCGTATCAAATGCAATATTTTCTTTAATAAAAACCTAAAACAATTCTACTGCATGGGACATGGTAGCCTGCAGTGCTCTAGGTAGAAGGCGTGCAAAACTCCAGCTCTTTGCTGTGTATGGCCACTTGTCTTTTAGACTGCAGCAAAATGCTGGTCTCTTCTAAATGGTTTTTGATGCAATTTTTCGAATTATTGTGTTACAGCTCTATAGGATTTCTACTTGTTCTAAGGGAAACTGAGTATGTGCATGTCATAAAAGCAAATAGGTAGTAATAGATTAAGATAAAAGAGTAAACCTGCAGAGTTCTGTAAATTTACCAGCTTCTCAGTTTGATAATATCAGGGACCCAACTGCCACATCAAGCTGATATTAATATGCTGCTAGAGCTGTCTATTAAGTTTTAGGAGTTACAAACAATATGTTTTCTTACTTTTTAAATTTTTTTTTAAATTTTGTTATGGTTGGTGTGAGTGTTTTGACAACAAAACAAAAGAGTTTTTTTTCTGTGAATTTCCCACATTCAGTCTGTCCATCCCTGTACCAAATAACTTTATAGACTTGTTACTGATAAGACTATGACTTTACATGAATTTTGAAGTATTATAAAATATTGTAAAGATACAGAATTCAGAAAATAAATAAAAATAATTTCTTTGAAATGAGGGAATGTGTAATTGAACCTATTAATATGTAGATCCTGAACTGCACACTGACAGTGTATTGGTAAGAGAATTAATGTTTTAAGCACATGTGTAATTAATGCAATAGGAGTCTGCAGAATATAAATAGGCAGTGACCTTACTGTTTGAAAGCCAGCTATAGTCTGTCTGTATCAGTGGAGAGAGATAGGCCAGGAATGGATCTCCTGAGCCGTGGAGTCTGGTTCTCTGACATCATAACAGCACACGTAAAACAAACTCATTACTAATCTTATGAGGACAGAGACTAAAAGAAATTATGCTTTTAATGAACCTTATTGATATCTTTGTATGTAAAATTGCCTCATCTCTCAATAAGAGGATATGACATTGTGGTGCATATCACTTGGCATCAGAAACAAATTCTTCAAGCTCTGATCTTGGTCAGAGGGAGAAGTTCCAGCTGCCAAATACCCCCTATCTTGGTTATCAAGATGGAGCAAGTTTAGACACCATCCTGACTTTTGTGTCTGTCAAACAGACCTCAGAGACAGTTTAGGAGGAAGGGAGAATCATCAGACTACAACTTCAGTCCAGGTTTAAATGATGTGCTTTTACAGCTTACCTGGCCTGGCAGAAGGAAGGGTTTCTACCTTACACAGGTGGGGAAGCTCTGAAGCAATCCAAAGAACACATAGCATAGAAAGTGGTTTGTCTTCAACCACTCATTATATTTTCATTGTCAATGATCTACTTATTTTATTTAGAATGAACTTATACATTTCTTATTCTCACAATTTTAACAAGATACTTATTAACTGCTGGGGAAAAAAGCTGAAATTTATTTTATGCAAGGTTCAAAAGCATAGAAACCAGTCAATTGACATTTCCAAAGTAGTGATTAATACAATTTTAGCTATGAAACATTCAAAGACTTAAGAAGAAACTGTACACTATTTGGAGATTTTGTAATTTGAAATTCTTGATAGGCTCCTAAAAATAAGAGATTCTACAACTTCCAGTCTTTCATAGAAAGAGAATTATACACCAGTGTGGAGTCTAGAACAGGGCTAGGAAAGGCTGAGTATAAGTACAGAAATAATGACATAAAATTAATTCAGTGAATACTATTTTACAAAATATGATTATTATTTTGACAAATTCATAAATAAGATGGCCTGACTTAAAATTGACTATGTCTAGACAATAAATAGAACTATACCATATCCCATGCAATAATTATGCATGCTAGATATATAATTCAGGTGCCCATAAGTGGCATTCAAAATGAAATATGTCTTTGAAGTATGTGGAAAAATTTGTCTAGGATTTAAGAGATGCCTAAGGCAATTTAGATTTAGATGTCTTAGATTTAAGTCTCCTAGACATGCCATCCATCCTCTAAGGAGCAAATGCTCTCTGGTGTTGCCTTTCCCATGTTAGGCTGTGGATATGAAGATCTGTGCTGTGCAGCACTCACATTAAGGCTCAAGTCATTGACTGCCTCTGTGTTGTGACAGGCTGGCAATAGTTTTCACAGCCGTGTAACAGGCAGCAGGGGTAATTTTTTGATAACACTGTAATAATTACAGAACCCTTCAAGTGCTGTTGTGCAGAATGCAAAGACAAGCCCCTGGTTTGGGCACAAGCCTTGTCTAATTTTTGACAGGCACATTGTCATGAGTCATGGGTGAGAGCACAACAAAGAAATAGAAAAGGGAGTGTGAACTAAGCCACTGCAGTGGATCAGGCACAGAGAGTGACAGTGAATGACATCAGGCTGGTGTCCAGCCACTTGTGGGGCTCTGCAGAGCTCCATCTTGGCCTTGTGCTCTTCAACATGTTCATAAATGACTTTGAGACAGGACCCAAAGGAATACTAATTTTGCCAACGACACAAAATTGGGAGGAGCTGTTGGCTCCCTCAAGAGCAGAGAGGCCCTGCAGAGAGACCAGGACAATTTAGAGAGGTGGGCAATCAGCAACCGCGTGAAGTTTAGCAAGGGCAAGCCACGTGAGCACAGACACATTCAGTGCTGCATTGAGGAACTTTAGTTCTAAAGTTCAGTCTCTTAACTACTTTAGAAAATATTTTATTATCTGTATTTCTTTGGCTTTAATGATTGTAATATTTCTGAAGTTCTTAGACTGTCATAGCCTTGAAACTTCAGCGTCTAAATTTTTGCAGAACATAACTGTGCTTCTACTGTGACCTTTGTAGATCTTCTCCTTCAGCTCTTAAATGCCTGAGGCTGTCTCTGGACAAATTCAAGCTTCTGAGGAAGCACAGGTTTCCAGATCAATAATATCTTTCATTGTATTGAATCCAGGAAATGTAGCAAAGCTCTAGGGATGCCATTTGATCTGGATCACAACTAAATACCATATTGGTATAGCCCAATGAAGGAAATCTGTCAGGCTTTGTACTGCTCCACAACTAGCAGTGTTTAATAGGACCTACTATGAACTTTGTGTATAGTCTATAAAACCCAAGCACAAATGTTTATTATGATATTTTCATTGAGAAAAACACTTTGATAGTTCAGTGAATACTGAATGCCTGTATTAGAGAAAGAATTTCTAAGTGAAGATCAGGAAATCTGATATTGGGCAGAAACTCAGTCAATGAATCTGAATAAATTTAAAAAGAGTAATTAAGATAAAAATATTTATGCCATACTTCTATGTCAGGTTGCACCTGGTTTTGATTTGGAAAAAAATCTATTCTGAGTACATGGAAGGAACACAGAGGTAGTGTTTCCTCAACAGGACAATGGGTTTTGAAAATGGAATATGAAAAGAAACTTAATGAACACTGAAAAGTACATGTTTCTGAAACTGACCTTTTACCAATAATTGGTTATTTGGACAACAACAACAAAAAAAAAACCAAACAAAAAAGCAAGAAATTATTTGCAGAGATTGCAAACTAGCACAAGGAAATAGATGTCTTATGTGGTATAATTTGCTATTGAACCAAATGTTTTCACTTTTATTGACTTTATTGTATTAATATATAATATGAGATCTGCCCTTTTTAAAGTCTTTTGTGCCATCCGCTCTTCTTTTCTGTATATCTTCATTTTGTTTTATAGTGATGGGGGAAGCTAGAGAGGAAGCTGTATGAGGAGCTGTTGAGATCACCTGGTCTGTTCAGTCTGGGGAAGGATACACTGAGGGGACACCTCACTGCAGTCACAGCTTCTTCCTGAGCGGAAGAGGAAGGGCAGACCCTGATCTCTGCTCTGTGGTGACTGTGACAGGACCCGAGGGAATGGCCTGAAGCTGTGTCACAGAGGTTTAGGTTGGGTATCAGGAAAAGGTTCTTCACCCAGAGGGTGGTTGGGCACTGGGACAGGCTTCCCACGAAAGTGATCGTAGCACCAAACCTGACAGAGTTCAAGAAACATTTGGGCAATGCTGTCAGGAATATGGTGGGATTCTTGAGCATCATGAGCAGGGCCAGGACTTGAACTTCAACAATCCTTGTGGATCTCTTCCAACTCAAAATATTCTGTGATTGTGTGATTCCAGATGGTGTGATTGTTAAATTCAATGGCTACTTGTCTTTCCTCCAATAAACCATTGGCATGCTGGATTCACTGCTGTAAAATCTAATATGCATTGTCATGATTTCCCGGTCCAACAAAATTTTCTATTTTGAAAGGGAGATTATTTTTGACCACAATATTAGGCTACTGTTCTATGTGGAACAGACTAGGCTCGAGGAGTCATATTAAAATTATCAGTAGACTCACCTCATTTCTTCAGAACAGGGAGATACCTTTTCATTTGCATATGATTAAAATTCAGTGCACGTAGCTGGCTATCAGAGAAGCAGCTGATTATCTCCACCACTGCTGGCAGATTGTTCAGCTTTACACCATGAAAATATAAATCCTTCACCCTCAGGAGTAGATAGGAGGGCATTTGATAGAAATGGATCAGTTATACCTGAAATCATCCAAAACTGCACTTTTACAAAAGAGAATCTCCAAGAACTGATAGTTGTCTAAATGAATTTTATGCCTACAAAAGTATATATGTTCTGCTACCTCCATCACTAGCATTGAGAGAATACATTAGACTGGTCTGCATTTATTCATTATTCATTCCCTACTTTAGGATCACCATGTACTCACCATACTTTAAATAAATAAGTTAACAAACAGAATGTTGAAACTGAATTTCAGCTTCATATAGAAATGAAATTCTGAAAGATAATAAAATCAAAGAAATGTAATTAACTTGTTTAAACATTTTCTCCATTTTGGGGCAGAATGGTGGCATTTATATAATTTTTGCATCATAAACTTTGTAATGCTTGGGAATTAGAAGTCAGGATCTGGTTCCTAAAGCTTGAGATGAATTTCATGGAGCAGCTATAAACATATTTCATTCTTTGAAAGCCAAGACTGATGTCATGAACCTTGATCCAGTGACGGCTCCTCCTGTCTGCACTGTTTTGAAGAAATCTGTGTTTAGAAATAGAATTTTGCAAAGGTTTATAGCTTCAGACATGAACTTACTGTGCAAATGCAGTCTGGATGGCAATGGTCTCTATGAAAGAGCAAGTCAATTGACAGAGAGAACCAAATGTCTCAAGTACAGGGAGTTGGTGAAACACTTTCAGCAGATGAGGTGTGACAGTTTACGACTGTTTCCTTACTACACTTGGGAACTTGAAAACAGATTAACAACTGGTTTTGGGTGTATATCTGTGTTCTGCATCCATTCAAATAAAACATATGCTTCTCCAAAGCATAGGAAGGAAGGTCTTCAAATTTGTACTTTAGGATCCTGTTTCTGGCAGTGCCACATGTAAATGCAGTGAAGCCACTTGTTGGCTATATTACTGTCCTAGGTTGACTGTAT
Source organism: Euphonia xanthogaster (assembly GCA_034509185.1). Taxonomy (NCBI): domain Eukaryota; kingdom Metazoa; phylum Chordata; class Aves; order Passeriformes; family Fringillidae; genus Euphonia; species Euphonia xanthogaster. The sequence continues at coordinate 102,751,210 of JAYDZK010000001.1, forward strand.
GATGCTTTTATCCCCAATCGTCTTGTTCTGTTCTAAGCAGTTCTACACAGAAATCTGATGGTTCAGTTGTACACAGATTTATATATTTTTTATTAATATCCTCTGATAAGATTTATGAAACATAGCTTTCCCTAACTGAGAATTCAAGGAGCCGAACTTCTATTTTTCTTATTACATTTCTGCACTCTGCAAAGGAGATGATTAGACTTTTGCCAGTTGCCCCTCTGCAATTTTGTTGCCTGCATTTATTGCTGTACCAACTGATTACTATGGAATGAATGTAATGTCAAGTATTAGTATCAATGGTATCTGTACAGGAAATAACCAATGATTTTAAATACACTATTTTCTAAATATTAATAGTTCTTTTTGCATTGTAAAACATATGAAAAGCAAACACTAATTATCCTATTTTCAAGCATAAGGCTACTCAAATACAGAAGATTAAGCTTTAGCTTGGATTTCTCTTTCTTTTCATTGAATACAAGACATTGGAAGAAAGGAAGTAAACAAGATGCAGCAGCTAAAAGCAATAAGGATGTATGGCATTCAACCATTCTAAATATTCCCAGTTAATAACCCATGCAGGTACATTTATTCAGCATTCTACTGATGAATACCAAGAAGAAAAAAAAAAGAATATCTGAAAAATTTCTTTAGTTATGAGCATTATTTTTTCACTTTTGAGTTTTATTTCTCATCTATCATACAGAAAATTAATATCAAGGTTATCCTCATGAAATTAGTGTTGTTGCTCCTTGCTTGAACTGGGGCTGCTACTTAGGGACAGGCTTGCTTTGGTTTCCTTTGATTTGTGGCTGGAACACTGTAAGTGCAGCCAGTTTAAAACAGCTTCCTTTAGCAATGGCATGACATTTTCCAGCAACTCATTATAAAAGCTTTAAGAATCCCTTTTCCCCCTCTTTCCTTTCTTGGCTTATGTTATGTGTTGTAGATGATTGTGGATGACTTACATTCTCCAGATACTAGATTAAAGTAGAAGAATTTATTTTATAAGCTGAGAAAAATCTTTGAAAAAGAAAAAAAATGCAAAATTATATTTTTTTTTTCAGGATCTCTTCAGTATCTAATCCTGTTCCACATACTCTGGATATAAGATTGATACTATAAAAAAATATCAGAGTTAGAATATGGAGGGAGGTAAAGTAAAATTGAAAAAAAATAATACCAAATTGTCTTTGCTATTTTTTAAGACTATTGTCATTGAATAATATGTGCAGTTCATGTTCATTGTCAGTTATCATCCTATGGATAAGTAATGCACATACTGTGTTCTCAAATAAAAGCTCATACTGGGTAGTTTTAGTTTCTGCTCTGAAGGGAGGCTTGTGTCAAGTGTCTGTGTCTGGACACAAGAAGAACCAGAAGCCTGTGTGCAGTCACAGGGTTATGCTGTGGCAGGTGCCATGGGGACCCTGGTGGGTACAGAGTCTCTGAAAGGGATGAGAAGTAAAAATAGGAAGGAAAGTTGTGCTCTGTGGAAAGGCAGGACTTGACTGCACTGAGCTCCAGTGACAAATAGGACACATATGGGTCAAGATCTGACCAAGGGTAGAAGGAAGCAATTTCAGTGGTGTCATCACTAGGATATGGGCAAGCTGTCCGCAGTGGGTTTGAGTTTCCACCAACAATTAGTGGAAGGGTCTTTGTGGGACATGACACTCTACCACCTCCCAAGAGAGCAGCAAGGCTTTGTGCAGCAATCTAAGAAGCTTCTGAATTGTGTTGGTGACATTTCCTAATGAAAAGGGGGTGAAGGGGCCGAGCAGGAGTACAGAGTAACACTCTCTTTTCCTGGTGCTCAGAACCAAGGAGGAATGACAGATGTGGTCACAGAGGAGGCAGATTGCAGCAGCCAGGAAATGGTGGTGTTTAAGCCCCAGTGAGAAGTGGGCAGTGAATAGCAGAGTTAGGGCTCCAAGCTGTGGGATATTAGACTCTGTACTATTCTGGAGGCTGCTAGACAGAATACCTGCAGGGAAACTGACCAAGGGGAAAAGTACACAGGAAAGCTGTTTATTTTTTAAGAAAAACTAATTTGAAGGTTAGGAAAAAAAATTATCCTCTTGTGGAGGAACACTGGGAATTTTGTCAGAGGATTCTGAATTCTGGAGGAAAGTGGGAGCACATATTAGGTGGGAACAAGCACCAGCAAAGATCATAGGCATACCTTGTTCTGATACTTTGGGTTAAATCAGAAAGGACAGTCAGCATCACCTGAGTTTCTGGAAAGATCATAAAGCTCATTTTCACAGAATTAATTTCCAAATATATGTTGGGCAGAGAGACAGCCAGATTATACTTATCAATGGAAATTTCTTTTCATACAACATGGTGAGCTGCTACTGTGAAAAATATTGTATGGGTGTGGCAGTAGAAGTGGCTGTGATGTCCTTCATACTGCTTATAACCAATGATATGTTCCTGTTCAAATGAAGACCATCTGACACAAGAAATAGTTTGAAATATTTTTTAGTAAATTATCATGGAATTTAAAAAAAAAAAAACAATTTCAAATTTCAGCTGAACTCTCTTTTTCCACTTCCATAAAAATCTCTTAATGTGAAGTTTAAAAAAGAAACTCCCAGAACTAGATGCTCTTACAAGCCACTTTGTTTTGTCCCAGAAAATATAGAATATTTTCTTTACCCAAATATTTCTTATTAATGGCATATTCTTACAAATTTTAAAAGTGACAATATAAATAAGGAAATAAATATCTAAAATAATAAATAATCTTTTTCCCAATCATACTTAACTTTCTTCTTCTCCAGTGATGCCAGCAGCTTCTTAGCTCTGATTCTGAGGTATTTTCCTTCTTACTATATCGAAGAAAATTAGATCAGTTTGAGCATGGAGTTCCATCATTAAGAGTCAGATAAAATACAAGCTTCCTTATCCTCTGTAGGACTAAAAGCTTTTCCTCCAGCTTTGATCATTTGGGTAGTGATATAAAAACGAGTAAGCTTTAACTGGAAAGACACAGAATGGACTCCACAAGTGCCAGAGGGAGATTCAGAAAATTGAATTATTATCTAAACTGCCAAATATGGGATATTTTTCAGCATTTACTTTTGGAATAGGCTTTAAACCTGACAAATATGTTTATTGACAGATGCTTCAGCAAGGCACCAGAGTTACTGTGCTTACAGACTTGACTTATACACATGATTATATTTATGATTTCTATTATTTACAGTGACTTTGAAGAACAATGAAGAATAAGCTGTTGTTGTGCTTGGCACAATAAACTTCTGCAATATTAGTCCGGAAAGAATAAAAAGGAGAGCTTTATGGGCAGCTCTCAGAAACAGCTGGCTTTCAAGTAAATTCTGCAATATTAACCAGAAACTGAAGAACAGAAAATGTAAATCTGTGACAAAATGTTTCCTGAGGTCTGTGCTGTAGATTTTATAATGTAGAGTGGCTTATATGGAGAAAACATTTCATAATGAGCAAAGGCAGTTGTCACATAAGGAAGTTCTCAGTGGTTTTGATTTTGTCCCCTTTCCTCTCCTTAAATAGCAGTGCTCTCCTAGTATAAATTTAAAGAACTGTAGGCTACTATGTGAATCAAACCCATTAGTAGGCAATTGCAGACAGCCCATTTCCACAGATAAGAAATCCCATTCAGAAATTTTTTTTTTTTTCCTGTAGTTTTATATGCACTTTTGCTTTTGTGTACATGTTAAGTCTAAACCTGCACTGAGTGCTTAAAATGACATAAATGTTGTTGTCAGGAATTCCACTAATTAATTCAGGTGTTTGTGAATCTGCTTCCATCTTGCTAGTGTATATCTACCAGAAATTATGGAAAACCACTTTATTTCCTGGGTTAGTTTTAATTTTCTTAATAGAAGAGTAAGAAAAGATTAAAAAGAAGGAAAAAAATGTTGTAAACATTCATAATCTGATGCTTTATTCTGTGCATGTTGTTTTGTTTTTTTTTTGCATAGTGCCTTGCACTGTAATATTTTCATACATTTTCTGTTTTCAAGATGTGTTTTTATTCCTTTATTTGTTTTACAGCTTTCTCCAGACTATATGCAGGTTTGTATGGGTTTCTAATGGTTGGCTGAAGATGCCTGGGCAGACTGACAATTTCTTTGGTTTTGCAGCTTTATTGGCAAATGAACAGCAAACAAGAACAAACCCAGAAATACTCTAAGATGGTGACAACAGGCAAAATTTGGCAGGTGGTACTCTAAATTCTCATGATCTCTTGGCCCATCTAATGCATCCAACTTGCAATAAGACTGCAGATTGCTTTAAATTATATGGAAGAACAGGTTCCCTGAAGATAAAGCAAAAGATTTTACTCTAGATTTAGATTTTAGCATTTGCTTTAGACTTGTTCTACAGTGCTTCCTGATTTCCCCCAGTTTTCCAGACTAGGGAGCTGGCTAGTCTGTATGACAGATCTACCTTAAATCAGGCTGTGGATGAGGAGAGAGGCCAATGTGTGCCCAGCACTCATCTTTCAGGAGACAGGGAATGGTTAATTCATGTAATCACGTCTCTTGTTTGAATGTAGCCTTTATGGTACCCCCAGTGATGCTGCTTTGCATTCTTTTGCAAAGCCTGAAACATTGTCCTTGTTATACAGAATTGAAATTTTGCAGAGAATTCAAACTTTTCTAATGAGAAAATTTTAGCAAACGCTGAACTGGAGAAATGCATAGCTCCACTGGGGCAGTGCTGGTTGGTTCATACCAGCAGGCAGTCTGCAAGTCCTGCAAGTCAGATTGGCTTAGGGGCAGCATCCTGGCTACAAGGCACCATCAAATTTATTGACAAACTGGGCAGATTTTCTGCTGCAAAAAGCCCACAGGTTGAAACCCAGACTACAGGGAAAAAACAAGAGAAAATATTATGGCATGAGGCCACTTCCCCTCTCCTATCAGAATCAGATCTATAGTGGTTCTTCACCCTGAATCTTTCACCACTTTTCTTTATCTTCCTTGGTTTTTTTCCCTACTTGAGCTCTTTATAAAAAGAGTTGCAAAGATATACTCTCTGATGTGATAAAAAGATATTGGTCATAAAAGAGGAACTTAGATTTAGGAGATGAAGAGTGTCTATTAAATGAGAAAACTGGGAACATGAAGATAAACACTTGTTTTCTTAATATCCAACTGCATCTTGAGCTATACTCAGAAGAGAAAAGTAATTAAATGGACAAGAGCTGTCCAAAGCCAAAGGCTCTACATTGCTTTTCCTTCTTCTGACTCCTTCCTTTAAGAAATGCTGTGCTCTGAATACAGAGATTAATAAAAAGCTCAAGATAGAGATTAACATTTTGTTCAATATTCATTGTTTCACCTGATATAAAATGGAAACTGGAAGCACTTTGTTAAATGGACTGAAAATTTGAAAGGTTGTGTAATTTCACTGTACCTTCTATGAGTGGCTCTTAAACATTAGTCTGAAAAGGTGTTTTGTATCCAACAAAAGCACTTTGTCCTCATGGATACCTGTGGACCATCCAGTTCAACAGAATGATATGGTGGCTATATCCTCTCCCCTCCCCTCCCCTCATATTCCATGTAGAAAGGTAAAGGTAAAATATTCCATGCAAAAGGTACTCTGTTTTGTACAGTCTTTCTTTCAAGAATTTTATTCCAAGTGTTACTAGTACATTGATTTATTGCTGTAGATTCTTCAAAGGGTATTTCCTTTTTCTGTATGTAGTAAACAGGTAGTAGCTGATGTAAACAAAATTAGAAGATGTCAAAATATGTCCACTATGTCAAATAGAAAATTAACTTTTCATGAGAGTTGGTTTTTATTAACTTCTTTAAAGGTCAGCTTTACCTTAGTTTCCACTAGTGGATTGAAAAACCTCACAACTATCTCAAGGACATAACGTCTTTTAGAAATTCTGTTGGCATTGCTTCATGTTCTCAGAAAAGGACTCTGTATTGTGCTAGAATTCTTTTTTTTTTTTTTTTTTCATATGAGCTGAACATATACCTGGTTCAAAGAATGATGTTGAACAATGATCTTCAGCATGGTATCTCCCATCAATTTCAGACACACATTTTAGGAACTTCTTTCCCTGAACAGCCCCAGAGCTGTCTATCACTCTTACCCTGTAGCTAGTAGTGAAGCACACTGCTGGGAGCAGTTGCTCCAGTTTTGCATCTTGTTCTCATCAGGGTCAGAATTTTTGCTTTGCTGACAAGAACTTAAGTCCTTCTGAGCAAGCCAATCTAGACATTCCCAATGCCTTATTGAGATCTTTGTTGTTGAAATCATTTTAAGTGTCCGGGCAATAGCAACCAGCTACAGGACTCCATGTTTTGTATTCTCTTTGATAACAAAGAAATGTTATATATTTTTTTTCATTCTCGGAGCTCCCTGTGGAAGAGGAGAGCAAAAGTACATAATCAGAAAACTGTAGCAGCTGCGCTCTCTTCTGCTTGATTTGCCTCTGGAAAGAGACAGTGGGTTCAAGAGATGTACATTAAATACATCCTTCGGGTATGGGGTTCTGAGGAGTGGGCTAAGACTGAAAAGGGACCTAATTAACAGATTATCCTGTGTTGGCCCCTGAGAACATCACCCCAGATTTGACAAAGAAAAGGGTTAAGAGAAAATTTCTATGTTGGAATTTTGGTACACTAGTGGCATTTAATTTTTTTTATTATGGATGATTCTCCATAACCACTACCCCTCCCTGTTCAGCAGAGTACTGTTCTTCAAAGAGCAGCAGCAGTGGACTATTTTATCTTAGCAGCAGCGGACTATTTTATCTTAGCAGCAGCATGCTCTCACCCCAGCAGCTGCATCTGGATTCTTTAATGAGAACTGGGAAAGTTGCAGGTGATATCAGTCCAGAGGAGAAACTCTACTGCTCTCCAGCTGACCACCTCCAACACCGACAGTGCTCATTTCCTAAGGGACACCACTGCTCTTTTAAGGGACACTATTGCACTTCCAAAGTGGAAACAGCAGCTTCTCTCTCTTCTGTTCTCTCCAGCTGTGTGTGTGTCTTCTACTGCCAGGTATTCAGCAATAGTCCCTTTGAAATGACCAAGTCACACAAACTGCAGAGGGACAGAAAAACAAATGCCTCCCACCTATCACTTCTGGAAGCATGGTTTGCTCTTGCTGACATCTAAAGTCTGGGCTTTTGTATCATGCTCATTATGGTATTGCTTCTCCAGGAGCCATTCCTTTTCCTTGCCAGAGATGTATAAACTCATTTTTCATGTTTTAGGGAGCTTTTTCCTGCTAGGAATGTTCCTATAACTTCCTCGGACAGGATTTTGTTGATTCCATATTTACCTTATAGGTATGGAATGTATAGGTGATCTTTCCCTCCCTTCCCTCCACTCCCCTTTTCCTTCCTGCAGCTGACTTTCCAAGGTCTGTCCTGCACTGGCCACTGCTTTCCACTTTGCCAAGAGGGTGAGCAATTTCTTCTTTTTTCCCATAGTCTCTCTAGCTGTTAACTTCCCATTCCTCTCATCATGCCTTAGGTCTCACAAAAGGCTGTAGCAAACTGCCTTTGGTGACTGAAGAGGTCTTGACAAGCTGTGTCCAAACTTGCTCCTGCACATGTGAATTAGGAACTCCACACTTTAATCATAGAAAAACATTACAAATCTGTGGAAAATCATGGGAATTTATGGTTCAAACTTTGACATTTGGTGTTGATGTGAAGTTCTTCACAGACTCAGTGCCAAATTTAATTGGGTTTGGATTCAGCTTAGTGATGAAAGATGCAAGACTTTTCAGCTAATCTCTTCCAAGTTCTTCTGCTTTCATCTCCCAGGACACAGGAAAACTTCCACTATGTTGCACATTTTTTCTCAAGGACTTTTTTTAATACATCACAAGAATTCTCTGAGTGTGTGGTCCTACTGTTGCTGGCTATATCTCAATGTAAATATTCATGGAATATTTGAAGGCACTTAAACATGAGCCATAAAACTTTCTGGTCACTCAGACAGAAAGACAGGTATTTTATAGACACAGCACTCTTTAAAATGTCTGTATTGTCTTGCACTATCCTATAAAACATCAGTTGTGGATGTTTATTTTTTAAAAAATATGGTCATAAATCAAATGAATTAAAGCTGTGCTTTTTCCAGTAAAATATTCAGTGAATGTTAACAGTATAAGCACACTTTAAATTATGAGGCATCATTAATGTCTTAACAATTGAGAGCTTTTGGGTTGAAAAGAGTCATAGAAGTGAGCATGAATTATAAAGCTATAAGGAAATAAGCTTCTGTGTTTGATTTCATGCTTAGATTTACAGTTTATGTATGGTTTTAGTTTCAATTTAACTTGCTATGAATGTGTTGTATTGCATAGACATTACATCTGAAGGACATGAAAACTTTGCTTTCTGACAAATATATGGTTACTATAAATTAAACACATTTCATTGAAGGGAAGAAGTTAAAAGTCTGGATGACAAGATATTGTAATAGATGTGAATTAACTTGCTCCTCCACATTGTTTAATGCCAAACAAAACATAATTTTTCGAATCAAAGTATCTATATTTGATTGTGCATGTTATCAGGAAAACCCAAGTATAACAACAGAGCTGTCAAGCCAGCTACTTTACATTCCAGATTTTAAATATCTTTCTGCAAAGGACAACATAGAATTTCTACATCTTTTTATATTTAAGAAAAATTATAGAGACCTGAATGCTGGTATGCTTTCTCTTGTCATCATGTGACTGCATAATTCTGCTGAGAGATGAAAAGAGCAGAAGCCCATATTCACTGTATACTTGCCCAGTTCCTCTTGGTTGCATTGGTCAAGCTCTGGGGCTATTATCATTTCAGTTGCAGAGTAGGTTTTAGGGATACCAAGTTCCCCTTAAGTGTGAACCTTGGTGGGAATGTGTGTGTTACTGAAATCCTGACTTTCATCCTGCTGAAGCACACAGCAAGGCTCAGGATGTCCCAGATGTTTTAATAGGTTTCTTCATGCAAATGGTCTGCAATCTGGTTAGAAGAACCTTGTTATATTTCTAAATACAGGTAACTCATGCCATCTTGTCTCTTCTCTCCAGGAGATGATCACTGATGTGAACATTTTGGATCAAAAGCAACAGTATTCCTTCTCTCAATGCATGGAAATAATAATTTTTGCTGATCTGATAATTTTCAGAAGGCTAATAAACTTCTGCGTTCTTTGGCTTTTTCTTCCTGTCTTATTCTCTCCCATTTGCTTTTAATCATCCATAAAGGCTGACTGTGTCTGGTATGCCAGCTAAAATTAAACACCAATATAAGTGTGGACTAGTCCTGGATACTTATTTCAGAATTGAGGTGTCATCTTTGAAATATAATTACTGATTTGAAAATGTTCCTAACAGAAATGGGAATCCTCCTGGTTCTGTTGCTAAGCCAGAATACTGACACTCCATGGGGAGCACTGCCAAACAAGAGTTATCCACTGGTACTAGTAATAGAAGACAGAAGAAGATGTAGCTGTTCAGTAATATGCATTCCTTTATATTAAGCAACCAGGATGTCCAAAATCTGAAACTAAGTTTAAATTTAAACATCAGCCTAAAAAATCCTTTCTCATCTGCTGCACAGATGCTGGTCTGTAAGGGAAGATTCATTAGTATTGACCACTAGGTGATGTCTTCTATTTTGACTCCAAAACGTTTCCTAGGGGGTTGTTTGTGTGTGTCAGGCTATATACACTTCTAAGAACAAGGCAGAATAGAATAAAAAATGGAGAAATAAAACTTTCTCTGCACACAGCAGCTTTAACATGAAAGGCAGCCACCATTCATGGCTTTCCTACAGACTGGAAGGCACAGCTATCCTGTAAAAGGCCAGAAGATGGAAGAGATGACTGCACCTGTAGTCAGACTGGGAGAAAGGAAAGTGGAGCAAGGAAGAGAGAGCTTAGAGAAATAGGATTTGAACGTTCGTCTTCAGAAGCAAAATACTGAGTTTGGAGACATTCCACCTGAATATGAGAAAGAACTTATTAGCTATGTGGGTGACCATGCACTGGAACAGATTGCCCAGAGAGGCTGTGCAGTCTCCCTCACTGGAGATGTTCAAGGACCTTGTGGACAAAACCCTGTGCCAAGTGCTCTGGGACGGCCCTGCTTGAACAGGGAGGTTGCACCCATTGTGGTCCCCTCCAACCTGACCCTTTCTGTGATTCTGTGACTGCTTAACAAAATACTGTCTTTGGAGACATGTCTCCTTTAATAATCTTCCATCTATGTAACACTGTTGTTGCTAGAGGTAGACAAAGCTTCTGAATCAAACAGCAGACAATTTCACTTTAGCTCCAAGGCAGTGACAAGGAAGAAAGGCATCCTCTGAGAAAGCAATGAATGACAACACAGTTACATCTCTTCAGACTAGTAAAAAAAAATTAAATAAAATGAATAACAGCATGTTTCCATATTCTGGGTGTTCTTGCATTATTCACACATCAACTAAAGTTATGCTCATGTTAACCACAGTGGTACAAATATTTTCTCTTACATACTCTTGCTGTAGTGTCAACATGACCTCTATGTCAAGGCCTATTTTTTGAGTACAGAAAAGAATCACAAAAAGAAAGACTAAACCTAGAATGACTGGTAAACTAATGTTATGGTGTATTCTTCTTCTAGCAGAGAAAATAAGAAAGGGAGATGACTGAAGAAACATCAGGGCCAAACTGCTTTAAGTGGCTGGGGTTCTTGATGGCCCAGTATAACTTAAAAAAGCTCATAACTCACATGGAAACAGAAGGGTAATGAAAGAAAGTTCTCCATATCTTTTGTCCTATTTAATAATGTCTGCATTTTACCCATTTGTAATAGCAAGCCTGTCAGATTCTTTAGGAACCATCTCTCTTTAAATTCTTCTGTTCAATGTCCCTCTTCCTCACATGTGAAAGTATTGCAGAAGTTACAGTATGGTATTTCCATTTGTGAAAATATTTTTTTTCAGTTAGGGCCCTGGAAAACCCTCTGTATCCATTGGATTCAGTCTAAAAGTATGTCTTTGTGGGCAACATTATTGTTAAGAGACATTGGTAGGTGTTCTAGTTTAAGCCTGGTAGGCAGGCAAGCCCCACATAACCACTCCTCCATCTCACAGCAAGAGAGAGAAATAAATTAGAAGCGTAAAACTGACAAAACTCATGTGTTGAGATAAAGACAGTTTAGTAATAAACAGCAACAACAACAACATCAAAAGAAAACAACAAAGGGAAAAAAGCCTACCATCAAATAAAAAAATAAAAAGAAAAACAATGGACGGAGAAAAGAAAAACAAACCTAACCACTCATCACTAGCAAATGCCCAGCCAAATCTAGTACAACAGGACAGCAAGTGTTGCCTTCAGATATTGAAGAAAATTTTAGAAGAATTTGAACTCTGCCACATTACAGGCTGCCTTTGGAAACTGAAACTCTCAGAGAAGCTCCAACTCAACACATTCAAAAAAGAAAATGCAATCTCTTCATCAGCTAAGACATTGGCAACATCTCTAGAGAGGCAGTTGCTCTTAGGGTTTTTTACTTTATTGAACTCTCAAGTGCTGCTGCTAGACCTTTATCTCAGATAAAGGAGTGTAAAAATTATGTGTTATTTGGCATTTATATGAGCTAAAAATACTAATCCTGCTGGATCAAAGAGACTTGTTCAAACAAACCTACAAGCAGAGACATAAATACTTCAGGCTTCCCAGAATATTTACAGAGTGGGGAGGATATTTCTTCTCAGAGCAGAGGTCAAATTTATACTCTCTCTGAAATGAAAAGACTACTTCATAATAGTAGAGTATTCATAAAACTTACTCTAACCATAAGAAATTATCTGAAAAAATATGTTATTTAGCTGTCAGTTTGACACACTTATTTCCAGAAGTAAACATAACAAATGCACCCCATCTTTAAAAAAATAGAAGGAAACAGGAAATTATTTTGTTCATAACTTTGTTTCATAACCATTAGAATATCAAAATACCTTTTGTCTACCTGGTGAAAATCTGTTAACACATATCATGGAAAAACTGAAAGGGTTATAGATATACAAAAAGGGTTCTAGAAATAAATTTTTATAGAAATAAATTTTAATATCTATTGAGAAATATGAGACATTAATATCTATTGAGATTGTTATGAGACAGATCTTATAGAAAAAAAATAACTGTAAACTCAGTTGAGCTTGTGATATCATTGGAATACATATAAATTTACTGCTAAGAAAGGGTGAAAATAGAAATTTTAGTAGGCTTGCTTACTTTGAAAAATAGAAATGTAGTATGTGTTCCTAACAAATAAGACTGACTTTAAAAATTCGAAGTCCTAAAAAAGTATGCTGTGCACAATAGGCTCTACTTTCAAGACAACTTGTAGACATAAAATAGATTCCTTTAAGAATCTCATTTCCTTGAGAAAAAAGCTTACACCGTTTACTAATATTTGCATTTCATACAACAGTAATGAAAAAATAATGATAAAAGTAAAATAGTAAAATTCACACCCAGAACAGCCAGTTTATCCTCATTCCTAAAAACCAACAAAACCTCCAAATAAAAATGAACAAACAGAGAAAAAACCAAATCAAACCAACCAACCAACCAAACAAACAAAACCGACAAAAACAAACCACCAAAAACCATATAAAGAAATATTCAAGCTGTATTTCTTACAAGCCAAATACAGAGATGAAAATTAAAGTACAGTTTCACATAATTTATAGGTACTTATGTCTCTTTGGGTCAACTCAGAAGAAAATTGCAGAAGACAAAATTTATGTATCAGCTTATTCAGCTGTCTCTACACTATAACAATTGGAAGAAATCTTTGTCTGAATTCATACTTTGTTACTGGAATGACTAGGAATCACACTGAGACCTTACAGGAGGTCCTGGCACAGACCTCTCTGGGGAACAGGACATGAGATATTTGAGGGAAGACACTTTCTGTGAGGTTATCCATGCTGTTGAGCATGGTCAAAGAAACAAAACTCCTGGGCATATAAAACCACTTTCCATGCCTGTAATGCTTTTTTAGCCTACAATAGGACAAGTTCTAGTTTGTGAATCTGCTATTTTCTGAGACTTCAGCTTCTTCACATGCAGCCTGCTGGTCCAGAACTCAGCTTTAACAGCAGCCTCACGTCACTGTAACCTCCTTCCAGCCCTGTTTAGCTCTCCATGCTACTTCACATGCTCATTTTCCCACAGAACTACCCTTTCTGATACTGCACCATCCTCTCAGCTGCAGTTCAGGTAGCCCCAGTCCCTCTTAAGTGGCTCGTGCTCTGTCATTCCCCACCACTCCTGGCTAACACAGAGCTGCTGTAACAAGGACCACGGGGCATCTGCTCCCCATCACAGGGACCTTGGGATGGCAGATGCTTGCAGAGGTTGGCCAGGCCCTTGTGAAGGACTTGGCACCCTTTTGGAGGAACAGAATTGGGCAAAGGGATGATGTTTTATGTAGAGGAGAGGAGGGGTGCAGCAGTTCTGAGTGTGGAGGACCCCATGAGATATTTGTGCACAATTTTTAATGTGTATAGAGAATCATGACCCTGCAGCACTTAAACTCCCAATTTAAGCCATGAGGAAACCCTGATGGATTAATTATTTTGATGAACACGCACTGCACAATTTTGCTTCCAGCTCACTCATTTAGGGTCAGTATCATTATATTTGCCTGTCAAAACAGAGGCACATTTTTGACCTTGGCAGCAACTTGTCAGTAATAATTTATCACTCTCACATTTACACAAATGAATAATCTCTACCTTCCTCACACTAATTTGTAGGATATACTTTAACAAAATATTCTGTTGTGAGTGATAATTTCACCTAATAAAATTAATTAAATCATTTAGCAAAATGAACCCTACTACTATACTTGAAAAGTCTTAAAGAATTAGTCTAAATATGGTTCTGTTTCCTGTATTGTTGCTTCCAATGATTGCTTCTTTAAATTTGCAGGTCAGTATATTTCAGGCTTTTTAGGTCTTTCCAAAAGGTACACTGAAGGTATTATGTTTGAATAATATGAGGAAGAGAAACTGGTATTTTCAATAATAGTCTAATATTTTCATATAGATGTATTGATTGTGAAACCAGCCTTTTAGTTTACAGCACCTTCTATTGTTTTTAGAGAATATGACTGAAAAAAAGCAAAATAAAAGTTTTTTCTAAGTTGAGAGAATTAAATATTTTATGAAGTTTATTTGTTTGTCCACTTAAAAAAAAATAGTTTTCACTTTTATATACTCCTGGTTTTGTCATACTGGCACACAAATTTAAAAACCAAAGCAAAACCAAACAACTCATAGTGAAAGTGAAACACTAGGTCAGCGATCTGATCTATTGCTATGGCAACAAATGCTGCCTTCCTGTAGCCCATGAAGCACCAATGCATAAACTTTTACACCTAAAGTTTTACAAATCTGATGTTCTTGTTAAAGGAATTATAAAATGTGTGGTCAGTCATCAACTCCTGCTGATTCCTGGAGCCCCTCTCCAAGGTAATATATCTGAGATTAAAGTTTTGATTCATGGTGTTTCTGGGGTTAAAACAACTCTTCACAGAATTGGGAATTTTCCTAAATAAGAGAGTTGCCTTGCACAGATGTTTGGGTGAAAGATCTATCACAAACAAACAAACAAACAAACAAACAATGGTTTATGCTTGGTTAATTTTTCCATGTATCTTTTAAATAACAGCAATGCTCCAAGCAAAAGACTAATGGGAAAATTGGCATTTATTTATTTTTTCCTCTAAACAGAAACATGAGGGCTGTGATAGGGTCAAGGATACCTATGGTATATTGCTTTACCTCAGGAAAGACTGAAATATTGTAGATTTATTTTCAACCCTGAAGTTTTTCTTTTGTCTCTGAATTACACATAATTACTTCCTCAATGTAATACCCAGTTCTTACCCTGTCAACACCTTCCATTGGTCTCCAACAACCCATTTCCTCACCAGCTTCATGTTAGAAATCAGCTGCAGTCCTACATAACACACAGAGGTCAAAAAAAGACAAACACCCCAGATCATGGATGTGCTTTGTCTACATTTCACTCTTAATTTTGATTCTGCACTCTGTGAGCACAGAAAGTTTTTTAATTAGCTAAAGTAAGAGATTAAACTGTGGAGACAAGAGAAGGATAAAAGGAGGGACGTGTATTTTGTTTCAGCCTCTTTACCTGCTCATTGGAAAGGAGTGAGCTGAGCTGGGATTGTTGCTAGTGAAAGCAAGTGGGACCAATGCTGATGTCCCATTGAAGTCTGTCATAATTTCCTTCCCACTCTATTTTGGACCTGCAATTGCAATATTATGTTGCTAATGTCTATGGTCTGAATTGTCTCTCTAGAAAGAACCTTTCCCAGGAGGCAAGTTGGAGAAGGAGCTTAAACAATCTAAAATAGTTTCCCTACTGCTGCATAGAGACCTAGTGAGACTAGCTGGGATATTTGGGAGGCTCTGTTAATACTGAAGTTGTATTGTCTCAAGTCCTCACTACTTCACCCAAGTCCAAAAGTTAGACAAAATATCTTACCTTGCCCATAGTAGCAAGACCAGGTATTTTTTCTGATACTGTTTTGAGACTCCGGAAAATACCAGACTTGCCTCCATTCAGGCATCTGCATCCTGGGAAATAATGATAAAGAAATAAACCAGATTAAAGTGATATCAATGGATATTACAATGGATATCTATGTTTGCTCTACTGCAGAAGCATTATATTCATAACAGCATATTTGAGTTGGTCCCTACTCATGAGACTTGGCTCCATGGTGGATAGGCATTGGAGAACAGCAGGAGAGGTGCTCTCCAAGAATGACAAAGATTCCTGATCATGTAGAGCCACAGATACCACCATGTTATTTATTTTTCTGGATAAAAATCTGAAAGATATATTAAGAACATGGTACCAGAATGCGAAGCACAAAATTTTGTCCACAGGTGGGTGTGTGGGCTCAGACACTCCTTTTTTCCTCTGTGCAATAATGCAATTTCTGATCATCAAAAGACTTCTGTATCCTCATCTATTTATTTGTCAGAAAACAATGTAGAGGGTTGGTTTAGAGTCTTCTTAGGTCAGTGAGTTTAATTTCAGTAAACTATCTGATGAAGAATCTTTGGGCTATTTAACTATATTTAAGGACTGCATACTGCAGCTAACACAAAATATTGAATATACAGCAAATGTAGTCTGTCTTTATAGAACAAATGACAGATCTAATACTGCAAAAGCAATACCTTGTACAATGTCTGTTTCACTGTCTAGCATCTGAAATATTATTTTATTGCTTGAAGATTTACAGGATAAAAAGTTTTCTGATCTCTAGTTGAAATGGTAAATCAGCTTGAGACTGGAAAGGGAAGGAGATTTTTTTGTGTATATTAATGATCAGTGGTAACTAGAATGGCAAAATATGCTTTAGCTGCAGAAACTTTCACCCTGGAATTCTTCTGATGACCTTTTCAGAAATACTGTAACTTTTAAAGGAAACAGAATTTGCTGATAATAAGAAAATCAGATATAAAACCTTATGTGCTGTTGGTTTCCTTTACATAAAAGAATTCCATTAAATTGAAGCAACTTGTGTATGAGAAATTCCATAAATGTAATTTACTGACTATAACTGGAGAAGAAACCACTTAAAGAAGAATTAAATTTTGTAAAACTTCCTCTATAATTATTCAACAAAGTCTTTAATTCAAGCAGATGAATGCAGTGCACTATAGTATGGCATATTATTCAGCATTCCTGAAGACAGGACATTAGAAATAAATTTCAGGACTGTGTACATAGAGTGTTGTAATTAGTGCAAATTTTGGATGGGGTGGTTGGGCCAAGAATAGCTTGTTCTGCATATTTGCCTAGGTGTAAATAGAAAATTACTGTTGTAATTAAAATTGCAATTTATTTTATTACTATAACAGTTTTTATTGCTGACAGTAAAATTTACACATTCTTATGTGTAATTACGGTTCCAAATTCTAATTTACTTCAATGTGAATTTTTTGCAGCTCATTAAATCATTCAAATCAATATTTCTCTGAGATACCTTCATTAGTTTTTAGAACTGTTGCTTCTATATTACCACAGCTAGCAATTCATTAAATATCTTGCTGTGAACTGAAGGGAATGGCTTTTGTTTCCTCCTTTTCAACTGAACATTTTAATAAAAAACACACTTGGTTCCTTCCCAGTGAGTTAGTTTTGAGGCATTTCATCCTGGTTATTTTGAAAACTATCTGTGAGACAGATTTTGTATGTAGAGAAGAAATTGGAAAATTTCAAAAAAACCCCACTTGGATTAGGTTACTGTTGCTGTTGTAGACTTGTTGCAAATATATTTAAAATGTATCACATCATAATTCTACAAAAGAAGTTTTCTTCCCATTTGTTCTACCTACTCCTTCAATGAAATGGCATTTTCAAAAATCTGGTTTTCCCCATTTGCTGCCTATAATTATTAAAAATGGATTTTGTATCTTCCATTTTAACCCAGTGTTTCAGGAAAACAGCAACAAATAGCAGGCAAGTCAGAGATACTTCTGCTTTCATTTGATTTACTGATTTTTGTGGAGTGTAAATTTCAAAGTTCAGTTAAAGCACTCTTTAGGAAACTGTTATACTTGCTTCACTTTGCCTCAAACCCAAAAATGCCAAAGCAATCAAAAAGTAACTTTTCAGCAAGATGCACACAGAAAAAGTCTTCATGACTAGTGAAGAGTGGAATTAACGTGTCCCTGGTGTTGGGTCCTGAAGGGATCTCTAGAGTCTCTTATTTCTAACCAAGATGCACTTTCACAATGAGGGCTTTTCTACAGAGGGGCACGAACAGGAGCTCCCTCTTCTATCTTGCTATAGGTAATGTCTGATATCCTTTTAGCCTTTATCTCTTTCAAGAATGCCTGACATTGCCCTGCATCTTGAAACAGTATTAGGGAGGAAAGAATATACACATCCACAAGGATGCACAGAGTGCAATCTCATAACCTCCTTTGCCAAGACCTAAATTGGCAAAAGCATTTCTTTCATTCTGTTATTTACTTTGTATTTATGGTCCCTTAACAAAAATCATTAAAGAGAATGCTCAGAGGCAAGAAGGTTAAATGTACATTTCTATGGGAGTTTCAGATATAGTTTACTCTAATTATGCTTTCAAGAATCTGGACCAGACTTGAGCAGTTTGTGGCCTTTACCCCACACATTCTTTCATTTATGGACTGCATTCTTCAGTAAAAACTGGAGTAGTTGTGATCTTACTTGTCAGTTGCTTTCTCAAGGCACTCTGCAGATCCATTCTACAAAGCCAGCCACCAAAGTGGCACAAGCAGAAAAACTGAACAGCTTTTTGTAACAATCAGTAGAGAAAGGTGGAAGATAGAGCTCTACTTTGGTAGCTGGAGATAGGGGATGTAAATACTTTTATTTGAAACTCACTGCTGATAAACTAAAGTGCCTGACAGTCTATCCAGAGATTTGATTGGGAATCTGTGATTTAGAAAATTTCAATAAACTCTGTAAGTACATGCAGGAACAAAGAGATATTCCCATGTGCTCTCTCACACTCACACACTTGAAGTAAATCTTAGAACTTTAGGATTTCATTATCTCATTTCCACCTATAGAGCTACTATTGTCATAATTACTTTTAATATCCTATGTGGATACAAAGACCAGAATAAACTCTGCTTAAATTCTGTGAAGTCAGTGGAGTTACAGCAGATAGCAATTTTATTTATTGCTTTCAGTCATTCAATCAAACTCCCATGTAAGGAATAACTAATCCAGTGTGCATAATTATACATATATGGTTAAATGTTAAAATATTTTTTATGTTTTTTTCTCTTGCTTACGATATAAGAAAATAGCTAATATACTAACTTATTCCTACTTATCTTAATTCATCAAACACAGAATATGATGAGAAAATGCTTTAATAGCCCACTAAATTCTCTGAAAAGAAAATGCATTAAGAATAAATTATGTTAGCAGTATTTGTCCTGATCAGATCAGTGCAAATCCAGCTTTTTAAAAAAAAAAAAAATTATCCCATGCCTCCTCTTCCTATTGAAAATGTGAAGGAATTATGCTAAAAATAAAGGTAGCAGTTAGTACAAATAAAAGCATCTATAAGCAATGAAGCTTTTAAAGCAAGTTCTAAAGCAAGAACTTTGCAGTGACCCCAAATTAGTCTGGAATTAATTAAGGTATAGACATATATTTAATTTACTAGTATGTGCATTGACACAAGATAAAAAGTGAAAATGAATACATCTGAATCTGGGTTCTGTGACTGATTTGCATAGAAGTTGATTTTATCACTTGTTTACTATGTCTAATAATACAGCATAAGTTTATAGCATTTTAATTGGTTTAGGTTATTGGTTCTTAAGTTGCACTGTGTAATTTTCCCTTGATATCAAAACCCACGGTTGACTGGAACATAATTTGCTCTTCATCTTCCATTTCAGTGGCTCTGTTAATTCCATTCTATCCTTCCTATCAATTACTAAATGACACTAAATGAGCATCCAAAGTAATTCGCCTTGAATTCTTTGTTTTCTGATCCTGTTTTTCAGTTGATTGGCAGCATGGGAGAAACAACATAGGAGACTGTTCTCTTTACTTCTGAATTGCCTCACTAAAGGACAGATATTATAATTAATTTTCTTCTTGCTTCCTTCTCTCTTGTCCTATTGTTAGGCCATTCTTCTTTTACCACTTAGAAATTCTGACTTCCTCAGCTTTCCAGAAAAGCTGCAGTTTTACAAGATAGAAAGATATAAAATTCATTAGTGTCATATCAGACAATGAACCACCACTGACAAAAGACCATGCAGCTTCCTTTGGTGGTTAGAACTAAGTTTTTTCCTCAAATTGTGTGTTTGCTCTATAATGGAGGTTTTATATCAGGAAATCCAGAAAATGGATGCATGAAAATATAGGAGACTGATAGAGTTTCCTATGTAAGGACATTCAGCCCATAAATAGCTCTCTGAATGGTCAGGTTTGCATATTAAGAGAGAAGAGGGAGATTTAAGGAAAAGTTATTGGATATGTTTGTTGCAGAACTTTAAAAACTAGGAATTCATATTTCATGGGATCAGATACTGGAATCAATATGAAGACTGTTTTCTCTATTAAAAAAAATGGGAGGAGTGGGAAAAAAAAAGAATTACAGGCAGAATCAATTTGAAAACATGAAGGAAAATTAAATGTGAAAACCCGGTAAAACACTATGAGATACACTGTTTGTGTTTAACCTGTTCCATATTTGGAGATTTCCCTAGCTAGTTTGAAGTCAATGTAAATTTTCCATCTAATGGCAATCAGTGCTTGAAATGACAGCTGATAGCTCTGTTTCAGTGTAACATTAGTACTGTAAAAATGCAGTGAAACTTTTAAAGTTAAAATATACAAGAAAAAAAGAAATGTCAGAGTTTCTGTATGCTAAAGCATGTTCAGTTATAGCTTGTGCAGACACAAATGTTTGAAAATGTGGAAAAGAAATCCTTTCAGTGCTTAATGACTGTGCAATGATAAGTCTTGAAGGCTTGAAAAGTGGTGGTTTGGTGTAAAAAGTCACAAAAGGGAGTGATCTCATCTGATTTTATTAAAATAATCTCAGATAATTTTGAAATTAATAGGTTGATCTGAAAGCTGCAGAATTATGAGTAGATGCCTGATATTTTAAGGATCTCATTGAAATTAATCTAGATTCAATGCTAATAAGGCAACAGAAAGGTGACAGTGGGGATATTTATTCTGATCTCAGCTGATTGGGTCAGAATTCACACGTCAGTGTTCTCAACAATTCGGCCTCTAGTGGGAGAATAAGTGGAAGACTACACTTCTAGCACATTGCAGTCCTGCAATGTAATCAAATAGTGTTGAAATGTTATAACACTCTCCCAACAACAGGCAGAAGTCCCTGAAATTTCTCCAGTGCAATAATATGCTATAAGATGTACAGTTAATGAGAGCTGGATGTGGAGAATAATTTAGGATGAAAGTTCTGCCCCTATAGCCCAGAAAAATAATATTTATTTCTGCTTACAGATTGTGTATTTGTTATATGCTGCCTTGATTAATGCTGGTTTGGAAGCTTTTGTGTCTGTGGAAAACACATTGGCAGGCTTCTGCGCAAGCCAGGTACAGCTTTAACAAACACATCTGTGCTAAGAGCTTTGAAGGGAAAGTAAGACAAACCCAGTCCTGAGGGTTTTTAATAAACTGAATTTAATGGGAATTGAAAGCTCTTAGTAACACTTTAGGACTTTAAATAAATCAGTTTTGCACCAAACTGATTGTTTGATTAAATGAATTCTTCTACTTTGAATTCAGTGGTGGTCCACATCATACTAAAAACCTTCATCAGTTTTGCTCAAGAACAAGGAAGAAAAATACAGCACCTGATTAAAAAAAATTACTGCTTGATATAAGTAGATGAGTTGTGATATAGTCTCTTTTTACTTGAGGATCTGAGAGCCTTAGCTGGTGAGCAGATCAAAGAGATACCTATTAAATAGGAACCCATAAAGGAGATACATTTTGACTATTTTGTGTATTTATTATTGCAAATGCAAATGAGTGATTTTCCAGTCAAGGAGAATCAGATACCTGAACTTATTAATTGAGTAGTTTTTAGAAAATGATTGGAAATGAAAAAAAAAAGTTAAGATATAAATAGTACTTTTAAAGCTGTTTCCTTGGAACAGTATTTGCTGCTTATCACAATTTTCAGTTTGTTACGCTGTACAAATACATGTATACATTAAATTTTTAAAATTTATTTTTATCTGTTGATGAGACTCTAATTTCAATGTTGAACACTAACATTTGTTTTATATTTTGTCTTGTAAATGTGTAATTTTTAATATTCCAGTGTGACTGGGAAGATAGTAATGCTGCAACTAAGTTGCTGCTGGAGTAATAAAAGATTAATTAGACTATGCAGTGTGATAATCATCAAGAATAAAAGTTTGATTTAAAAAATTGGATTGCAGAATACATAAATCTTGTTCCAGATATGAGCATTCCAAGATCACATCTCTTTTCACCTTTTAAATCACACAGAGTTTTCAATATTTGCTGTGCTCTGTGTTATTTGACTAGAACTTATGTTAAAAACAATGCAATCTCTAATTAAGTACCATGTCTTTGAGTGTTATGAGGCAGGCAGGTTAACTATTGCTTGAATTACTCAATACAGTGGTGAGTGGAAACTGTATTTGCATTTACCGATATAAAATTTACAAATACATTACATGTTAGCATTGTAGATACTATTGTACTAATATTTTCTTTTTCAGGGGTGGAAACAAGCCATGATCCACTCATTAATATCCATAAGTCCTTCCCTATTTTCTGGATGACATAATTGCTTTTCAATGCAGAAACATCAATATAGAGCATGCTTCCTAAGGCTGAACTCCCTTAAATTTTCACTGAAGGATAAGTAGTGGTGTATTGTTAAATACTAAGTGCTTTGTTGAAGGAGAAAAAAAAAGAAATTTTATTTTTGAAAAGTAATGACAATTTCATAGAAAGCATACAGGGATTAATTCTAACAGAGCTTAATAAATGTTAGCTTGCATTCTTTCCATTTAGGAGCTCGGTGGAGAGCTCTTATCCACCTACATTTAGGGCCCTGATAGTCTGTCGGAGAGAGAGAAGCAGAAATATGCAGCATCATCTGTCCAGTTGCAGAACCCAGGCAGCTGGGACAACTCAGATACAGCTCTACAGGATCTGCATCACTCCCAATATAAATTCACTTTGCTTCACCTGTGGCTGGAACAGAAGATCAAAAGCACAGTGCTAATAAATATGTAAGACTATATACACTGGCTGAGGTTGAAGTTTGCTATTTACTGTAAGGCTAAGTAGTTCTTAGAGGCTTTTAGAAAACATGACATCTGGTGCAAACTGAAAGGCACTAACAGTTTGTCACCACAGCTACGGATAGTCCTCCCATATCTCTCAAACTCTTTCCTCTGTGTCTCATTAGTTTACTTCTGGTTACATTATTCAAAAGTTGTATGGGACTCTAGTGACCTTGTCTAGTGAGAAGTGACTCTGCCAAAGGCAGGGAGATTGGATGATCTTTGATGTCCCTTCCACCCCAAGCCATTCTATGATTCTATTAATCTAATGAAGGGGGATGCTAGCTCCTGACTTGCAGTTCTGATTTTTTATGCCTTGAATTAAAAATACACTGCAGACAAAACCCTGACCTGGAAGTCATCCTCTCTGAAAGAATGCATATCTGTAAGCTGTTAACTTCCAAAATATGACAGTCATTTCCATTCTGTGTACTAGGAATACTCCCTGACAAAATTCCCACAGGTAACAGTTTCTGGGAGAGACAAGACAATGGCAAGGCAGCATTTTCTCGAGTTAATGGCAGAGATAATTGAGGTTCCAGTGCCCAGGAACATTTGGACCCTAGAGGGAACAGGGATCCAAGAAAACCAGTTGCTGTTCATAGACAGCTTACTAAAGCCTGAGGGACAGTTCATCCCAACAAAGAGGAAGTCAGGGAAAAACAAACCAAGAGATCCTAGCAAATCTGAAACAACCAAAAAAGGAAGCATGCAAAAGGTGGAAGCAGGGATAGATGTCGCAGGAAGGATGTAGAGATGCTGCCTGAGAATGCAAAGATGCAGTCAGGAAAGTCAAAGCCTGCCTTGAGTGGAACCTGGAGAGGCCTAAGATATCAGGAAAAGCTTCCTCTACTCAATAAGCAGAAAGAATGAGGAAATGTGTCTCCACTGTTTAATTAGGAAGGGGCCCAAGAGGCACAGGACACACAGAAAAAGTGCTGAGTCCCTTCTTCACTTTAGTCTTTACTAGTAAGACCAACCTTCAGGAATCCCAGGCCATGGAGACCAGGGTGGAATGTCTAGAGCAAATTAACACTACCATTGATGGAAGATAATCAGATCAGATAATTCATAAGCAAAGTGGTCATACAGAAGCCCATGGGCCATGAGAGCTGGGGAAGCTGGCAGATGTCACTGTGAGGCTATTCTTAATTATCTTCAAATGATCTGGTGTCTGGGAGACAATTCTAAGGGCTGGAGGGGGAAAAAGTCACTTTTGTCTTGAAGAAAGAAAACAAAAAGGACACAGGCTGATCAGCTAATCCTGTAGATAAGTTTCAGACACATGAATTATAAGAACGTGATTTGGAGTAGTCAGTATGGATTCAAAAAGGGAAAGTCATACTTAATGAACCCAGTCACTCTCTAAAGTGACTATCTGGGTGGATGAGGAAAGAGAAGGGGATATTCCCTCCTTGATATGTCAGAGGGTCATGCTGCCATCCAGAGGGATCTTGGCAGGCTGGAAAAGTCAGCTGGCAGGAACCTCTTACAGTTCAACTGATGGAAGTTCAAAGTTATGCTGGGGAGGAACAACCCAAGGTACCAGTGAGAGCTGGAGGCCACCCAGTGACGCTCTGCAGAAAAGGAGCCTTGGGGGTCCTGGAGGACACCGAGATGAACATGAGTCAGCAAATTCTTCTTACTAGATATGAGAAATAAAAGCTGCTAACAAGTCTTCCTATTTACAAACTCCTACTCTGAAATGTGAAAAGGTGTTTTACAAAATCCTGAATTTCAAAGAAAAACCAAGATGTTTTGTTTCCTGTTTCAAGACCATGTATTTTCTCTTTACTCTATTTCACTTTGTTTCCAAACTGTTTCTATTTTTGTCTCTTTAGTGTTGTTATAAATGAGGTATTTCAGCTACTTTATATTCTCAATACAGTATTCATCAGTCTAAATATTAGGAATACACACAAAACCTGCTAGTTTTTCAAGCATTTAATAAAAATCATTACAGACCTTGATTTTTATGGCACTTTTAGTTTTTATTTTTATAAAGAAAAACTATCTACAATACTCCTCATGACTCTCAATTATTTTTCAGTCATATAACTAAAGCTCCAAGGTCTACCAAGATAAATTAGTGAACTATGGGTCATTAGCAAAATGTGAATTAATGCAAAATGCACAATAGGCTGAACATTTTATCCTTTCTCCAGATGGTTAATTAAATATTTGAAGGCACAATATGACAAAAGTATGACAATATTATTACTTAATGGCAGTGAATATGAAAAGGGTTTGTTCTATTTCTCTCTTTCATCATTGATTAAAATAATGTGTTTCAATGAAATTTGGCACTGGTCAGCATCTCAGTATTTTCTCCTAGTTGAAATTTAGATCATCTTCCATTAAAAGAAGTGAAAAATTATAATTTGTTGAACAAATTGGAATGTCACACTAAAAAGTACAGTCTTACAATATGTAACTTCTTTATGGTGAAAATTACACTACAATAATAGATACGCAACACTTTTAATTCCTAGGTATGTTGTTCTAAAAATCCACATTGGAGCACCTGCACTATTTATTAATAAAAAACCTTATCACTGAACATTATTATCTTGCAGTCTTTACCAGATCATTTCACAAAATTTGAGATTATAGCTGTTTATTTGATTTGACGTATAAAGTAATGCTTATTTAAGAATTCATTAAAATATTACAGTTGCAGATTGCTTATTTATATTTCACTTACAATAGTTTTAAATTTAGGACCAATTATTAAAATAATTTGAATATAAATTTATTAAAGTGTTAAAATCTGGTTATTTGATTAGAGTAAGAACCAGCAGACCCTGATGTGATTTGGCTTTCCAACCACCTCAATCTGAGATGCAGACTCTGTGGCTTCACAGCAAGGCTCCTTGCAGGCTCCTCCTGCATCTGATAGGATACCTTGTAGACCTATATTTTTTAGACTGTAGCCTTTCCTTATAAATGAGACTAGTTTTAGGACTGCATAATTATGTCAAATAAAAGGAAAAAAAATCTCTTTTGAGTTGTGGTGAATGATGTCACTGATTGCTTATGCTCATTGAACAGACAGGACCAGGAAGACTCAGGGTTTGTGAAGTCTCTGTGAAGTCTGGATGGAAGTCTAGGAAGAAAGATAAAGTGATCAAGTCTGGGAAGGGAGATGAAATTTATAAATCAGAGCTTGCTAAAAAATATCAATAATCTGTGCGTGTTCTGTTTTTAACCAGTTCATTCAGGAGCTCAGAAACTGCTTTAGTGATTAACATCCTGCATGTCTGTACTGCAGACCCATGGCCATATTCTGGAGACTTGTTATGTGGCTTACCAGCACTATAAATTCAGAAGCCATCTGAAGCTTATAAAGGATTTTAAAATATTAGTTGAAAGAGCCATCCAGAACCAAATAACTCACTTAAAACTTAATGCTCCTTAGAGAAAGCACACTTTGTTATTGAAATCTTTTGAGTGGCATCCCCCACAGTGTCTTTTTGACACATTCATTGTTTAAAGAGAGCATCAAAGTTTACAGAGATAAGAGATACTGGATATTAAAGCTGAAGAATATAAGTGTTTTGAAAAAAGAAATAACCCTCAACCCTATCTAAAAGGGGTTATCTTTCTTAATTTAGTAAAGATCTATTAATTACACTCCAAATTTCCCTCCATCAATATCCATAAATAAGGGAAAAACAGAAGGAAAATACCAGAGACCAGAACTTTAAAAACATTAAGCACAGAGAAATATCCACAGCCTTACTAAAGGTCTTAAATTACAGAAGTGAGTTTACTAGTGACTACAATAATAGACCTTAGGAAACTGCTTTTGAGCATATATATTCTTTAACTCTTACTGAAGAATTCACAGTAACCTAGCTCTATTTACACACAACCAACATAAACTCTTCAGGACAGGACAAACCTTTCCTTCTCTGCAGAATTTGTTTATCTAGTTTCTCCCAGAGAGTGAGAACATTGTTCAAAACTCATCCAGGCTTGCAACAGGGGCAGCTGAGACAGGAAACCCTGGGACTGGTTTGCACTCCTAAAATGTGGGACTCTAAACTCTGTTGGAAAAAAATTATTCACCCTTCTGTGTCTCAGCCCCATCCCATCATGGGAAACAACCCCCCTGCCTTGCCAGTGGGTCTTGAACCACTTGCAGTGTACAGCATACAGCCTCTACCAATGATTTCCATATAAATAGCCTGCCCACTTGTAACACTTGAGCATCATTGAGGATTTTTGATGAAATCCCAAATACAAAGTGCAGATGTCAAGGTGTGCAGAGCAGGATCTGTTCCAAGAGTCTGGGGAATGACCCCAATCTACCTGTGATCAGTTCTGGAAGAGCACTGGCACTCATCTCTATTCTGAAGTGTGTGTAGTTTCTGGAAGGAGCTGAAGTCTGAGAAGAAAAAATAATTCCAAGGTTGGTAACTTAGTAATTTAAAAGGATGTCCTAACTATACTAAATTTTATTCTATTATTTAATTTGCTTGTGTGATAAGTGACCCACTTGCATTCACTGCAGCTGAATTTAAAGACTGGTGTGAAAAATCTATTGAAAACTTTTATCCTATTTTCCTTTGCTAGTTTAGGGTTTTTTTTAACAGAATGGAATGTTCAGTACTGCAGTTCATAATAATCTACTGAATAGGGTTCAGATTTACAGCTGAGTCTGGGAAATTCATAGAATTCTTGCCTTTAATAGTTGGAATTTAATTAATATAAATGTACACAAACATATATATATATATAATATGTATACATACACATACATACACACATACCCACTCATTTTGCCTATGCAACTCCATCTTAGCAATACAGTAGATTTTTCAGAATTTATCTATACCACAGGCCCACAGAGTGACTGTGGCACCCGTGGAGATCACCTGGTCCAACCCTGTGCTCAGGGCAGCACCTGCTACAGTAGGCTGATCAGACCTGTGAGTGATCACTCAAATATTAATATGTGCAAAAATAGAGATTTTAAAGTTTTCAATTTTTTTTGTTTCTTTCAAATACTTTTGAGATTGAGAACTACATGATTTCTGAAAATGGTGAGATCAAGTTTACCTGCTCATTCAGATGGGAAAAAAAGAACTGAAATAAAGACTCAATATTCTCTTTTGCTAAGATAACATGATAATGACTTGTTGGCATTAATATTTAATTTGTGCTGATCTAACTTGAATAATTAATGTTATTCTCATATTAAAATGCAGAAGGTGTATACTTCCTATTTTCTAGCCTGAATATATTAGGAGCTTATCTGTCAAATGACTTGACAGAGAGCCAAACATTTGCAGAGGTACTACTACCTGAGATCACATTTGAAAGGGTGAAAATGCTGTTATTATAGCAAAGCTCCAAATAATTATAGCATAGGAAACAAAAGGTCAAGCCAAGGTGATCTCTCACTGAAGAAACTCTTGGTATTACATGAAAGAAAATCACTTTTTGTGAGCTCTTTTGACTACTGATTGTTAAAACTAAAGCTTATCACAGCACTGTTCACTTCAGGAGATACCCACACCAGTAGAGGATCTGTCTGAAACTGAAACAGCTGTAGAAGATTTTAAAGCTACACTATAAAACTACTTAGGCCAAATGTCATTAATCCAAGAGGTCTGCGGGACCCGAGAGGTGGATAGCTGAAGCATTAAAGCACACAACCTCTCTTTTAAGATGCCTTGATACTTCTGACTAAATGTTGGAAATATGATTCTCTTGTTTAAAGAATTGTTTATGGATTTCTCCTGGAACTGCAGCCCTCTAGTCCTGTTGTTCTAAGTAGAAATTAGTAGACACCTTTAGGAAAGAAAGGAATGAGTAGATATAGGCTTAAAAATAATCAGTATGAAAGGTTCAAAGTGACTTTTACAAAAGTCCTGTTTTTTGGGAGTGGTGATATTTGTAGTTCTTGAGCAGTTGAACAAGGGTGATTTGATTTCTGCAGTCTTCTTGAATTACTGGAAGGCTTTTGATATTGCAAGACCAAAGGCTTTTAAGGAAATGAAATGATCATGGCTCAGGTAGTTTCAGGAAGAGTTTTCACAATATTGGGAACACTGGAAATCTACAGGCATCTTTGTTGGGACTTATGCTGTATTCGTGAACTATTTTAGAAAAGAATATAAGAGAGTAAATCATTTTGCTGATGACATTAGTTTCTTGTTTTAAGGACAAGGGCAATTCTAGATAGCTGGAGAAGGATCTTATGGTACTCCCTGACGAATTAAAATGTCGGAAGGAACTCAGCATTGAGCAATGCATTTGCCAAGGACAAGCAAAACTCATTCTACAGATAAATCATGTGCTCACAGAATACCTTGGAGCTGATATTATCACTCAGGTATGACGAGTTTTATGTTGGATGATTCCTATGATGTGCTTTCTTTTATTTACTTCTGCTCAGAATTAGGTCGATGCCATGAAACTGATAGGTAGGGAATACAAAATAAAATGGACTCACCTTATCATTATGTGAGTGTTTGAGACAGGAAACTCTTGAAGTCCCTACATCATGACACTGCACAATGCCATGGCTAATTTGCATGTGCAGTGTGAAGTGATGTTCTGGTACATTCATCTCAAGGAAGATATGTTTGATCTTATTAAGCTTCAAAGAGAAGGCTGATCAAATATGTGGAAGAGCCTGTGTATGGGGAATAAACTGTTCAACTAGGAATTGTCAGCATGGAAAAGATATGCTTTGAGTGGGGTCCACAAAATAATTAGTAGCATGGTGAGCAAATCATTGTTCATATTCTCTTCCAGCATAAGAATTAATGGTGAGCCTGAAAATGCCTCTATTAGCCAGTTTGAAAGCCAAAGGATCTGATTTTGCTGATAGAAGAACTGTGGCACTTCTGTCAGAGTGTTGTGGCTGCTTAATTTGGGGCTTGAAGGAAAACTGGGCAAATGCTTTGAAATAATTTAGTGATGATTACCTAATGTGTAAATTTCCACTCGGAATATTACTATAATAAGAGGAAATCTGCTGTACATGTGAAGCCAAGAACTTTATGATAGCCTAATTAAAACTTAATAATATCATCAAAAATGCAACAAAAAGTTAGTTGTTCAGTTAAAATAATACTGAGACTGACAGAGCAAATTAATAGAGAATATCTGCATTACTAATAGTACATCTAAAACTATTATGGAAGAAAACATACTAATGCTTACCCATTGCCTTTTTCATTTCGATCACTCTGCAAAAATCCCAGTGGATCTTCAGGCTGACGGCAACAGTTTTCCTGAGGCATAGCAGCAGGGAAAAGGTTATCAGTGACATTCCTTTGTCTTTGGTGCAAGGAACAATGTGCTGGTGGCAAGAGCAATTTCTCCTCACTCTTAGACCTGCTTTTATGTTTAGCAAGGTCTGCTTCCACTTCACTGGTTCTCAGGTAAAGTTTGAAAATTGTGCAGTAGCATTTTACAATCATTACTAACAGAGAGTGCTCTTGTTTGTTGTGCAGTGATAAGCCAGAGTTTTCAGACTTATACAGATCTGGTGTGTGTAGAGATTAGGGAAACACACTCTGGAAACAAATTAGAAATAGCTCATGTGTAGGTGAGCTCAGAACAGTGCTGAGACCCTGCATTATCAGGGCAATAAAAGACTTATGGCCTTCTTCTCGTAACAAAGTTGTGTTCATTATGCTGCAAAAGAAAACATATCCATCTCAGTTCTTGGAATTAAAATAGCCAAATAAAAAAAAAATACAGACAAGATATTTACAATTGTGTTCTTTTTTTTGTTTCTTATGAGTTCTGTTAGAAACCAAATCCTGGTGCCTTGATCTCACACAGCATGGTTATAATTATTATCTCTAACAGATTAATATACATTGCTTCTTAACTCCAGCAAGCCCACACCATTTTTCTGTGACTCAACCAAGAAGGTAAAATTCAGGGTTTCACTTGTAGCTGTAAATATGTGATATTTGCCTCTGGATTTTCCATCATGACTTCTCCATCCTGCACTCTTTTCTTAGGTTGAAAGCTATCAAGGGTCTCTTATCAGGGATGGCCTGACAGAGTTCTGAGGGTGTTTCTGGAGAGTTCGGATTTGCTTCTCAGACAAAATAGAAATACTTTGAAATGATAAATGTTAATTTTTGTAATACCTTAAATAATCTTGCCTGATTTCCTGCCAGGACAATGACCGTTCTGTCTTGAGAGAAACCTTTTAGGTTTGCTTTTCTCATCTGCTCACAGAACAGGGTAAATACAGAGCAATGGTCCCGAGTTTCTTTCTTTATTATCAGGTCCTTTCATACTATCAGGATCATAGAAACACAGGTGAACACTGTCGATCAGTATATTTGTCATTTTTCGTCATACCCTTCTAAAAAGCAGGATCAGGGGCTTTGTCATCTTACTGCTAAACCTCATCAGACCCTTGTTACTGACTGAAGAGTAGCACCCAACAGAGAACAGTGGACACATGAAGGAGTTATGCTGATCTTAGTCAGCAGTGGGGGGACTTTTCACACTTCATAGCAGTCTGTGCCAGTGTAAAATGGAGTTCCTGGGTAATTTTGGAATTAAATTATTTCATGGTGTTTTTTTTTTTTTTCAAGAAAGCATGCAGAAGGCTTTAAACTCAGTAGGAAAAAAGAAACAAACAAACATCTCCAAACAAACAAACAAACAAACACACGAAATCAGAAGCACAGCCAAGCAACTCCCCCTCAAACAGGGAAGCAAACAAACAAAGAGAACCTCACCCCCAAAAGATCCCTGGAAGATCTCCATGTTGAGTTTTGTTTCCTTCTATAATAGGAAAAACCTCAACCAACAGACCAACCAACCATCAACCAACCAAAAACCCAATCAACCAAAAAACGTAATCAGAAAGGATTCAGAAAAATAAAATGAACTAAAATGTACTTTCTAGTAAGAAAGGAAACACATGGATCATTGCAGTAATTGCTGTGCTGAGATGCTCAGCTTACTAGTAGGTACCATGAAAAAAACCCAAACTCCTTAACCCTCCTTTCAGCCAGGAGCACTTTCCTATTACTGTCAAAACCATAAATAAAAATTTATCGTGTGGACATTTGGAGTTCTCTATTAAGGTTCTTCTTGAGTAAAAGTACATTTCATGCTGAATATTAAGAAGGTATTTTGGAGAACTAGCCCAACATTGTGCGCTACCTTCTTGAGAAAAGTAACATTTCTGCTTTAAATAAGACCCTCCTCTTCAAAAACAGCCATTGTCGTAAAAATTTTCTCAGTATGTGAAAAATTTATGTCACGTATTACAAAATGCTATTAAACGTATAGTCTTAAAAAGATAGTATTGAAAGCAGTGGTATCTTCGTAAACAGAACAAAAAACACTTGCAAAATTATAGAAGGATGGAAAGAAGCCTCCTGCTCAGCCACCTTATTCATTCCTTGCTAGGGAAAGGCTGGTCCCTAAGGTGCACCCCTAATGCTTATTAGCCCTTTCCAAAGTATCAAGTGGTGTAGCTGCATTTTATTCCCATGGGAGATTATTCAGTGATTTCAGTGATCTTACTGTCAGGAAGATTATCAGTATGCTATTTAACCTCAATTTTCCTTATCCTAATTTAGTGTCATTACTCTCAGTTACCCCATCATAACATGTTTTGAGATGTAATATGAACAAATAGATACTTAACAACAAGATAAACATCCCATCAGCCTTGCATAGGGAGGATTATTTTTAGATTCTCTTTAAACTCAGAGGGTCTAGTCTGATGTCTAAGCTGAGGCAATAAAAATAGGATAAGAAAAAAAAGATAATGTCAAACTATGCATTTTCATAGATAGCTACCATATAACAATTACTGCAGGAGGTCTGGTTTTGTAACTCTTCCTTTTTTGCAGTTGGTTATCCCTGGGTGACAATGCTTATAATCATTTTGCTAACTGAGATTTTGCTAAAAAATAAACTCTATGCTGCAATAATACATGTACAAAAAAACCCCAAAAAACAAAAAACAAACTAGCCTCAGGATGAACAAAATAATGTGCAGGAAAATATGTCAGAATATTCCCTTAGCAAAAAGAACAGCAGATCCTTGTTTTCTTTATTGGTATTTTGTTTTAGACTGTTGAGTTTAGAATGATGAAAAGCCAAATCTGGTGGTTGTTATAGCTCATGGGTTTTTTTCCAACCAAAAAAAGATCAAATCCACAGTGTTGTAATATTACAAGAAGAACTCAACTAATGCTGTTGATAAGTTTCCCTACTAAAAGAGCTCATACCTGTGTAGTTTGGAGAGATAGTAATTAATTGTCAAAGCTGAGTGATGTATGCCATAGAGACAGGTATGAACTGAACTTGCCCTAGATGTCATCATTATGAACGCTAAAAAAGCACTGGTCAGCTTTTTAATGACCTAAAAACGTGGGTAAAAGTCAAAAGTTTTCCAGGCAATCTTACACAGCATTAGTTCCATTCCACCTCATTTCATTCCACCCCCAACCTCTCCCAAAAATTTCAATTGGAGTATACTTGTTTCACTACCAATTACATCTACAGAAACTATTAAGACAGGGCTTCACACATTCTATTACAAATCAGATGTTCAGCTACCTTTTTATCTTGCCTTTCCTAAGGCATTGCTCATCCATGCCCAAGGCACAAGTTTGTCCATCTGAATGGCTGTGCTAAACACGTGTGCTCACGTTCCAGTTTCCCAAATTCCATTTTTTTTCAGATTTTCTAGCCACAGACATCAGAGTCTGTATAAGTGCAACAGGAGGAAAGAAACAATAGACATTCCTGCCTTACAAGATCAGGCTTCTTTCCTGTCATGAGAATCTCCCAATTATTCAGATGCAAGAGCTCAATGACATGAAAATGAAAATTTACATGAGTAAATCCAAGCAGGCTGTTTAAGGGTAGCAGTCCAGTACAAAATCTTAACAGAATTCACTATATATGTGTATATATTTATACATGAATTTTTCATTTTATGTTTGCTAACATAACACCACTCTTAGAAGAAATATTTAAATTCCTTGCTGCCAGATTCAAAGCTCTGCATTTCGGAGCCAATCTGATTTTATTGCTTACCTTATAACTTTTTAAAAATACATATACATAGACATGCAATTTTCTTACACTAGGAAAACTCCACAATTACTGAAGGCACTTAACTTCAGTTACTTTGAAGAGCTCATCTTTGGCCAGGAATCAATATGGAAATTTTCAGTGCAGAAGAAAACTATCGAGAAGGTATCACTGTCACAAAACTGGGTGTGATTATAAAACATATTTTACAAACATAATGATAGCATTTCCTGCTTAGTGACAGCTATAACAATGATTTGCTGCAAGATCACATCACAATTTTTAGTAACCTTTCCATTCTTAGCATTTGCACACTGGCATGAAAGATAGTGTAATTAAGAGAAGAGAAAGAGAGGGTGTCATCCATTTATGTCTTCACCTTTTACAATCCAATTTATCCAACAGATTTTAAAACCAATATATGAAAAACCATTTACAATTCACAGAGTGAACAGATGGCATGGCAGCATTGGAAAAGACAGTGTATACATGCTGAATGAACTGGTGTTCTGCTCTAGTTAAAAAATCTGTCAACATTTGTATTACAAACCTTGGATTTCAAGGGTTTGTAAGTTGTCTCTTTTAGATAACATCTGGAAAGGTAGGCTTACAAGCTATGTGCCTAGGTACCATGTAAAAAAAATAAAATCAAAGCAGCATGTTTATTACTTTCATATCCTTTATACTCGTTTAATAATATTGTAAATGTTACCTGTGACTTAAATTGCTGGGAGAGTGCTTTTATTTTCCAGAGGGACTTGTACAGGTAGGTGAGTGTGTGAGTGCTTTTTCTGGCTGGGCACAGGAGAGTGTGGCTGTCCCAGATCTCCTTTCCACAGGAGGCTTTAAGCATGACTGCTGAGATCTGCCTAAGCATGCAAACACTCCATACCTGGGATGTTACTGTCTTCTGGGGCATTTCCAGACCCTCTGTGAAATAATTCCCCAGAACAAAAGTGATCAAGATGCCAAACACAAATGATAAACCATTTTAAGTAGCAGTATGCCCAAAGCAGCATAATGTTTGGATTAAATACCACTTTTGGGCTTAGAAAGATTGCAAGCTGTGCTGAAACAATTAGCTTTCACACTAAGAGTCTTCAACAGTGGATTGCACAGGGATAGGGGCAGCTATGAATTGCATGGAAATCCTGGTTATACAAGGTATCAGTTTTGGCCACAAAATAAAATCAGCTGATTGTAACATTTTGACTTGAGAAAATGTAATGGCGGCTCAGGAGGGATTTCAGGATTTGGCTCACCAACCAAACAATTTTAAATTATATGCTGCTAAGCACTAAACTGCTTACAGGATTAGTATCAACATATTGTGCCCTCTAGCTGTCGGTTTAAATCTGTACCATGATCTTGGTGGCTGGCAATAATCTTGAATTGCCCATCAAGCCAAACTTTGGTCTTACTTAATAAATGGGTCTACAGTGTTTAGTTTTGAAGTAGAAGTAAGAAATCAGTAAATATTGTAGTAATAGATTCGTTGAAGCTATTCTATGAAGGGGTGTTTTGGACCATGAAAGAATATATAGAAAAAGTAAAGAGTTAATTATATGTACTAGAAGTAATAATGTGATTTTCAACTTGGATAACTGCAACCTCATTCTTTCAGGAGGAAACATCAGGAAATGAACAAACTAACCAACCAGTCAAATTGGAAATTACGTTTTTAGTGCCATTTAGAGGAAAAGAAATACAGTGCAATCAATCTGAGTTGCACCCACTGAGACACCCATATGTTAAAGAGATTCTTTCAATGAAATTATGAGTCATTCCCCTAAAGTCCTAAATTAGGATTTTCATAACTGTTTGTATCCAAATACTCCTAGAATTCCATGACTACTGTATGCGCCAGGCACATTTGAAATTTCTCTGTTGGATGGAATATGTATTACAAAAACTCTTCTGTTTCAGGACATTGTCAGCAAAAACTTGAGGCATTTAAGAAAAACAAAATATAAATAAAAGGCTAGAAAGGAGTGGGAGATTAATGTAAAAAAATAATGAATATGAAGAGTTTACTGAGAAAGTAAGTAGTGAGTACCAGTATTTGATGGTATACCAAATTATATGCTACTATGCAGCCAGCATCCAAGTAAGAATGGGATAAATAACTAAAAATTTCTAGTTTGTATAATGTGACTTTAGGCAAATAACTAGATTCTGAAAGAGGAAAGTTAAGAGTAACAACTTCAAATATGGAAAGTGATGATAAATACCTAGGGAGGAAAGAATACAAACACTAGGACTTCAAATGGAGATCTCATCATCTTTTAGCAGATGAGATCTGCTCAACTTCTGTTCCGCACAGAACTGAAAATTAAAAGTTGTATCTTTCAATGAATGCAGCAGCAATGTCCTTTTTGTCATTTCCCTTTTGATTTACTGAGAAAACAACACTTGCTCTTACCTGTCTCAGAGAGCTGCATGTACCTGTCTCCCTGTTCCCAGTAAGAACCCATTTTCTAAGGTTAGCTCTCACTCAACTTGATCAGGTGTTAAATTCTTAACACATGATTTGATCTCTTTTACCATACAGATGCTGTACTCACTGTGCCCAGGCTGCGCCCTTACCTTGCTCTGATCCACGACCTCAAGTACACCAGGTGTCCTCCAGCTGTGTCCTTTGCTCCATGAATTTGGAGTCTGTGATGTAATGGCTCCCATTCCCTGTTGGCTACTTGAGTAGTACCTTGCACTTGTATTTTGAAATTAATGCATTTTGATTTCTGAGGAAAAGCTAATTAAAATACATAGTGTTGATCCTTTTAATTATTTTTGAGGAAACCTGAGATTCAAATATCTCAGTACAATGTTAAGATAAATCCCATGTTTCCCAAGCTTTCTCTAGAGATTGTAGGGACTAAATTACACAGCTTCTATGTATCAGAAAATACCTTTTGAAATATTCTTTGGAATTTGAAATCTTAATAATTGACATATTTCACTGGAATCACAAATTAAAGATGGCTATCTGCTAAAGCAAAGTATTATTAAGAAGTTTATTTTGTCCAAGCAGAAAATAAATTCTACAGTTTAGATTGAGCCTTCCATGTAGTAAGATTTTCAGGAAAATCAAAACTGGAAATCTCTGACTACTGACTGTGACATAATCCAGGAATTTTCTCAAAGGGCAATGTGAAAATACTCTGGAAAAACTGTAATATGATGACCTTTATTGATAAAATATTATAGAATACATGAAATGCTGGTTGTTCTCCAAAGATTTTTTTAAATTATAACATTCTTCAAACATTGTGTCCAACAGACACAATCCAGAAAATGAGCTACTTTCTCTGTCCTTGCTTAAAAAGTGAAACAGACATATGTGACGGACTGGACATTTCAGGTCCTGTACATTTGGCAATGTCTGAGAGGAAAAGAGATTTATTTTGAGAGATTGCAAGGTAATTTGAGGCGTCAAAGTGTGCAAAAATGACCTGAAGTCTAGACTGAAATTCTCTGTGCCACCATCTTTCCAACTTTTCTTTCATATGTGTATGTCTGCAGAACAGATCAGTGTTAACTGCTGATTTTCTCTGCTAATAATGTGGGTCAGGTTCAGCTGTTAATGTGTTTCCCTCCAGGTATTTGAGTATATCTAAATGAGACTAATAAATGTATGTCTGCACTGCACCATCCAGCTTCTCTAGGACTTTGCTGATTCCTCTGCCAAAATAATTAATAAAAATATCAACAAGTATTTGCTGAATTGGAGAGCAGGGCTTGAAAAACATTATTGATAACCTAATTTCAACCTAATATTTTTTTCTTCCAGGACTCTTGAGTATTGACCTTTTACCAGGCCCTTTCCTGTGTCATATTACTTTTATTTTTTCTCCTCTTTTCCATCTTAGTTAATGAGTTTCCTAATCTGAGATTTTATAAAATTCTAATGTTGTTTAAATAATAGCATACACAAAACAACAGTTATAAAAACAAAGATATTAAATCTAGGTGCTAGGATCTCTTTCTATTTCTTTGTATTTCTTTCATTTCCTCACTCCATTAGCACTGGCTGGTGTGGAAAATGCTTCTGGACATCACATGCCTTGTGCTTGCACAGATGCTCAGCCCTTCATTCAGGTCAGGGCTGCATTGGCCCTTGCACAGAGCTGTATTTTACAGATGTCAGAATAATGAGCCTGAAAGAACCAAGATCACCTCACTGTCTTTTTAAAGCATAAATGTTCCTGAGACTGCAATTTCATGCACCAATTGTTTCAGATTTCTGAAATGAAGATTACCAGGTCCCTTCCCTCACTCAAGAGGACTATAGTCTTTGAGTTTCCTACTACCTCTTTTGTGATAATTTCTGTTTCCATATTATTATTACTTCTTTTTAATCCTAGATTCAACAATAATTTTTTCTTTCCTGAGATTTTCAATAACAATGGAGAGGCTATTGAATCTGGGCTGTGTTCTCATTTTTTAGCGATCTTTTAGCTCTACTTTAAACCTTAATGAGTTTCACAGCATACTTCTACTGTTTTCTTAAATTTCTGGCTAGTGACATTTTTCACATTTTTTTGTTTTACTGTGCTTCCTGTTTTCTAATTACTTTATGGACAATAAATATACTGTTGGTCCATTTACATGATTAGACATGGTCCAGTCATTCTTTGGACAGTTGCACTGTCCATCATATTCTTTCTCACCAACTTCTGTGTTGTTTAAACATTGCCTTTTAGATATAAGTACATAAAATTAACATTTTATTATGTAATTCAATGAACTCCTACTAATATGAGCTTACTCACTTTTCCCCCAATGTGATATCCAGGAAACGTTCCTATTTCTTTCACTTCTCTGGCCATCATTTTCTCCTGCTGCCCAAAATCCTGAAGTAATTTTCCACAGTTATGACATCATGTCCAGACTTCATTCCTTAGATGGAAGAGGTGGAGCTTTTCACTGTGTTTAAACACATAGCTATACTGTCTGCTAAATGAGTGTTCCCACCATCTTACTTTCCAAACTCCTGGTGTTCATCCTTTTATTCATAGTTTCATCCACTGTGAGTTCATCCTTTTATTCATAGTTTCATCCACTGTCAAACTTTAAGTCATCCAATTTCCCTCTTTTAAACCTATAGAGTAAATTGATTTTCTACTAATACTCTTGTATAATTTTTTTTAGTTTTAATGGTAAAATCTTCATATTTTGGTTCAATTATAGGTCTGTCTTGGATTGTAGAGCCACATGAAAACCCTTTATCCATTAACCACTGGTTACTGACAGGGTATTTTTACCTCTAACCTAGGAAAATATGCCTGTTGCAAAGTGTGACAAGACTCTGGGGACTGCCTGTGATGAAAAATAAATACAGCTATCCCAGGCATTATCTGAAAGCTGCACTGAAATACATTTGCTAAGTTTCACCATAAATATTTTTACCTCTGTCCCCAGCACCGACTGAGGAATCCAGTGGCTGTTGTGTGAGGCTAAATGCTTCAGTAAGAAAGAAAAAAAACTTTCTTTCCCATAAAAAAGATAAATCTGTGCTTAGGACTGCACAGAAGAGGTGAATACAACACCTTTACCTTCCCCTCCCCCTTTTATTAGTTTTTAATCACCTGTTTCATGAAGCAGACATGAGTCTCATCTGGTATCTCACTATGGTGAATGGTGTTTGATAGTTTGTGAACCATTTTGCCACCCAGCTGCCCACAGATTGCTACTGTAAACATACATTTCTTCAAACAAATGAGGCATTTTACAGGAGCCCCATGTTGCATCAGCTATCAATTTTGTAGCTGCAGATATTTAAATGAAATTGTCAAAGAACTCAGTTCTGCTCCTCCTAGAATAAGGATCTTTCTCTCTTTTGTCGCTGTTAGTTTGAGTATTGGAGGACATGCAAAGATGAAAGAAAATCCTGGTGTTGCTGTTGGATGTCCAAGCCAACCAATTGCATATCTTAACAATGGAGAATGGAAAAAAAATTACTTACTGTTACTCAGACATATTGCATAAGCTTGTTGTATTTTTACATCATTATCTATGCAGCATACACAGCATTTACACCTTATCTGAAGAGCTGACAAAATAGGCAGATACCAAAGGTGGCTCACGAGAAAGGCAACTAATGCATTTTTATGTCCAATTTTATAAGCCAATTGAACATGGCAATGGGATCATTTTAGTACAGGGATGTTTTAATTGATATAGATATTAATGAAGATATTAGTTAGCTTAAAATCTATTGGATCTATTGTGCATATATTTATCTTTTTGCTTCAATGATAAATCAAGGACAACAAGAGTATTTATTTATTGTGTTAATTGTATTTTCATGCCTTTTATTTACTGCTTGCTATAAAAAATTGTTTTGGACTGTATAGGATAAATTAAATGTGTAAGATTATACTAGGAACACAAAGCATTCATCAAGTTAAACTTCTGTGCACATTTTAAAAGTTATCATTCACATATGACAATATTTTTGAGCATCTTCTGTTACTCAGATTAAGAATGTCAGAAAGTTATTGAATAATTCAGGTAAGAAAAGCCTAATTCAGGTTAGAAGGACTTCTGTAAAGCAAGATAAGTATACTGTTAGTTTAAAAGTTTAGGCATAGATATTTGAGAATGGAATCTTGTTTACAAGCCCTGTTAGAATAGCTGAACGCTATTGTTCCTAGTTTATTCTCAATTTGCTCTATTTATAATATTATTTTATCTCAAGTCCCAAATTTTCCTAAAATTATAATGGAACATCCCTTATCAGATTTTCATACAGAATAAAAACTCTGACTCTTCTATGTAAAATTGTTGCATCCAATAAATACATAGCAATACATACAGTAATACAGGAGTACTCCTGTGTATTGTGCAAAATGCAGGAAATGTGTTTCTGTTTAAAATGAGATACCAAGTCCCATTTGACCTCTCAGCTTGGTTTGTTTAAGATTGATTGACATTTTCTACTTGCTTGGAAGTGGTCTCCTCCTCTTTGTCTGTAGGTGGTCTCACTGTAGCAAACTGAAGGACCACCCTGCAGCTTTTTTTCTGTGAATGCATCTCTACCTTCAGGCATAGCTTCTTGACATAATGCTTCTGCAATTCTAAATGTCCATGTTTCAGTCAAATATAGTTGACAAGCAGTTGCTGGTGTCGACAGAAATGGGATACATATGTTCTGATAATCCCAGTTATTTAACTTTGGCTGTCAGATTGAAGTGCACATATCTAAAGTCAAATTGAAGCTGCATCCTGAGGCTTTGCCCTTTCCCAGCAAAACACCTGAGGAAAGCAACTTGAAAGCTGGGTCAGAATGGAAGATCAACACAGTACTACATAGTCTCTGTTACACTAGGAAAGGAGTGCAGTTATCTGACTTGACACTCAAGATAAAGAGCTTTGCTGATAATGCAAGATGCATTTCTTTTGATTAATACAATAACTGTGCCCAAATCCAACTTCACCTCTCCACTGTGTATGAGAATACCCAGCCTAAGTAAACTGCACCATACTCTGCATCATTCTCCATAGTGTTATGCACAATAGCAAAAGATATTCTGCTGCTAATGAAGAGAGGTACTTAGAGGAGGATTCATGGTTATAGCCTGCAGGCAAGAAAACAACATTAAGAGTAAAGAGCGTCATTAAAAGGCTAAGGGTTGTTTAAGACTGCTGAAGTAAAATTACTTTAAAGGGCTGAGTTAACAGCTTCAGCTATAAAGATGTATCTTAGAGATATTTCTCTTGAAGTGATTGCATGCTTATTTCTGTCATCTTTCCCAGTCCATTTCTCTTTACTTCCTAAGACTTTATAAATGATTCTTACAATTCAGTAAGCTGAGGATAAGTACTATCCTACATGAAGGAGGGGAAATGAGAGCCATTGTCTGTGGAATATTTCCACACTGTTTCTCTTGTTATCTTGTATCTTGTTATCCTGTATGTAGGTGCTGGTGGCCTAGTTACATTAATGTTCCATTGTTTTCTCACATGCACAAACTTCTCATTGTGATTGCTGCTGCTACCAATGCTTCACAGCATTTTCTGTGCCTTTTCTGCTTCCTCATGGCAGAAATGTTCTCTAAATTTCCTCATTCCCAGAAGAAGGAAATTAGAAATTATATTAAAAAAAAAAGATGCTGAACCTTTGAAGCCCCCTGTTCTGCCAAAGCAGGAGGGTATTGTGGGTATCACTGTGGATAGACAAGCATGAAATCAGCAGAGGCAGAGAAGAAAGAAGGGGCATAAACCAGAATTATTGCCATGTGTGCTAGCCAGTGAGGGCTGTGACCTCCTGAAGCAAAAGTGGGGAGAAAGCAGCAGCAGCAGAGCCTAAGGAGGAAGGGAGGGAAACCAGGGGAACCAGGGCTGGGCAAGCACCGTGGGGCAGAGACCTGAGGTACTGTTCTGCTACAGATGTGGTCAGGGGTGGTTTAGGGTCTCCTGCAGAAGCTGAGCTGCTGTCTTGTCTCGTGCCCTGAAGGAAGGAAAATAAAGTCATTTTTTGTGAGTCGAATCAGTAGAAGTGATTCACAAGCTGAAATGTAGCATGCTGGTTACAGGGAAGGGTAAAGAAAACAAGGAGTTCCAGAGCACTGCCAGAGACAGGGCAGGCAGGATGGAGCCTGCTGGCACTTGGACTTCAAAAAAGGCATGCACTACTTTTTAAGCAGGCAGAAACAGAAGTGGGTAGTACTTGAGAGTAATCAGGCTGAGCTGTTATAAAACAATGACTGGAAAGCAAGCATTTCGGCAATGCTGGTCATGAAATTTCTCTTTGAAAATAGCTAAAGCATAAAGTATTGGTTGATGTTTCTAAAATCCTATCTCCCTCTCAATATCTTTTTCCTTCAACCAGAAGTGCAGCAGACTTTACACACAGACTGAAGACATTTCCAGAAATGTATTTACTGCCTGGGTTAGAGATAAAAACATAATTATAAATCCCGACCTGGACACAGTACCAGAAGTTTGAGGACAAGGTCAATTTGTTACCCCCTGTTTCTGTGGAAATGGCCAAAGGATTCACTTTATCAAAAATGCAGGGTTTTTTTTTCAGGGACAGATATGTAACTAAGAAGAACTCCTTGGGTTAAAACAAGTACATTATCAGTGCAGAGGACTACAGTGCACAGCAGTATGTACTGCAATTTTTTTACCTTTAACACTTTATATAAAAATAGATGCATCAACATATTTGTCCCAAAATGCGTCCTCAGCTGTTAGTTAATGTATGTTTATCAATCAGTTCTAAATTAAAACAAAGGACAGTGTCAAGCAATAACTTTTGTATGTTTTATCA
Source organism: Euphonia xanthogaster (assembly GCA_034509185.1). Lineage (NCBI taxonomy): Eukaryota > Metazoa > Chordata > Aves > Passeriformes > Fringillidae > Euphonia > Euphonia xanthogaster. The sequence goes on from JAYDZK010000001.1 coordinate 102,794,427, forward strand.
GTCTTTCTAATGGATTATTCCATTAAATATTATAAATTGGCCATCTGAAACTGTATCTCTGTGAGGCAGGATTGTATCCTTCTCTCCTTTCATCATCCTAAGGTAATATCAATTTTCAAGAGCAGAATTGAGAGATAAAGAAATCAAATAACTCCCCATGCCCTTCCCTTAATGTGAATGAAGCATGATGTTATTTCAGCTAAGTATTCAAAGCCCCAAGAATATTTCATCTGCAGTAAGTTTCTGAAAAATTATCAGTGCCAGCAGATCCAGGCTGATGTATTCCTACAAGTAAAAACTACCAGGACATACATAAGGTTTGCTGTGTTCTTGAAATGTCTTGCTTTACAACAGAAAATGGACAGTGCATTTCAGCTAACTATGGATAACTGTTTTAGAAACCACTTTATAAATAATTGTTGCTACCTTATGGATTAGTAAGAGCTTAGTTCTTAAACTGAATATTGATTAGGTTATACACTGTGGTTTCTCTTTAGTAGCTATATTTGTCTTAATTGTCTTGGCTTATATCTGTCTTATTTTCTTTCAGCACCCCTTAAACCAAAGTAATCTTAGTTCAACTCTAAGTCTGGTCTCAGATGCATGCCATGAAGTACAGAAGGGCTAAACTACTCACAAACAGATGTTACAAGGCTGGGAATTTGCTATGGCAAGACTAACTGGGATAGACTAATTGCATTCTGGCATAGTGAGCTCTCCTGCAAAGCTGTGCCATAGTAATTCCAGTGGATTACAGTGATTACCAATGACAAAACACCATCCTGTGGATTTGTGGATTTTTTTCCAGAAACACTAAATCACTGGAGTTCAGTTCTAGGGCAACAATATAGAAAAGCACAATGCTTTACTACTAGGTTGGAGAGGGTCTAGCACTGGTTAAATGCAAGTGCACCCACTAGAATATACTTATTTCCTACTGTGAGATAGGATTAGGAGGAAGGCAAAGCAGGCTCAAAACTTGAAAATGGTATAAAGAAAAGTTTATTAATAGTAACTAAAATAAAGAATAATAAGAATTCGAATAAAGCTTTTAGAACACTTCCCCTCCTCCTTACAGCCTTTCCTACTAACAATGTAAAGTGACAAAACCTCAAGAT
>JAYDZK010000001.1:102795644-102809278 GCA_034509185.1 Euphonia xanthogaster
CCTCCTTACAGCCTTTCCTACTAACAATGTAAAGTGACAAAACCTCAAATTTTTAGTCAGTTTGCCACCTCTAGAATAGTCTTTCTTTCAATTTATTTAGGGAGAGGAGTCTCTCTTGACAAGCCATGGAAACTTCTCTACAAGAAACAGTCCTTTTGTGGTTTTAATTTCTATGAATAACAGCTGCCCAGAAATCTGCATCTATGAAACCCCTCCCATCTTTGGCAGCCTTCCCACAGCTGTGTTCATGGACCATGTCAACTTATGGGGTACTATTTTAAGGATGAGTTGTTTAAAAGCAAAAGTTCTCTTCATCTATCTCTGAGACCATCTTTATTTCTGGGAACAGAGATCTCCTTCTCTGGGGGCAAAGGGCCTTCATCACTCTTTTCTCTCTCTTTAAGCTTCACCACAGCTATTTCAACATTTACCTGCTTCAGCAAGGATGCTTTTGCTCATACCTACAGTTTGAACAATCTATCCCCCAATATTTTCAATGAGATACAGGGGTATTTCAGTATACTATAGTCCGTCACCATGGCTTATAAAACAATTTTTAGCCTAAAATTAAGGCATTTTTCACTTGCCTTCCATCTGGGATTTGACTCCTTCTTACTGACTTTAGTGTCTCTATGTTTTTGTCTATGTCTCATATTTGTGGGGATCCCAGGGAAAGGAAGGAATGATGAATCTGACTCCATGTTCTCAGAAGGCTAATTTATTATTTTATGATGCTATATTATATAAAAGAATGCTATGATAAACTATACTAAAGAATACAAATGGGATATTTACAGAAGGCTAAAGGATAATAATGAAAACTGACTTTCCAGAGCCCTGACACAGCTTGGCTGCGATTGGCCATTAAGTCACAACAATTCACATGAAACCAATGAAACAACAATCTGTTGGATAAAAAAATCTCCAAACACATTGCAAAGCAGCAAAACACAGGAGGAGCAAATCAGATAATATTGTTTACCTTTTTCTCTGAGGCTTCTCAGCTTCCCAGGAGAAGAATCCTGGGCAAAGAGATTTTACAGAAAACATGATAGTGACATCTACGTGTTTTCACTCTGTTCTTTTCCTCACTGGAGAGAGGATTGAAGGTCAGCAGGTCTCATCTGTGCACTGAGTCAATATCTCACTTGGGGCCTGTAGATGGTTAGGTAACCCCTGCTGGCCGGAGCTGTTTTACGATGGAGGTGTATTCAGCGGCTGGGCTGGGGCTGTGTCAGGATTGGCCGTGGGGATGTTTTCTGCACGGGCTGCAGGGCTGCCTAAGGGGTTTGTTCAGTGGCCACACTGGGGAAGGGCCAGGATCTCAGCGGGCAGGTGAGGACTCAGCTGCTGATGGCCTCCCCTCCCCCTGGCTGGCAACCACAGGGGCCTGGCCCGGCTGGGATGGAGCCTGGCGGCTTCCTGGGAAGGGGCCCAGCCCTGTGGCAGGGCCCAGCCAGATGGGGCTGGGCTGGCTTTGTTACCTCTTTCCAGGCCAGAAGGAAAAGAGAGAACTCCCAGGATTTTTTTTTGTTTTTGACATGTGCGTTAATAGAGGCGTGTTCAGCTTTCTAATGGTTTAACCGGCTGTCAGTCTTCAACGCTAGTCACTGACTGGTGTCAGGTACAGAGGAAGCTCTCAGCAGCTCTTCTCAGAAAACTCATTTCTGTGAGTGACTTCTTCCCTCCTCACCAAATATCAATTAATGCAAAATCAGTACATAGGTTTAAACAGGAAAAAAAAATATTAGTTTTGTCTTCAAGCAATGGTAACCTTGGTAACACAGATGTTCAGATCAATTTATTTATATTTCATACATAGGTTTTGCTTTGATTCAGGCTGGTAGCTCAAACCTTTATTACTCTTAGAATGGAGAAATAAAAATAAAAGACAGAGAAATTTAAATGGAAAATGGCAGGCATATTTGGTGAATTGCATGGACCACAGCAAGCTGAGATGCCCTATATATTACAAAGCAATTTAGAAATGCTTTTATTCATTCCTTATAAGTAATGTCTTTTAGTTATTAGATTTTCAAGGGTAAACAAAATATATATTCTGAATCTTGCTTGAACCTCCTCTTCACTGCATATATACATGTTACACACATATAACAAATGACCTGAAAAAAGTCTAAAGGTTCTGGCAATACCTAATTTACTAATATAGTCTGGCCAAGAACACTTTGTCAATTTTCTCTATTTCTTTTTGTGGTCATTCTCATTTACCCTTATATGTTTGACATATAACAAGACCATAAGTAAGGTCTTATGCAACTGTTGTGCCTTCCAAATTTCAGAAGCAGCATATCTTTTTATGTTACTCTTACCGGTAAAGCTCTTTTGCCACTGTAGGAAAAATAAAAAGCTCCAAAAAATTATAGGAAAACTACTGACATTAATATTTTTTTGAGCTTGATAGTAATTTGGATATGTTATAAAGACATTGTTAAAAATAATTTAATAAATTAAGTATCTTTTGCAATTTTATTATACAGGCACATTTGAGATAATAGAATTGCAGAAGTGACACTGATACAGAAAAGATCCATTTGCTGATGACATCAGTGTCATAGTTCATCTGCCTTACAAAATATATAGTCTTCCAAAAATTAAGATTGAGTTAGGCAATTGTTAGGCATTTTTTACTTTAATTATTTTTAATTATTATTGTATGGGACTGTATGCTACAGAATCCATCTCACTCTCCATACTTCTCTAAAATTCCTTTCCCTGTTCTGAAAAAATTCTCAAGTTGTAGATACTCTTTGGATACTTTTTTTCTCCTTATGCTCTTTCATTTTGTTGTTTTCTCTTCCCAAGATGGATTTTTACTTTTTATTTTAATCATAAAGACTTAAAGAAATGGAGAATAATATAAAATACACTTGTTTGCTGAAAATCTATAGACATCCCATCCCATGGCAACAAATCTATAAAATAATGCAGTGTGGGTTCACCATTTGAGTATATTGAAGCTACACAAAATAATTAATTTCCTCTATTGTATTACAGGAAAATAATTACAAGATCCAGCACTTAATTACTGCTACAGCCTTAATCATCTCCTATCCACCATGAGGTAATCTTGTCCCAATTATAGATCCAGCTGGAAATGGATTTAAAGCTAGATAGCTCTTCAGGTTTTTCTTGGCCAAGTGTAGGAATAGAAATGTCTTGACAGTGTAATTAGAAGAACCACTAATATTAAAATGCCCACTATGTAACACTCCATGTGCCAGGTGCAATGCTGTGTCTTTTTGACTTAATGCTACAATTTGAAGCAGCTATGAAATGCTTTTATCTTATTCTCAGTAAGACTGAGAATTAAATTTCTTGTTTAAAACAGGGGTAGTTTAGTGGTTTAAGGTTAATCAAGTAAAAATGCAATGTTATACTGGAGATTCCGTGGAGATTTTTTAAAAACAAAGCATTCTGCAAACTTGAAACATTTGGAGTTCTTAATATTGGTGTTTGCTAAGACATCTGTTGTGAAATATAAAATATTCCTGAGCCACTTTTTCAGTAAATACCCTGTTTCCACATCTGAGCATTGTCAGAAAGTTTCCAGGATGTTTTGCAGCTCTTTTTGTAAATGAAAGAAGGACATATTATCTACCCATAATACTCCTTCCTGAAAAATTGTAATAGCAAGTTTCCAGTAAGTTAATTACTGTACTTTTCTTCAGTCTCACTTAGAAAAACTATTTCACCTTGGTAATTCAATCAAACTTCTGCTACTCAAAGCCAACCTGTGTCTTCAATTTTGTCTCATGCCTTTACAGTAGCTGGCACAAGATTTTTTTTATAGCCATTCAAAAATTAGTTTCCAGTCTTTGAGACCTTGTAACACACACTTGGTCATTGTGCCTTTCTTTTATTTTCTTTTTCCTTGCTGCTCTTCTGACTCTTAGGAGTAGATATCTCTTCTTTGTCTTCATTTCTCTTTCACATTTTTTAAACAGGCAAAAAAGCCAGCTCAACTAAACAATCCAATGGTTTTAATATTTTAGTTTGTCAATTCTCAGAAGCCAAAGTCATTTCAAAGTCATGAAGCTTGACTATTCAGTCTTCAGTTCCACAACCAGATGTCTGCTCCATTTTCTCTGAGGCACCTCTGCCATTCACTGTGTGGAACTCATGTTTTGTAGCAGAAATGGAACACCCTCATCTGCTTTTTATTTTTGGTTTGCATGCCTACATTTCAGTTATGTATGAAATTCTTTCAACATCTGGTCTTTGTTCAGAGTTGCATACAGTGAAAAACTTAGGTGCCTTAGAAACAATTCCTTTATCTGTGAAGAATGTTTGTTAGGTTGGCCAAAGCTCATTCTTGCTTATACCATGTGCTAGGTGGAGTCAGCTCTGTGCTGTACGGATGGCTACAATCTGGAGGCCTATGTTAGGGTAGTTTCAAAGCTTGAACATTACACCTGTTCTGTGTGTTCAGGTTTGGCTGTATCATGAGTGACTGCCTTTTAGGAAGTAGCTTTACAGTTTCAAACTGGATCTTCAGATCAGAAAGGTGGTACAACACTGACTACTTTAAGTGACTGATTTCTGATCTGGGATGACTGCAACATAGTGTGAATGTACATAAGTTATTTTTCATGGAGCCAGCCCACCTCTGGGTATCCATCTATTACAGCAGCAGGAAGTGCAGTTTGGCATCATCATGTCGTTAGGACTGATTCCAAATCTTTGACCTCTGAAAAGCTGACAAAATACTAACAACCTGCATTGGAAAAGAGTGAGCCATATGTTTAATAAGCCTCTTTTCATAAAATTTACTAACTAAAAAAAGCTCACTAATGTTTGGATCTGCAAAGCGGTGATTTATCAGGGATGACACTTGGAGTTGTTAAGATTACCTGGGGCTAGGTTCAGGATAGATAATCTTTTTGAACTAATTTTCCTGCTATTCCCACTCCCATTAGTCAATGGTAGGCATGGTAGGCTTTCCTTCTTCTTCACTCAGTCTTGATTTGCTCCAATTTACTTCTCTTACCTTGGCTCCCTCAGAAACAATGTTGATCTTTACCTTAGAGTAGGAATTGACGATTTCTGGGTAGTTTTACCCTTTTCCTCCATAGCCTTGTCTTCTCTTCCAAAGAAAGGACACTGTGAATGAGGTTTATTTTGTTTTAAGAATAATTGAAACCATGCCTTTTAACAAATTTTGAAGTTCTTCAGCCAGTTCAAAAGCTAATAATTTTTCATAAAATTTTTGCACTTTTTCAATAAATCATAATTTACGTTTTCTTTAGGAGATTGCTGCAAAAATGCTGACAAAATTAAACTGACTGAACTCAGAAACTTATAACATCAAGTATGATGCAGCCTGAGCATCTTAGAGCTGCAGGAAAAGCAGCATTATTGATTGGGATGTGCTAAATGCAGCTTAGCTGTCAGCCAGCTGCCTCAATACAGGCAACAGCCTAAATATAGGGTCAGAGAGCTCAAATCAGGGTCACCAGGCTGTGTGTGACAGCCTTAGCTGACCAACTACTGGTGAGCAGAATATAGTCTGAGAAAGTTTCTACGCTAACCACAGCCCCTTTCAGTAAGTGACGTGTCACACAGAATGATCAGCAGCTCTGCATCTCGGCAACCTGGGGGACAGGGGGTTGATTTTGTGCTTAAGGAAATAATTTTATCAGTTATAAAGCTAAAAATTTGGTATATACAGAAATATAATAGAACTAATACTGAAATAGTAGAAATTAAGCTGAATAGATGAGGGTTTGATGCACAAATTTTTCTCCACTTCAGGAGGTTTTTAAAATGCATGCATACTAATCTGTGTCTACTTGCAACTTTTAAGGACCTTCACAATTGCTAGTAGAAGTCATTAATCTTTATACAGCTTACTAAGACATTTCTTCATTTGTTCAATTGAATTTAGAAAAATTAACTAGTTTGATAAGAATTTTTACTGTGACCAGATGAAAAAGCAAGCTATAAAATGGTGGAAAATAAAACGTTGAAATTATTTGGTTGTGTTTGTCTGTTTGGCTTCTAAATAATTAGAGAAGTATTTTAAATAAAGAAAAAGAAATCCCTCAAGCTTTACTAACCCATTAAAGAATTAAGGATTTGAACTCCTCCCAAACTTCAAAGTTTTACTCTTATTCAAAATGAGATTTGGGTTTTGGTTTTAGCACAGTTTTTCCATCATATGATGATGGAAGATTTTTATGGGTTTTTTTCTGCTGTATTCTGTTCCTCCTTATTGCATTTTTTCTTCCTTCACTTCCTTCTTGTGTTCAACTGCACTTCTTTGGAATTAGGGCCATTTACACAACCCTAGGTGAGCACAGGGGGTGCAGGGGAGAGATTTGTCAGCAGGGGTAAGGAGGGGTTATTGTCAATGCAGGACAGTTCATGTGTGTGTGTGTCTCTAAGTGTGGAAAGGCTTCAGGCTACAGCTACAAGAAGAGCCAGACACTTTGAAGCGTTCATGCGTCTGCAGAGAATCTGGTCCAGTCCATGTGATACTTCAGGCAGACAACCTAAAATACTTCTTTTATATTGATAACTAAAATCTGGCATCTGAAAGTCAAGAATCCTTCTCCTTTTAATCTTCACACACTAGAAATATTTGTCTCTGTAAATCCTGGAATGATTAATTTCTAAATCAAGTTGTCAAGGACTGGGTTCATATTCCACTTGGTTGTAACTTATTTTCATTCTTTATCTATACACTAAGAAATAGTTTTTGTAGTTCAAAGATTTCCTTTCCCTTATATTTGTTTATAATACAATTTCCAAGGTATCAGAATATTTATTAGTTTTAGTAAGAGTTATAATTTTTTAAAATAAGAATTGTACCATATAGAATGTATTGTCCTCTGTTTTAAAAAAATATGTAGATCAATACCTATTAAAAAAAAAACCAAAACCAAAAACCCCCTATGTTAAATAACTGAAAAGGCCTTGTCTTCTGGAATAATTCTAGACCTCATCTTATAACGGAGCTTAAGAAATCATGTTCTCCATCTTGCAGGAGAGCTTTAATCTCATTGTAGGCAGTTTCATTGTGCCTACAGATTTATCCTTCAGGTCATGGTTTTAAACCTAGACCTTTTGGAAAGTTTTCATATATTGACAAACAACCCAAAGACAAACACCTTGGACAAAAATCTTTCTAATTTGTATACTTAGAAAGAGAAACAGAAAAGTATTTTTGGAAAGTTTTGTGATTAGATTATTTCTATAACTCATTGGAATTGTGAAATAAACCTTGAATCAACTCTGGCACTGCTGAGGAAAGCCTACTATGGATCTCTGTTTGCTATTCAATGACTAAATAAATTTGAAAACCTGTCCTTTAAATCTGGAGATCAGCTCAAATATCTGGGGAAAAACAGCATAAAGAGTGCAGATCTGGCATCCTTATTGCCGAAGAAAGAGTAATTAGATGAGCTTGGTGAGGTAACACATTTAGGGACACATTAGTACTCTAGCTGTTAGTGCTTTTAATATGGATAAAATGTCTTTGTGTTTTGACTAACAATGATAGAAAAGCTAAGGTAAAATGCTATTATGCTTCTCTCTCCCAGACATGTTTGCCTTACTCTTATTAATGACTTCCTCAACTTTGAACCATTTTGTGAAGAACTTGGGAGCATAATATTTACCTAAAATTTGATGCAGTCATCTAAAGACCCAGAGATTTTATTTGTAAATTTTAGAAATCACTGATGAAATATAAGAAAAAGAGTGGACTTACAATACTTCTTTTGAGAAATTTAATAGTCCAGAGACACAAAAGGAAGATGGGATAATGGAAAAGTCTATTGGCACAATAACAAAATAAATACTATGTTGTTTTTTTTTTTTTTGACAGATCACTTGGCTTTTTGAATATCAATCTTTTCTTATTTGACAACACTACCAGCATTGTGGGGAGATTTTTAACTAGAAACAGAGGAATGGGAATCAGAAAGTATAGATCATCAAGTATGACAGTAAAACTACGCTTATTTGTTGCTCCTAGGTGAAAGCTGTTCCAGCATTTTAAAATATTTCCTACTCCTCTTAAAAAACTCAATATCTTTAGTAACATGAGGCCCTTCTAATTAAGGCAAAGTAGCAAAAATATTCTTTTATTTCAAGTAGCATTGAATTTACATGGAATATTTCAATATATCTTTGTCAGTAAGTTGCTGGTATTAAAGTCAGTTCATTATACCAGTACTATCAACCAAATTAAATATTGCCCTCAGGCTACACAGCCAAATACTTTTAGAAATGTGGCTTTACTGCATTTAGCCACAATGTCTCTCTTAGAAAAGCTAATTTATGTAAGCAAGTGTCTGTGCACTGATCAAGACTGTATAGGAAACTGTCTGGCACAAGAAAAGGGAGAGGTCTGTACCCCAGAATGTCTAATGTTGCCTCTCTGTGCTGTGACCACAGACAAGGGGGCTGCCAAGCTGTGAATCTGGAATAACATGGTTAAATCAATGGAATTACTCTGGATTTTTTCCAACTCAAGGGCATGCAGCTTTTGGCAGCGAGTACTCACCAGCTCATAGAAACCTGACCCTCACTTTATGTGTTGGCATAGCTCTCTTAGCTCATTTCTGACACTTTTATTAAGTAAAATTGGCTTAAATAAACTGGCACGTGATTTAAGATCAGTTACTTCAGAAAACTCCAGTGCTGCAGTTAGTTTTGAAGGCCCACAAAAAGTCAAAACCTTACACACAATAATATAAATATCTATAAACTAATATCTAAATATCTAAACTATATGTCTCTGTATATATAAACCCCTAGTTAATGAAGGGTTGAAAATGTGCAGATGTGAGCAATGTTTGAGATCAATCCAGTTGCATGTCAGGAATACATACCATGTCTACAGGACAAAAAAAATCTTTTTTTTTTAATGCTAATGTTTTTCCACCTGTCTACTCCTGCACTGAGCAATTGTCTGAGCACTTTCTAAGTGTGCTTCAAATTATTAGCTGCAAACAGGCTTGAACAGTATAGTTTGCTACATAGGCACTAGTCAGTAAAGAGGTGACAATGACTGATTTGCTTAATGACAACAATTTGTCTTAAATATTTGCTCTCAATTTCTTCTTCTGCCTAGTTCCTCTTAATCTTTGTTTAAGTTATCATAGGACAGCTTTATTTTCTAGCAAGTGGTAAAACATTTAGTCTAAAATTCCTTAGCATCTATGGATGTAGACAAACTGGAAATAAGGGCTTGGGGCCAACTGTTGTCCTTCTTTTGGACCATGAAACAGGTAAAATTTAAATGCATATCTGTATTTCTTCCAGATTCAGTCATCAGAAAACAGTGAAAACAGTGAAAGATAATAATGATCATGTCTGCCTATTGATCAGTGCAAAAGGGGAGATCACATCCTTGCATGTACATACTTACAGGAATCCCTCAAACAGTTAACACTTAATGGATGGTTTCTGCAGTGGTATCCTTCCCTCTGCCTTGGGAAACCTGCAGATTCTCTGCTTAGAATGAAAGGACTCAACAAATCCCTGTCCCTTGAATAAGCTTGTGCCTCTCTACATGGGACACAATGGCTTGCAGGTAAGGATGTGCAGGTGATTCTGTGCTGGCTGGGGTTAGCAGCTGATGGCTGCAAAGGAATTAGACAAGGTGGAGCAAAGAAGATTAGACAGACAGAGCAGCACCTTGAAAAATTATTCCTCATGTGTTTACCAGGAGTCAATGAACTCAGCCATAAATGGACGGCAACGGCAGCAGGAGTTGAACTTCATGTAAAAATTAGTAGAGAGGATACCTGCTATAAAAGAAACTGATCAAATTTTGCTCAAAAGTCAGACTGAACTTTGTCTACCTCATCAGTCATCATTTTATTATGCCAGATATTACTGTGGTGTCTGATCAAGCCAGGCTAAGATGTACAGAATAGGAGCTGTGAGACATTTCCCCTCACATGTGCAGGAAACGTCCTGTTACTCTCAACAATGAAGTCAAAAGTAACTGAAAGAAGAAATGAGTAAGAATCAGTGACGTGTGTTAATAAATGGGTTTTATTGCATTGAAACCTCTTAGGGAAGCCAATTTATAGGAGGGAGAAGGAATGACTTTGATTTTCTATCATTGCTTTATTAAGTCCTTAGTGGCTAAAGGAAATTCAAGTTTGCTAATACATTTAAAAGAAGAACATCTTTTTTAATAGAGAACTATATATTGGAAATATAATGCATAGTAGTACAAATTGTCTGGAATTATCAACAATAGGTCAGCACAGATTTATCATTTTTTCTTTAAGAAAGATCAGAAAAGGTCAGATATGAGCCTTTCCTTCTTGGACTAGTCTTAAATATCTAGCCAAATAAGTAGTGGTGTAGGTAGAAATTAGCTGGCTTTAAGATGTTTATAAGGGTGAAAACATCATTCACTCAATTACTACCTAGCTAGAATTTGGCCTTTAAAATCAAGTAAACTGTAAAACTCATATCAGCTTTAAAGGAACATCAGCCTTACAATTAGTTTCAGTAGAGGATCAGTTCTGAAGAATAAAAAGTCTTTGGTGCTCCTCTGTGGCAAAAGTCTGTTGGGACTCTAAACCTTTGGAAAATGGTAAAAATTACCTTATATGAAATGGTTGTGATTTTTTTTGTGTATTTTGCTTGATGAACATTTGTGGCAAGGACTAGAGTAGTGCATTAAAAATGGTGTACAAGGGCTCACCCGAGAAATTGTCATCTCTAGGGATTTTTTTTTTGTTTGACAGCATTTGTAAGATGCTTATTATTTATAATACCTCTGTCAGTATCATTCTATTTATGTCTTTCCACAAGCCCATTAATTTAAACCTTAGGAACTGCATAGTGATTTATATCACCTGGAGTTGATACTCTACTTGATTGACTTTGATTTTACCTTTTAATTAGTGGTTCTACACTCTTGTAAACATTTTAGCTATAGAATAATAGAATATCCTTAGTTGGAAGATACCCACAAGGATCCTCAAGTCCAAGTCCTAACGCTGTACAGAAAAACCCCCAAAATCACACCATGCTTTTTCCATAGTGGAAGTGATACTAATAAACAGTGTGTTCTGCCTAAAGTGGTGAGAATTCTGCAGTAGAGGCAGTCCAGAATCTCTAATGGTCTTCCTCAGCTGAGAGAGTCTCTCTTTGATTAATATTGTTCCAGTTTATGTGCTGGAGTAATATGTGTTCCTCTCCACAATGAATTTATTTCATCAGAGCCTGAGAGTTATTTCAATTCAATGTTATTCTTACTCTTCAGTTGCGTTTATACACCTTATGAAATTTTTAAGAGACGTATCAATGTTCTGTACCCTCTTGTTAGGAAAATCTTCCACATTGCCTATGAGAATCTATTGTTACCTGATACTTTAGTTTCACTGGGGGCCTTTTCCAATTTACTTTTCCAAAGGTTGAATTTCTAGATGAGATTTTTTGTTTTTCTTCAAGGTAACCTTTTCTTTCTAATACCTGATGACTTGCTGATACATGAATGTGCAAGAGATACCTTTCATAACTTTTCTCACCTATCTCAGAAAGAAAAAAGCACCCTAATGCAGCAAGTTTCTATGATATTCCCAATTCTCTAATCACACGTCGGTCTTACATTTGCATTAAATATTTCACAAGACTTCTAGTTATGTGTGTGCATTGTGCAGACTCAGTACTTTCAACTTCAGAAATGTTTCACTGTAAAAAAAAGAGATAAAGAATAAAATAAAAGAAAAAAGCCCCAACTATAATATTTTAAGCTCAGAGCTGTGTATATCTCTTCCTTACTGACTTACCTCGGCTCTCTTCAGCTGGCCTTGAGGAATCCAATCAACATATTAATAAATAACCTCTGACTTCTTAAGTTAAAACCCATCAAACCCAGCTGGTTTTCAAGTGAAAGCAAAGGAATTTGAAGAAGATAACATTAAGGCCTTAGAGGTACATAACTGTTTCCCAGTTCTCACATGTCACATTAATTGGCATGTCCTGCTATGTTGTGATTTCCTTTTGAAAACCTTTAAGTTACCCTTTATGGCATATCTTCACTTCTGCTTTCAAGAAATTAAAAAACTTTTGTATTCAGTTTTGATGCATTCTTCCTCTTTATCAGAGGGTGTTTTTCAGTGCCATTTCATCGGTATTTAAGCTTTTTCCCATGTTACTCAATCTGTCTATTTTTCAGTTTCTCTGCTCCTGGTCTCTATTCCTCTACCTGCAATCCTACAGGCTCTGAATGTGTGAAAATCTGGAAAAAATCAAGTAAACAAAACTTGATTAATTAAGCACAGTTGTTGACTAACAGCAGTTGGGGAAAAAAAAAAAGGAAATTGCTGGATCCATGTAAGATATATCTATCTTCCTGTCTGAATCTGATGAGTATGTTCAGTGCAGAGACCACCTCTTGCTTATTTTTCAGCAACTGAAAAATGTAATCTATATACAAAATCTCAGCACTGACTGCTGCTAACAATTTGTTCTTAATAGAAGCAATAATTGAACACCACTTCTTATAAATGAAATCATAATTACATTCTCATTATTACACTGGCATCATTTTCTTAGATAACAAGTTTCCTGAAGGTGCAATTTCAACTTCTAATTTTAATTTTAATAAAATATTTAATGCATTGAGACCAGCTGTTGTTTTGAAGGAAAAGAATAACAAGAAACATGCAGAATTCACATATGTTTGATCCTTTTTTGGAAATGATAATTGAAATCATAAGACTGTATAAAAATATGTTAGTGTAAGGTACCCAAAAGACACAGTCTTTACACCTAACATGTGTTTACAGTCCCTCTCAGGAGAATGAGTGTTAGGCTTCATACTGAGTTTCCAGTAACTGGAAACTGGGACTTTTGCAGATATTAATTTATGAGTGGGACCAGATTTTCAAACAAGCTCTAAGGCTAAGTCAGGTAACTGGGGTCAAAGGAGTATCCAGTGAGGCAATATCCAATGAGGTTAACTGGCTGGACAGATGAGGGGGTGGATGGTCAGAGAATAGAGATAGTCCTGCAGGCAATCTTGCCCCTGAAAAGTGGCAGCTGTGTAAGACAGGTGACCAGCATCGAAGGAGAAGTGTGGAATTCTGATGCGCATTGACCAATCACAACAGAGTAAAAGGGCACACAGGTGTTATGCATGTGAGATATAAGGTATAAAAGGTTGTACTGGGGATTGATAAAGTGCTGATGTTTATCACCATCTTTGGTGTCAGTTTTGTGTTCTCTGTTAAGGGGAGAGAGTGGGTGTTGTCTACCTGGACTTCAGCAAAGCTTCTGGCACTGCCTCCTGCGATATCCTCCAGCAGACAAGTTCAGAAACTGCAGGCTGGATGAGTGGACTGTGAGGTGAGTTGAGAACTGGCTGAGTGACAGATCCCAGAGAATCATAATCAATGGCACAGGGTCTAGTTGGAGGCCTGTCACTGATGGTGTCTGCCAAGGTTCAATACTGGGCCCAGTATTGTTAAACTTACCCATTAATGACTTGCAGGAAGGGGCAGCGGCCTCCTCAGCGAGCTCACTGCAGACACAGAGCTGGGATGAGTGGCCAGCACCCCGGAGAGCTGGGCAGCCCTTCAGAGGGGCCTTGACAGGCTGGAGAGATGGGCAGAGAATGGTCTGAAATTCAGAGAAGC